>CM051268.1:40916444-40924768 GCA_027921565.1 Artemia sinica | reverse complement strand
TGGAATTCAGTAGATTAAGTGCTTCAACCCATTCATAGTCGACAAAAGACGTGTCCAATCGAATGGTATAACTTTTATATTCATACACACCCGATCCTTTCTCAGGATGTCATAGGTTATTTTTTTGAGAATACAGTCGAAAAGAGGCCACTTTCATATGCCACCGTCCAAATTGATGGCGGGGGAGGAGTTTTGTCCAAAAATCACTTCGTATCTCAATTCGTATTCTCACTTCGTACAGTCGTATTCAAGTCATGGTAGAGAGGATCGGAAGGAAACGTTGGACATGAATGTTACATAGAAATCAATGGGGCATTGTCAATATCTTCAAACACCGATGCCCAAGAATTCAAAATAGAGTTGTTATCACCTGAGCCACGGAACAAGGAACGGTTTCTTACCCCGGCGAGTACGTGTCTTTAATATCCTTTTCAATTTGATAGATTATCACTAGCATTTTTTTAACTTTTTGCAATTCATAGTCATAAAAAGCCGCGAGAATCTCTTCATCTTTGGTGATCACGCAGGCGATAAAATTATGGGGTTTAGTGTCTAGGATTTTTTAAACCACTTTAAAAAGCTCGGTGGTGACCACAAGTAAATTCCCCTTTTCCAAAAACAATTAGTTGTTCTTATTAATTCGAACGGTATCACCAACATTGAATTTATTTTATCATCTTCTTCTTGAGAGCCGACGATTCATTTAATACTGGTTTAAGAAAGGTTGTCAATTGTATCATGATCAGAATGATGAACTTCCGTTGAGATGTAGAGGTGGACAATGATCGATGAGGTCGTTGGATTATAAATCAACCATGATTTTTATCAAGATCGATGAATAAAAGGCCGGTTGTATTTTTTTTCAATGTTACAAATATCTTGAAAATTAAAAAGTCGAATAGTTCTTATCCAATTCGTTCGGCCATTGCAGCCTTTATAGGACTCTGACTATGGATAGAGCAGATGTACTATATTTCTCATAGTACTTTTTGCAACTATGGGATTAAACAAATTCAACTACCGCCGATCCGTTTGAATTTTTTTATATGAATCCTGTTCGAGAATACTTTCAATGGCCTGAGCAACTTTCAACACCTCTCTATTGATCGCAATGGAATTGCAATAAGCCATAGCGACTATAAACACTGATTGCAAGTAGGACGTACTTGTACGGTGTTATGTGACGTCAGTTGAAAGCTCATCTAGAGTCAGGAGATCTGCTTGCATTATATGCAATGGGTAAAAGGCTTTAGTTTTTCCCCACTATATTGAATTGGCACGAAGTCTAATGATTTCTTTGCAGAGTGTAACTTGATTCGTTTTGTAGATATAGTCTTGTAAACTTTTAGTGTGAACACCAGTGACTTTGGAAAGAGTGGTAGGGGGAACTTAAAACTCCCCGCCTCACCAATCTTTTCATAAAACCTTTCAGAACTTCAACCATTTTGAACGTAAACACGTTGTGTAACGTCCCGCTACCCTTTTGTATACTGGCTGTTGGTGGTGGTGGTGGTGGTGACGTTGACTTGATACGTCTTCGCTTTTGTCTAGCTATCAGCGGTGTGCTAGTATTTTCCAAAATTGATTTAAATCTTCTTCTTCTTCAAGTTCATTTTTTAATGGTGTCAATGGATTGATGATGATGATGATGATGATGATGCATGTCATTTAATTTTTTTAGAATTTGTCTATTGCCAATAAGAATTTTGGGGAAGTTTAATGTATTTAGAAAGTTGTATAGATGAGTGTCAAATGATAATAGTCCTTTACGATTTGTAACCATATCATAGATTAAATCGAGTAGATTATAGCTCTTGCACTGAATTATAATCCCCTGTCCCATTGCTCTAAACTTGAATGTGATCACTTTCCAAGAGATAGGCTAGGAGTCGTTTACTTTGTTCACGATATGAGTGGGGCATTAGATTTTTCAAAATTTTTCAATACAATTGAATCCAATTCCTCCTTCTTTATTGGTGTTTCAGCAGCAGCAGACTCTGCAGGAGATGATTCTTTTTTGGGGTCACCACCACCACCACCAGTGTAGTGGGCTTCGACCCGATAGGACTTGTGTTTGTCCACTCGGCGAAGTGCATCTTGAAGTAAAAGCAGCAGTTTTTTATCATACCTCAATATTATCATGTCAAGGAATTTACTCAGATTGTTCTCAAAGTGTTCAGAACGGGTGAGAGCAGCGAGTTAGTCTATTGGAGTCAATTTATAGCAGGTATTTGCCATTCTCTCTCTCTCTCTTTAGAGAAAAACTGTTAACAAGTCCCTGCAATTATTGGCAGTAAAAGTGTTGGAAAAAAGCTACTGCCCACCATGAAGAAGTCGTTTCTTTTGAAATTCTTTCCTTTCTTTTAGAGGCCAATGTACGTACAATGGAACGATGTTGGCTTTGCCTGTTGCTAACTACTTCTGGCAGTTGAACATTACCCTCGATCAAATTAAACAAAGTGCGGATATTAGATTAATAAAATCATTGTCAACACCGTGCTTGAGTATTGCTTTCCTAAGCGGAGGTGTGAAGTGCAGCTTGCTTAGAATCTCGAAAACAAATGTCTATTTTCATGTTAGTTTCTTCAGTGTCATGATAGCAACTAATAGGTCTTTTATGTTCACGGGGAGATATACTGTAATTTCATTGTCAAAAAGTATCTGTGACTACACGCAGATCATCGGGATGTATTTGATTAAGATCCAATAGGATGTAGCCGTAGGGTTTATTAGTTGCCTGATTGTATGCTGAGAGCAGAAATTTGGGGGCTCCCGGATAGATTAGAATGTTTATTGAGAGTATTAGCGAGCTAGAATCACGAACAACTCTGTAGATGATATAGTAGGTGCAGTTCAAGGCAAAGTGTTCGCATACCATTTTGCTCTGATGAAAGAGATTGTGTAGGAACCAGAAGTAACGGAAAGCTGTTCATGATGAGAGCGCAACAGTGAACAGTTGGTAGCATTTCCTGCGGCACCATTGTTCATAGATTCAGCCAGATCGTCAATGCATCAGCCAGAGTTTTGCGTTCAATAAATGCTGTGAAACTTATCAAGTCCCTGTATGAATTGTATATGCACACAACCCCATGGTTGGTGGCAAATCAGCTTTTAATTTTATCATATGGACTCCTGCCAACATACTATAGCAATAGTAGATTTTTTTCGGCTTTTCCACAACACAATTTTATCAGCATTTTTAATTATTTTAGTTAAGAGTGTGGTGTTTGCCCGGACATTGACGGTCCACACAGAAAACGATCTGAATGGTGTTTTACATTGATACTATGTTCCATTCAACAGTTTCACATGGACACTCCCCAACTGTAGACTATGGCTGTCTAAGAATAAATAAATTTACCCTCATTACTACTCCGTTCATAGGAAGAAGAAGAAGCAAGAATAAAGAATAATATTATTCTAGTATATATACATAAAAAAAGGTGACAAAAAATTTTTTACTTTTAAAAAAAATATTACATACATGTGTACAAAAAGGCACATTAAACATGAATAAAAAAATACACTGTTTGTTAATTTATTTATAATAAAAAAATACAACATTTACAGATACCACTAGAAAAAAAAACACTTAAATTAATACACTTTTTTTTATTTATTTATTTATAAAAAAAATACAACATTTATTTGACTAATGGCACACACACCTGTGAAATAAAACATCATACAACTTTTACTTACAACATTTTAAATTTTGGGGTCCTCCCGGGAGGGGGCGGCCGCTGCGGTGGCCGGGGGCCGGGAAGCGCCTGGGTAAGGCCGGGGGGTTGGGGGCCAGCTGCGGCGGGCCAGCTGGCGGCGGGCCCGGGACGGGGCTAGCCATTAAAATAGTTGGAAATTGATCCGCCTTGCACACACACACACACACATTGAAAATCTGATTGTGATAGAGAAAAAAAAAGAATTAAAAAAACCTAATTTACCCAAAAAAAACCTCCTCACCCAATTTATACTTTTTTTGTAGTGAATTTAAGTTTATTTTTTCTTAGACCGAGTTGTTTTTCGTACTCTGTTCATTCAACATCGGTCTGAAAATTAAATAATCGACGTCTTGTGGTAGTACCTTCACACCATCCTCAAGTAACATAGACTTTGTTTCGATATGGCAGGACATGGCGTTTTCTCAACGCTAACTGTGTAGTTTTTAAAATTGTAACGAGCAAATCGCCATGACTTTCGCCCCCTTGGCACTAAACTACGTTCCACACAGTTCGATACACACTCATGTTCGAAATTATTTCTTTACGAACGTGTTGTAGGTTACCCCTCTTGCAAATTGTTTGATATGTCATTTTGCCGTGCGTTTCCACACAAAGTATACCTTCGGTCCAGGAAACACACAACCTGGAGATCAGATCGACTACCCGTTTCAGATTTAAACATTAAACAATTGATTTGGGGCCTGGGCGTTTCACTTAGCTCCTGGGTAGAGGGATTCGTCCCAATTAGTGTAGTCCATTTCGTTGAGCTAATGTACTCGCCATTTTCCAAATCAATTCAATAGATTTTCAGTTTTGACTTTTAACAGCGATGTGAATCCATCAGTGTCCCCGTAGTACACTTGAACTTGTCCCTTCAATCGGCCAACTGTCTACCTTACAATACATTATAATAAAATGACAACATAGTTTTCTTGGATATTTCATGTTATTATGCACTTTACGCTGAATGCCAACATTTTTATTTAATACAAATGTTTCTTTTCTTGCGATGTAGGAGCACCAATATTGGAGTCTAGATTGTGAACGATGTGAAGTCTTGGATCCGCAATGCTTTCCGGAGCACAATCTTGGGGTTGGTTACAATGTCACATCGACTTCTGTGTCGTACGCTCTCGCACATTTTACCGAAAGCTGAGTTCAAAATGAGTTTATAGACTTCTTTTCAACTTTCCGTTTTCGCTTGTGAACGCATTACTGACAAACGGTGTCAATTAAACGTTTTCATGTAAGGCTTTGATCAAATTGGAGGGCTCTATGAATCTTTTGTGACCTTGAAAACCATTGGACACCATCCATTTCAATAGCACGTGATGAACAAAACGATATTCTGTTTCGGGTTGAGGTCGGCAATTAGTTTTTGTTTTGAAGGTACCCAGTGCATACTCCGTCCTCTACTAAAGATAAATTGTAGGGGGGGGGACTCAGAGAAGAGTCCCTACCCACCGGTCTATTTATGCACGGAAAAACAAAGTCTTTTACCCGAGTCATGGATTTTCCATGGGTATTTCACACGTCAAATTCCAAAAAAAAACCATCCCGTGTGCCCCATTCTCCTCAACACTGGCAATGTCGGGGAAATTCGAAGCACAGGGATTGTCAAGCCATTTATAATTGCCACACGGCAAAACAGTAGTGAGACATTGCCGATGGGTAAAGAGAATTCATATCCAAAAAAACTGCCGTCCGACTTTTCATCGGTGTGCTGTCCACTCGGATCAGTTTCATGATACGATCCCCGTGAAAAACATACATACCACCCCTCATTGATCTCTCTACAAACAGATGCTGATCCAACATCGGGCGATCAGACCTATTTCTTCTTGCTGATTTTAAAGTATCAAGTCCATCACCAAATGGGGAGTGGAAAAAAATAATAACCCTAAAATCCAACCCAAATTCCCCATAGGATTTTATCCGTATTTTTGCACACAATATCCAGAAGAGTGAGTACGTCAACTGGCCCCAAGTAAAGTTTACAATAATCCCACCCATTTTTACATCCGCCCCCCTTTGCCCAAAAACCCTCTTAGCAAATTCGTAGTCGCTAGTGGTTGCACTCACTCTCAGTAAGAGAATTGTAAAAAAGCTTCAATGGGCGGTTTAGTGACACCTCATCTAGCCTCGAGCCAGAGTTGTAATAATCATATGGATATATACCCTTACACGTTAATAAATCATACATTTCATCATCGGGGAAGCGCTGTTGTTTGTTTGACGGAGGGGGAAGAGGGTGGGAAGCGAGTAGGAAGCTATCAAAATTGTCACTTTTCTGCACCTGAATCAATTGACTTAAAGATTGGGGAGAAGCTGAAAGAGTCTCAAAAAACGGATTTTATTCAGGCACGTGTTCACCTTGTCAACTGTTTTCCACATGAATTCTAGCAGCAGTAGCTTATCCCGATGATTTGGGTATGATATTATATGAAAAAGAACCATTCTATCCATGCGTCATCTACAACTCCCCCCTTGGCAATGCGGGCCAACGCCGGAAGAACAAACTTTAAGTCGTAATTGGAATTGTGTATAAAAACAGGTACGGAAATATTGTTCTCTAACGTTAAAATTGCATGACTGGTGTGCTACCCCTCTAAAGTTTTCTCCCTCCCGATGTAATTTCCTTGCCACAAATGATCCATGGTCGATCACGTTCCTGACTCCCCCCCCATTCCCAACACCATCATCAAATTCTCCCTTGCAAACCCAACAACATTTTACGATTTTTAATGGCCACTATGTCATCTGGTGATAGGAGCATAGGATAGTTTGTATAACGAAGGCGCGAAATTGCACCGTTCGCTGTTTTGATTAGGACTGACCAATGCCGAGCGCATGCAGTCTTCAACCGTCACTCAACATCTCAACATACCTCCAACACTTGCATGGTATTATTGGAATCTCGTTGCGCGGATGTGAGCGTAAAAGACCCCTATGGCTTCATGTATTTTAACACGATTTGAATTTTCTGACGGATCGCACACGTCTGTCAGCTTAGCCTCGCAGTTCAAAGCGATCTTAGTGCTCTGCAGGAGCGTGTTTTGAAAAATTTTTAAAACGTAAGATCGCTCTATCTCCGCTTACCGTATCCACAGCCTGGTATCCATGACGTTTACAGTGTTTCATGTGATGCTTTAACTTTAAATCAGAGCGAAATCTTGAGAGGCATGCTGGACAGTAATAAAACACACACACCTTGCCCCTTTTTACCCTCACATAAAACCTACTAATATCCGTAATCGGATTGAAATGACCAATTTGAATTGGAGTCTGTGGGTGGGGTGTATAGAAGCCACACCCAATGTTCTACTGATTCAATTGAAGGAGCCCGCACTGGAAATAATACACCTTCTTATCGGAACGCTGACCCATCTTCAAAATTATGTTTCATACTGTAAAGACCGTGACACCAATCTTTAAATGTGCATTAGCCCGCTCAAAAATATATCTATTACTTTTAGTGTCACGGGATATTGACCATTTAAAACAATAAAAAATTTACTTTGGGGAACTTTGAACCCTCCCTACCATTAACTGCCATTTTATCCAACTTCTTCTTAGTGGTATCTATTCGAAGTGGTCTGTATGCCGCAATTAAAAAATGCATACTTGAAAACACTGCAGCCTCGTATCGAAAACAGATTCGCTGTATCCCCTTACACCCCTCTAAATCTGAATGGATATTTTAATTCAATTGCCCTCTCCCCATGCCCACCTCTTACAATAAAATCCTTTTTAAAACCTACAAATATTAACATTTAAACTTTCAATAAATAAAACTACAGATCCACTACCCCCCTCGTTATAATTTTCCACTTACTTTGAATACTATTAGCCCAATTTAGAAAAAACCTCCCCATAATTTGATTATAAATGCGGGTGTGTATTGCCAACATCTCTGTGTGCAAGTATTTCGAATACATCTCACCCGCACTTTCATTAAAAAAAAATATTTTTTAGTGCTATTGATGCTTTTAAACTGACCCCACTCCCCACCCCCCATTTGTTGTTAAAGAATGGCTCGAATCTTATCAGTATATGAATGTGTAATGGCCAGGGGGATCTGTTATTATATCCCCCGACACTAGAGAGTTGAAGGGGTCACCGAATTTTGGCGCCTGTAGACCAATGGTGTGATGCAAGGCAGAGTTGGACAGAAAAAAATCCGGAAGAGGGGATACTGTTGCTGTTGTATTACTACTACTATCTATATCATTAAGTGGAAATGGTGGCGGGTGGTGACAGGAATTGTCAATAACACCACCACTCCCAGTCTGTTCAATCACATTGGGGGGATGTGGCATGAGGTCCCCCAGTACATATTCCAAGGTGTTAGGGACAATTGGTCGAGCCAGCCTGTATTGTCCTGTGATGGAATTTCGTTCATGAGGACCCGGTTCAGATGCACTAGTAGCATCACCTAAATGTTCACGCATAAAACTATCTGTCCACTCGGATCCTCAAGCATGTCAATATCACCGCTTAAAGTCCTCTAGGCTAGCCATTTCCCCAAAAAATATCATTAAAGGAACCCCCTATGCCACTCCATATCCTCTAGAACTAGTGTAGCCTTGATCGCTGAAACTC
>CM051268.1:40758944-40908944 GCA_027921565.1 Artemia sinica | reverse complement strand
ATTTTGGATTTTTTTTTCATTGAAATGTAAGACTTGGAATATTTTTTGTAGTGTTATGTTGTGATTTACGTTATCACTGCTACACTCTGTTGGTGTTTCAAAGTTCATTCTGGAACTTTTTTCTAAATGAGAGACTTGGAACATTTCATAGTGTTATGTTATGATCTACCCTGTCACTGCTACGCTCTGTTGATCTTTTAAGGTACACTTTGGAAATTCTTTCACTGAAGTGTAAGTCTTGGAATATTTTCGTACTAGTTCGCCATATCACTGCTACACTTTGTTGATCTTTTAAGGTTAATTTTGGAATTTTGTCAATGAAGTGTAAGACTTGAAATATTTTCGTAGTAGTTCGCCATATCACTGCTACACTTTGTTGATCTTTTAAGGTTCACTTTGGAAATTTTTTCACTGAAGTGTAAGACTTGGAATATTCTTGTAGTAGTTCACCATATCACTGCTACACTCTGTTGATGTTTCAAAGTCATTTCAGAATTTTTTTGTTGTTGAAATGAGAGACTTGGAATATTTTCATAGTTTTATGGTATGATTTACCTTGTCACTACTACACTCTGTTGACGTTTAAATGTTCACTTTGGAATTTTTTTTATTGAAGTGTTAGATTTGGAATATTTTTGTAGTAGTTCACCATATCACTGCTACACTCGGTTGATGTTTCAAATTTCATTTTGAAATTTTTTCCTTGAAATGTGAGACATGGAATATTTTCATAGGGTTATGTTATGATTTACTAATCACTGCTACACTCTGTTTACGTTTAAAGGTTCACTTTGGAATTTTTTCATTGAAGTGTAAGACTTGAAATATTTTTATAGTAAGGTTTCTTTGCGCTAGGTTTTTTCTGTGTTTAAGTTAGGTTTATTTTGCTTAGGTTATCATGAGTGCTCATGATAAGCGCTCATGATAACCTAAGTTAAATGAATCTAACTTAAACGTAGAGAAAACCTAACGCAAAGAAACCTTACTATAAAAATATTTCACGTCTTACACTTCAATTGAAAAAATTCCAAGTCTTCCATTTCAATGAAAAAAAAATCCAAAATGAACTTTGAAACATCAACAGAGTGTATCAGTGATATGGTGAACTACCACAAGAATATTCCAAGTCTTGAACTTCAATGAAAAAATTCGAAAGTGAAAATTTAAACATCAACAGAGTGTAGTAGTGACAAGGTAAATCATAACGTAACACTATGGAAATATTCCAAGTCTCTCATTTCAACGAAAAAATTCCGAAATGAACTTTGAAACATCCACAGAGTGTATCAGTGATATGGTGAACTTGACTTACTGGACTTAAGTCCCATCCGTCCTTGAAGGTCGTTTTGGGGCCTCTTCATTCACCATGTAATTGATGTGGCGTCTGTATGAGCATCTATCTTTCAGTCAGTCGTAGACGTTGCGGCAGGTTGAGTGTAGAGAAGTTGTCTTTCCATCTCTTAGGGTGCCGACCTCTGGGGCGAGAACCATGCGCGCGACCATCGAAGACTATTTTCGGCAGACGAGAATTTTCCATACGCTGGATGTGGCCTAGCCACCTAAGTTGTTGCAGTTTTTATTTTATCAAGTATGGTGTGTTTGATCTTGAGGGCTTTCAAACAACCTAATATTAGAGATCCTGTCCAGGTACGTAATGCCAGCAGTACGGCGGAGTGACTTTGTTTCAAATGCGGCTAGGCGACTTTGGTCATCTGTTTTGAGGGTCCATGATTCACAGGCGTACATGGCAGTGGGGATAATCAGTGTTTCAAAGAGTCTTGTTTTCAGCAGTGTCGACAAATTCTTGTTCCTCCAGATCGGCATCAAAGGCTTTTAAAGCTAGAGTTTGCAAGCGCAAGGCGCCTCTTAATATCTTTCGAGTGGTTGTTATCGGACGTTATAAGGCTACCAAGATAGGTGAAATCTTCGACCATTCTATGTTGTCACCACCGAGCTGGAAGCTTAAGGTTTCTTGGTTTTCCGACTTTCGCGAGCAGAGCATGGCTTTCGTCTTTGAGGAATTGATGGTCATTCCAAAGGAGCTGGTGGTTGATTGGATGTTGTCGGCCTGGGACTGAAGATCCCCAAGGTTCTCAGCTACTTGGTCTATGTCGTCTGCATAAGCTAATTCATCAAATCGATATTCCCCCAATGTGGACACCTGACGAGTTGTCAAGGAGTGAGAAGACAGCGGTAAGGAACAGGTTAAACAGTTCCGGTGACAGCAAACAACCCTGCAGAACACCAGTCGATGTTTCAAAGCTATCGGAAAGGCCTTCTCCCGTCATGACGTGGCATTCTGGATTTTGAGTACATATCTCTGATCAATGATACTAAGTTCTGTGGTATACCAAAATGGAGAAGAATTGCCATAGACCTTCTCTCCATATAGGTCGAAAGCCTGCTTAAAGTCAATGAAAAGGTGGAAAATACTACGTCCGAGTTCAAGATATTTTTCCACAATTTGACGTACCGTAAATATCTGATCAATCGTTGACCTGTTTGGGCGGAAACCGGCCTGATATTCTGGAATCACAGTTGAAGATATAGCTCTTATACGCTCCAGCATTACTCTAGTGAGTATTTTAGCGGCGTGGCTCGTAAGGCTTATAGGCCTGTAGTCATCACAGATTGCTTTCGAGCCTTTCTTATGGATTGGAACTATCGTGGCTTCATACCATGAGGAGGAGAAGTGACCTTCTTCCCAAGCAGCAGTAGCAATTTTTAGGTACAGGTCAACAAGGGGATCGCAATTTACTTTTAGTAATTCCGGTTGGATTCCATCTGGGCCTGCAGCTTTGTTTGTCCTTAAACCCTTGATAGCTGATTCTATCTCAGATCGAAGTGGGAGTGGGCTTGGGTCTGCGGCGATTGCGGGGAAGCTGTTAAGCACCGATGGGTCTGGGAGGATCGTTGAGTTAAATTTGCTCTCAAAGTGTTCTTTCCATCTGGTTCGGATCCCGTCTGTAGTTTGGATCTGGTTACCATCTTCATCAAGGAGGGTACAGGCTTTCAGTCCCTTTTTTTGGCTAGTTCCCTCACTCGCCTGTACATGAAGTGAGAGTCACCTTTCTTGAATGCCATTTCGCATTGCTCACATTGTTCCCTTATATAGGAGCGGTGAGCACGGCGAGTGGCTTTCTCTACCACACGTTTCAATCGTTTGTACATATCCCGACTTTCTCTATCTAGTTTGTTAGTGTGGTTGCGTTTTTCCTCACATAATGAGATTATCTCATTCGTGATCCAAGGTTTATGGTCCGCCTTTTGGACTCCCAGGGTTGACTGGGATCGTGTGTGTGTGTTGTGTGTGTGCGTGCGTGTGTGTGTGTGTGTGGTGTGTGTGTGTTGTGTGTCGTGTGTGGATGTTGTGTGTGTGTGTGGTGTGTGTGTGTGTGTGTTGTGTGTGTGTGTGTGTGTGTGTGGTGCGTGTGTGTGCATATGTTGTGTGTGTGTGTGTGTGTGTGTGTGTGTGTGTGTGTGTGTGTGTGTGTGTGCCGAATGAATCAGCTGAAAATAAAAAATTTTTAACTAGAAATGACTAAAAAGTGTTTATAAGGGTGACATGGGGGAGTGACAGTGGTGTGTCACAGGGGGCAGTAATAGTGTAACATTGTGAGGTGAAATGCTTGGAGTATCAAACACTAGCAAAGAAGGGGGATACTTCTCTGTTTTCAAAGTAGGGGGGGTGGGGGGGTCTGTCATTTGGAGAGCTGGTGCTAGTGTGAAAACAGTGTCGTAGCATCATTCTGCTCTGGACCATAAGTATGTTTTATCGGTTTGGACATCTACCCTTTTCGCAAGATGATCTTCCAAGATGTCCCATTAGGTATCTTTTCTTGTGATATACATCGCTTTTAATACGCAATACGCATGTGTGTCTGCCATGCTGAAGCTCCAAGGGGTCCTTTTAGTCTTGTTTGTGAGATACACTTGCGTCATTCGTATTAGATCTCATCACGGGAAATTCGGGGGTCTTCCAGAAAAACAATGTATCAATGGCTTTAAATTATCTCGAGCAAGGCCTTTTTTAGCCTCTTTTATCACCTAGCCGAAGTCTGGATTCCGTCCCAGGAATAAGTAGACACAGACCAAATTCCCCCACAGCGCTTAGGATGGCCGGGATTACGTCCCGCAAAAAGAGTAGACTCAGACCAAACTCCCCAACAGCGCACGGGGTGGATTGTAATAAGAATTTCTCGAAATAGAATTTCCCCTCCTTTGCGTGTTTTGATATTTTGGTGAAAAATTTACTCTGGGCTAAGAGAAACCGTTCAGGGGGACTGGACACTTCCCCGGAGTTGGCCAGTGAGTAGGTCGGTACCTTAGTGGAGGGAGGCAGGATAATAAGAAGTAAACACTTGAATCTCCTTCTCCATAGACGGTTCCCCCTCCTCTGGAGTCCTCTCCCTTCGTCTTTCCTTAAATTAGACATGTTATTCTTTATCCTTTTAAAGCCGAAATAACGCCTAAAAACTACATCTATTATCAATGCTCCCTCTGAAAAATGATGGCTACTAGGTGCGAGCTGGAAAATATTGTTAGGATATTTTTTAATATTCATAAATTTATCTAATGAAAAAGGGGTATTTCCTTAAAAGCTCTTAATATGTCTTAAATTCCATCTAATATCACTCCCCCCTCCCCTACCCCTGGGGTTGCAGTCTACAAGCCCCGGTTTTTCTATAAGAGATGGTTCTTTTTTGCGTATATTATAGTATGACATTTCCATCTTTTGTCGCGTTTTTTTTTCTATGTTTTATTGCTTTTTCATTTTGTTTTATTTTCATTGTCTGTGTTTTTAAGATTTATCGTTTGGGACGTTTTAAGATTCGCATTTCCCCTTATTGATATTTTGAAAGCAAATACCCCCCTGGAGTCTATCAAATTTGGCAGTAAACATGCCGTTCTAACGACTGCCAAAAAATGGAAATCTCACTAATATCAGATCAACCAGAGGATGGGGGAGGGGTCGGTGTCACATTAGTAAAATACCCTGTCAGTACGGAGTATTTTTGGGGGGGCATTATGATTGGCTTGGTAGGCAAAAAACTTGATTCATGGGATTCAGAACCATAATTTATGTTAGGAAATGGCTGAAAGATTTCTTGGAGAAGATGTAGTGATGTCATGGGGTGTTTAATATCATCCATAATTTACCAAGGTGGTAAGCAATGTCATTGACTAGTATACTCTTGTGCTTAAAGATAAGGCAGGAGGTGGAACCTATTGTTAGGATATTGTGAAATAACCATGAATTTATCTTAATGAGAAACGGGTATTTCATTAATAGCTCTTAATATGGTTTAAATTGCATCTAATATCACTCCCCCATCCCTAGTCTCTGGGAGGTTTTAGGCTAGAAAAGCCCCCTGTTTTTTCTATAATAGACGGTTCTTTTTTTGCGTATATGATAATATGACATTTTCATCTTTATTTTTTTGTCGTGTTTTTAGCTGTCTTTCTTATGTTTTATTGCTCGTCAATTTGTTTTTATTTCCATTGTCTGTGTTTCTAAGATTTATTGTTGGGGCGAGTAAGACACGCATTTCCCTTTTATAAATATCTTGAAAGCAAATACTCCCCCGGAGTGTATCAAATTTGACTGTAAACACGCTGTTCTAACGACTGCCAAAAAAAATGGGGAATCTCGCTATAATCAGGTCTTCCAGGGGGTGAGGGAAGGGGCGTTGTCACATGGGTGAAATTCTCTGGTGGTCTAGAGTATTTTGCGGGTCGTTATGATTGGCTTGCGGTGCAAAAAACTTGAATCATGGGATTCAGAACCATAATTTTTGTTAGGAAATGCCTGAAAGACTTCTTGGGGGAGATGTAGCGATGTCGTGGGGCGATATTTAATATCATCCATAATTTACCAATGCGGTATGCATTGTCATTGATTAATATACTCTAGAGCTTAAAGATAAGTCAGGAGGTGGAAGCTATTGTTAGGATATTTTTAATATTCATAAATTTATCTTAATGTAAAAGGGGTATTTCCTTAAAAGCTCTTAATATGGTTTAAACTGCATCTAATATCACTCACCCTCCCCTAGTCTCTGGGGGGTTGTAGGCTAGAACCCCCCCCCCCATCCCGTTTTCTATAATAGATGGTTCTTGTTTTGCGTATATGATAATATGACATTTTCATCTTTTATTTTTTGTCGTGTTGTTAGCTGTCTGTTTTATGTTTTATTGCTCGTCAATTTGTTTTAATTTTTCATTGTCTGTGTTTGTAAGATTTATTGTTTGGGACGAGTAAGACACGCATTTCCCCTTTATTAATATCTTGAAAGCAAATATCCCCCGGAGTGTATCAAATTTGACAGTAAACACGCTGTTCTAACGACTGTCAAAAATGGGGAATCTCAGGTGTCGTGCAATAGTTTATTTTTAGAATATGGTTCAAGATACAAAATATTGACAAAGGTTTAATGGACGACTTGCTTGGGGTGCTGTAACGTTGGAAGGGAATGACCTTTCGAGTCCTGTCGGCGTCAAGAATTCTAGAAAAAAAAATGAATGGTGTTTTGAGCAAAAAATGAAACGCCGAAAAAAGAAAGGCTTTTCGGCAAAAAAATGTCAAAATGGTATTATCTGCCAGCGAGGGATTCACAATCATCTACGTGAAGTGTGTTACCACCATCAGTGACTGCACTGTGCAGATGCGAGGGGTTGGTAGCTCCATTTATCTGGCTCTTTAAAGGCGAGGGTGTGTCGCTTGGTGTAACTTACGCTTGAAACGGGGGTGTGCACTGTGATGTCAGAGGGTATGCGCTAGAAACAATGGTGAGGTGTTAGGAGCTTAATATTAAAACTTGTGTATTATACAGACCACATTCCAAGTAATCATATAATATAAAACTCAAATCCTTTAAATCTTGTCATCCGTCGCCTAGAAACAGTTGATCGCATTGTACAGATGTGCCGCGTGACGTCAGAGGGCTGTCATAGAATAAACACCTGACCTAATCTTTGAACTCTTGCCAAGGGCGGGAAATGTCACCTAAAATTGCGACATCTGGTCGTGCCAAATCTTGCCTGCACCTGCATAATCTTGTCTGGACATGCCTAATCTTGCCTGGGCAAGAATTTCGCCTAAAACAGGTGCTTTCTATAAAAAAAACCTTATAAGCCCCCAGGGCATAGCTTAAAACTATTGGCGTGGGGGTTTGTGAGGGGTTTGTCATCCTCAAAGACATAATTTCCGGACCTTTCAACTACGTTGAACAAAATGAATATCTAAAAATTTTGATTGGATGTGTTTTGGAAATGGTGGGCGTGAGAGGGGTTTTACTTGCCTTTCAATCACTTTCGACTATTAAAAAGAGTACTATTCCTTTGAATTTCCAAGCGAATGAACCCTTTTTGAAGTTTGTACGACAATGCTTTCTATAAAAATCTTATTTGCCCCCAGGGCATAACTTACAACCTTGCCCTGGGGGCTTCTATGAGGGGAGTGTTCTCCTCAAAGACATAATTTCCAGATCTTTCAACTACGTTGAATAAAATGGCTATCTCAAAATTTTGATTAGATGTGCTTGTAGAAATGGTGGGTGTGGAATGGGTGTTAGTTGCCTTCCAATTACTTTCGGCTATTAAGAAGGGCACAAGCACTTCCAATTTCCAAGCGAATGAGCCCTTTTTGAAGTTTTCTACGACAACTGCTTCGATACGAAGAGCCCTGGTCTAAAAAAAAAACAAGAAACCAAAAGACTAAAAAATAAATAAATAATACATCGATCCAATATCGTTCTTTACTTAGGCAGCGCTATTGTGCTGCCTATGATCTACTTCCGAAGATGAAGTAATATTTTTGAAAATCAAGGGAGGGCAATTACCCCCCACCCTGCCACCATCCACTAATCTGTGTTCCTGACAATTTTAGAAGCTGAAAAAATCAAAATATTTCCTCGTCAGTAAAATGACGTACAAAATAATGAAGAGTCTCTAGGTGGTATTATACAATAGCTTCTGTTATATAAAACACAGAATTTCGGCAACAGTTCGGTTGTGGAAATACGAAAGGCGTTAAGTGTCATTTTCCAAACTGCTCAGGAGAAGCGGACAAATTGTTTTGACAATATGCCTCCATGTCTCTCTCGAGCTCCAATTGTGCCTTTCTGGCCATCTCATGGTGGGCCTGTATTCAATCAGCCCCTAGTAGTGCTACTGAAAAACTATATATATAAATTACACTAACATATTTGACGGAATGAGGAAAGGGAGCTTTCTTAAGATAGCAAAGGAAAGACAAAATTGCTTTACAAAGGGTTTAGTCCAAGTTCAAAACATGTTGACCACTAAATGTCAAAGCTGTAACTGAACTTTCACAAGGATATAGTAAAAATAAACGACCAAAAAAGAAGCAGGGATCAAGCTTTTATCACTCGATTGAAATATTCCATAACGAGATGGCTAATTAGCTGCCTTGTTATGATGGTTTACCATCATAAAACGACGACCTAATTATGTAGTATCGCTTCATGCAAATCGGCTCGTACAAATTTTGTAAACCCAGTCTCTGTCAAATTTGAATAACCCAGTTTTGATTAACTATGGTTTCTGGGACAGAACAAACAGGGCAGTTTTTTGGTTTTCATTGGATGCCAGTAAAGTGTTTGCTAAAACGGCCCTTTGATTTCAACAATCAGCCTCCTGGACCCAGGGCGGGTCCAGGGGGGCGCGCAGCCCTAACGTAGTCTAAAGTAGTGTAGTTTTTCTGAATAAACGCAAGTTTGTGTTACTTAAACTTGCTCCTAACGCTAGTTTATCGGATCAACCTATTTTGACCCCCCCCCCCCCCCTAAAACAATTCTGTATCCGACCCTGCCTTGACGATTTATTCGCTTGAATTTACGCGGTACATCAGAAAAAAAAAATCGCTAAATTTAAGAAAAAAGATAAAACGCTAGGACTGGCAACTCAACCTTCAAGGTAATTTTTTCCAATCATACTTGATTCGTAGAGAATTCGCGATAAGATGGTTCGAAATCAGACATCCTTTAATCTCTTTCCTATGGAAGCATGGGTCCTTTCCCATATCGACCAACAATAGATTAAGTCAAGTAGCGATGGTAAAGTAAACAGAGATCTTCTCTTGAGGGTGTTCTGGGTTGCTTCAAAATTAGATTGGCAATCCCCACTATTTATCAAATACTGAATTCTACAAGAAAATGGGACATATAAGAAGCGAAAAAAGTGACCGAATTTAAATGAATTATTCTTTTAAGATCCTTTTTCCCTGTCAGCTTCGATTCTTAAAGATTACTCGACATTGGGAATCAGTCGTCATATAGTTTTTTTTTCTGATGGAAGGACAAGTCCTTTTCCATATCATCAAAAACTATATTAAGTCGACTAGCATAAGTGTAGCATAAGTGTATTATACAATTTCAATTGTTGTATGCTTATTTCTTGTTACTTTTGATTTTCGAGTTTGATGCTCTTGTAGAAGTGTTTTTAATATTCTTTGGTAATGGTAGCCCTCAGACTTGAATTAACCAATTTATTATTCTTTATTACAGGCACAGCCCGACCATTCTATCTTGTGGAATGCATATAAAGGAGTTTTTAGAATTGAGCTTACCTTTAAACAAATCTTTAAATTTCATATCAAGAACAAGGTATGTTTTCTTTTTAAGTAGGCTACACGTAAGTACTTCAGGGACGCCTCTTGGAATAGGGGGTGCTACCTCTAACGATTGCATCATTTTGTTTCGGGGGAAGAACCTAAAATAATAGGGCATGGGTGTGTAACTCTTAAATTTTCTCCACACCGCGCTTGACTCTGGGTTGATTCCTGGTGCTATATTCCTAGGTTTCCGTAAGGCTTTTGGCTCTTTAACTCATGAGATTCTGCTGTATAAGCTATCACACAATGGTGTAAGAGGACAGGCTCATGCTTGTTTGATTCCTATTTGTCAGTCAGAACTATCTCCGTAGATTCCCTTTCCCGCTTTTCGTCTGAAGTTGAGTTTGGTGTTCCTCAAGGCTCTGTTCTTGGACCGTTTCTGTTTTTGATTTATGTTAATGACCTTATAGTTGCGGTTAAGAATCAAAAACTTACAGTTTGCTGTCACCTTTGTCATCCTGAATCTTTCAATGCTAAAAAAGATCCATCGTTTTTCGCAGGATGTGGACACTCTCGTTGCTTTCGCTGATGACAGTACCAATTGGTACTGTAGTAGGAAACTGAGTCTGAGATGCTGCCCAAATTAGTTGACCTTTTTGAGAGAGTCGTTCTTTGTTTTGGTTCAAATTGCCTTGCCCTAAATGTTGCTAAGTCAAGTTTTTTAATTTTATCCCGTATTCTCTCTGGCGTGCCCGGAGAGTCAACTAATATCCAGCTTTCAAGGTGCTCTCTCAGTAGACCTAAGGGACGATATGTCCGATTTTTCTCGATGAAAAACCTTTCATTCAAGCATCATATTGGACTAATTAATATGAAGATCTCAAGGAGTCTTGGAATTTGAGGAAGCTAAAACACATTTTTCCTGGATCAGTTTTTAAAAATTCTGTTCCATTGCTTAGTTCAGTCCTACGTCTCTTATTGGCCTACGATATGGATTTCAACTTTCTCTTCTTTTTTGAAACCACTTTCTAAGTTATATGATAAGGCAAGAAGGCTTATACAGGAAACAAATTGTTCTACAACAAACCCAACTAGCCCATTACTTGATTTGCAGTCTCTCTACATTCTTTCGTGCGCGTCTTTCACTTTTCATCAAATTCATGGTGATGTTCCCACAGCCCTTCAAACTACTCCTTCTTTCGTCACTGATAGGTCTTCGCATCATCTTCGCAATTCAAGGAATATTAATATTTTATTTACTCCATCGGTGAGGTCTGACTTTAATCCATTAACTGCTTGTCATATCGTTTTGGAATGGCCTACCTGAGTCAGCTCAAGAATGCCACTCGTTTGGTAGTTTCAAAAGAATTTTAAGAAATTTTTTAATGTCTTGATTTTTCATGTCTAAATATATTTTTTTAAATTTTATTATTATTATTGTTTTTTTTTTTTTGGGGGGGGGGTTGACCCTAGACTGGATGGAACGCTTGTGTGAGGGGTTACTGAGTTTGTCTAATATTTTTGTGGCTTGGTTTCAAATATATATTTGGAATTTGGTTTAATTCATTGGATTGTCCTGCACCTTCTTTTTTTTTTGGGGGGGGGGGGGCGAGGTCTCTTAAAATCACTTTTCGTTTTGTGTCTTTTAAATATTGTTTTTTTTTTTCTTCTTTGCTTTATTTTGTGTGTGTGTGTGTGTGTGTGTGTTGAGTCTTTGAAAGGTTGAAATGTATTATATTGAAATTAATTTTCTTCTCTTTTTTTCTTCTTCTTTTTTATGTTATCTTCTTCTTCTTCTTCTTTTTTTATCATTGTAATTTATGTTTTTTTTTCTTACTTATTTTTTTTTCTCTTGTGTTGAGTCTCTTAAAGGTGTGAATGTATGATGTTGAAAATGTTTTGTTTTTTATGTATTTGTTTCATTTTTGTTTCTCCCCTCTTTTTTTCCTGGCCATAGAGCCTTACGGGGGAGTTTATATTGAAGTGTATTTTGTCGAGTTTATTGATTGAATAAATTGATTGAATTGATTGAATTGAATAATAACAATAATAATATGCTGATTGCCGATTACATAGGAAATTCAAGAAAAAAAAAATAGGAAAACCCTTAACAAATGTGATATTTTTTTTTGGGGGGGGGGCTCACAACCCTCCTCGGATTAAGTGGGGTGATCAGGCATAAGTTTGCATTTTTTCTGAGGGGGGGCGAAGCTCATCATTTTTAATTTTAGAAGATTCCGATCACTAAAAGGAAATATTTATGGATTCTTGTAAAACACTTTTAAGCTGTTTTTTTTTTTGGGGGGGGGGGGGGGGGGTAATATCAGATTCCGGAGCAATATTAGAGCGTTTATTTATCAGAAATCGACAAACCTTAAAAACCTCGAGATTTGATTAGCGAAACAGATCCAAAGCCCCTGTCTCTCTGCTTTCTATTGTCTATTGAAAGAAAATTTGATAGCCTCGCTATGAAATAAGAAACTAGTTCGATAATGTCAACAAGGCCCAGCGAGTGTGAACTATGTCCACGGAATAATTATGGACATTATGAAAGAGCAATCAAAGAGTACTGATCATAGCCAATTGTTATAAGTAATGCCTTAACAATCATTTGCTCCATAGATTATGGATACACAATGTATTCGCACAAATATGTAAGCTTTAATGATTAGTTTACACTAAAAGAATATTGAAAACACTCAATAGAAATCATTAATAATGACAAAATTGCCTGAGGGTTCTATTTTTGTCTAAAAATTGGCAAGGTGTTAAAGGACAAGAAGCTGCAACAATATATGATGATCCCTGGAGCGCACGGTTGTCAACAATATCCATTTATAGATATGTAAAACAGATCTAAGCAAGTCACTAACTCATCGCTCCAAGATCCTTGTTGAACGAAAATCTAAATCCTGTCATAGCGATTTACATTTAAAAAGCAGTAGTCTGCCAAGCCCGTATGTCACGATTGTGTGTAATGATGAAGATATAGATGGTTTCAAGTACTGGGTGCCCTATTTGGTCTCTGGGCTGGGCTGGACCATAGCTGTTGCTCTCGGGTGCACCCGGTTATTTAATGCACATACTTTGAATTGTTGATTATATGTCGGTCTGATGATGGGTTTTCTGTACAGCATATAATTTGAAACATTTTCGCAGTACCAAGGCAAGAATTCATATTGGTTTTTTAATTTAAAAAATAATATATGTTGTACTGCATGTGAGTGGAGCTGAGGAACTAATATAGTGGAATGTTCAGTTTTGTTTTGATATTTATTGGCCCTTGAACCAGTCAAAATATTTTGGTTTAGCAAATTCCGTCGTGTACTCTTCCCTGATGATGCTATAATAAATACTTTACTGTGTTCAATGGCTAACATGGGCGCCCATAAGCTGAATTCTAGGGGGGGCAAACCTCGTCTAATTGGCACTTTTAATGCTATATAATAGAAATCTCAGAACAAAAATATAAAAAATAAGGCAGCATCATTCAGCCAGGGGGGGTGGGTGGGCGCCCCTCTCTGCCCCTCTGCCCCCCCCCTTATGGGTGCCCATGATGGCTAACCTAGAATTGACGGTATTTTAATATTACGTATTTCATTTTCAAATATCTGTTCGATCCCTCTTTCTCAGACTATAACAAAAGAAAGGTTAAAATGGGTAGGCCACTTCTTACGGATGAAGGCTCAGTTTGGTAATAAGGAACCCAGAGTCTGAACAAAGCTGGAAACACACTGCAGGGCCAACGCAAAGACCTCAGTAGTCAGTAGTCAAGAAGCGTCGTTAGTCCGACCCAATCCAACATGAAAAAACATAAGAGGATTGTACATATTGAGATTTCTTAGGGGGCCTGGTCCCTGCCAACGTTTGGTCTTTGTAAAATAATGATAAAAAAGAAAACCAATAACATTAGGTTCATAAGAATAATTCATAGATCTAAAGACCGATATGTTCGTTTTTTGGGATATCTTGTTAATGAAAACCTATCTTTCAAACGTCACATTGATTTTATTACAATGAAAATATGCAGGAGTCTCGGTATTTTAAGGAAACTTAGACATACTTTTCCTGGATCAATTTTTAAAATCCCTTTTCACTGCTTTATCCAATCTTACGTTTCTTACTGTCCAATTGTGTGGATGTCAACTTTTCCTTCACTGTTAAGACCACTTTCTAAGGTTTACAATAAAGCTAGAAACCTCATTCAGGAAACTAATCGTTCATTAGTTATACCATTACTTGATCTTAAGTCACTATACATTCTTTCATGTGCATGTTTTACTTTTTCTCAGCTTCATGGTGACCTCCCCCCGGCCCCTAAGTGTTCCGCTATCTTTTACCTCTGATCAAAATAATTATAATCTTCGCAATATGACAAATCATGTTCAAGTTCCATTTAGTCCTTGCATAAGGTTAGATTTTAATCCCCTTTAAAATAAGTTTTTCAAAGAAAAGTAAAGAACTCCATTAAACAAAAAATGAGCAAAAATAAAATGAAATAATCTACCAAGCGTGAAACTACCACAAATCAGCATCGGTAAATAAATGAAACTCAAAACGAGCAGAAATTAACATAAGTTGGGCGCAAAACCCCTATGCCTTCCCAAGGCCAGAACGAAATTTGCACTTTACTGAAAAAATACAAATGAATGTGCATTGTCAGTTTAATATACATTATATACGGATATTTAGTAATCAAAATGTTAATTTTATTTTATTTAATAAAGTTATAAAAGTAAAAACATTTATATTTTTCAGTAAAGTGAAATTTTTATTCTGGCCTTGGGAAGGCATAGGGGTTTTGCGCCCAACTTATGTTAATTTCTGCTCGTTTTGAGTTTGACTCGGTTATTTATTGTAATTTCTGTTCGTTTTGGGTTTCATTTATTTACCGATGCTGATTTGTGGTAGTTTCACGCTTGGTTAGATTTTTTGATTTTATTTTTGCTCATTTTTTGTTTAATGGAGTTCTTTACTTTTCTTTGAAAAACTTATTTTATGGAAAAAGTTTTTTTTAATTAATTTCTGTTCGTTTTATATTGACATAGTCTTTTCAGGGAAAAAAATAAAGTAACACTTTAAATCTCTTTCGTTTTTTTAAGACTTTATAGTTTGGCCTGCTATTTGTATGCCGGAGAAAAATTTCAGCAATTTTGAACAACATACACCCTTTTAAAAATCTGGACACAAATAGTAGTGTTTTGATTTAGCTTCATACCAGTAGGGAGGTCCCAATAGATACTAAACTTACATAATTTATGCATGTTTTTATGGTTTTTCTCTCTGAGGATAAAAAAAAAAACATGGTTTTTCTCATTGTTTGATGGATGTAGACATCTGTTGATGGTTGTTTGAAGGTTATGTGTGTTGGTCAATTTATTTGTTGTTTCTAAATGTATTGACTCCGGACGAAGTTTGCACATGCGCACTGAATTCTAACGGGGCAATGTATTGATCCACTAGAGGGAAAGTGTGGTTTCTGCGAAATTGATTGCATAATCGGCGGGGAATTATTGATCCGATAACGGGACAAGAAACCGTCTCTTTCTAAGCTAAGCAGGGAAGTTACGTAAGGTTTCCTTACATCACAATTCGCCCATGAGATTTTGTATATAACGGACATGCGTTGTGGTTAAATTATCATACAGTTTTAAGACACCATGGATAAAGCATTGAATATTATTGACAAGGAAAGTTTATCTACAATGATTAATAATGTGAGTTCTCTTTAGTAAATTTTCTTAGGTTATTTCCAAATAAAATCATTTTACATAGTTCCCCCTCACTATATTCAAATTCAGGTATCCCCCCCTCCAATACAAACTCCACTATGCGTTGTTTATAATTGTTAGAACGCGTAAAATATGCTCTTTTTTACCATGTAACCCCCCCCCCCCCTCCATGTTTACGACTTTAATTCTTTTCATTGGAAATAACTCTTTTTCGATAAATTCATGCTTTCTGTATTTCTACCTAAAAGTGACAACTTACTTCCGTCAATTCTTAGGCATACTGATTCCATTTAAACCGTCAACCATTATGACATTAAGCCGCTAAGATTTAAATAGTGATAATTATTGGCACTCGTCAATTGCACTTCCGGCATGCTAATTCTCCTGATATTGGAATTAAGCATTTACTGGTTTCACTGAAAAAGATGCTTCTTTTTGGTCGAAATTAGCGACAGTAAATCCTTTGAAATGCAAGAGGGGGTGGGCGTTAGTTATAATAAATTGTTTCATATAGTATTTGTTTTCCATTTTGAGTACTCAGTGTTTATATGAGGGAGGCTGGGAAGGGGGCAATGCCTCGATTCTAACAGCTTCGTTGTAAGGTGAAAACAAAATGTTTCTTCGCGTGAACTGCAAATCTATTGTTGCTTGTCCTCACCAGCGTGCTATTTATGTAGACACGGATTTGACGAAAATAAAATTACCTTTCATATATATAGAAACCATGAAGTTTAGTGTTTTTATTAGCTTTTAACTATACCATATTTATGGCTGACTATTTGAGATCTAGATTTTAAATCATTGGCCTGGATTTGATGCACATGTTGGCCCTAAGGAATAATACTAGTTTTTTTTTAACTTTAAACACACCTTAGCTCTTTTTGCAATTACTAAAAAGGAGGAGGGGGCTTCTTTGAGAATAATGCTTTCTAGACGAAATTATGCCTGACAATAAATTCTGGTTAGGAGCGGGGGTACTAATTTTTTCTTCTGTAAAAAAATGGAGTAGTTATATTTATACTAAATTTTTCTTCTTTTTTAAGGATGTTTCCGACAAATGCGTGCCTCCTCCTGAAAAGAGAGCCAGAGCGGGCGAAGCCACCCCTGTAAGGGCATCAGTTGTCCAATATGGCCGCTGGCCGAAAACCTCCTGCTCTACACTGCCTGCCCAAGCTTCATCTGTGCAGGCAGCAATACAGCCTGGGCAAAAACCAAAAAGAGAGTGGATGGCTGCTTTCAATGCCTGAACTTTTTAAAGTGTCCAAAATCCTAGACACTACACCCACGACATATCGCCTGCGAGACACCAAAGATGATGAGATTCTCGGCGGTTTTTATGAATATGAACTGCAAAAAGTTAGAAACACTAGTGAAATTTATCAAATTCAAAAGATTATTAAGAGTCGTACTCGCAGGGGCAATAGACAGTTGCTTGTTCGCTGGCTAGGATACAACTCTGATTTTGACTCTTGGGTCAGTGTTGAAGGTATTAACAAATGCCCAATGATAGAACCATGAAGTTTAGTGTTTTTATTAGCTTTTAACTATACCATATTTATGGCTGACTATTTTGAGATCTAGATTTTAATCATTGGCCTGGATTTGATGCACATGTTGGCCCTAAGGAATAATACTAGTTTTTTTTTAACTTTAAACACACCTTAGCTCTTTTTGCATTACTAAAAAGGAGGAGGGGGCTTCTTTGAGAATAATGCTTTCTAGACGAAATTATGCCTGACAATAAATTCTGGTTAGGAGCGGGGGTACTAATTTTTCTTCTGTAAAAAATGGAGTAGTTATTTTATACTAAATTTTTCTTCTTTTTTAAGGATGTTTCCGACAAATGCGTGCCTCCTCCTGAAAAGAGAGCCAGAGCGGGCGAAGCCACCCCTGTAAGGGCATCAGTTGTCCAATATGGCCGCTGGCCGAAAACCTCCTGCTCTACACTGCCTGCCCAAGCTTCATCTGTGCAGGCAGCAATACAGCCTGGGCAAAAACCAAAAAAGAGAGTGGATGGCTGCTTTCAATGCCTGAACTTTTTAAAGTGTCCAAAATCCTAGACACTACACCCACGACATATCGCCTGCGAGACACCAAAGATGATGAGATTCTCGGCGGTTTTTATGAATATGAACTGCAAAAAGTTAGAAACACTAGTGAAATTTATCAAATTCAAAAGATATTAAAGAGTCGTACTCGCAGGGGCAATAGACAGTTGCTTGTTCGCTGGCTAGGATACAACTCTGATTTTGACTCTTGGGTCAGTGTTGAAGGTATTAACAATGCCCAATGATTTTTACGTGACTTTCATGTCCAATGTTTCTGATCCTCTCTACAATGATTTGAATAGAAGAAGTAATTTTTGACGAAACTCTCTCCCACCATCAAATTCGACGGGCCATATGAAGTGGCTCTTGTCGACTGTATTCTCAAAAATACATATGATATCCTGAGAAAAGATCGCAAATATGATATAAAAATTAGACCCTATGAGTGGCCGCCACCCTCAGGTGATCAAGAACAAATTCAAAAGATCAATTGGATAAATTATCCATATATTGAATTACCCTATGAACAACTCACCTGTATGAATGATTTATGTCGTTCTATCAATAAAAGAATTTCCGCTCGTAAAAAAGTAGCCTTTCATTTCAACTATTCAAAGGAGGAGGGCAAGATCTATATTAGTTCACCTATTACCAATGAAAAGGTTATTCTCAATGATAATCTAAAGGATATTCTTGGCTTTAAGCTCAATATAATCAATGGTAAAGTGCTGGAAACACTAATTTTATTTTTGCTGGCTATCCGCCTGCCTTCTCCACGGACACTTGTATATTTCTCTACGCTTCATTTGTGGAAACATCCCGGGTTGGCAATAGCAATGTTCCCCTCCTACGAGTTCTGGAATGAAAAACCAATCAAGAACATATTCACCACTACAATATAAAGCATCTTCAGTATAGACCCCGTAAACACTTCCTATTTGGAACTCTGTCTGTCAGTTAACACTAAGAACTGAATTAGGCGATCCTCTAGCAATATCAAAAGGTTTGGCTGCGATTACATGCCATTTTCGACCCATCATACAACAACAACAAGATGTCTAGTAGAAAAGTGGTATTCATTTGTCCTGATATTGACTGCTATGTTAATACTCTTGGCCCAAGACAACAGGGCAATGGAATGGACTATTACAAAGGTCGCTCGTCGATGTCTGGCTATGGTATTGGCAGTTGGTTTGCTAAGCTGTTTCGCTCTGCACTACCTCTGGCTAGAAAATATATTGTACCGGCTGCAACAGATTTTGCATCCTCTACACTATACGATTGGGGCTCTGGCAAGGATTTAAAAAAAAGTGCTTCGGAAAATCTTAGGTCCAGTGCGCGAACCCTTGGTGAGAGATTTAAACAAAATGGAAAGGTTTAAAAAGGTCAAGAAACAGTGCACCACTCATCAGTCTCTACTCAGGACAGAAAAAAAAAAGACATCACCCCTGTCAAAGAAAAGAAGGAAAAAGCCGACACGCACTGTAAACAGAAGAAGAAGCCCCAGGAAGAGAATTGTTAGATCGAAACTAGATTTCTTTTCCTAAGATGTCATATCTACTGCATAAGGATTCTCAACCTTCAATCACCTCCTCATTGAATCTATTCAATGCAGAAAATGTTGATGTGAGTGTAAAAAATGGATACTTTGAACAATTTTATCCACAACAACCCGTCTCCGATAATATCCACTTTCAAATTTATTCCAATGAAGACTACTTTATGGACATGTCTTCGACATTTATAGATTTACGAATAAAAGTCCGGAAATCCGATAATACATTGCCAATTCTTGCCGATGGAATATCCTATGAAAATTGTATATTACATAATTTATTTCGTCAAATCAGTGTCTACATAAGTGGTAAAGTTGTGAGCACAAGCAAGAATCTCTCAAATTATACAAGCTATATGCAATTCATGCTGATGACACCCAAGTCATACAAGGAATTGAGAGGCACCTCCAATGGATATGAATATATGACTAATACTGATAGTACTGATGCACTTAAAAATGCTACAACTAGTGAATTACATCTAGTTGGAAAAATATATCATGAAATATTTAATATACCCCAATGGCTGCCGCCCAATGTTAAAGTGGATATAAAACTGACGCTTGCACCCTCCAATTTCATATTGAGAAAAGAACTTCCTGCCAATCCTGATGTAAGTCTCTCCCTCACCTCGGCAATACTTCATGTACGCAAACAACAGGTCATGAGTTCTGTTGCTTTGGCAGTGGAAAAACTGAGAGCCAATGGAAATAATATTAAACTACTTGTTCCTCATACAATCACCAATCAACGTCATATTGCTATGGGCTCACGCACCTTCACCGATTCATCCTTTATCAATGGCGAAATTCCATCAAAACTCGCTTTGGCATTTGTAAAAAGCGCCAGTGCAATAGGATCGTGGACTGAATGCCCACATAAATTCTAGATGTTTGGACTTTCATCTTGTGTGCAAAGTAAACGGTATCCCACTCTACAATCTATCTTTGATGAAAAATCTATCTTTTTGATTTATGAGTTGACCATGTAAACCCTAGATCATGATTCACAACTATTTGAAAATGGTATAACCGAAGATATGTTTGCTAAAACACATGTTATCATTGTTCTGGATTTGTCTGGCACACAGGATATGAGTATAGTACGTACGGGGAGTGTGCGTTTAGAGTGTACATTTGCCGACCCATTGGCTGAGAGTATTGCACTAATCTCACTAAATCAATATGAACCCTATTGGGAAATCACTCCCGAAGGCAGTGTTCTACTAGACTTGGCGCCATGAACACCAGTCAAATAATCAATGTATTTAATATGGACCCCTACATGTCCCAGTACAAATCCTATTGTCTACCCTCGGACTTTCTTGGAAAAATTCAAAGTGTCAACAATGCCTTGATTATTGTTAATAGCAGTCCGTCGACTGTGCTGACGGGTCATTGGCTGTGCATCTTTCAAACAATGAAGAATATAGAATTTTATGATCCTCTTGGTCTACCCTATACATTCTATACTCCACACATCAGCAACTATATTGAGAGCGTTGGGAAAACTATTATTCAAAATCAGAAGAGAGTGCAGGATCTGACGACTAAAAGCTGTGGCTTCCATGCACTACAATATTTTGTGTTCCGATGTCGCGGCTATACTACTACAAGCAGTTTCTCAACATTTATGTAGACAATCCACGTCTGAACGACTTTATGGTGGAAAATATCCTCTCTGACCTATATAATATTGATTTTAGTGCCCTACGAGTAAAGTGCTTAAAAAATGTATGTGAATTTGTTTATTACTACTACAACTACTACTAACAACTCACCGCAGCACCAAGCCGCCTGAGGCCAACACAGCTTCGCACGCTCCTCCTCCATCCCAATCTATTCAAAGCCTCCCTTTTTACACCCGCCCACAAAGTTCCCATTTCCTTTAAATCTTTCTTTATGACGTCGTCCCACCCCAGACGGGGATGACCTGCTTTCCGTTTAGCCCTATATGGTTGGCCGAAAAGAACAATATTCGGCAATCTGTCATCCTTCATCCGCACAACGTGCCCTAATCACCTCAACCTTTCTTTCATTATAGCCCTAGAGAGCGGTATTGAACCACATTTTTCGTATAGCCTATTGTTTGAAATACGGTCAGTCAGCCGGGTGCCCAGAACAATCCTTAAGCAATTTTCAGGAAAACATCTAGCAAATCTTCATCCGCTTTTCGGAGCGTCCATGCTTCAGAGCCATATTTGACCACTGTCATCACTGTAGCTTCTAATATTCTAATCTTGGTTTGCAGACTTATCTTCCTAATCTTCCAGACTTTTTTTAACTGTGAAAAAACACCCTGAGCCTTGGCTATTCTATCTTTAACATCTTCACTACTCCCCCATCTTTACTAATAATACTATCAAGGTAAGTGAAGCTGCCCACCTGATCAATCTTTTCATTACTCAACGTCACCTTTTCGTCTTCACTTATTCCTAGCCTTAGTGACTTAGTCTTCCTAACATTAATTTTCAAACCAATTCTAGCACCCTGAACTCGCAAAACCTCTAAAACTTCATTCATTTTGCTCACACTTTCATCTAGGATGCTCAAATCATCAGCATAATCCAAGTCCAGGAGACTTTTTCCTCCCCATTTGATTCCGTGGTCTCCCATTGCCTTTCCTGTGCTCCTTAAAACAAAGTCCATCAAAATAATCCATATAAAGGGGGATAGAACACAACCCTGCTTAACTCCTGATTTAATACAAAATCAGCTGCTAACCTCATTTCCTACCTTAACCGCAGCAGTGTTATTCTCGTACATTACATATACAACAATGTCTTTAATCTTCACTTTAGATTTCTTCTTCTTCGGTGTATAGGCAACTGTCGTGAACCAATAATGCCGGTAAATCTTTTGGATTCACTGTATATTGATCTTAATGGGCTGCAAAGTCAGGGTCACATTTTCTACAGTATAATGTAATTTCACTCTTGTCATATCTCTTTCTATAGTCAATGATACTATTTGCATTCATATTATGAAATTCACGAGTTTCAATCTGTCTATTTGAAGCAATATCACATACAGTGTTTTCAACTGGTGAATCACATTCAGTAACTGCCAAATAGAAATCACTAGGTTTATATAGTCATAATAGGCAGTGTCGTCACAACGATGACGTAGAAACCAAATTGTCTTGTTGCCCCAACAGTTGAATCGTAGACCAGATTCTTCCTCCCAAAATAATTTAAATCCACGACGATACCAATCTCGTAGAAATAAACTAAAATCACGTTTGGGAATCTTTCCAATCATACCGGGGTAAGTATTCTCCCACTGATCACATTTGTCATAGTGACAATTGGAGCACAGATGTCCTCTAGGGTGAGAGTCACAAATCTCTTCAAGACATGAATTACATCCTTTAATTTGTACTGCATATCCTCTATGTAATTTACAAGGATTACATAATTTGCACTTTTCATTATAGTCATAAATAATTGTACAATTCTCACATGATATCCAACTGCCAAGAGTGTACATGCATAGTGGACATGTATAGAACATTTTTGGTTTCCGATGTCAACCCTCTCACAGCTAAAACGAAACTGATCCTCGTTCGATAAATTCAGAGGGAGGAATGGTGAGAGGAGTAACTCTGTGACGTTACTTCTTTCGAAGGGGGAGCCATCTACATTGAATCTATGGCAATATTTTTTCAAAAGTATATCCAGGATATTATTCTGCTTTGTTCCAATTAATATATCAATAAATTGAGTATAAGCATTTGAGTCACATTGTAAAAGTTCCATACAATAGTCCAATGGGGGAGAATCAGTTTTCATTATTGTCAAGTGTTCCCCGTGAGAATATCTTCCATTAAAGGGATAACTCGAGAAAATCATCATCCAAAATCAAATGTTTTCCCATAATCACCAGATTCAATCTAATTCTCTCTTCCTCAAATTTATTCATTTTTCAATCCTATCACTCTGACTGCTGACTCTAGACTGACCGTGATTCGTTAGCCTAACATTCTAACAAAAAGAAAGGGAACATTTTCGATTTCGAAGCAATTTTATTGTATAATTACAACAATAATTCTACACATGTACAATTAGCGATATAGCTTATTGTCTTCGGTATGCTTCACTAATGCACTTAAAGCACTTTGAAGTCTATTCACATGCGCTTTATCAACTTTTGCAGCGAAGCATAATTGGTCCTCCATTTTAAATTTGCTCAAGGATATCACATATCTTGCATATACTTCATCCCATTCCAGACAATGCCGTGATCCTCTCTTGATTTCCACCGCAATGTTTGGGGCTCTTGTATCATTGCCATCAACTCCACTATCAACTTCTAATAGTGTAAACATTCCACTCATCATTATTACAAATATATCCTAATGAGTAAAGTCAAACTGTTCTCACTCCTTGAATTCTATTCACACACTAGTAAAAACTATAGCAAAAGTCCTGTCCTTATATTCACTACAATCCTGTCCCGCTAATATTTCCGACTCCCTGATTGGCTTAGAAAGAGACACGTAATCTTGTCCCGTTACGGATCAATAATTCCCCGCCGATTATGTAATCAATTTCTCAGAAAACTACTTCCCCTCTAGTGGATCAATACATTGCCCCGTTAGAATTCAGTGCGCATGTGCAAACTTCGTCCCGGAGTCAATACACTTAGAAACAACAAATAAATTGACCAACACACATAACCTTCAAACAACCATCAACAAACAGATGTCTACATCCATCAAACAATGAGAAAAAACCATGTTTTTTCATTCTCAGTGAGAAAAATCATAAAAACATGCATAAATTATGTAAGTTTAGTATCTATTGGGGCCTCCCAACTCATACCTCCTCTAGTTGACCTGAAATGGAAAACTTGATACCATTCGCAAAAAATCTGTTTACTTTCTTTGATAGCTTGGATACACTTACGCTATTTTGATTTGGTTAAATTTTAAGAGCAGAAGTAGCCCCGAAAGTTTGAACATAATACCCTCAGTCGTTCTTGGGATACTGCTGAGATGCCTTATTGAGAATTAGCATTATCACAGTGTATTTTGATTTAATCTTAAGGCAACATTTAGTTTTTAAAATATAATGGGCTAATGGGAGTGTGGACAAGGGAGGGTGGGAGTGGAAGGGGATTTAGTTACCCTCCAATCACTTTTGACTGTTAAAAAGGGCATCAGGCCTTTCTATTTTCAATCGAATGAGCTCCTTTCGAAGTTCCCACGACAACTCCTTCGATACGAAGTGCCCTGGTCTAAACAACAACAACAACAAAAAAGATCACTAATCACTTTCGACTATTAAAAAGGATACTAACCCTTTGAATTTCAAATCGAATGAGCCCTTTTTCAAGTTTCTATGACCAAGATTACAATAAAAAACCTTATACGCTCCCAGGGCATAACTTAAACCCCTTGCCCTGAGGGATGTGGGGGAGTGTCCTCCTCAAAAATATATTTTCTATCTGGAATCAACTACGCTGAACAAAATGGCTATCTTAAAATTTGATTGGATGTGTTTGGGGGAATGAAGGGCGTGAGGGGGCTAGTTGCCCTCCAATCGCTTTCGACTATTAAAAAGGGTACTAGCCCTTTGAATTTTCAATCGAATGAGCCTGTTTTGAAGTTTCTACGACAACGCGCCTTCTATAAAAACATTATATGCCCCAGGGCATAGATTAAAACCCTTGCCCTGATGGTTGTGGGGGATTATCCTCCTCAAAAAACATATTTTCTATCTTAAATCAAGTACGCTGAACAAAATGGCTATCCCAAAATTTTGATTGGATGTGTTTGGGGGAATGGTTGGCGTTGGGGGGGGGGGGGGCTAGTTGCCCTCCAATCACTTTCGACTATTAAAAAGGGTACTAGCCCTTTGAATTTCCAATTGAATGAGCCTGTTTTGAAGTTTCTACGACAACGCCTTCTATAAAAACCTTATATGCCCCCAGGGCATAACTTAAAACCCTTGTCCTGAGGGTTGTGGGGGAGTGTCCTCCTCAAAAACATATTTTCTATCTGGAAATCAACTACGTGGAACAAAATGGCTATCTCAAAATTTTGATTGCATGTGTTTGGGGGAATGGTTGGCGTGGGGGGGGGGGGGCTAGTTGCCCTCCAATCACTTTCGACTATTAAAAAGGTTACTAGCCCTTTGAATTTCCAATCGAATGAGCCTATTTTGCAGTTTCTACGACAACGCCTTCTATAAAAACCTTATATGCTCCCAGGGCATAACTTAAAACCCTTGCCCTGAGGGTTGTGGGGGAGTGTCCTCCTCAAAAATATTTTTTTATCTGTAAATCAACTACGCTGAACAAAATGGCTATCTCAAAGTTTTGATTGGATGTTTGGGGAATGATGGGCGTAGGGGGGGGGGCGTAGGGGGGAGGCTAGTTACCCTCCAATCACTTTCGACTATTACAAAGGGCACTTGCCACTCCAATTTCCAATTGAATGAGCCCTTTTCGAAGTTCCTACGACGACTCCTTCGATACGAAGTGCCCGGTATGGAGAAAAAAAAAACAAAAAAAAAACAACACATTGTGCCCACATCGTTCTTTACTTAGGCAGCGCTAGCGCGCTGCCTATGAAAGCGTGGTCATATAAACTTCCGTGGGCCTCATTGGATTTGTAATGAGACGCTCTAATGCTCTTTTTAAGAGTCAAAGTGATCAGAGGGCAGCTATCCCCCCCCCCCACATACACACACGTCGTATTGTGTCCCGAAATGCATCTAATAGAAATTTTGAGATAACCATTCTATTCAAAATAGTCTAAATATCAGATAACAAGGCTTTTGGGGTTGAAAGAAACCCCAGAGATTAGGGGCAGAATATAATTTGTACTTTATTGAAAAAATTCTTTTAATTGTTTTCTTTTTTATAATTTTAAGAAATCAAAAATTAATTAAGATTTTAAGAAATAAATATCAGCACACGTATATTAAACCGACAATGCACATTTTTTTTCAGCAGATTCATTTGAATTTTTTTTTTTCAGTAAAGTAAAAATTATATCCTTGCTTTTAGAAAGCATAGGGGTTTCGAACCCTGCTTGTATTAATTTCTGCTCGTTTTGAGTGTGACTCTGTTATTTATTTTAATTTCTGTTTGTTTTGGGTGCCATTTATTTATTGACACTAATTTGTGGTAATTGTATGCTTGGTAGATTATTTGATTCTATTTTTGTTCATTTTTAGTTTAATAGAGTTCTTTACTTTTTCTGAAAAACTTATTTTGTGGAAAAAGTTCTTTTTTAATTAGTGACAAGAAAAAAATGACCCACATTGGCCACATTGCATTAATATTACGTAGCATGTTTCCCGCTCTGAGTTACATTCAAAAATTTGCAATATCTTTAGTAATTCCCCAATCCATAAATTAAAAAGTTAGCTCCTAAAAGACCTCGCCACTATCCATTTTTTGGAGGGGGGGGGGGTCACTAAAGTGGAAATACTGGCTTCAACCGTGATTTAAAGGGACAAAATCGGTAAACAGAAAAGTAATTTGTTGGAAGAACGCAGTCTTTGCGTCAATCCTCTCCCAAACCCTGGAGCCATTTTCTCTTATCAATCTATTTCTTTGATCAAATATTCGAAAAACTCCGTAAAAACGCAGCAGGTGTTACGAGCAAGAAATTATAGGTGCTATGAAATTTAAAAGTCGACGACGCCCAATCCAGCTATGGCATTGTATATCTTGATAAAAATCACATTGGAAAATTGATGCTGAACACAAGTAAGAAACATGTAGACAGCTTGACGCTAATAAAAGGAAGGAAGACTGCTTTGAAAATATAATTTGAAACTACCTCTGAAAAGGAGTTTAAAATCTTCATTCGTCTTATGAAATTTTCCTGGAGAAACGAGTTGTCAAAATATTAAAACAGAGCGAAAAGAAGGTGGCTTAATTAGATGCTAAACCATCAACAAAAACTTGTCTGGAAAATGTTGTAACCTTTAAATTGCCAATGAGGCATTATTCTTAAACGATACACTAATTATATTTCTTAACTTTGTGTTTTTCTTTTAAAGAGCTGGTAATGCGTAATTGTTCATTATAGATTACAACAGGGCTGTCTTTTTTGATGGCTGAGGTATCAGCAGTGGCAGGTCTGGGGGGAGGGTGTCGTCTCCCCCTTACTGTTTTGGGTTTTGTTAGATTTTGGGTAGTTTCAATTTATATTTAAATGAATATTTAGAGTAAAAAACGGTCACGAATATTTCTAATAATAGAAAATTCTATCCTACAAACCTGAAAAAAAATAAAAATTGTAGCCAGCTAGCCCCTAAGCCAGGGCTGTATCCAGAATTATGTTCTGGAAGGTGGGGGTTACACAAAACAACTTCAAAAAAACGCATCAAAAAATTGTTTACGTGTATTTTGTTACATTTTTACGAGTCGGACAAACATTTCAGGGGGGGGGGGTCAAAATCCCAAACACTAGTCCCCCCACTAATACGGTCTTGACCTTAGCACTAATTAAATCCCATCTCCGTCACAGGATATGGCAGTTCATTCGAGTGAGGCCCCTTAACTACAAATCCAGATCTTCGGAATTCACCACCCTGCCACTTTTCCATCTCAAAAACGTTTAATGCGTACCAAATGGTCCAACAACAAGAGTGTTCTGATCACTCTTATGTCATTTAGAAATAATTATAATTTTTTCAAATTTTCAATTGTATTAAAATGAAATTAGGAGGGCTCCCTACTTAAATGAACCTCTAAAAAATGAAATAGATAATAGTTCTAATTCTTTTTATAGCTAAAAGGTAATACCAGGGGCATAATTTGCTATGGGGAAGGGGCAACTGCCCCTCCCAGACCGCGGTTTGCCCCCCCCCCCCCCCCCCCCCCCCCCCCCCGCTGAAATTTAGTTTTTTCCAAAAATCTTGTCAAAACTAAGATATATCTGCATAATTCCAGCATCAACAGATACAGATCGGTTTTTTAACGCAAGTTTACCTTTATAAAGTATTTTATAGTAATTTTATAGTACTAAATAGTACCTTTATTGTACCAAATGGCTTATTTTTTATTTTTTACTGTCATTTTCACTTCATTTTGGAAAATTGGCTCCAACTTTGCCCCTCCCCAGGATTTTGACGAAATTACGCCCCTGGGTCTTTGACCTTTGACTGAACTATAGTTGACTTCATGAAATATTTAGATAAAGATTTGTCTCCAGACAATTTTGTCAGAATTAGTACAGTTTCAGTCCTGTAGAGAAAATATTATTGGCTTTCACCCTCTGCAAAACCTGCCATGTATGCAATCCTCTAAGCCCAATAAATAAAAGAGGGTAGGCATAGTGACTCACAAGTACCTTTCCAGGTTATATTTTGGCCCAGGATTCATTTCTGAAATTTTCATTAACTTAACTAAAACTACTTTCCAAGATAGCAGGAAGTCCCTAAACTACAATGCCACCCTACATTTTCAGGATGAGCCCTTATCTATCACTTTGGCAGTATGGGCTCCATCCAGAACAAATTCTTGGGCCTCTGGCTGGTAAGATAAGATTTTATTTCAGAAAAAAATAGCTATTACAAGCCGGGATGAATCATTCGGACTTCAAAATGGTGTATAGGTCTAATGCCGTTCCAGAATTTTATCAGTTTGAGAACAGATTTTGAAAATGTTTGTTTTGGTCGTTGCTTCTCCATCACCTTACTGCATGCTCACTTTTCCATTTTCAAGAAGATTTTTTGCCCCAAAACAGCTTTTGATTCATTAAAAACAGTTTTCATTCAATTTAAATTTCCACGTTTCCACTTTGTTAATTTGACCTTGATCTACTTCTTCTTAAATGGTTCGAAATGCTGGAAAGGTGACTGGAAGACTGGGGGAAGGCACGGGCAGAGATAACAGAGATCAAACCGGCTTGCAGTTGTGTGTCTTTTTCACTCAAATAAATTTTTGAATTGTTTTCCCCCTATAACCTTTTCTGTCATCATTTATTAAAAGGGTGCTTCAGCTGCTTCAGCAGTACGCCTCCATCGTCATCATTTTTTAACTAATAGTATTTTCAAATTAATAATGAATTTAGATTTATAATTACAGCATTATTTCATAGGGATGAAAAAAAAAAATTAAACTATTAAGAAATATAGGCAACCGGTGTATGTACAAAAAAAAAATGTTGGAATGGAGACTCGCAGAGAGGTCAAATTTGGAGAAACCCCAAAAATAATACGAACTGTGCGAGAAATATAAGAAAATACGCGGGAAATCACAGAAGTACTCAGCCTGGGGAAGGAGTATGAGCCAGAAGCATTCGCCTCCTTACGCACTGGCCTAATGAGTAGGATAGCAAAAAAATACAGTTTCACAGGGTTAATCAATAGCTCGATTAGTTTAAAAAGTTGACTTAAATTTTCTATTCTTCACAACAATTAATTAAAAAAAAAAAAATCTTTTCCAAAATAGATAACACTAAAGTCGAGCAGAAATAAAGTCATATAACAATTCAAACTTAAAACGAATGGAAATTATTCAATGAACAAAAGGAAATCAAAATGAACGGAATATAGAATAAATAATTGCATCAAAACTTAAGCGATGAATTCTAAACGAACAGGTGAATCCTCTGTTCGTTTTAGTTCCATCCTAAACCGAACAGACAGTAGAATGAATCATCAACAGGGTTGCCAGCGGTGACACTTTTGTGCCACTTTTGGCCTTTTTTCTTAAAGTGGCACTTTTCGGGAAACGTGACACTATTGTGACACTTTTTAGTAAAAGCGTGTTTTTTTTCAAAGTAGCACTTTTTTACCAAAAAGAATTTTTTTCAAATAAAAAAAAACTGTAAGGAAAACTGTCAGTGTAGAAGCATTAACATCTTTTTTCTTTCATTTTTCCATCACTCTGTTTTCAGATTCAGAAACACTCTATTGCTATGTTTATTCTCCTTGATATTAATCATAAATCTTATGCTACATCATCATCACATTGATTATGAATAACAACAATTTTGGAAACCTGCTGATTAATCGCCACCCAAAAAAAAGTATTGGACGCACTTCCTCCTTTTAGCTATTTCCTGGCCACGAAGTTTTGAGTGTAATAAGTGATAACTTCATTAAGTTTTGTCTCCCATGTACCTCAAACGAAGGATATCCTACAGTTTTTGCCAAATAAATTATTCGAAAGAGTTGGTGTCTGATCGACTATTAGTTGTATTTATCATAAAGTCATCAATAGCTGCGATCTAAGTTGGCGGCATTCTGTTCAGTATTCTCAGAGAAAAGTTTCAAGTACCCAAACGTACTGTAATAATCAAAATAGTCCATTGTGTTGAAAAGCTGGATGAACAACTCTCAATCTAGACGAGTATTGCTGTCCCATTTTTCCGTTTTCTCAAAAGAAAAAAGCTCGGACCGCTTTTTCTCTTTTTTTTTTTTTTTTTTTCCTTTTTCGCGCTATGAGCAAAGACAACTCAGAAAAGACTACTCAAAAGACTACTATTTTGCCAAATAAATTATTTGGAAGAGTTAGTGTCTGATCGACTATTAGTTGTATTTATCATAAAGACATCAATAGCTGCGATCTATGTTCGCGGCATTCTGTTCAGTATTTTCAGAGAAAAGTTTCAAGTACCCAAACGTACTGTAACAATCCAGATAGTCCATTGTGTTGACAAGCTGGATGAGAACAACTCTCAATGTAGACGAGTATTGCTGTCCTTTTTTTCCGTTTTCTCAGAAGGAAAAAGCTCGCTTGGCTTTTTCTCTTTTCTTTCCTTTTTTGTGCTATGAGCAAAAACTACTCAGAACAAAAAAGAGAAATAAGTACTCTGTGGGACGAATTCCCATTTTATACAGCAAGCACCATTTGCGCTTTAGCGGGCTTTTAAGGGGAGGGCTGGAAAGTTGACAAGAGTAGAAGTGCTGCGCAAAGCAGAGAATCAGCACCGCCTAAGTAAAATCAATATTACTTTTTTTGTAGGTTATGGATGGCGTTAGAGCTGATTTTTCATGTTTGAAAATGAAAAGATGCGGAAAACTGCGTGGAGGTGATCCCAAGTGGATTGGCCAATATTTTTAATTTGAAAAGCTTGTTGGTAGCAGCGCGAAAGATGCGAAGCATCGCGAGCGGCAAACTTTTGGAAAATGACACTTTTTAATTTTGCCGCCCAAAGTGGCACCAAAAACAAACCCTGAGTGGCAACTCTGATCATCAACTCAAACTTAAAACGAACAGAAACTACTGCAAACAAAAGTAGGAGCCACCATCCCCTGAACCTCCTAAAGGCTACTCTTCTAGTTTCAGAAATTGAAGCGACTCAAGTTATAATAGAGTCGCTTCTACGAAATCTGGTATTGGGACAAACGACTCTGTATATGACATTCTCCTAAATATGTGCCCCCTCCTACAGGATAAAAATTTTGATTCTGTGCCTGGTCGGAGCTATGGAATTTTTTTTCCTAGCCAAAATAATTCAAAAGGTCCGTTAAGATACATCAGAAAAAAGTTTCTGATCAATTTCTTCCTGAGCCTTAGACTTCTAAAGGTTAGAGCGACATTTGGGCTTTCCTGAAAACATTTTCTATTTCGGGCAGGGGGTATTTATTTGTCGGAACATCAACAAAAAAAGAAACAAAATCCGCATAACTCAATAAGTTTTACACATTTGGAATCAGCATAAAAAGTAAATCTTGTTCGGTGAATTTATTATTTTCAATTTTCCATTTTAGAGTTTAGGCTTGTGTAGTGTGCTAGTGAACTTTCTGTTCGTTACATTGATTGGTTGATATTGTAACTACGAATATAACGCTTTGGAATCAGAGTAATCCTGGGATCGAAATTACTGACTGGTAGAGAGAACTCCCCATCCTATGGTACATTCATATTGTACTGGTATAACGAGCGGAAGCCATGATGCCCCCCCCCCCCTGTGTTTCCCCAAGGGTTTTAATGTTAAGACGATCTCGATTCCGAGAATTTATAATACGTGTGTGTGTGTGTGGATGCTTAACTCGTCCGAACCATAGATTCCCTCCAAGAGTGTCCATAATTTCGTTTGTTATTCTATCAAGGTCCCAACTAATGGATATTTTAAGCCAGGCACCAGATGCGTGCGAAGGAAATTATATCTGTGAGGGGGGAGGGAGATCATAACTCCTTAAAACATACAAAGAATTATTTCATTGTTAAGTATAAAGAATTGGGCGGGGTGTGCTGAAAGGAGGCATGTCAGACGCTTACAGAGGAGTCTTTTTCGTGGAAGAGAGGGGGATTACAGAAAACAAGCATATTCAATGAAAATACATAAGAAAAAATATATAGGAAATCATAACAATGGCGCAAGTCTTTGGAATTTTATATTTAAGTTCGAAGCAAATCCAAAATAAGATCTGGTCCGTGTTTGGGCCTCATTTTTAGAAGTTCAGTACCCCTAACATAATTTTTTATAGATGATGGTCCCTGCCCCCTAGATTTCGAGAAATACTTTTTTTGTACATATTCATAGGAAAATGAGAGATTTGTACCCCTTAGCTTTTGGAAATACACCCCACCCACTTAAATGAGCCATCTTCCAATATTATACGATTACTGGTTTAATATTATCATCCCTGGTGAAAAAAGAGGAAATGGGGATACATCCCTGCTATCCATGCAAATTATAGTTTTCTTTATTTTTCAAGACGGAGGACTGTTAACCGGCAGTCAAGAGTTCTCGACACTGGCGATTTCAGTGGTCTATTTTTTATTTCGATTTGATGTCAGGTTTGCGACATTTTCTGAAATTTGTAAAGTATTCTTTTCACAATTGCAAATCACTCATAACTTGAATCTGAATAAGATATATTACTTGCAAATCAATCAATATTTTTCACTATGGACTTTCTTTAAAAGCTCGTTTTTTTTAAATTTTCAGTTACTGTGGGCCGTGGTTCGCTCACTATGTGGCTATTGCTGCAAATATGATTGCAGCAATTGCTGCAATCATAAAAAAGTGTCTAAGCATCAGTATTTGTGGTATTAAGGCATTTACTCGACAATTATACAACTATAAAAAAAAAAATTCTGGTACTGCTTGCCCCCCTCCCCCTGGCAGAAATTCCTAGCGGTGTCTATCTGCCACCTGGTCGTGGGTCACTAGCAGGAGCCGCTAGTGCCTCCATAGAAAAAATTTGACTGGGAATTACCAATGGAAATTTGATTAAAGTTATAAACTATATGTCGGAAAATAGATCTTAGGACTTATTGTTTCACATTATATAGAGACCCAAAACTCCATCGGATGAGCGTGTAAACAAGTTTAAAAAATTATCAAATTTGATTATTTCCTTAATGATTCTTTCCTTTTTTGCAGTGCATATCTCCTCAAAGCCAATACTGATCATGGATACATTTTAAATAACTGACTTTTTGGTCTCATTGCCATAAATCAATAAAATCCTTTTAAATAGACGATAAGAGTAATATAAATACCATTCACAAATCATTTTGAGAATCATAATTAATTTCTGAAAGTTTATCCATAAAAGTAAATATCAGTCTTTTATAAGTGACAACAAGACATGCAGCTACAGTGAAAATTCGGCCGCAAAAGAAAAGCAGATTGTATATCAAAGTGATATTGAATCTTGTATAGAATTACGCTGTAATTATGCGCCGCAAAAAAGCTTGTTTGTTGATTAGTGCTTGTGGTGACTCTTTAACCTTTATACATGGTAATTGATCTTCTTTTAAGTTTCAACCACTGACAGGAGCCTATTTTGTACTTTATGTAGAAAGCGGTAAATACGCGAGAAATGAAGTTTTGTTAATGCTAATGAAATAAAACAAAATAGGATGAAAATATAATAGCTTAGAAACAAATTTGGGCTATATATTTGCACATTAGGGAGGGAGGTAGAGCATAGCATATATTAAATAAGACCTAACCCATCCTAGGTACTTTTTAGTTAACCTAAGTCCTAAACCCCAAAAAACTAAAGTTTAAATATACGTAGTTCCCGAAGTGAGAAACCTTTTGTTGAACTATTGTTGACTTAATTAAACCTATTGTTGACTTAAACAATGTTGTTGACTCAAAGCCTCGCTCTTTACGCTAAAGTTTGACTTTCTCACAACTCTATTTTTTTTTAAACATAAAAAAACTTTAGCGTAAAGAGCGAGGCGTTGAGGAGGGGACCGTCCCTTTCATATACGGAATAATTTCTGTTCGTTTTAAGTTTTAACGTCGTTTCTTACTTTCAGTTTAAAAAAAAATTGATTTTTTTAATTTAATTATTGCAGATAAAGGTGGAAGTATAAAATTATTTATATTAAGTAAAAGCAATTTATTATCCAAAAAAAAAAAACAGAGACAAAATCAATTGGTAGCACACCAAAAGCGTCGTTGCGAGGGCGTGCTACTAACAAAAATAAAAATAAATAGAAAAAAAAACAACAACAATTTCCAACGCAAATGAATGTTACATTTGGATTAAAGGTAAAAGTCTGATTCTAGATGTGTGCTTATTTCTTAGCTATCTCATTAGTGAGTTAATTGGGAAATTAACCAAAGATTGCTAGAATCAGAGGCAAAGCCATATCCAGGGGAGTTAAGGGGTTTGAACCCTCCTCCAGACACTGGTGGATCCAGGTGTCTGGGGAACCCCGGGCCCCCCAAGATTTTTTATGGCGCCCTCTTTCCCTGTTTTTTCACTCTTTTTTTGAATAAATTTGTCAATTTGGTCAATTATTGGCACCTTTGTCACATTGGTTCCCCCAAAAATTTTGCTCATTGGCGCCCTGGTAACATTGGACCTCACCCAAGATTTTGCTCTAGATCCGCCCCTGCCCCCCGAAATATCTGTCCGACTCGTAAAAAAACGTAACAAAAATGAATATAAACAATTTTTGTATGCATTTTTAAAGTTTTTTTTTTTAACCCGAAACAAAATCCTGGATACGTTATTGATCAGAGGCAAAAAGGTCATTAGTGATAAAAAATTAACAACAATATTCGATTTTTTTTTTCGACGGATCCCTCGTTTCTCCTTATAAATATTAGAGGCATTTCCGCTTTCAGTATCAAGAACGAAAATGAATAAATTGAACCATTATTTGAGGCTTGTAAGGCTCGGAAACACCTTTAGACACATCCATATATAGGATGGTAGAGAAAAATATCCCCCCCCCCATCTCCGAGAGGGTTTTTCTTAAGAAAATGTTTAAATAATGAACTTAATATGCATTTTAAAAGCAGATAGTTGAAAAAGCCGTTGAATAAAGGTAGATGGCTAAAAAAGCAGTTGATAAATGGTAGATGGTTGAAAAAGCCGGAATGACATAATAAAAGTCAAACAAGAAGCAATTATCCATAATGTCTCGGAAAGATTTAGCTCTAATCCAAGAATATTGATCAATGCTGAACCTTATTGATGATTTATGATTTTTGGTCATTACTTATTAATAAAGATTCATAGGTATGATAGAACTTGCTGGCAATGTAAGTTTTTTGAACTGCCAATATAACTTCAGACCCCCACCCTTCATCACAGAATCGGCTGTCCCCCCCCCTCTAGAGAAGAAGCCACATACTCCCATGCAGCCAAGGAACTGTGTCTCATTCCTCCTCCCTTAATGCCTGGATATACCTCAAGGCTATATAAAAACATTTGCTGATTTTGTTTGTTTGCATTATCTTTTGTGCTATTCCGTCAACAGTTAATTCCAATGATACAATAATGCTATTTTAGAAAAAGAAAAACCAAGAAGTCTGCAAACTATTTAGCCATAGGGCAGAGACTGGAGTTAGGTTTTGTCTCAAGGGGGGGGTGTAGACTTTTAGCCGCCCCAGGGCACACTAGTCACAGTCGGGGCTCAGAAGTGAAAAGGGAGTACAAAAAAAAACAAGGAAGTCTGCAAACTTGCGCATTTAGCCAAGGGGAGGGGGCAGAGCTGGAGTTAGGTTTTGTCTCAAGGGGGGCAAATGTAGACTTTGCCGCCCCAGACTAAACTAGTACCAAATATCCTATTAACCGCAATAGCAGGGAACCGACAGTCATTTACGTTAAGTCCGACGGCAATTCAAGCTTGACTTAAAAAAAAAGTAGAGAATACATTTTGATTTTGGCGACTGAACAACATCTAATAAAACTTCTGTATTCTTTTTCATTTTCCTATTCTATTTTGTATTGGTTTTTCTATTCTTTGCCTCAAATATTGCATGGTTATATTAGACTCTCGACTGTCAAGGATTTCCCGCTACTGCTTGGCGACTGCGAAACAACATTTGAATTTCAATCTAAATTAAGTAGTTTTGTGCAATTTAAAAAGAGTAACTTTTTATTACCAAATCTTCCCAAGGAATTCAAAGTCATTTACATATTGAATAGTGATGACGTTTCTCAGTGACAATATTTGCATATAAAACCCGTGGTGACGTAACCTCCAGTGAATTATATTATTTACATGTTAGACAAAACTAATCTCTATGATGAAAAACGTGACACATGGGTGCTATATTGCATCCAATTAATTTAGTGCTGAAGAAACTATTTTTTCCCCTTGTAAATCCACTGGAACATGACGCATATGAAATGTGGCAGTGAATAAGTTTTTATATTGCATAATTTCTATCCATGGCTGTTGTTTTATTATGAGTATGATATTTCTTCGTACTACAAGTCGCTTAGGATGCCTACATTACCCTAATTCCAATAAAAAAAAAGATGAAATAACTAGTAGCTAGACATGTCGAATTGGAAGTGCAATGAAAAGTATAACTAACAGGGATACAATACTCTTTGAAATTAATTAAGAGCAGGCCGCTGAGGTCAGGACCGGCTGGGCACATGTATTTTCTTTCAGCACCTACAGAATATACTTTGTATTACTCAATATTGCAAAATTGATGCAGCTACTTATTTTACTGTTTTTTTCGTTTTATTAATAACGTTTGGAAGGTTTCCTGACAAGGGACGTAGGCCTACCCGTGAGGACCTTAAGCCGCCCCCTCCCAGAATCCAGATTTTCCCTAATTTCTGAGTATTTTTTATTCAAATTATCAAGTATAAAGTATAATTTTATTATTCCCCCCCTCCCAGCAGAAAATTTCTGTTAACGTGCCTATTCCTGCGCATGTGGCTTAGTTCTAAAAACCCATCTGTATGTAAAGTATGGACCCTGGGATTTTGTCCGCTCTATTCCCTATCTTCTTTGACTCTTTCTAGGGTACATGAAAAATCTCACTATGAAATTATTAACGTCGCCTATTCATATTGGAAATGTGCTAAAGTCGTCTTGCGTGTTGTAAGAGACGTTTTACTTGAAACACAAATCATTGGGAGGAAAAATATTAGTTTTAGAAGTGCTGAGTTATGAGGTCTCTGAAAGAAAAAAAAAGCAGGAATTAGGAGAGGCTCTGCGAGGCACGTACAGAGAGGCTCGGCCAGGCCCCCCTAAAATGTCAAGATCTGAGATTTGCACCATTTTTCTGTAATTTTAAAATTTTCTATAAAATTTGCCTTTATTGTAATTTTTCCGAGCCCCCCTCCCCAAATGAGTTTTTGTGTTCAGATCTGAGTGCCAAACCAAACCTGTCTAAGTCATATTTTAGTTTTAGCAATAAATACTTGTATTGCTTTTTTCCATACGTAACCACTTTGTAAAAATCAAAATTTGATGTTATAGGGATACTACCCTAGGATTCGACTTTCACGCTTAGAGGTTCGAATAATTTTCACTTATATTTCTCCCCAAACCTGAATAATGAAAGAACATTTACTACGGGCCCTGTATCGCTGGTAACAAAGTTGCAGATGATGATTTGGCCCTCCAGTGGTTAGTTTCATGATAATTTTCTGCATTTTAGACTTATGAAGTCTTCGCGCAGAAAAAAATAAACAATCCCGATTAAATTATGAGTCCTTAAAGTGATTTGACGTAGAAGACAGAAAAGGCTTATTTCAGCTAACGCGAACAGAAAATAAATAACGACGCTTTTTTAATGGGGCCAAGGCCTAAACATTTTCTTTTTGCATTTTCCTGCTATTTTCAGCATTTTTCCGGCTTTTAACACATATTTTACGGATATTTGGACGTCAGGGAGGGGCCAGGATAATCACCCCCCCCCCCCCATTTGTGTTCCTGAAATCGTAGTGCAAACACACTAATGCATAATGTTTGAAGTCGAGACATTTAAAATACTTAAAGGCTGTAAGATCGTGCCTACCCGAGTAGAAATCAGTCACATCATCTCAGGCAAGGTTCAATAATTTTTTTCTGTTTAGGCCTGTAAAAAGATGCGGATTACGTCTGTTTTCTGTAGATGTTTCCCTTTTTTCTATTTGACCCTAAATGCGGAACATATTTTCAATTTTCCAGACCATTTTATTTTGTTTCAGAATGTCTCTTGGATTTCTAGGGATCGGGGTTTAAAGCAAAATTTTCGTGAAACTCTTGAAATAAAGAAAATCTTATTCAAGAATATTGCTTTGAATCGAGATACAGGTGAATTTGGGCTGAACTCTATCTATGATAATTTATTAAAATCTGACAGAGTATAGTTCAATTCACCCAATGTAGTTGACCTTTGTCCAAATGTTATATCATTGAACGCTAATGAACCGAATCCAAGAAGGTCAAAGAGGCTAGCTTCCGCCTTTGCTTTGAAAAGAATTAGAGATTTAAACAATATGTAGTTTTATTTGATTTCGTATATAAACTTTTGTTTTAAATTGTTTTAGTTTAGTTTTACTACTGATGATGGTCACTGTATATGTGACCGAAAAATCTGGTATTTTTTGTGAATTTTCTATACACTGTCTATTAAAAATGATTGTATCCTTATTTTGAACTTTTATTTTAGCGGCATTTACTAGTATGTTCTGTTCATTACTTATTTCTTAATCTTTTCTTTCAGGTACCTGTATCATAGGCTCGGAATGAAAAGGCGATGACGTCATTTGGAATTGAGCAATGCTCAGTAGCTTATGTCATATCAGCAGCTATAAAACATACATCTGTCTAGTCGTCATAAGTTTCTGTGTTCAAGGTAAATAGCAGGGTTGCATTTGTATTTTTTTTAGGACTACTACTCTTGAGAACAAAAAAATACCCAAAAATATAACATAAGAGCCAATAAAAAGTAAAAGTACGGACATTCATCACTTATGCGATATATTTGATAACATATTCTCAGGGGGTTTCTTCCGCTCAAATATTTTGTATTTACGATAAATAGAGAGGGTCCTGGTGCAGAGTGCAGAAAACATGACATTGGCCTCGTAGCTTACCCTAGCTTTGCAAGACTACCATGTAACTATAGTAACTACATTATGGTTGTAGTATGGGCTATATATTTGTCCATTGAGGTAGAGTGGGGTGTGAAGAGAAGCTCTCCACTTTTAGGAATAATATAAAAAAGTGTTTTGGAGTGTTTTAAAGTAGTTTCCAGAGTTTCATAGGGTTTCCTTCTTTAGAATCGAAGTTCTAAACTAATACCATAAGTGGTAAGTTAAATTGGAAGCAACTCTAGAAAAGCCAACTGATAGGAACTTTCTGAATGTAACGAGTATGAATTTTGGACAGGGGCGTAATTTGCAATGGGACAGGGGGGCAACTGCCCCCCAGACCAGTTTGGCCACCCCTACCCTTCCATACCCCAGTTTCCCCCCCTCCCTAGCTGGAATTTAGTTTCTTGAAAAATCTTGTCAAAAATTCAACCATCCAGAGAAACGGATCAGTTTTCTTTTGTATATTTTTGCCTTTATGGTACTATATGGCACATTTTTCATTGTTATTTTCACTTGATTTGGAAAAATTGGCTCCAACTTTGCCCCCTCCCCCAGGATTTTGACAAAAGTACGCTACTGATTTTGGAGCTATAGTAATTAATTCAGAAAAACCGTTTTGTCCGTACAATAGACTTTTTCCAAAAGAGATCTTTTCTCAGTTCATGGAAAGTCAGTGGCCTAGAGCAAAAGAGGTACTCACTTCTTTTTTTCTGATTCTTCGAATAATTAAGGGTAAAAATTTGGTTGGGTTATATGGGTTAAACTCGTTCCACAAGTCTTTTTGTGGATTTCGCAAAAACATCTTTCTTAAGACGAGTGGTGGAAAAAATCCAGACTGTCTCAATGTGGTCGATTCATTCCCACCGTAAAGCCCAAGCAGTAAAACTAGAAACACTGGATTCGATGGAAAGCTGTTTTTAAGGGGGGATGCGTTTTTCAAGGATGGTGCAGTTGAAGTATTTCAGTAGATTCGTTGAAACATGGTTACACATGAATTCGGAACCTATATATGGACGAGAGCTGATGAAAAATGTTAAACAGGAATCTTTGCCCAAAAAATGAACTGTATGAAACTAGGGCTATGAAATCTGAGGCTTGGAGCTGGCATGTGTGCGGAATTTTTCTTTTTGATGGGAGGGGTAGGGTTCCAATGATAAAGAATCAAGATTTATTTGATGATTTGAATAAGAAGTACCAGTAATTTGGAAAAATAACTCGGATTCGGGGGGAGCTAGGTCCAATGCATATGTCCCTGGCTCGGAAAATGGAGGGAGGATTGCAGGAAGAGGAGACTTGGGTCAAAGCGCTGTCAAGGTACAGAATCGTTTATTCCTACTTCTTTAGAATTTTTATGTGCAGATGTGTTTTCTTTATAAAAGTTCCAATAGTACACCCTTAGACTTATCTTGGGGAAAACTCGCCTTTTGAGTAAACATTATTTTGTCCAGAAATAAACTGCGCACTGTGTATTTTGATGATGTTACATTAATAATTATAACAAGAATTATAAGCTTTTTCGAAAAAATTGTTTGTTTGAAGTTTAAACGATAAACAACTTGTATAAATTAAAACCTGTTGCTAAATAGTGTAGATTTACTTTAGTAAAGAGTACACGAACTTCTAGTATGTGGTTTCAGAGCTAGAAGCGTTGAAACATTTTTTTGTCTCAATAATGTCGGATCCCCTCTATCTCCTATGAATTAAAAATGCATCTACAAATCCGACTAGTGGGTGGAGATTCGCTAGAGCAATCTTCCTAATTTTTTTGCGATGTCGTCTAGTATTATCATGAGCGATCCCAAAATTTTTGTATTGTCTCTCACTGTAACTAGTTTCCAACATTATATCACCTGCAAAATTAAAATACGTCATTATGTTACTTATCAAGTCTAATTGCGTGCAAAATTTGTCGTGTTCCCTTTTTTGTATACGCTCCTTTATTGAAGATAAAAGCATATACTAAAATACAAAAAAAAGACATGTACGCAACTCTGTAATCAATTTAGCGATTAATCAAACAAAAACAAAAAAGATTAAGATGTTAAACCCAAGTCTCATAAAAACCCGCTTGTATCTTGGTGACAAGAAAATTACATATTTCTTGTTTGTTCTTAGAAAAGAAAAATTAGGAGAAATGTGCAAATATAGTTTCAAAACTAACCTAGTAAAACTAGATGCCCAAATTTGGAATTGTCTATGGCAATAGTGACAATTAACACGTTTTGCGATGGCAAAACTGTAGCAATCAAGTACTATTGTAGCATATGCTTTAAATAAATGAAAAATCGTCAGTCGGGAATCAAAAGGTTGTATCTCCATAATTCTAAATATTCAGAAGAGCAAAAAAAAACCCTTTTTTTTTTTTTTTTTTTTCCGCCGATAACCTTAAAACAAATACGGACTGATATGTATACTTAATGCATATCAGTCCGTTCTTGTTTTGCGGTTATCGGAGGAGAAATAAAAAGTTGTGTGAGTTTCTCTTTTGCTCTTTTGAAAATTTACAATTATGGAGATATGACCTTTTGACACCAAACTGACGAAACACAGATTGGTACAATATTGTAATTTATCATTAGTTCCACTTTACTTGTTTTATTTTCTCTGCTAATATTTGAGCATGGTTTGCAACATAGTTGCTCGTACACAGTTTGAAACTATGCCAAAATAGTGCTGAAGTGTGACGTAATATTGTAGCTCATTTATTACCCTATTTTACCACTTTATTATTTATAGTATTTGCTTTAAACAACTGACTAGTGTTGGAGCCATCTAGCGGTTCACATTTGAGCGACGTGTTCATAAAGCTTATCCAAATTTCCAGTTACCCAATATCATCTGTTCGTCCTAGTTTTTTCCTAATTTAATCGTCTGAGTCCTCTTACCATCAAATTTGTTTCCAAAATGTCCAAACTATTTTCAAAATTACAAAACATAGAAGATTTCCCAAAAGTAATACACCCGAAACCCACAAAATCCCCTAAAAATGAACTCATACATGCATAATCCAAATCAATGCAGGTTTTAGCTTCCATTTTATACCATTTTCTCATAGCCTTCCTGTGTCTTGTTTTTATAAAGACTATCAGAATAATGTATTTATAGGAACATAAAGCAAACCCCTACTTAACTCGTGGTTCCACGCAAACACTGCATCATCTCCTACCCCATAGATAATAATTTTGTACATAACACTAATCCCTTTAGATTACTTATCAGGTCAAAAATTGGCCAGAAACCCTGGCCAACACATCCTCTCCCTTTCAGTAAGATACACTGTTCTTTTCTTCAAACGCTACCTCTAGCATTTCGTAGTTGAATAAGAATAAGCATGTTAAGTAAAGTGCTTCCTTTTTGTTCCTACTGAGGCCAAGCAAATGCCTCCAGAATTACCAACCCGCGTTCAATACTCGCGTAAAATCAATTTTGTTGTCAAACGTAAGAGCATAATAGCTGCGCTTAGTTATTAATCATAATTGATTACAGTAAGCTACATTGAAGGTTAATTTCAAAGATAATTTCTTAAACCACATTGGCCTGACATACCATAAAGAAAGAAAAACGAGCAAAAATGGGGTTTTTATAGGCCAAATGAAAATACTGAAAAAACACAACAAAGCGAATATTTCGAGAGGACAAACGCCTCTCTTCTTCAGCGCGAAACAAAATAATGTATCCAAGGAAAGTGCCGAAGAAAAAAACAAACGCGGAAAGTCAATGTGAAAAGAACCAAAAACTTAAAAGATGAATAAAATTCAATAAAAGCCAAAAATTATAAGAATTAAAACCAAATGCCTAACAACCATAAAAGCGAGTTATTCGCCAATATCCGCGATTTGCACAAAATCCAAAAAATCATGAACTGCCATCGACGGATACTAGCGAACAACTAGGTTAAATTCATTCTTGTTACCTTTCTTGTAAAGGGTTGAATTGATTTTTACTAATGGTATTTAAATAGATAGCGCTGCTGTGCTTAGCTTCAGATAAATGAAGTGTCCAAAAATATGGGTTCTGTTCAACTAATACGGTAACCTTTTTCACTCTTGTGGCTGCATCAATGTTTTAAATACATGCTTATTTGGTTTTTTGTTTTTAGTAATTTTATTCTGAATCCTTAGTGACAGTATATTACATCTATTTTGAACAAAATTCTAGAACTGTCTATAATGAGCCTATTTCTACGGATCGTTGTGTGCACTTAAGAAGAAGTATTTTAAAATTTTCCATTGAAATTCTTCTATTCTACAGAGTAGGAATTAAAATTTCATCTTCTTCTTCCTAAGTTTTTTGGTTAATTTTGTCGCGCGAAAACAATATGTAATTTGGGCCATAAAATGGTACCGTTCGTTTAATATTTGTTGCATATAATTGGTATAATAGTCGAAAAATGTTTGCCCTTTCAGTGAGTGTAGGCACTTGGCCTGCTGGACAGGGTATAGCCCCTCGACGATCAAATACCATTCTTGAATCTCGACGAAAGTATATCCCAACCAATCAAGTGATCGAGAGTAATATTGCTCATAGGAGGAGTGAAAGGGTGAGACCTATAAACAGGTCTAATAAGAATATGCTTAAAAAGAGAAAGCATACACCTAAGCCTGCTGTCAAGTCTAAGCATAAGCCCAAAAGACCAATTGATGATTTGTCTCTTTGGATAGACCGTCAACAAGTAAGAATGTTTAGTGGGTAAGTTTCTATTTTCTATTTAAATAATTTCTTGGGTCACGCGACCTTTCCATTTAAAAATACAACAATGAATATGTAGAAAAGCGGGTACAATGTTTCAGATAAAGAGTACAATTGTTTTCTGATTTTGTTTGATTTGTTGCTATTTGCATTGGTGAACATTTGTCATGTTGGATTTTATTAAGATGTGAGTTTCTGTTTTGTCATTTGTTTTTTTTTCTATTTCTTTATATGTTCTGTTTAATTTAGTTTAGGTTTTTCTTTTCCATTGATAAAGGTTTCTGGATATGAAGCCGAAGTATTTGTACCTGTATTATTAATGAAGTTTTTTTCCACTGTTCTCATTTGAAATATTATGCTCATTTTTCTACATTTTAATTTTTTTTTAATGTTATATTTGCTATAAAAGACTTAAATTATTACTAAGAGATTAATTGTTAAATAAATTATTATAACTGCAAATAGGTAAAGAGAATCTCCTCCTTCCTGATTAGAAGTGATTGGAGGTGATTGGAGGGCAAGTAACCCCCCTCGCACGCCCACCATTTCTCCAAACACATCCAATCAAAATTTTGAGATAGCCATTTGTTCAACGTAGTTGAAAGGTCCAGAAATTATGTCTTTGAGGATGACAACCCCCTCACAGCCCAGAGGGCAAGGGTTGTAAGTTATGCCCTGAGGAATTTTATGAATTGAAGATAAAATGCTTTTGTAGTCTTAGCTCAGCTTAATCGGGAGATTCATAAAATTCCCTAGGGCATAACTTACAACTCTTGCCCTGAGGGCTGTGAGGGGGTTGTCATCCTCAAAGACACAATTTCTGGACCTTACAACTACGTTGAACAAAATGGCTATCTCAAAATTTTCATTGGATGTGTCTGGGGAATGGTGGACGTGCGAGGGGGGTTACTTGCCCTCCAATCAGTTTTCGACTATTAAAAAAGGGCTCTAGCCGTTTCAATTTCCAATAGAATGATTCCTTTTTAAAGTTTCTACGACAACGCTTTCTATAAAAAAACCTTATATGCCCCCAGGGCATAACTTACAACCCTTGCCCTGAGGACTGTGGTTCAGTTCGGCAAGTTCACAGAATAAGCATAAATATTCAATGTTTATTTCAATAATAGAACTAATTATTTTGCAACGTAAAGGTCATTGACTCTTTTAGAAGGTCATAAAACATTCTATAACCGAACTATACTTTATGCTTATGACAAAATATTATAGTAGTGTAAAACTGTTTTTTCCGTTCTCATGTTAAAAAACATGGACAATAATCTTGGACAGCTTAGCTAAATATCACAGCTATTGCACCTTAAAGTCGTATCCAACATTTTCGCACGTTTGTGCTAATTACCAAAAATCGCTGTCTAAGCCGTTCTCAAAGGGAGGCAGCAGAATAATGTAGATAAGAAGGACCGAAGTGTGATTGAACACATATTGCCCTGCTATTTCTCCCATTAAATACATCTCAGCAAACGATCTTTGGGAATTATTTCAGGAGTTTGAAAATATCAGATACGACCTTAAGGCGTAACAGCTGTGATATTTAGCTTAACTGACAAAGATTATTCCCTGAACACAAAAATAGTTTTACATTACTATAAAAGCTTGTCACCAGAATAAAATAAAATTGGATTATAGATGGTTTTATGACCTTCTTAAAGACTAAGTGACCTTGATGTCGAATATTAATTATCTCTATTATTGAGAATAAAAATTGAATATTTATGCTTATTCTGAAAAATAGACGAAGAGAGGGTTAGAACTGATTGTAGGTTGGATAATACAAGAGTATTGTCTGGAAATAAACTTGCTGACTTTTAAAAAAGAACACTTTTAAAAAGAAAAGAAAATTCTAGTGAGCTATTTTTTCTAAGATTTTTCTTTTTATTCTGTTTTTTTAGGGGAGGGAGGAGTAGCTTCATCTTCGGCTACATCTGAGTTGTATATGGCTAAGAATTATCTTGTCTTTTTTCAAGCAAGGTTTGCGGTGGTACTGTTTACTTGATGATGCGGCGTTAGCCTTGCCAACTATCTAATTATCAACCGCTATGTGTGGTTAGTCCATAGAACAGACAAAAAAAAATTCTAGGAACATCATTGATCCATTAGACCGTCCATGGTAATGAGCGCTAAGTAAAGAGTGAGCCTTGTCAGTAGTATGCAAAAGTCTAAAAGCGGAAGTTTGAAAATTCAACCAAAGAGTTTACTTTTTATGCGGATTCTAAATATTTAAAATTTATTCTGCTTAAAGTTTTCTATCTGCATTTAGTTGTACAAAAATTTAGTATTGGAAATAGGAGTAGGCAATAGAGCTCTCTCTCAATCTTGATGAGAATTACAGCCTAAAATTCAACCGATCAAAGAACATAATGTTTGTTTTCTAAATCTCACTAAGGATAACCTTATCGAATAAATGGTCGTTGAATATGGGAAGAGGGCTCGTTCAAGGGAAAGAAAAAAGTTTTAGGACCTTTTTTAAGTAAAAAAAAAGAGATAACGCCCCAAAAAGTACCATTTTCGGCCATTTGGTGCAAAAAATACAAACAATTTTGGCTTGAATAGGCCACAAGTGCCAATGAGTTAAAACTTTGGGATAGCCAGTCGGTTTACAACTATGGAAAATATATCTAGAAAACCTCCCAGTGCTCTATTTAGATGATATACTGCCGCTCTGAGGCACATTTGTCCCTATACACCAATACAGTCCCTATGAAATAAACTATTATTGATAACCAATAATCTTTGTTTCTTTTGCGACTTCATGGGTGCCCATAAGAGGGGGGGGGGGGCAGGGGGAGGGGTGCCAGCCCCTTTTCTCCCGGCTGAATGACGATGCCTTATATTATTGTTTTGAGATTTCTATTATACAAACATTGGAAGTGCTGATTAGACCAGGTAAGCCCCCCTAAAATACAGCTTACGGGCGCCCATGTGGGACCTCCTTCATTTGTAAAAGTGTTACATTCGCATGTACCCACTATTAGAGGGAAGGTCACTGAATCTTCCTGCGACGAGGAATGACCTCAAAAGATGCATTTTTAAATCCTGAATTTTCAAAATTTCCCCCTGTGGTACTTCCGGTCAATATGGAAAGGGGATTGGGGAATATTGCCTTTTAATCTCTATACATTTAAAGTAGTGTGTTCAATCTCCCCTCTTCAATAGTAGGAAAAGAAATTTTAGATGAAAGGTAATTGCAACATCAAAAATTTAAAAAGAAACATAAATTATTCTAAACACAAGGAAGAATCAAACCCCTCAACTAATTGTCGTTTCTCAAAATTTCAATTGTTTACCACAATTCTGTATGACAGAAATGCCTCATTTGCCTCGTTTTTTCCAAACACAAGTAAAATTTTAGTGTGAAGAACTATAATTTAGTTCTTGTTAGTTCTAAACTTAGTTCTAAACTATTAGTTCTAAAAATTAGTTCTTAATTTAATTCTTATGTAGGGGTAGTCCCCTACCCTTACATAGGGATAGGGTGGGACTCTCTCAACCAAACATATATATTTGTTTTCGGTTCGATATTGAAGAGCAATGTTAAACCTTAAATTCTGAACAGGAATAACCTTAACTACGAGTGATATTTCATAGCCTCAATCCCTCCCCCCCCCCCGTACTTTTGAAGTTAGAGTAGTGCTCCTTGAGCTTAATGCTGACGGAAACGTAGTACTGAGCACACTTAGTGTGGAAATACTGTGATAGAAAAGTGAAGGTTCAAGTGCAAAATGTAGGAAATTAAAGGGGATGGTACCCCGTAAAAACGAACAGAGGGTAAATTCCAAAAAGCAAATTTTTTTAACAAATATAAAGAGCAATATAAACCTCAAATGATTAGAAATTATCCTAAATATGAGGAAAGCTGCCCCTTCAACAGCCACCCTCTACGTTAACTTGTGCGGTCTCGAAAGCATTTTAGACTGCAAAAAATGTAGCCAGTTGGTAATTGTAAGTGTTTTATTTTATTAACTGATTGTCTAAAAAAAAAAAAAAAAAAAAAAAAAAATCAAAACTATAGCGTAAAACAGCCGAAGTTTAGGGAGATGGCAATCCCTTGTATTTAAAATGAAGTCTTAATGTTGCCCATTATTTTCAATTGAAGAAAAATTGCTTTCAAAATTGAATGTTAAGGTAAGAAGCAGCTAATAATCGTATGCTTCTCTAGAGTGAAGGTGGTTCTCACCATTTCAACATCCTGAATAAGCTGCAATTTAGAATCTTCAATTCCTTTTGTTTATCTTGAATGACAGGCTTTGTTCGCTTTATCTGTATTGCAATGTGAATAGTAATATCAATTTTAATTAACTGTATGAAATTTATCTTATTGATTGTCCCAAGATAGATAAATACATGGATAACGAGCCGATTCTTGGGTCCCTTTGATACCGGACAGAAGTCATTTGTTAAGATAGCTGAGGCATTCATTTTACTTCACGTGTAAGGCCTGGAATTTGTTTTGGAGAAAAATCTAGTTCATATGATTTCTAAACTAAGAAGAGAATGGAAGCTAATGAACAACATATTTTGCATTTAAATATAAAATAATAGAAAGCAATTACCATGGTCTGATTAAAAAAGAAATATAACAGAAAAAAAAGAAAAAGAAAGAACAACGAATCTAGTAGTAAAATGGTCAAACATTATTTTTAGTAAAATAAGAAAAGAGGAGAAGAAATAATTATTTACTTTGTGTTTAGAATGGATTATTAGAAGTTGATTGTCAAGCTTTGACAAAAAAATGTATTTCACTATATCTTTAGTTACCACAAAGCACTAAAATTGCCAAAGGGAAGTACGGCTGGAAAATTTGAATATATGTTACTGTGAATGTCCGAAATCTGGTTAATGTCGACATTCACCGGTGAATATCTGAAATTCCCTTTTCTCTGCTTGGATTCAATCAGCTTTGCGAATCAGCTATTTCAGTCTTATGCAAGTTATGATGGTAAAAGTTAAAGTTAGGTTGTGTTAGTTTACATTAGATTAGGTTAAATTTGGTTATAAATATCAGAAATGGGTTAAAAACCTAACCAAACCTAATCCAACCTAACCTAAAATTAAACTGAAAAAGTTGACTAACAATTAAACTGAAAAAATTGACTGGCAACGCTGACTAAATCTAAGGAGAAACAAAAAGTATTTCGGACATTCACGGTAACATATACATTGAATAACGCTTATATGTATGCATACGGACAAGAATTTCTGCTATCCAAGCAACATTTGAGGATAGAGAGCTCTGATTCCTGATTATTATGGGCAAAAAAAAAATTACTTATTGCTTATATTTTCATATAGCTAGGAATTATAACTTACATTACTTGCTTATAAAATTACTTATAATTTACATACATATTCCTTGTATACTCATATCACTTATGTTATAGGCTACTTATAACTCATATAAATTAATTATGTAGAATTAATTGTTTCCTTTGTTTCCTATGAAAACAACTAGGGTAATTACAAAGAATTTTAAGCTGCAAATTACTGGCTTTTCATGTTTTTTTTTTTTTTTTTTTTATAGTTAAGCAGATTGAAATTTTCTCTGAAAGACATATCTCTCTGATAGTCTTTTGATTTGCTACGGATATATTAAAGTGATTAAATGAATGAGTTAAATTAAATGAACTGAGAGAATATTTTCTTTCTTATTGAATAGTTGCGAAAGAACATTTCCACTGGCGAAAGAACACACTTTGTAAAATTTGGAGTTAAAATCTCCTTGATGCTGTGCAACCATTTAAGGGTACACTCTCATTCAAGCGCCTGTTTGTTATGGTATCAGTATCTGAAAACAGTTCTATCCCTTTGTGGAGTTCTCTTCTGCTATTAAAACGCTTCAACTCTTTTCACTCTTTTTGTTCCCTATTTTTTTTTTTTTTTTTTTTTTGGCGTCTTGACAATTGCCTTTTAATTTGCATTTCCGAAAAATGATTAGTAACACCATCATACCTCTAACACTGATTTTCTTCTTTGAAGGAATGTCAATGGAGATATATGCCATAGTGAACGGTCGTGTGTTACCATATATTCTGGATCCCAATTTTGAGAAATACTTGCCTGTGATTCCACCAGATGTGAACTATGTCAACTTTACTTGGAAGTCAGGTGTAAAAAAATATGTGTATAACTTCGACAGTCTCCAGTCTTTTAATGAAGAAATACTTAAGCCACCAGTTGTGTCGATCTCACGTGTTGGCCGAGTGCCAAAAAAAGGCCAAAAGTAACTATTTTATTTTCAAACTATTCAATTTTATTTTATTGATTTATATAAAACTCGATTTGAATTCAGGATTGATAAACGAGGGGGAAAGGGTACAAAGTTTGCAAGAGTCGTAGTCAAGGGAATTCATTGTGGTTTTCACTTTTAAATCATTGTGACTATTTAAGTTTAAGCATCCACATTACCGAGATAATCGTAGATATTAATGTTCAATACGAATATAATAAGAATATAAATCCAAATTTGCTCCATACAAATTTTCCATGCTGTGGGGCATTAATAGCCCCACAGTGCCATAGCTCAATTAATAGCCCCATGCAAGTATATCCAATAAGATATAATCTATGCAGTGGTCACTTGGGAATAACTCGGTAGATTTGAGATACTTTACTTTTGAGTTGATGATGGCTTGTATTTACTAATGACAACGTTGTATATCTATGGGCCGCTTTTTATAGTTGATTGTGCTTGGCTATACTGTTCGTCCTAGGTGACTGGCACTGGCGGATGCAGGGACCCGGGGGGAGCCCTACCCCCCCCCCCCCCCCGCTCTAGATTTTACGTACGCCCTCTTTCCTTTTTTCTTTTTCACTCTTCTTTAGAATAAATTCGTCAATTTGGTCAGTTATTGGCCCCTTTGTCACATTGCCCCCCAAGATTTCGCTTCTATATCCGTCCTGGTGACTGGATGAGTGAGTAGGTTCAAAGGTTTTCAGGTGCTTATCTGTCAAAATTACTAAAGTAGGAAAACTGTCCTTTTTTCTCACCGTATAACCTTTAATTTTATCTTTAAAAGCTAAAATTATATATATGTATTATATTCACTGCCTTAGTTAAAATTTTCTGGGTTTTTATAGATTTTCGTTTCACTTTAATCATAAATGGAAAAGCAGTATGGTCTAAGGAATTACTGAGGTATTGGGCGATTCACGATGATGGGAGCCAAATGTGAAAACGAGTTTCTTTCAAAGTAAAAAAAAAAAAAAAAAACAATTCCAAGATTTCTAAGAATTTGTCTCTTTAAAAAGAAATAAAATAAAAACAACCTGTTCTCATCCCAGCCATTGTGTGGATGCTATTTCTCGCACTGCGTGATTTAGAATACTGTTTATTTACTCTTAAGTACCATAATAGTGAAAATTAAATCAGATGGATTGAATTGGTTAAGCGGAAAATTTGCACTATAATTTATATATATTTAAAAATTATATGTTTATTTCTGGGCCCCATCGTTGATCTCTCTAAAGAATCTTTCAATCCTTTCAACGATCTCTATCTACCAAGGAGGATCAGAAGTAAGCAATAAATAAAATTTTTCTTATTTTCCCAAAAATTGTAAGAAACCCAAATTTTTTAAAATTTAGGGGTATAAATCTTTATCTGACTTGGATATTACAAACGCTGTTTGAATTATCGTATCTTGACTGTTCATACTTAAAAATAACTAATGAGACTGTATTTCAGGTTTTAGTGTTTTATCCCCTGCTCTGGAAATGCTAGTGGTGTTGCATCATTCACAATCGGACTTAGTTTGGAAACGAGGCGAAAGAAACCATTAGCAGGACACCTCTACGATTGCGATTACGGAAAGAGTGTACACCGAGAGGTGAGAGCCGCAACTCTACGCCAGCAGCTCCCCCTCGCTCCCGCCATGGTGAGTAGGGCGGATGTCTAACCGCTATCTAACAAGCTTGTTTTGCTGGGATGCTTCTATGCCCCGCTTTTGTTATACTCTTGTTAATTTTAAAATGTGTTGGTATACATCAACGATAAATCAAAGCTAAATATTCATATAAAATTAGCTCGGATTACGGTCTTGATTGGAAGAAAACTAATTAACTAAGTTAAAACTCAGCATTAAAAATATATAGTTTTTATAACTTATAAATTAAATAACTTCTTCAGTTTTATATAAATAGCGTCTAAAGTTCAATTAAATGATTGGCATTTTCTTTCCAATAACTTCTATATTATACAAATTTTCATGTAATTTTTATGAGTGGTTAATGCATTGAGCTTGAAAAACTTGAGATAAACATGTATGAGACTTTTCTTTCGCAATTTATCCGTCAAGCTACTCGTTTTTAATTTTGGTAGGATATAAAAACATAAAAAAAAGAAAACGAGACTAGTCTTTGTAAGGGTCCAGTACCATAATAATGCATAGAGCTGTGCCAAGTACTGTCATTAAACATTTTAAAGAGCCCACCAGGGGAGTAGCTCCAATTTTTTTTATTGGGGGGGGGGGGGGCAAGAGGGGCCCATATCCGGATAGTCAAGGGGCATGGGCTATAAAATAGTTTTTTCTCCAAATTATGGTGGAGGGCAACTGCCCCCCCCTCCACCGAAACGACGCCCCTGAGAGCCACCTCACTAAGTTCATTACGATCATTAGGATCTGAATGTTCGGAAAAAAAAAAACGGAAATGAATTTCAGCAGCTGAAATAAAATCATTTCAGAAGAAGAAACTGACAAAACTTTCGGTAAACAATCGCTTTTCGGTTACAATATCGATCCTGTCAATGTATTAATTTAAAAAACTTTTCCACAAAATAAGTTTTTCAAAGGAAAGTAAAGAACTCCATTAAACAAAAAATTAGCAAAAGTAAAACCAAATAAATATACCAAGCAAGAAACTACCACAAATCAGCATCGATAAATAAATGAAACCCAAAACGAACAGAAATTACAATAAATAACCGAGTCAAACTCCAAACGAGCAGAAATTAACATGAGTAGGGCACAAAACCCCTATGCCTTCCCAAGGTCAGAACATAATTTCCACATTACTGAAAAAATATAAATTTTTACTTTTATAACTTTGATAAATCAAATAATATTAACATTTTGATTACTAAATATCAATATATGTATATTAAACTGACAATGCACATTCATTTGTATTTTTTTTAAGTAAAGTGCAAATTATGTTCTGGCCTTGGGAAAAGCATAGGGTTTTGAGCCCTACTCATGTTAATTTCTGCTCGTTTTGAGTTTGACTCGGTCATTTATTGTAATTTCTGTTCGGTTTGGATTTCATTTATTATTGATGCTGATTTGTGGTAGTTTCACACTTTTTGAAAAACTTTTCTTTGAAAAACTTATTTTGGTGGAAAGTTTTTTTTTTATTAATTTCTGTTCGTTTTATATTGACATAGTCTTTTCAGGGAAAAAAAAAAATAATTCTTTAATTTTTGTTTTTTTTTTAGACTATAGTTTGGCCTACTATTTCTATGTTGGAGAAAAAAATTTTCTGCAATTTTTAGCAACATACACCCTTTTAAAAAATCCGAACAAAAATAGTAGTGTTTAATTTAGTTTCATACCTCCTCTAGTGACCTGAAATAGAAAACTGATACCATTCGCAAAAAAAAAAAATCTGTTTACTTTCTTTGATAGCTGGATACACTTACGCTATTTTGATTTGGGTTAAATTTTAAGAGAAGAAGTAGCCCCCGAAAGTTTGAACATAATACCCTCAGTCGTTCTTGGGATACTGCTGAGATGCCTTATAGGGAATTAGCATTAATACAGTGCATTTGATTTAATCTCAAGGCAACATTTAGTTTTTAAAAATAATGGGCAAATGGGAGGGTGGGCGTGGGAGGGGGACTATTTGCTCTCCAATCACTTTCGACTATTAAAAAGGGCATTAGCCCTTTCTATGTTCAAATCGAATGATCCTTTTTGAAGTTCTTAAGACAACTCCTTCGATACGAAATGCCCTGGTCTAAACAAAAAAAAGAAAAAAAAAAATATACATTGTACCAACATCGATCTTTACTATAAAAATGTCAAGCCTTCCAATCAATTTCGACTATTAAAAAGGGCACTAGCCCTTTCAATTTCCAATTGAATGAGTCCTTTTTGAGTTTCTACGACAACGCTTTCTATACACACCTTATATGCCCCCCAGGGCATAAATGACAACCCTTGCCCTGACGGCTGTGAGAGGGCTGTCATCCTCAAAGACCTAATTTCCAGAACTTTCAACTACGTTAAATAAAATGGCTACACCTCAAAATCTTGATTGGATGTGTTTGAGGAAATGGTGGGCGTGAGAGGGGCGTTAGTTGCTCTTTAATCACTTTCAACTATTAAAAAAGGCACTAGCCCTTTCAATTTTCAATCGAATGAGCTCTTTTGAAGTTTCTACGACAACGCTTTCAATGAAAACCTTATATGCCCCCAGGGCATAACTTACAACCCTTACCCTGAGGGCGGGGGGGATGTCATCCTCAAATACCTAATTTCCAGAACTTTCAACTACGTTGAAGAAAATTACTATCTCAAAATTTGATTGGATGTGTTTAGGGAAATGGTGGCTTGAGAGGGGGGTTAGTTGCCCTCCAATCACTTCGTACTATCAAAAAGGGCAACTAGCCCTTTCAATTTCCAATCGAATGAGCCCTTTTGAAGTTTCTATGACAACGCGTTCTATAAAAGCCTTATATGCTCCAGGGCATAACTTACAACCCTTGATCTTAGGGCTGTGAGCGGGTTGTCATTCTCAAAGACATAATTTCCGGACCTTTCAACTACGTTGAACAAAATGGCTATCTAAAATGTTGATTGGATGTGTTTGGGAAAATGGTGGGTGTGAGAAGGGGGTTACTTGCTATCCAATCACTTTCGACTATTAAAAAGGGCACTAGCCGTTTCAATTTCCAATCGAATAATTCCTTTTTGAAGTTTCTTCGACAACGCTTTCTATAAAAAAAAAAAACCTTATATGCCCCCAGGGCATAAATTACAACCCTTGCCCTGAGGGCTGTGGGGGAGTGTCATCCTCAAAAGTATAATTTCCAGACTTTTTAACTACGTCGAACCAAATGGCGATCTAAAAATTTTGATTGGATGTGTATGGGGAAATTGTGGGTGTGAGAGGGGTGTTAGTTATACTCCAAACACTTTCGAATATTGAAATGGGCACAAACCCATCTAATATCCAATCGAAAGAGCCCTTTTTGAAGTTTCTACAACATCACTATCTATGAAAAACCTTATATGCCCCCAGGGCATAACTTACAACCCTTGCCCCGTGGGCTCTGAGGGGGGTATTATCCTCAAAGACCTAATTTCTAAAATTTTTAACTACGTTGAACAAAATTGCTATCTAAAAATTTTGATTGGATGTGTATGTAGAAAAGGTGGGCACGAGAGGGGGGCTAGTTGCCCTCAAATCACTTTCGACTATTAAAAAGGGCACTAGCCCTTTGAATTTCCAATCGAACGAGTCTTTTTGAAGTTTTATACGACAAAGCTTTCAGTAAAAACCTTATATGCCCCCAGGGCATAACGTACAACCCTTACCCTGAGGGCCGTCGGGGGGGGGGGGGGGGGTGTCATCCTCTTAGATATAATTTCCGGACCTTTCAACTACTTTGAACAAAATGGCTATCTCAAAATTTTGATTGGATGTGTTTGGATAAATGGTGGTCGTGGAAGGGGTGTTAGTTGCCTTCCAATCACTTTTGACTATTAAAAAGGGCACTAGCCATTTCAATTTACAATCAAATGAGCTCTTTTTGAAGTTCCTACGACAACTTTTTCTATAAAAGAAACCTTGTATGCCCCCAGGGCATAACTTACAACCCTTGCCCTGAGGGATGTGGGGGGGGGGGTGTGTCATCCTCAAAGACCTAATTTCCAGAACATTCAACTACTTTGAACAAAATGGCTATCTTAAAATTTTGATTTGATGTGTTTTGAGGAAAATGTGGGCATGGAAGGGGGGTTAGTTGCCCTCCAATCACTTTCTACTATTAAAAAGGGCACTATCCCTTTGAATTTCCAATCGAACGAGTCTTTTTTGAAGTTTCTACGACAACGCTTTCTATAAAAACCTTATATACCCCCAGGGCATAACTTACAACCCTTGCCCTGAGGGCTGTGGGCGAGTGTCCGCCTCAAAAACATAATTTCTATGTGGAAATCAACTACGCTAAACAAAATGGCTATCTCAAAATTTTGATTGGATGTATTTGGGTATATGGTGGGCGTGGAAGGGGTGTTAGTTGCCTTCCAATCACTTTCGACTATTAAAAAGGTCACAAGCCACTCCAATGTCCCATCGAATGAGCACTTTTCGAAGTTTCTACGACAACTCCTTCGATACGAAGTGCCCTGGTCTAAGACCAAGAAAAAAAAAATAATACATTGTGCCAACATCGTTCTTTCCTTAGGCAGCGCCATTGCGCTGCCTATGATTAGTAGAAATAATCAGCTCAGCTATCAAATTTTGGGAATCCTGCTGTTAAAAATAAATTGTCTTGTATTAAAAGTCTCCTAGACTTGGATTATGCTGATGATTTAAGCATCCTAGATGAAAGTGTGAGCAAAATGAATGAAGTTTTAGAGGTTTTGCGAGCTCAGGGTGCTAGTATGGTTTGAAAATTAATGTTAGGAAGACTAAGTCAAAGGCTAGGAATAAGTGAAGATGAAAAGGTGACGTTGGGTAATGAAAAGATTGATCAGGTGGGCAGCTTCACTTACCTTGGTAGTATTATTAGTAAAGATGGTGGGAGCAGTGAAGATGTTAAAAATAGAATAGCCAAGGCTCAGGGTGTTTTTTCACAGTTAAAAAAAAGTCTGGAAGAATAGGAAGATAAGTCTGCAAACCAAGATTAGAATCTTAGAAGCTACAGTGATGACAGTGGTCAAATATGGCTCTGAAGCATGGACGCTCCGAAAAGCGGATAAAGATTTGCTAGATGTTTTCCAGAGAAATTGCTTAAGGATTGTTCTGGGTACCCGGCTGACTGACCGTATTTCAAAACAATAGGCTATACGAAAAATGTGGTTCATACCGCTTTCTAGGTCTATAATGAAAGAAAGGTTGAGGTGGTTAGGGCATGTTGTGCGGATGAAGGATGACAGATTGCCAAAGATTGTTCTTTTTGGCCAACCATCTAGGGCTAAACGGAAAGCAGGTCGTCCCCGTCTGGGGTGGGAGGACGTCATAAAGAAAGATTTAAAGGAAATGGGAACTTCGTGGGCGGGTGTAAAAAGGGAGGCTTTGAATAGATTGGGGTGGAGGAGGAGCGTGCGTAGCTGTGTTGGCCTCAGGCGGCTTGGTGCTGCGATGAGTTGTTAGTAGTAGTAGTAGTAATATTCGGTACAAGATCCTTTTATTTTGCAAATAATCTTCTTCGGTCAAGGGTTTGGTTAAGACTTGAGAGGGCATCTAACCTTACGTGAACTTAGCGCCCCTTAAACATTGTGCAGTTGAAATATCAAAGCGAGTGTTTAAAGGACATGCAACTTAGACCCCTTTTCCAATACGTGAGAATTTGGATTGAGGTCGCTGATGCACACTTCAGTCCAAATTATAGTTGTCATGTCACATATCGCTGAATTTGTGACCACATTTTTCTATTATTGCATTTTCATTAGTTTTCATTGCTCAAATTAAGGGTTTTACTTTAGTCCTCAGTTGTGCCGATTTTTTCTAGTTCTGCTTATTTCTATGCGAAGTTTTTTGCATTGGAAACAGTGAGTCATCCCCATAAGCCTGGTCTCTTCACCTTGAGCCTGGGTCTCTTGGGTAATACATCTTTTTTTCGGCAATTGTAAGGAATTGAGGGAGATTGATAGATAGTTGATGGAGACTTCTATCTAAATATTAGATGTCAAGTCACATGGCTGAATTTGTGACCACATTTTTTCACTATTTAGTTTCATTGCTGAATTAAAAGTTTTACTTTAGTCTTGGGTTGTGCCGATTTTTTCTAGTTCTTCTCATTTCTATAAGAAATTTTTTGTATTAAAAAACACTGAGTCGTCTCTTAAAGCCTGGCTCTCCTAGGTAATACATCTTATTTTCGTCAATTCTAAGGAACTGATTCATTAATATTCATTGAAAATAAAGACGTGACATTGCCCAACCCCCCTAACATCTTGAAATCTGTCTTTTGATGGTATTTAGATTACAAAAATGATCCCCTTCCCTGTTTTTTTTTTTTCAATGTTCATTGAAAACATTCATTTAAGAAAAGATTAAAAGTTTTTATGATTTAATAATTTTTGAACATCAGTTATAATAGATGCCTTTTATTCCCTATTTTGATGGCCCCTTCCCACTTGTGGTCTTGTATTATTCGATGATCAAGCTATTTTTACTTCTTGGTAGTAATATTCGTTGATGGTACTGATCCCGTCCTATGTGAGACTTAGCATCCATATCTCCCATCAGTTTATGGAAATTGAAGTCTTTCATTTTCTTATTTATTCTATATCCAAATATGATAGTCAGGCTCTCCTTCGGGCTTTGTTTCTGACTGTGTGCCTTCTGTAGTTCCTAAAATAAATGTTGTATTATTGAAGCTACTTGGCAGATAAACTGAGCATGTCACTGCTATTTATAACAAAAAGCTCGACCTATTTCATTCAGCCAATATATTTTAGGTACTGAACATTTTAGATTCCCTCATACTGTCGTCTCCGAAACCGAAACAGTAAATCTAGTCCTTTTTTAAAACATGAATTGAAAATTAAACATTGTTTTGAAATAAATGTTGCATTGTTTGCCCTTCATCTGTTTTTTTTTTTTTTACGCCGATTTAGACGTTTTTGAGAAGATTGAGCACCTTATAATCTGTTCTTCAGATATTTTGAGTTTCTTGCAAAGAAATACATAGTATTTGATATTACTGTTAAAAACGGATGAACTATTGAGTTTTCCTCTGAATCGCATCCATTTTTAAATAGTGTTGGAATTCATCAACGATGTTTTCACGTTTTTATTTCCTGTGCTGTAGTTTTGTTGAAGGATGCGTAAATTATTATAATTATCTTTTATTACTTCTTATGTTCTATTTTTGTTTGTGGGTTTTTGTTTATTATCTTTTTTCCTTTGTTTACTCCTCTATAACAGCGCTTTTAATGTTCTGGTAAAAGGGTAGAAAATGAATTAAAATCAATATTTGTATCCAGCCAATACTGAAGTTTTCTGAGCAGACGGATATGAGCACTGCACTGCTATTTTGACAAAAATCTCCATTTCTTTCATTCATCCAATCTGTTTTAAGTATTTGGTATTAGCAGTTCCTTCACTTGCGCCCAAAAACGAAATTCTTTATCGTTTCCAGTTCCTTCATACTGTCATGCCCTAAAACGAAACAGCATATGCAGCCTTTTTTCTAAGAAAACGAGTTGGAAATTGGACATTGGTTGGGAAATAAATGTTTTATTATCCTACCTATGCTGAAGTGTTCTGAGCAGACACAATGATCACCTCACTAATATTTTGTCAAAAATCTTCATTTCTTTCATTCATCCAATGTGCTTCATCCAATGTAATTCGTATTAGCAACTCATTCACTCGAGCCCAAAAACGAAATTCCTTATCATTTCCAGTTCCTTCACACTGTGATGCCCAAAAACGAAACAGCATATGCAGCCTTTTTTCTAAGAAAATGAGTTGGAAATTGGACATTGGTTGGAAGTAAAGGTTGTATTATCCTACCTGTGGCGAAGTATTCTGAGCAGACACATTGAGCACCTCACTAATATTTTGACGAAAATCTTCATTTCTTTCATTCATCCAATGTTTTAAGTAATTCGTATTAGCATTTCATTCGTATTATCGCGCCCAAAAATGAAATTTCTTAATATATCCGAAGAGCTGATAAACAGTGGATCTTTATCTGTCTCTTTCATCCAGTGGATCTTATAATGGTGAATCTGATAGAACAGCGGACCCCCACCCCCCCCCCCCTAGTCGATCATGATCCAATAATTATATTTGCAGATTCAAGTTTATTTCTGGAAAACTTGTTCCATGAAAAGCTTAAAAATCTTTTTTATAGCGACTAGTTTTGGCAAGGATGATGATGGCTACTGAACAATTTAAAGTATTCTTAATTCCAGCATGTTGGTGAATGCCTATACCAATCTACAAAACTGCGGGCAAATTTTCAGTAGTAAAATATACTGCCTAACTTCCCACTGCAAGTGTTACGCCCGGGCTTCATCATAGTAAAGTCACGTCTACATTCTGCGTTTTCTGGAAAATTGGGATGGGAAACTGGTAATATGGATAGTGTATACCGCTTCTGCAGTTGCAGTTTCCTGTTTCTGGGCTTGGAACAAAAAATTGCCAATAAATGCGTAGGCAGGCCAAAAATAGGAAGTGAAGATAGGTTGTTCCGTTTTCTAGGAGCTTTTTCAAGCAATGGATTAGAAAACGAAGCCATGGGGTTTACCAAGAAATGTAAAACCCAAAAGAATTTTGAAATTAGGAAAGATAGTTCAGAACAGCAGTTTTCCTATCTGTAAGATGAATCTGGCAAAAATAAAAGGTTGCGATTTCACTTTTAACGATAAAGAGATATTTATAGGTAAAAAAGACTATCACAAACTCTAGTGGGCCGAATTCATAATTCTTAGTAAAAAAAAAAAACAAAAACAAAATACAATAAGAAAATAATACAATAACAACATATAGTTACCACTGTAACGAAACACAACAGGTAACAGTCAGAAAATATAAAAGTCATAAATATAGGTCATAATATATAAAAATATAAAAATAATAACAAAAAAATAATCAAATTTTCAAAAATTAAAAAATAATATAAACAAAACAATTTAAATTTTTGGTAAACTGCCGGGTCATGATTTTGGTTGATTTTATTTGTAAAAAAGGGAATAAAAGTTTTTTTTTATAACGTAAGGTAGAAAAGGGTATGGGAGAAAGGATGGGGATGGGTTGGGATACTATACGGGGGTGGCGATTTCTTATGGGTGAGTGGCGGCTAGGAAAGAGGTTTTCAGTACGGGGGTTTATTTGTGCTGACTTCCCGAAACGGAGGTACAAATTTTTTCTTCTAGACTCGAGGGTATCAGGTTTTGAAGTTTCAAGGAGGTAGGAATATGGGACCTTGCCTTCTTTGTAAATAATCCTCAGGCTCTTTTTTGAATATTTTCTAATTTTTTGGTTGGTTCAATTGAGAGGCCCGTATGCCAGACAGGACAAGCGTACTCGACCACGTACAAAAAACCTTTAGTAACTACAAAATTCAGTAGAGGGCAACTAAATTTATTCAGAAGTTTCAAAAGAAAGTGACAAGTTTGCTTGACGGAGGATGTTATTTACATGGGTGTCCCACTTAAAATCAGAAGATATGATAACACCTAGGAGTTTAAAGGAAGTAGCTGAAATCTCAGGAGGAAGAGGAGGAAGGAAAAGAGGAGGGGACTTGAGCAAACTGACAGGTACTATGGTGGATTTACAAGGATAAACCGTCATATCAAGAGAAGAAGCCTCATCTGCAATGTCATGGAGGATACCCATTGGATTGCTATAAATATTTTTTATAACACGTCTCTACAACTGTTAGGTCGTCGACAAATTTCCACCTGTCAGGGTAATTGATTGAAAGGCTGTTGATCATGACAGAAAAGAGGAGAGGGCCAAGAATAGTACCTTGGGGAATACCATTGTGAATACGAAGGTGGCTGGAGTAGCAATCTTAATATTTGACTGTCTGTGATCTGTTTGAAAGAAATGAGGCAACGAGCTTGACTAAAAATGTTTCGACCTGGAATTCTTCGATAAGTTTTTCTATCAAGATATTATGGTTAAACCAGGTTGAAAGCCTTTTGTAGGTCAACAGAAATTAGGTTTAGCCAGGTGTTTGGTCTCTCAAGTAGTTTCCCCATGGAGTCAACGAGGTGGATAAGGTAATGAGAGGTTGATGTAGATTTAAGCTTTCCAAACTGCCTAGAATCAACGAGAGGATGGACTTGGTCCCTGAGCCAGTCAAAACGTATGTAGCACAAATGTGTTTGTTAAAATTTAAGAAAAACCCGTATCATTCATAAATGTTGATTCCTCATCGATTGGTGTGACTGTGGTGTGGCTCAGGCATTACTGTCCATTGCAATTTCCTTCTTATGATGCGTTTCGGCGAATATTTGTGTAGGGATTTGTCACTAGGTTGGCCCCAAAAACTGAACTAGAATGCAATGCATTGGTGAAGCAAACTCCTAAGATTGTTTTTGCAATTTTATTTACATTTTTTTCAGCTTTTTATTTAATTTAATTCTCTCTTATACTACTTCGGTGAAGAATTTAAACAGTTGAAAGGATAATTAGAACAATGATAATTTTTTTTTTTTAATTCAGCTGAAATAATCCTTTGTAGCGTCTTTAAGCTCTATATATGTGTGGAAAAAAGTTTATTTTTAGCTTCCTTGTGATTGGTTAAACTCAAATAACTAAGGTGGTATGCATACTACGTCAGCCTCAGCTGAGAACTTACATAAAACGAATTCCTTTACAAAAAAAGGATTACGAAATCCTTTAGACTGTTTTTGGAATTCTTATTTTATACTTTTTTTTCGGATTTTTATTTAATTTAATTTTCTGTCACACTACTTCAGTGACAAATTCAAGTAGTTGAAAGGATCATTAAAAAAGTGATAAAATTCATTTTTTTTTTAATGCAGCTAAAATGATCATTTTAAGCGTCTTTAACCTCTATATTGCGTGTGGAAAAAAGTTTATTCTTAGCTTCTTCTATGTTTGGTTAAACTCAAATAATTAAGGTGGCATGCATAATAAGTCAGCCTCAACTAAGAACTTACATAAAACGAATTCATTTATATTATGTTTGCAATTTTATTTATATCTTTTATTTCTTGCAGCTTTTTATTTAATTTAATTCTCTTTCACACTACTTCTGTGAAAGAACTAATACTAAACTAAAATGTAAGAATAAAGTAAAAAGATATTAAAATCAGACTAAAATAAATCCAAAAAATGCATAATAAAAGATCCATGATTTTGAAATGCCTTGTATTAAATTGTCGATTATAACTGCCCACCGTATCAGGTTATTAAAATTACACCAAAATAATACAACTAATAAATAATAAAGCATTTTTTACAGCTATTTTAAGAATAGAATAGTTTATTGTGGACACATTCTTTTTGCAGTGAACTGTTCAAAAGAAAAAAAAACCTTTAAACTAAAATCAAGTGAAATTACAGGGCCTGATCCTGAGTGTGATCGAAAGTGTGCCAATGGTGGCTGGTGTAACCGAGATAAGATATGTCAGTGCCCCGAAGGTTATATGGGACAGTACTGTAGAACTGCCTTGTGTTATCCCCAATGCATGAATGGGGGTATTTGTATATCCCCCGGTGTCTGTTCCTGTCCACCAGGCTACCAAGGTAGACATTGTGAAGGGGGTGAGTATTTGATTTTAAATATTTTATTTTCGTTACCATAATTAAGTCAATATTTGTTTTTAGCAGAAGTGAAGCCTGATGGAGATTATGGGGGTTACTCTATCAACTCTAATCAAAGCTCAACTCTGACTTCAAAGAAGCTTTGTCAACTTTCGGAAATTGAAGCCAAACTGGATGGTTAAAGAACGCTTTATGCCAGGCAGCATAGCTGTCCTTGGTCAAGGTGGTTTATCAAACAGTTCGTAGTAACGAACTGTAAGTAAGGAGCGACCCGGCTCAATGGTAACCGAAACTCTAAAAAACGGAATTTTGATACCAATAGATACATCAAAAGAATCAGATTTTAATGCTGATTTCAAATATATAAGTTTCATCAAGTTTAGTCTTACCTATCAAAAGTTACTGAAAAAATTTGGCTGATTTTAGAAAAAAGGGGGAAAGACCCCCTAAAAGTTATAGAAACTTAATGAAAATCACACCATCATATTCAACGTATCAGAGAACCATACTGTAGATGTTTCAAGCACCTATCTACAAAAAATGTGGAATTTTGCATTTTTTGCCAGAAGACAGATCACGGATGCGTGTTTATTTGTTTTTTTTCCAGGGGCGATCGTATCGACCCAGTGGTCCTAGAATATCGTGGGAGGGCTCATTGGAACGGAAATTAAAAGTTCTAGTGCCCTTTTTAAGTGACCAAAAAAAATCGAGGGGAACTAGGCCCCCTCCCACGCTCATCTTTTTCTCAAAGTTACCCGATCAAAATTTTGAGATAGCCATTTGTTCAGCATGGTCGAAAATATTATAACTATGTCTTTTAGGATTACTTAATCTCTCGAAGCCCCCGGGGGGAGGACTGAAAGTTATGAGCTTTACCCAATGTTAACATATGGTATTGGTTATTGGGAAGGATACAGACGTTTTCAGGGGGATTCTTTCTGGTAGTGGGGGGTGGGGGGTGGTTCGGGGGATATATGGGAGGATCTTTCCATGAAGGAAGTTTTCATGGGGGAAGGGACATTGCTATGAAGGAGGCACCAAATTTCCCATCATTATTTAAACAAAAAATCAGAAATTAAATTAAAAAAAAAACAAGTTTTCAACTGAAAGTAAGGAGCGACATCAAAACTTAAAACGAACAGAAAATATTAGCTATATGATTGGGTTCATCCGCTAGTCAATACCTCGCTCTTTAAGCCAAAATTTGTTTAGTACTTTCATAAGAGCACTTTATTCTAATTAACGGCCTTTGTAATTAAGGGGTCATTTTTAAAGAATTGGAACAAAATTCGAACTTTAGCTTAAAGAGCAAGGTATTGACTAGGGGGCGAACCCCTAATATACGTATAAAAATATATGAATATAGAAGTTCGTTACGTAAATTAATTCGTAAGTTACGTATATTTATTACTAATAAAAACGTTCGTAAATAAAATTAAACAACTTTCGAGAAAGCCATTTAACCAAATAAAAGTAAAATTAGTATGAAAATTTTGTTTTAATTATTCATGTACGGTGAGCCAAAATCAAAACCTGCATTAATTCAAAAACGTTCAAAAATTAAATAAAAAAAAAACAAGTTTTTTTAACTGAAAGTAAGGAACGACGTTAAAACTTAAAACGAACAGAAATTATTCCTTATATGAAAGGGGCTGTCCCCTCCTCAACGCCAAGCTCTTTACGCTAAAGTTTGACTTTCTCACAACTCTTTTTTTAAAATAATAAAAAACTTTAGCGTAAAGAGCGAGGCGTTGAGGAGGGGACAGCCCCTTTCATATAAGGAATAATTTCTGTTCGTTTTAAGTTTTAACGTCGTTCCTTACTTTCAGTTAAAAAAATTTGTTTTTTTTTTATTTAATAATAATAAAAAAAAAATGATCGCAATTCATACGCTGATAAAAACCATTTTGCATTTAAATACAAGCAAAGTCAGCTAGCAAATAAAAGACATACTTGATTGTAACTTTCAAAATTTGCATCTGTTTTAACTTCATTTCGTTTTGAAAGGTTAAAGGTCTGCTGTTAGCTCTAATGTTAGCAAGACTTGGTGATGTTTCACTAACAGCCAATATAATTGACCTGACTCTGAAAAACGAGAAATAAATCCAAGTTAGTTTCTCACTAAATAATTTGTTATATGGGGACATAACAAGCAGAAACAAGCACGTAAGTAAATATATATTGTAACTGATGGGGGGGGGTGGGTATAATTGGTCTATACATCGGCGAATGGGAACGAAAAACCTAAAAAAGCACATTTTCAAACCTAACTTTTCCAGCCATATCTAGCGGTGGATCCAAAGGGATGTCTCCCCACGCGTGGTGTGAGCCGATTGCAGCTTATGTTTTTGCATTTTTTTTGTTCACTTTCACTTATTTATATATTATAGCTAGACTCTAGGCCTTTCCTACTAAAAATATGTTTTGAAGAAAAAACTTAAGCTTGGGGAGGGGTGTAAGGAGTCATTAAACCCCATAATGTTCAGGATAATTTCTATTTTGTTATGACCGAATACACCAGACTGAGCCTTTTCATTCTTGAAGCATTGTTACACAAATTTTAAGCATGGGTGTAAAGAACAGAGGGGAGGGTGTTTGTAGTCCATGCTCATACTTTGGATAGCCCAGAATATGGTATAAATCAAGAATTGAAGAAACAAAGTCACGTAACAAAAAAAAAGAACAATTTGTTTCAAATGAAAGTAAAAAGCAACGTCAAACAATGGGTTAGTGGGTTAGAAAGTATCCTGTATATGGGAGTGGCTGCCAACCCTCAACCTTCCTCTTTTTATACAAAAATTTAAGTTTTTTCCTTAATGCCTTAAAAATTAATTTACACAAGAGACATGTGATAAGAAGCTTAATTTTTTATAATTACGTTCTAAGAATTAAATGGTTTATTTAGTTTATTCCCTTTAAACATTGAGATCTTAATGTAAATGAAACAAAAGGCAATGAGAGAATAAAATGAAACGAAACTTAATAATTATCAAATATAAATGTTTATAAATAATTAGTAAATTATTTTAAATAATTAGCACATTCGAGCATGTACAATATGATAATTCTACTCAGCCTGACTGAGCACGTTCACGCAGTCTGTTCTACTCCAATCTTACTGTTTAAACTATAGCCTTACCATCAAAAGACAACTAATTTATTGATAGAAAATGGTATATCACAAATATGAATTACGAAGTGATAAAAAGCTAGATTTTTTCGCTAAGCCATATGGCTCCCTTGCATCCAATTTTTATGGCAGTCGACATGGCTTGGTACATCGGCGCTTGTTCCGCTCCGTGCGACAAACCTGTGTCATGGTGGTCTTGTTCATCGTCACGAAATTTTTTTATAGCTTCTAAGATTTCCTTACTTCCTTCGGGGTCAATTCTTGATAACTCACGTATTTGACTATTATAATGTTCGACGATGGAAGATTCGACTGCAACAGTGCAAGCCATGGCGGCCTCTTTGCCAAGAAGAGCACTTCCTGAAAAACACATTTGTGATATTTTATAGATCAACATAAACATTTTCTTTTTGGTACTTATTTATTATAGCGACCCTACTCGAGAAGTCTGATCTGATCTGTTTGCGTAAAACCGGTTTGTCTGTCTGCATTCAGAGACAATTAGTTTTGGCACAATGAGATAAACTACTATATAGTTATATTTTAATTAAATATTTAATATAGGCAGTTGGTATTTTGGTGAAGTAGGATTAACCTAACTTCACTTTTTTAGTGAAGGTCACTATAATATATAAGTACCCTTTTTTTACAAGATATTTTGTTCAATTTCAGAAACTGAACTTTTGCCAAAATAACTTGTACTTGATTTATTTTTTATATTAAATCACTGGAATTTTGCAACAACCAATTACCTTAATTTTCTTCCCAGCAAACATTGAAAATAAACATTCAAATTGAGCTACTTGGCTTTTGTAGCTTAAAAAAAAAGAAAAAAAAAAGTCTACTGTGTTTTGTTATATTTTCTATATCTTTATTATTTACTTGTTTCATAACCTGATGCATATCTGCTTATTTGCGACGGTCCAATAGAAAGAAAGAGAGAAAAAACTCCAGGTTTTATACAAATTAAAATATATATATATATATATATATATATATATATATATATATATATATATATATATATATATATATATATATAATATATATAATATATATATATATATAATATATATAATATATATATATATATAAATATATATATATATATAATATATATATATATATATATATATATATAGTTATATATATATATATATATATATATATATATATATATATATATAATATATATATATATATATATATATATATATATATATATATATATATATATATATATATATATATATATATATATATATATATATAATATATATATATATATATATATATATATATATATATATATATATATATATATATATATATATATATATATATATATATATATATATATATATATATATATATATATATATATATATATATATATATATATATATATATATATATATATATATATATATATATATATATATATATATTATATATATATATATATATATATATATATATATATATATATATATATATATATATATATATATATATATATATATATATATATATATATATATATATATATATATATATATATATATATGATTGGAAATATAATTCCAATTTCTTTTGAATCAAATATTCTTAAATGATTCGAGATTCAAATATTCTTTTGAATCTCGATGTTGGAAATAATAAGGAGTTTTTAACTATGATGTTGTGTTCTAATTTTCTTCCAAGTATTTCTCTGCCGACAAGAGTTACAGCTAACACAGCTACATTATTAGATAATATATTTTTTTCTCCTGTTTATTTGATGCTGAAAAATCGTCAGTAATTTTGTCTGAGATGTCAGATCATTTCCGGTGTGAGTGTTCTTTTAAATTTAAATAATAGTAATAAACAACATCGAGATTCAACAATGGATAATTCAAAAAAGCGATATACATGGATTGATTGTAAAGTTCTACGTCAGTTAATTGGTGACCATGATTGGAGTTCGGTTTATGGCTCAGATGCGCAAATGCTGCGTTTTCAGATTTTGTTGATCAAATGATGCGACTGCGGGATCGGGCTTCTTCAACACGAGTTTCGCATGGAAAGTTTGCGCAGAAAATTTGACCCATGGATTACTGAAGGTATTTTGGTATCGTTAAAACATAAAAATAGAAAATTTAAGAATTATTTAAAATTACAGACACCTGAGTCGTTTGAAGAATTCAGAGTTTATAGGAATAAGCTAAATTCAATTATCAGACATGAGAAGAGAAAATATTATAAAGAGAAATTTTTGGAGTATAAATCGGATATGAGAAAAACATGGCAATTGATAAATGAAAAGATACGTCCTCATAGTCGTAAGAATACTAGTGTTAGTTGCCTTGTTTTAAATGGAGAAAATGTTACAGAGCCCAATGAAATTTTAAATGCTTTTGGAGATTATTTCAGTAATATTGGTTCTAGACTTGCATTGACTATGAATATGCAACTGAATTCCCCTTCTGTTCCAGTTAATGAGCAACATGCGGAAAATTCGTTTTCTTTTTCTGAGATTAAGCCTCATGAGATTGAAAAAGTTATTCTGAAGCTTAAACGGAGTTTTTTCTAAGGACGAATTTGGATTTTCGGCTCAAAACCGTAAAGCAAATAGCGTCAAGCATTTCACCTTTGCTGGCACATATTTTTAATCTATCACTTATGCATGGGGTTTTTCCTGAGCTTTTAAAAAAAGCAAATGTTATAGCATTACCTAAAGCTGGAGTTCAACTGACCCTTCAGATTATAGAGGCATTTCTCTACTTTCGGTTTTCAGCAAAATTTTGGAAAAACTTGCAAATAGTCAATTACAAAAATATTATTTGATAGTAAGATTTTACACACGTCTCAATATGGTTTTATAAAAGGAAAGTCAACTGAACTGGCAATTCATGAGCTTTTACTAAATATTAATGATTCACTTGATGATGGTCAACACGCGTTGGCGATTTTTCTTGATGTCGCAAAGGCGTTTGACACCGTAAATCATTCGTTGATTTTTTTAAACTAAAGTCTTATGGGTTTTCAACACACAAGCTGTTAAATTTTTTCATCTTACCTTTCTGGGAGACGACTAGATTGTGTTGATAAATCTCGTGATCTCCGTTCCGAAAGTTTTCCAATTAATTACGGAGTGCCTCAGGGCTCTGTTCTTGGGCCTATTCTATTTATTCTTTTTATAAATGATTTGCCAGAAGTTTTGCCTCTTTGTAAAATTATAATGTTTGCTGATGATGTAGTAATTTTTGCTTCTCACCGGGACCTATCAGTTCTTTTCCAGAACCTCGGAAAGTACGTTACTAACTGTATCTGATTGGTATTCAAGGAATTTACTAGCTCTTAATGAAAAAAAATGCCAGTATATGTTATTTTCGCGAACTGGATCAGTAGTGTCAGATACCTTCTCTCTTTTTTTGAATGGTCTTGAATTAAGACGGGTAGATCAGTTCAAATATCTTGGGATTATTTTAGATGAAAAGTTGTCGTTTCATAAATATGTAAAAACACTGTCGTTAAAAATTTCCCGAAATATTGGCATGCTAACTCGTCTTTGTCACTTTTTTCCTAAAGCTATTCTAAAATATATTTATTATTCTTTCGTCCACCCATATTTTCTCTATTGCATTTCGGTTTGGGGCATCTACCTTTCCGTCTGTTTTCAAATCTCTCCAAATACTTCAGGATAAAGCAATGAGGATTCTCTTTAATGTTGATTGCAGAACTTCAGTTAGTCACCTATATGGGGACTTCAGGAATTTTCTCTTTGGACCAACTTCATTTAATTTCTATCTCTAGTATTTGTCATGATTATCAATATAGTAATTTACCTGTAAATTTCTCCGGATTTTTCTCAACTAATTCTCAATTTCATAATTATCCTACTACGCATCGTTCAGACTTTTCGTGCGAAATTCGTCCGACATCGAGAGCGGGATTCAGCACCCGTCACATTGGCCCAAAAATCTGGAACTCAATTCCTGCATCAGTTCGAGAATGCAGCAACAAGCGACATTTTCTAAGACTGGTGAAGAAATATCTTATGACATGCTAAGCATTTTGTTCATTAGGGTTTTCTTTTTCGTTGTTGTAAAATTTAGTTAGAAAATGGCTGTGTATTTTCGTTGGCAATATTTTCAGCGCTAAAGTATGCCACCAGGCATGTGCGCTGTTTTGTGACATTTATTTATGTACGTGTTATAAATAAAAATATTCTACTCTACTCTATTCTACTCTATATATATATATATATATATATATATATATATATATATATATAATATATATATATATATATATATATATATATATATATATATATATATATATATATATATATATACATATATATATATATATATATATATATATATATATATATATATATATAATATATATATACCGCTTATATATGTATATATATATTAGATATATATATATATATATATAGTATATATATATATATATTCTATATATATATATATATATATATATATATATATATATCTATCTTCTTCTTTAATCTGTATATATATATATATATATACTATCTCCGGAACGGAACAGCGGGTGTATTTCTAAATATTCTATTCTGTAGTTTCATATATTTGAAAATTGGATACAAGATAATTATATAATAAAAATCAAGTCCAATGGATATTATGTATATAGCAATATAGATATATAGAGCACTATACCAATATAATATATATACGTGACTAAAGAAAGGGGGTCAAAAAAGCAGACCCAAAACTGGGCATCTAGTCAAGGTATACTCTATAGATATTTGAAATTGGATACAAGCCGAAAGTAAAATGTTGTATGCATATGCAATCTGATTGACTTCTCTTATGACCGAATATTCATTTTAACTATTTAATATTCTGCCCAAAGTAGTTCCAGTTTAAAGCACCCCCCAAAAAGATTTGAAAAGAAAGAGAATTACCAGCTCCAAGCACCCATCCTGCAACATTCCAGATTGGTAATAAGGCAGTGGGCCGAGCCCTATACTTGGGAATGAGTTCTTCAAATTTTTCTTTGTGCTCTTTCTCCTGATCCCACATGTGTTGGATTGTTTTCGCAGCGGGTGTATTTCCTAAAAAATTAAAATATTTTTTTTTCTTGGAAGAGGATAAATCGTGCAAGTATATGAACTCATAGTTCCAATGAAGCTTCTGAGAAACGTAATAAATAATCAAACAGAAAATCATATAAACTGGCAAAATCAGTGACAAATTAAAAATTAAAGTTATTAGGATCAGCGCGCGTATCCTGGATTTTTGTTCGGGGGGGGGGGGGTTGTTTGCAGACAAAACTTACAAAATCTGTTTATATGCATTTTGTTACGTTTTACGAGTCAGACTAAAATTTCGGGGGGAGGGGGTCAAAACGATACCCTCCTGGATCCCCTAGATCAAGGGGGTCCTCTATATGTCCCCTAGGTTTTTTGTACCCCCCCCCCTCCCTGCTAGATTTTAGAAAAAAAAATAACTTTTTTGGGGGATTTTCATTGAAATATGCCTTTTTTTTGTATTCTTAGTTAAAGAAATTGAAAAAAAAAAAAAAAAAAAAAAAAAACGACAAATCTGGCTCCTCCTAGATTTTGTAAGAGCAAATATTCCCCCTATTTTTTTTTTTAATTGACGACAGTGGTTTTAGCCATATCCTGTGGTAGCGTGCAGTGGCGTTAATTCACGGAAAACTAGGAGGGGGACCAAAAATGTGTTTTTCAAAATCTAGGGAGGCAATTTTCTTGTTTTTCAATTTTTTTATGAAAGTACCAAAAAAGCATTTTTCAATAAAAAAAATGAAAAAAAGTATTTTCAAAATCTGGGGGGGCACAAAATTTTAGGAGGTTGATGCCCCTCCCCCCAGCTGACGCCACTGATAGCATAGTGGATAGATTGGCAATAAAGCGCCCAGGGTTTGATCCCAGCTGACGTAAAGAGGTAAAATTATAATTTTTAAGGTGAAGTTGGCGTTTTTTTCGAATATATAACGTTATGACGATACATGATGTAAAGAGGTAAAAATTTAGGCGAAGAATATATCTCCTAACTTTTTTTTTTATAAAAAAAGTCGATTATTTACATTCTAAGATTGTCTTTTTGGAGAGTATAAAACACATAGTTGTCAGCGATCTAAAGAAACTAATTTCGTCAATAGTTTGACCGCCGAAAAACACTATTAATAGAACACGCAACGATTTCTATTTTTCATTTCACAATATTATTAGATGAAAGAGTTAATTGATTATTTTGAACTGAAAAAAGTTGATTTAATTACCTAAAACTGCTAATTGTCCAGCATATATTCTGTCTGCTCCCAATTCTCCGGCATGATCGACCCTCAAGATTCGATCGCGAATTTCTTTGATTCTTGCAGCTTTTGCCCCACTATGTACTTGGCGAAGGTGATTTCGCAAGATAGCAATTGATGGATGAAGCATTTCCTGTAATAATATAACTGTTGATAAATGTGTGGCATGTACCTTCACCTATTGTTTGTAACTGTTGATAATGTTTGGCATGTGGCATAATTTTTTTTCGAAATTCTTTTAAGGCTGAAAGAAAACTTCAACTTTTGAGTTCCAAGGGCAGGTAAAATAAAAAGCTAAAAAAAAAAAGATATGACACTAAACAACCTAAGAAGTATAGCTTTGCTTTGAAAGTGTAGTTGTCTTTATTGGGAATCAAGAGGTTCTTTATTTTGAATTTTTATGGACGAAAAGCATCGTTAAATTTAACTAATTAACTTCACTTATCGATGTTCATCGTTCAACGTCGCAACACCGACGAAATTTTGTTACTTCCGTAAAAAACTTCGTAATTTTGAAACAATCAAAAGAAAAATCTTAAAAAAACCACCGTTTTTAGATATGAATAGACCTAAGATGCATTCAGAAGGCAAAAAAAAATGTATTTTTTTATTTTAATGTTATTGGTACTTTAATAGTAGACTAACCACTCTATTGGGTAATATCTATTAGGCCTCAAGCTTTGGCGACAGAATGTTGATTCTATCACTAAAAAGACCCACGTGCAATGAAATTTGTATTATAATCTATTTTTAGGTCTATGTAAAGAAAAGTGCTTAAATGGAGGCAAGTGCATTCAAAAGGACACATGTCACTGCTCAAAAGGTTTCTATGGCCCAAGGTGTGAGCATAGTAAGTAACATCTTGCAATATCTTGTAAAAACAACAAATGGAAGCTAATACCATATTAAACGGCTTGACGCACCTGCTCAGTAGAAAGGACTTGCCCCATAAAATTAGTTAAAAGTAGTCCGGAAAAAAATACCTTGACCCCTCCCCTCCCAAAAAAAGACAAACCGCACTTTGGACACGTCTAGATCCATAATTCCGACCGTATTCTATGATCATAAATCAAAGACTATTTAAATGTAATGGTTATAAGAATTAAAGAATATTCGGAATATACTGGCCTACATCCAAAAGCCTTTGCCAATGAAAAAAAAAAAAAAAAAAAAAAAAACTAGACTATATAGTTAAACATACAAGAAAATAACATAAAGAGAGGAAAAAAGGTTTTTCCCTTGATAAACGCTCTTGGATGTAAAATTATAATATTTCAGCTTTTATTGGTGCATCGCTCTTTGCTCGTGGAAAGATCGTGGAAAAATACATATCATAGCCATCGCAACTGCACTGCCTATGATATGTATTTTTCCCACGATCTTCATTAAAAGTTACATTCATTAATAACATATACATAATAACATAAAGAGAGGAAACAAAGGTTTTTCCCCTTGATAAACGCTTCTGGATGTAAAATTATAATATTTCGGCTTTTATTGGTGCATCGCTCTTTGCTCGTGGAAAGATCGTGGAAAAACACATATCATAGGCATCGCAAACTGCGCTGCCTATGATATGTATTTTTCCACGATCTTCATTAAAAGTTACATTCATTAAATAACATATACATAATAACACAAAGAGAGGAAAAAAGTTTTTCCCCTTGATAAACGCTCCTGGATGTAAAATTATAATATTTCGGCTTTTATTAGTGCATCGCTCTTTGCTCGTGGAAAGATCGTGGAAAAATACATATCATAGACATCGCAACTGCGCTGCCTATGATATGTATTTTTCCACGATCTTCATTAAAAGTTACATTCATTAATAACATATACATAATAACATAAAGAGAGGAAAAAATGTTTTTCCCCTTGATAAACGCTCCTGGATGTAAAAATTATAATATTTCGGCTTTTATTAGTGCATCGCTCTTTGCTCGTGGAAAAATACATATCATAGGCATCGCAACTGCGCTGCCTATGATATGTATTTTTTCCACGATCTTCATTAAAAGTTACATTCATTAATAACATATACATAATAACATAAAGAGAGGAAAAAAGGTTTTTCCCCTTGATAAACGCTCCTGGATGTAAAATTATAATATTTCGGCTTTTATTGGTGCATCGCTCTTTGCTCGTGGAAAGATCGTGGAAAAACACGTATCATAGGCATCGCAACTGCGCTGCCTATGATATGTATTTTTCCACGATCTTCATTAAAAGTTACATTCATTAATAACATATACATAAAAACACAAAGAGAGGAAAAAAGTTTTTTCCCCTTGATAAACGCTCCTGGATGTAAAATTATAATATTTCGGCTTTTATTAGTGCATCGCTCTTTGCTCGTGGAAAGATCGTGGAAAAATACATATCATAGACATCGCAACTGCGCTGCCTATGATATGTATTTTTCCACGATCTTCATTAAAAGTTACATTCATTAATAACATATACATAATAACATAAAGAGAGGAAAAAATGTTTTTCCCCTTGATAAACGCTCCTGGATATAAAATTATAATATTTCGGCTTTTATTAGTGCATCGCTCTTTGCTCGTGGAAAAATACATATCATAGGCATCGCAACTGCGCTGCCTATGATATGTATTTTTCCACGATCTTCATTAAAAGTTACATTCATTAATACCATATACATAATAACATAAAGAGAGGAAAAAAGGTTTTTCCCCTTGATAAACGCTTCTGGATGTAAAATTATAATATTTCGGCTTTTATTAGTGCATCGCTCTTTGATCTCGTGGAAAGATCGTGGAAAAATACATATCATAGGCATCGCAACTGCGCTGCCTATGATATGTATTTTTCCACGATCTTCATTAAAAGTTATATTCATTAATAACATATACATAATAACATAAAGAGAGGAAAAAAGGTTTTTTCCCCTTGATAAACGCTCCTGGATGTAAAATTATAATATTTCAGCTTTTATTAGTGCATCGCTCTTTGCTCGTGGAAAGATCGTGGAAAAATACATATCACAGGCATCGCAACTGCGCTGCCTATGATATGTATTTTTCCACGATCTTCATTAAAAGTTACATTCATTAATAGCATATACATAATAACATAAAGAGAGGAAAAAAGGTTTTTTCCCCTTGATAAACGCTTCTGGATGTAAAATTATAATATTTCGGCTTTTATTAGTGCATCGCTCTTTGATTAGGTATCGCAACTGCGCTGCCTATGATATGTATTTTTCCACGATCTTCATTAAAAGTTACATTCATTAATAACATATACATAATAACATAAAGAGAGGAAAAAAGGTTTTTTCCCCTTGATAAACGCTTCTGGATGTAAAAGTATAATATTTCGGCTTTTATTAGTGCATCGCTCTTTGCTTAGGCATCGCAACTGCGCTGCCTATGATATGTATTGTTCCACGATCTTCATTAAAAGTTACATTAATTAATATATATTTTATTTTAAGTATATAAAGAAAGGTAGTTTGTCTAATAATTTATCACATTCAATGTCATCTTCGCCAGCTTTACAAATTTCAAAACAGTTCCCCTTCTCCTTTCCATGCACGCTTCCACCTTTATATCTACGATACCCATAAAATATCGCCATTAAATTATGTATCAAACCCCAAATAAGATAGGATCAATCCCTCCTACTGTCACACTCATTTTAAAATTAATATTTTCTCAAAGTATAATCACCTACGGAACAAGTACTGACAAAACTCTCCAAAAGTGACCCCGCGTACCTCAGCGCCTCTAGACGCAAAGTGCTGTACTACTTAATCGCTCCGAGCCAAATACCGAGTGACTGGGATGAATTGCGTAACTACGGGTTTTAGTTGCCAGGTTCGCATAGGTATACAAAGGGTCACTTTTTTTTGTGTGGAGAGGATAGGTTTTGTCAGTACTTGTTCCGTAGGTGATTATACTTTGATATTTTCTCAATGATCTTTGAATAATCCAGGTACCAAAGAGATGTAACATGTCTATGTATAGGTAGTTCATCAGAGGGGGAAGCTCGGGCCACAGGAACTACCCAATGTGTCTATACGAATTTAGGGAGGGAGGGGACTTGGGCACTTAGATTACACAGATTAAAAAGTCCTTGCATGGTCAGGATTTCGACAAGTATTACAATATCCATCTACTCAAATACATCTAATACGGGGGAAAAGTGACTTAAAAACTGATCAAATTTAACTATTGAATATTTTATTGAAGTTGACTGGATTTAATAAATTAACCTAAGTTAAATAATTAAAATCAACATTTCCCATATTAACTTTGAATGATGGAGACAAAGCGGCGGGATACGTCCACATAAATGCGGTTAAACGGGAGAGGGCTCTGAACCAGGACCGTCCGAAACGTCTACATGGTAAAGTTGGCAAGTGGACTTGGGACCCCCTAAATATACATATTAATATTAATTGTACGGTTGTGATGTCTATAATGCTTAATGTATGTATATACCCAAATATATATATATGTGAATTCTCTGTTATAAAAAAAAACTATTTTCATATTTAGGGACCCTTGCGCTTAAGATTAAATTATTCATATCACCTTTAGAGGGATACACTTTGGCTTTTCGACTGTTCTAATTAAAATAGATATCTTGAAGTTTTGATCAAATGCCATATGGGGCCAAGAGAGTGTCCCAGGGTACAAAGAGCAGTCAATTATCCATGATCAGTTTCGTCGCCTAAAAATGGACTAGAATTCACAATTCAAGATTGAATACTTTTCCAATTTTCTACAATCATCCTTTCTATACGGATGAGCTCCAGAAAAAACAAGAACATGAAATCTGAAAAAAAAAACATTAGCAACAGAGGAATCTTCAACTAAGAGGAGATTCCGTTTCTAAGAAATTCAAAATTCTAAGATGTATATCTTTCCAGTGCATGGGGCTATTGGAAAAATATATTAGAAAAGAACCGATAAAACCGGTTATTAAGAAATAATACTTGGGAGTTCAATATCAGTTCTTATTATTGTAATCCAAAAATCTTGGTACGCCTTTTCTTTTTTTCGCCTATGACTTGCTATTCACTCACTATTTGTGACTCCATTTCTTTTATTCTCTCTCTACCCTCCCTGTGGTTTCGTGCTCTTACATTCATTAAGAATAATTTATCGTGATAAATTAGTTGAATAAAGATAAAACAACTAGATAGTTTCTTTCTTATTACTCTTTCTTAATCCTATAAAAAATCTGTAGAGCAAAAATTGTGCAAACATTTCTACATTAATTTTTTTTAATTCTATTTGATTTTTTTTTTTATTTGTAATTTCACAAATCTTAAAGGTAGATGTTCGATCCATGCCTAAATGGTGGCAAATGCAAGGGTGTTAACAAGTGTCGATGCCCTGGAGGATTTCGAGGAGACCAATGCGACCTTCCTCCATTAGGATCTACTCTGGAAGGGGCTAGTTACACATGTTCTAAGCCTTGTACAAATGGACAATGTATTCCGGGAGATAGGTGTATCTGCGATGATGGGTGGTTTGGAAGATATTGCGGTAGGAAGCTGTCAGAAGGTAAATTTAGTTATCGTAAGTAAATAAGTTCTATTATTTATAGAATTATGCCAAAAAGTCCTTCATATATAAACTTTGCTTATTTTAAATAATTATAAAAATGCTTAAATCGCTGAAAACCCAGATTTTGAAAGTACCTCTTTATTATAAAAAAGTAAATTCCATTTTTTTAATCTTCGTTAATAAAATTCTGACGTTTCTGAAATCTATGAATTCCTAAGCATATTTGGGTATAGTTTATTTCCAGAAAAGCATTATCTAGACAGTTAATACTAAGAAATTTGTAAAACAATAGCTGGAAGCTATCAGGTCATTAAGTTGTACAACAATCGTTCAGTACTTTGTGCATACAAAAACGCGAAGAATACAATTTTCATATTAAAAAAAAGGACATGCATTTCTTCTCCATTTATTGTGTTGCTAATACCAAGAAGCATGAATAACTTCATATTCTTATGCATATGTATTCTTATGTATCTTATGTGTTCATGCGTTCAGCTATTTCAATAATCCTAAGGTTAAATAGAAAAGATAATCTCGAAACTGACGACACGCAGCGATAAGAAAATCGATTTTTCGTTACCGAAAGAGCACTTTTTAAATTATAAGCTTAAAATGCATTTACGCTCTGATCATCTGAAAGTTATGAAACACAGGACGATGGATAGAAAAAAGCAACATTAGAAATTAATGTGAATGATAGTACTAAGCTAGAACATGGTTAATATAGCACTATTTATACATGACAGATTGCCGAAGATCCTCTTTGTCAGCCAACCCTCTAGGGCCAAGCAAAAAGCAGATCGTCCCCGATTGAGGTAAGAGGATGTCGTAAGGAAAGATGTAAGGGAAATAGGACTTCTTGGAGAGTTTAAAGAGGATGGCTGTGAATAGATTGGGATGGAAGAGGAACATTTGTAGCTGTATTGACCTCAGCCGGCTTGGTGCTGGAGTGTAGTGAGTTGCTAGCAGCAACAGTAGCAGGGGCTTAATTTGGTACGGGGCAGGTGTCAACTGGCCCTCCCAGACCTCGGTTTGCCTCTCCCCATGACCCCAGTTTGCCCCCCTAGCTTAGTTTCTTCCGAAATCTTGTCAAAAGTAAGATAGACCTGCATAATTTAAGCATCAACAGAAACAGATCAGGTTTTTTAGTACATATTTACCTTATAGTACTGTAAGTTACCTTTATATAGTACATAAAGTACATTTATAGTACTTTTAAAGTACTAAATAGCACAGCTATGGTACCAAACCGTTGATTGTTTTAGTTTTTAATGTAATTTTAACTTGATTTGGGAAAATTGGCTCCAACTTTGCCCCCTTCCCCAGGATTTTGACGAAATTACACCCTGAGTAGTAGTAGAAGTATTTATACAATGTAAGATATTGATAGTCATATTTAGACAATCAAAAATTAGTGGATTATCAAATTTAAAGGTGGATCTTCAAAATCAGCATCACGTGAGAGCAGAAGTGTAGAAAATCGAAAGTTTATCGTGGATAGCACAACGTCATCTAGAAAGAAATTCTGCAAGAGCTAGCTGAATGAGTAAATATAATTGATTTTAAAACCAAAGCCAATGAATAACTCATTCATGAACTGTCAGTATGGGGACAAATCATAGATTAATTTGCCGACTTTAAAAACCTTTCGAGATATGTAATACACAGCGGCAATTCTGTGAAAAAGCTGTGACTTCGCATAGCCCTGGCAAGCTCAGTATTTCAATCACTGTCGAGATCAAACAATTAATCGCTTCAACTGAAAACTCCGATTGTTCCAAAGTAATGTTCTGTCGGTCCTAACATGTGCAATCAATTTCTTAAAATTTATTGTCTTCGAAGAATACTCAATATTAGCTGGACAGAGAGAATAAACAACGTGGAAATATGCCAACACACGAATCTACGAATGAGGTGTTTAAAAATGAAGGTGCCAATACTTAGGTCATGCAGCCCACATGTCAGTCACCAGACTTCCCAAGATACTTCTCCAGTAGCAACCAGAATGTATGTTTAGAAGAGGAAGACCGAAAATCAAACTACATAGAACGTGTGAGAGAAACTAACGAACCTCCAGACAGAACATAAACACCAGAACGAGATGACACACATGTCAGAGCTTGACTACAGGATGACTGGAGGTTTTTCACGAATAACCTCTGTGCTTTTTGCTTATTTCACCGTAATTTTAAGGATTCTACTGCAACTTTACTAAAATCATGGTCGGTAAAATCGACCAACCCATCGGTAAAATATACCACTAACTTTGGACGTAAGATGCCCATCATAATAATTGACCAACACAAAAATTTCAATTCGGACACTCACTTTACCGAAATAGATCAATATGATTTTCACAAAAAAGCTACCCTGTCTACTGGTAACATATCTAATGTGGTCATGCAATGCTGCCTCCCTCTTCCACCCATCCCCATTATATACATGAAATATGTCAGCCGTCCAAAATCAAAGCCCTCTAAGTTGCATATTTTACAGTTGTCAGTTCGATGTCATATAGTTGGTGGTTTGCAGTTAGTGTTACCGCTTCTCGGTCATCGAAATCGCAATTTGTGCGTCTGAAAATCCGTTAAAAACGCATTTTTAATGTATAAAAAAAATCTTCAAAAAGTCCTGACGCTACTGTACGCATTAAGGAGCTGCTGCATAACGCAAAAATAAGCACAGAGGTGATCACGTGTTTTTTCATGTGATTGAACAGTATTTTCAATTTAAAGAATGTGCACAAGGGCCCAGAGTTTTCCGCAAAGTGTACTACTCATTATATCCACTTCTTAGACAACTATTTTTGATATGAATTGCCCCAAGCAGTACACTTATCTCTGGCAGGAATCCCAGTGTAATTTTGGGATTAAACTAAACCGCACATTCTTCCAAATATTTCCCTTTTCCAACATCGCTCACTTTTGGCCATCCAACTATAAGGATTGACACTCCTTGTATGTCTCTGATTTCAACACGTTATAAACTTATTCACCTTTCTATCATGATATATATATGTATATGAAACCTCTTTTATGGTGTGTTTGAATAAATTTCCTGTTCAAACATCTCAGCTTAAAAGTAAATAATCTAAAAAAAAAAAAAAAAAAGGGCAATAGTATGCTAAAAAGCTGAAAAAATATAATATACCGCCAAAAATTGTCAGTTGACTAAAATTGTCATGGCAAAAATCATCATAAGTAGCTAATCTCAGTCACTAATCAGAGAGTGAGCTCGTTCAAAAAGTGAATGTCAGTATACTACAAAGCAAAAAATTTATTTGAACTTGTGATAAGGGGTTTATTGCTGCGAAGTACTTAAAACAGATTAACAAACTATAAATGAAAAATCGAGGTAACCACAGCAAGAGATTAGGCTCTTCAAAAAATCCTAAGGTTTTTGGGAGGGAAAGGGACCAAATACGCCACTGACGTCAGGTGATAGCCACAGTAAGTTTTATAAACAACTGTTTACAATAGCAACACTTTTAAACAGAAAAAAAAAAAACAATATTACAGGGGCATCAATGGTTAGTGCTGCCACGTCTTCCGAAGTAGAATTGGCCTTTACCTCTTTTAGTCCTTTTTACACATTCTGATTTCAAATCCATGAATTTTGGTAGATGTTTTTGGGTTCTTTTTCACAATCGAGGGTAGACGGTTTGGGTTCGTCAATGGTTAGTTTTGATGTTTTTTCAACTCATTGAACAGTTTTCAAACCCAACAATGCTGAACAGAAGAGTTGAGACCCAATGGATCAGTATTTGAGACGCCAAAACGAATATCGTCACCACTATTCATTACGTTCAGTTTCCCAAGGTTTCCCACTCTAGTATTCTTTAGCTGACATATTTTTGGGGTTCTGATTTTTGGGAGACCGAGCAGAACTATGCGTCTCTAGTTTGCATCAACCCTAGGCTCAACCTGTACGGAAATGATAAATCTATCGAGGTGATATGGTTTAAAGGCCCTGCTTTCTGCAAATTTTGATGCCAAACGCTTGTCCATACTAAAAATCAAATCTTAAGTTGAATTTCGTCCTTTTTGGTCAATCATTTCACCGTTGGCATGGGCAATATTGAAAATAAATACTTCATAGGGTCTTAAAAAAAAAATCCCAATTGCTTCAATTACAAGCAGGGTCGTTAAAAAATGGGCGGGGGGCAACCGGAGCAAGCTGCCTCAGGCGCCTTGTTTGAGGGGGGCCACGGCTTGGGGGACACCACGGCTGGGGCTTTTTTTATTCGTGTCTGATTCAGGATGGGGCACCGTGATTAATTTTGCCCCGGGTGCTACGAACCCTAGGAACGGCTCTGATTAAAAGTGCTCAAATAAGGAAAACCTCTATACATGTCAATCATCCCTGAGCAGCCCCGTACCCGTTTTCAACGAAAAAAGTCCCATGTAAGGTCTAGAACTCCCACAAAAATGGACAAATCCCTCGACTGGAAACACTGCCTGTTTTACTGATTTAATCCAATCAAAATCCTAAAATCACACACATGTTTCTTAGGACATAGAAACTTTAAATTACGATTTTCCTACTTTATCTTAGAATAGTCTATAGAAACTCCAAATTAAGAAGGTTAAAATCATGAACTTTGCAGTTAATTTGATTAATTTTGGGCGACTGACATATGAAGTGAAACTTTAAGGATTATTAATATAGGCCTTATTGATTTTTAGATATAAAAAGACACACCTTTAGTATGACATAATTTATAAATTTTTTTTCACCTAGGAAGTCTCCGAGTACGTCGAGGAAGGAATAAATTCATACCTACGATTTATTCACTAGAAGAAGATGAAGAACCCTTAGATACAGAGGAAGAGGAGGCAGGATTCGGAAATCGAAAGAGAAGAATTTGGGTATAGGCTAAGATTTTGACTTTCAAAGAGAAATGCAACTAAAGAGCTTATGTTTTTCTTCCATTTCGTCTTAAGGAATTAATTAATTCTCAAAGATAGAGGCAAAGCCCACACTTTTAACTGTGCTATTTGGGGTAGATCTCTTGTTTGCGAAATTCGAGTTTTACTTCTATACGTTGAAAGAGAGTGTTGCTATATCCATAATGAAATTAAATCAATTAAGTAAATTTGGGAATTGATTTTTGGACCAAATACGATTGTTATTTTCTGAAGTTAAAAACTGACTCAAATAGTAACTTGGTTAAAGTCAATCAGAAAAAAATTAGCATTCCTTTCACACCCTTAGCTTTTAAATATTCTCATATTATATATGCTTTCCCCTAACAACGTTTTTTTTATGGGTTCAATCAGAATTAAATTTCATAAAACAAGAAGCTGTAGAAAAGGTCAAAATACGGCTAGTTACCCTTTTCTGTAAAAAGGATACTTTGACAAAATAGACAGTTACAAAAAAAGTTTACAATGTTAAGATTGCATAAAATATTAGATAAATGTGGACTTTTCTTTTTGTCATTTGAAAAATTAACCATATCGTAGTCACCACACATAAACCTCATATGTAAAAAAACGCCGAATTTTTCCTAAATACAATATTAATACTGTTTATACTTCCTATACTGTATAATTATACTGCAAGCCTAGTGTCCAAACCTCACCATAGTCACATCTATTGATAAAAAAAAGCCAATATTATGAATGATATACGCTTTTCCTTGGTTTTAATGTCGCAATTGTACTAACAAAAGCGGAAAAATTTAAAAGGCCTTGACTTGGTTTGAAAAACCCTATTTAAACACTCATTTGTTCCCAAGTATTGCTTATTGATAGATGTCTTCGTATTTTTTTTTTCTTTTGCACAATTTATTTATATTGACAAGAAAAAAAACTATACGAATATTACATCGTACCTAACTTCAAAGATTTAAGCCTTAAATCTAAAAGTTGTGCATAGCTCAACTCTCCAAATTATGTATGGGATGCACTATTAGCGCCATAGACGTGCGTATTTTTGATTGTATATGGACAAATGTGCCTAGTGTGGCTCAGGCATTACTAAGAAGGGTGAGATGTTCACCCCCCCCACCGCATTCCCCTCTCTGATACCCCTTTTTAATGTTTTAAAATTTCCTATTTTATGGGGGAAAATGCACCAATTCATGATTTTTCTGATATTTGGTTTTTTCTGAATCTCGAAATTCATACTCTCCAAAACCTATTTTATGTATATTATTAAATTCATGTGAGTAATGCAATATTTATGCGTGTCCTATGACTTAGACCAATGGTTTTTCTAAAATTTTATACTTGCGGCCAAGGCCGTATTCAGGGAAGAGGGGGGGGGGGGGGGGGGGTTGACCCCACCCCGGAAATGTTTGTCCGACTCGTGAAAACGTAACAAAAATGAACATTTTTATGCGTTTTTAAAAGTTTTTTTTTTTTGTAAACCCCTCCCCTGAAAAAAAATCCTTTTGTAACACCCCCCCCCCCCGAAAACAATCCTGGACGCGGCACTTCTTGTGACCTCTTTCGATTAGTATTATAATTTCAATTATAGATAAATAAGTGTTCATTGTCTCAAGCCCTCATAGATTTTAAAATATTCCTTTAATCAAAATACAAAATCACTTTTAATCTGCATAAAAAAAAACTGCCTGAGGAGGGGGCGATAATGCCCACTTTGGGAACTGTGGATCTAAAGCACTTATTTTTTTTTTTTTTTTTTTAAACGTTCTGGTAGTGTTATTAATGTGGCTTTCATGTACATTCTATTTTCATTTCCAATAACTTCTTTTAAGTATGGATTCATCAAGACTTTATTTTTTAAAAACTATAAAAGTATTAGCAGATTCGTCTTTTTATCTGGTTCGTTTGCGAATTATCTTGGAAAGAATTTGTCTTTGTCAGAGTTTTATATTTTAAATCAACATCATTGTAGTGTGTCAATTTCTGGTATTCATTTCTTAGTAAGTCTCTTGTAGTATCCGAAGTACTTCAAAAATGGACAGTGATTTTGGTCTGTGATGCTTTATTATATAAGACAAAATAAAAGCGTTTTCTTGCTAGTTTTTTACTTTTTATTTATCAACAATCTCGCAGTCTTTTTAAGCAACAGCAAACTGGTGGAAGTTTTTTTGCCTTTGACCGGTGCAGATACGATCCCAAGCAAAAACTTCCGTCTTGTGCCATGTGTTACTATTAATCTGTAACCTAGCGCAATTTAGGAGCGTCAGGAGAGTGGTCATGAGTTTTGAAGTTTAATCCACGCAGAAGTCAAATGGTCTAGCGTCGGCACTTGTCGGGAGGCTTAGCAGCATCTGGCGAAAGCCAAACATAAGCCGCTTTACCAGAATGCGCATTTACAATGCGTCGGTCAGAACCGTGCTGCTGTATGGAGCAGAGACGTGGCCAGCTGCAAAATCTATCCTCAGCGCCGTCGATGTCGCACAGACGAAATATCTCCGAAGAATCGAGGGACTTCACTGGACTGAATTCGTTAGCAACCAGACCCTCCTGTCACGTACGGCACAAACTCCTTTCTCGACATAGCTCGCCCAGCGTACTGTTCAGTGGTACGGCCACCTCCTTCGCATGTCACGCGACGCCCCAGCACGGGTCGCATTTGACTTCGACCCCCACCCTACACGGATGGAAGCGACCCAGAGTACGCCCCCCCCCCACTAGGTGGAAAGACAAAGCCGATGAATTCCCTGCCCAAGCCCACATCCCGTTGGTAGAAGCTGCGAGCGTGGCAACCGATAGGTCAACCTGGAGGCGCCTGGTCTCATCGTTCTCTATGCCGAACCCTCAGCAGGAGCCTTAAGTCAAGTAAGTCAGTCAAGTCTGTGTTCGGGTTGAAACAACGATTAAATATCAAGAAAGGTTCTAGGCTAATTCCCTCCTGTAAAAAACATAATTAGCCCTGGAAAATTCCCACCACTCTTAAAATTAAGCAGCCAGAGAGAAATAATGACAAAAAGAATGAAGAAAAGAAAGAATTTGGAGCATTCTTCTTATGTTCCAAAATACAGATAGAATTTACAGTATAGAATAACATACAATATTTATTTGTATATATTTTTTTCGGGATTTTGGGGTTGATTTATCATGGCAAGGATTAAGATAAAATTTAAAGAAAATAACCGAAAAAATATGAAATTAGTCACAACTGTTGAAGGGTTGCCCTACGATGGAAGTATAGAGATACAGGCTGGGACCAAGAAATATGAGTAATTACTTCCCATTCACGTTGTCTGTCGCCTACATCTATAGTCTAAACGTCTAAATGTCTAAACGTCTAAGCTTCTATACTTCTATACGTCTAAATCATGGTAGTTCACCCTTGCGAGCAAGAAAGCTTACACTAGGCGCAAATAGGAAGGTTTCCCCTTCTGAAGTATCTTTAAAGGAAGTGTTTTTGAAATTAATTTCAGTAACATGGAGTCAAACTCCAAAGTTAGAGCCAAGAAAAATTTAAAATAGGCAGAATTCCTTATTTCAAACAAGAAAGAAAATAATTTTCTTTAGCCTTTATCTTACCCTACTGTGACAACTCAACCCCCATCCCCTAAAAATACAAAAAAGAATTAAAAGAAATAAAAATATAAAAACAAATCCTGTAAGATATCCTACACCATGGATGCTGCCCGTATCTTGGAAAGAGGTAGAATATTCCAGAATTCCTTCTTTTTCCATTCATTTTGTGTCTTAATTTCCCTTTGACTGTTCAACTTTACATAAGGGGAGAGTTTTCCAGGGGGGGGTCTTATGTGGGGAGGGGAATCAGCAGGACACCCTAAAGAAAAGAATACAAACGTTTCTGTCACGTTCCTAAAATAAGGTAGGTTAATTTCAACACCTTAGGAATTTAATTCATATACAAAAGAAAAGCTAATTCTGGAAATTATTAGATTATTATATATTATTTATTGTTATAATAATATATATTTAATATTATTAAATATTATATATAATAGATTAATCAATTATTAAAATAATTCATTGTGTGGCTTTGCTGAGCAGGACAAAGTCCACCAGAATGATCCATATAAATGGGGATAGAACACAACCTTGCTTAACTCATGATTTAATACGAAACCAGCTACTAACCTCATTTTCTACCTTAACCGCAGCAATGTTATTCTTGTAAAAAGCATTAATCACTTTAATGTATTTATCTGGTATACAATACAAGGATAGGACCTTCGCTAAAGCTCGTCTATCAGCTGAATCGAACGGTTGCCCATAATCTTGATCGTATTTAATATATATAAACAATACTTACATAATAATCTTCGTTTTGTACTGATTCAAAATACTTAAAATAGACTAATTTTGAAATCACCCATCAACACTTATTACTATAAGAAAATTAGCACGATTTTGAAAAAAAAAAAATAGAAACCGCAAATTTAACATTTAGGCAAAATTTGAACATTCAATCAAAACGTTCAATCAGTCGTAGTGTTTTTTTAATAGGATTTTATAATCAAGGATATGGCCAGAGGTTTTTATTTATTCGGATCTGCATAACTTAATTTTCTACACAGCTGGTCCCCATCCCGTAAATGCCCTTAATATATATGCATCTTAATATTTCAGGTATCTTTTGTTGAAAATGTATTAAAGAATATGTCTGTCAAGGTCAGGTAAAGAAGATTTTTCTATTTTTGTTGTTTACATGTCCTGAAAATGTTGGTTTGTTTAAATGAATAAATGTCAAGGTCATTTGTAAGTGTTCTATTTTGGTGTTGTTTACATGTCCTGTAATTTTCAAGCGGATCATCGAAAAAAGAAACCGACTTTTTGCACACGATACTGATACAATCAAATTTTTTTTTTCTCGATTTGTTGTCATCTTTAAAGTCCCCTTGGTGGTCAGTCTACTTAACCTGAAAGTTTCAAAGTAATGGGGGGGGGGGAAACAATGTTGACCCCTTTTGAGGAGTCACAGATCAATGCAACCCAATATTTTCTCATTTTGGTTCGTTTTGCCCAGGGTTCCTGCCCAGTAGGTTGCAAACCGATCAGATACAAAACAAACTTGGGCATCACGAATTAATACAACCACCAAATTTTTCAATGTTGTTTCCCTTCATTGAGATTTTATTGTCCCAGTGTACATGCCCTGTAATTTTCAATTCAGCCTATCGTAGAAAAAAAAAAGTTATTTTTAAGTATATTCTTGCGCCACGAACTGATGCAAACCAATTCTTTATAGCCTTTTTTCATTCGCTGTAAGTTTTAAGCCTATGAGATACAAAACAAATTTTAAGCCCATTTTCGAGCGACACGAAACGATAGAGCCAAAATTCGTTCATTTTCTTTTTCGCCTGACCCACGAACTTGTGAATATAATTTTCAAGCCGACTGAATACATGACATAAGGCCCGCCCCGATTTTGGGTGCCAAAAGTCTTTCATTCTTTTGGTATGGGATGACCAAAACAGTCAAAGTCTAGGGACTCCTTTTGGACCTGGGCTAAAATAAAAATACTATAGGTCCTGGCCGACCGAAAAAAAAAACAAACAGCTTTGGCCCATTTCCAGTCAATTAAAATTATTTTTAAAGTTTTGTTCTGGGCATAGGGGGTCCCTCTTGAGTCAGAGACTTACGGACAGTGGTTTCAAGCTTTTCAAGGAAAAATTACTGGCGTTTTCCGGCAAATTAATATTTCGAAAACAAAAAGTTTTGGACCGCTCATACCCTTCTTAAATATAAAATTTGTAGTCGTTTTATACCGATTATCCCAAACACTCCCTCAGAGTTTCAATTCAATCCCCAAGCCAATCCCGAGACATTACAGATTGCTACTCCAAGGGGAAAAATCCCATGGGGGGGGGGGGGGGGGTGAAAGCGCATAAGCTTGCAGGTCAATGGGGAATACTGTTCCGAGCCCCTCATCTCCACCCCGTAAATACAAAATTTGAAGTTCCCTTGCCCTCTTCAAACCCGAAGTTTGATTCTCCAGGCCGTTCCCAAGATATCGCCGATATACTCGATGATACTGTGTATATCCGGATTGAAAACCCGCATATACACAGTATCTTTCCATTTACCTCTACCCTCCCCTAAGTCAGGATTTGAGGTCCAATTGTCTCCCCAACACTCCCTGAAAAATCCGACTCGATCCCTCAAATCATTTTTGGGATACTGGAGATAATGTGCTTTCAATATTGGGTGAACACAACATCTTTTGATCTACTCAGGTACGCGTGCCGTTCAGGAGTATAACTTGGAAAACTCTACAAAATTTTCACCTACTATCAATTTCGCCATCAGCGAATAAACGTCAAACAACAATCCAGAAGACAAAACCTTCATAGTGTCTACATACACCAGACAAAGAAATGAGCCAAGGACCGACCCCTGTAGCACACCAAAGGACACTAGATACAGGGAAGAAAAAAACAACGATCCCAAAAAATCCAAAAATTATCAGAAACCAAGACAAAACACCCGAATTTTCTACTTAAACATATATGTTAATAATAGGTCATCTAAACAATCTAAGACTATTTCCTTTGGGACTGCGGGGTCATATCAACCCTGGAGACGTAGTTATTGGACCTTCAACCTATTCTGAACAAAATTGTCATAAAAAAGTGTTGATCCAATACCAAAGGGGTTACAAGAGGCTCGGGGAAAAAAGGGCACGGGAGGAGGACTGGTTACCTCCATTTACTTTCGGGATTCTTTTTAAGTGCTAAGCCTAAATATAGTCTATTCCCTCTGATTAGGCATTATTTTTTAGGGTTCCACGCTCTTTTTTACAATTTAAAAAATGTCTTCTCATAATTACAAATTAGTCTTCAGTTTAATCTGAATAAAAATTAATAATTTTAATTACAGTGCGTAACGAAAAATATTTGTCACAGGACAATTTCTTGAAAAACCTGTTTCAGAAAATTTGGCTAGTATTAGGGCGTCGTTCGCTCTTTACTTTGTTGTGGCAGCAGCTGTAATCATGAAAAAATATTTTATAAGTTTCACGACTCCATATATCCGAATACGATAGGCCTATAAATCAGAATTTGTAGAGAAAGTGATACCCTTCAGAGTTATCGAAAACACATGATAAAATAAGCGAGTAATTTGCGCTATAATTTCAGTATGGAAATGAAGGGAAAACTTATTTTGCAAGAAGTTAGAGACGATACAAGGAAATTGAAAAAATAAAATTTCAGATGGTGACATTGTGGTGAGCGAGTTTTAGAAACATTATGGTTAGAAGTTTGAGGTAAGATGCTGAATATATTGAATATAATTGTTGGTAAAGAGGAAGTACTTGGTGATTTACACAAAAGCTTGACTAAACCATTTCACAAGAAAAGTGAGTGAAGTAATTACAGAGGTATTAGCTTGATTTCTGTAGAAATCAAATTACTTAGCACAGTAATACTTATTAAGACTAAGAGTTGTTATAGATAAAGTTGTGAGATTAGAACAAAGTAGTCTTAGTAAGGGCAGAGGATGGGTTGACCATAATTTCTCTCTTCAATGAATAATTGAGAAGTATCTGAATCATTAGGCCCCTTCAGTCCTCAGTTTTATTGATTATGAACAAGTATTTGATTCAGCTGATATAAAGCTTGAGTGAATGTCCTATCCTTAATGGTGTGCAAGATTAGTACACAAAAGTGGTCAGTTACCATATTGCTGCAGTTACCACAGAAAGCTAGGTTAGTAGTTGGTTTGGTGTAGAATCGGCAGTTAAATAAGGCTGTGTCCTATCCCCGTTTTTGGCACCATTTTTTATGGACTAGCTTTCAAGGAATACGGCAAATGATGTGGAAGAACATGGTATCAAATCTGCGGGTAGAACTCTATTACCTTTAGATTATGCAGAAGATTTGAGTGTCATAGATAAGAAAAAGCTAGCGAAAGGGATGAATTTTTACAGGTTCTGAGAGTCGAGTCCGCAAGAATAGGTTTGAAAGTAAATAATAAGAATACTAAGCATGGGCGTAGGGAAGGGGGGGCAGGGGAGGGCAGCTGCCCCCCCCTAGAACTTCAAATTTACGCTAGATATTAACGAGAACTTTTCGTATGTTGGAATTTTTTGTTGGATGTTACCTGGTAGATGGTTAAAAAATCTGGAAACAAAACAGAAATTTCCAAATATCGTTTGCGATATCAACATTTACGTTTCGATCTTCAATATTGATTTTTGGTCCGATATATAGATAGGAGACTGGCCCACGATCGGCTGATTTTGACTTGTTTAATTCTCTATGAATTGATTCAAGCGATAAGAAGTTGCTAAAAGTAACTCATTCAATACCATCCTTGAAAAAGACAATTAGAAAAACTCCGCCATTTTTCCACCTCCTCAGTTAGCGCAAAGTCTCTTGCTCCAGTCTCCTTCCAAAAGTGGACCTTAAGTTCTTCAGTTGCTACTTTTTGATAATGATAATATTGTGAACAGAATTCCCTTTCTTGCTCTTCAGCTCAGTCAGAATGTAATCACCAGCCTTGACTTTCTCAGTGTCAAATTAGAAGTTGCTGGTTGGGGGCTAGTCTTCAATGTCTATGCTGGGGTCTGAAGAGTTGTTGTATACAGGATCATCTACGTCAGAATCGTCACTCTAACTGTAACTCTTGTCGCGAGAGACACGCCTTTTGCTTTTTAGTCTTTTCACTTGTCTGACTTTCTTCCGTTCCAGGACTAGGGCTTTTTGGCAGATACAGCTTTATCCTAGCAGTAATGCATTCTTCATGGGGGTGTCAGTGAGCACTTTTGACTTTTTCATATTTTTTTCCTGTTGATTTTTCGTGCTGAGCCTTTTGGAAAGGGGTTTGCATGGACGATCTCTTTAACGAATCATCTGTTGACCTTTGCTTCTCATTTAGAGACAGAACCTGTGCTGCGTCTGTTTCAGGGTTTATGTTAAAAGGATTCTAAATGTCACACAGGACTTGCGCCGAGCATAGAAACTTCTATGGCACTGCTTCACTAGATGTGGTAGGCATTCTGTCTGAGACATATGACAAGAAGAACTGATAATCCTTGAAAACATCTCTAATGGTGGGGTAGACACCACTTGCTCTGATTCCATTGATTATATTCTCAGGAGGTGAAAGCCTTTGGATATGCTTTCCCCTGCAGCTCAGAAATGTTTTTCACTGATATAGCTTTACATTTGTGGGGAGTCATAAAACTTGCGGCTTCCTGGTTGTAGTAGGCCTTAAGGGGCCCATGACTATCATTTCTAAAGGTTGTAGTTTTGAGTAGTGCGGGGAAGGACAGTTAAAAGGACAACACTATTATTTTTAGCTGGATCAAGCAATTCAATGGTGTATCGGCTGATCTAGTGCTCTAATTTCAGAGGTACAGGTGACTGTTCGGAGGGTTGACTTGATTCATAAAATGCTGCAAGTAAAGCAAAGAATGAGAGGCAGTCATCCAGCCAGAAATATTTTCTGAGCTGATCGTGATGGTTCCTGGTAAAGCTCCCTGAGTTAAAATTTCTGGACACTGTTTCTGTGGGGAAATAAGTAGAGGAAGGACTGTGTTCCCAACGCATTAACACCAGCACAAATCGTGGTCAACTGACCTCTCTGCTGACGTGACCTTCCCTACTTACTTCTGGCCTCGCTGTGCAATGATTTTACCAGGCTTGTGGATGTTTTCAGACCTGATCGTCAAAATTTCAAATGTCTTGTGGTCTGAACATGTGTTTACATAGGCCTCGCTCCAGGTGGTTAAAGAAAGCCCCTACACTGTGACGGTTGAAAGCAGTTGTCCGTCATAGGCTTGTACTTTCTGGCGTTCTTACTGATAGAGTTTTAAGGCAATCCATAAAACCGCGGTACCAATCTTTACCTGTAATTCCTCCACTGTTTCCACTACCTTTGCAGTTCCGTTATCCGGTACTTTTATGCTCTTAATAATGGCATAAGTGTATGCAAATTTACACGCTTCTAGGGGAATACAGTCGAAAGCATATAAGCTATTGTTTTCAAGTAAGTTTTTAGTCTTTTTGCTTGTTCCTCTGTAAATATTTATCATGTGTTGTAACAGGGTGTAAGGAAACTTAGGTCCAGACTTTTTAGAGGGATATTCAGCTTCTCAACCTTTTTTTTTATGTAGTCTTGCAGCGTTCCTTTAGGGACAGCCATGGCACTTCTAGAGAATCCAACTGACTTCTTATAGAATAAGACAGAAAAAATTGCTGTTTTATTTTCTTCTGGATCACAGCCACCTTTCTTTCTTTTCTCTTCTGTTTTGTACTTTTAAGCATTTTATCTTGAATGAAATTTTAACAGGAAAAAATGGAACTTCAGTTCATCTACTGTTCTGACAGGATTAAACAACGCCAGAATTAACACAGTTTTGGGTTTTAAGCTTGCCTTTAACTTTAAATATGCTGTTTATACAGCTTTTACAAGCATAGCCCACTTTTGGACACCTTGGTACGGCATGTTGAATTTACCCCAGGTATTATGGCCGAACATGGGAGTTCGCTATCCCGCAGGATGAAAAAATACTAACAGCAAACTGGTGAAGATGGCAGGTCTCGGAAGCTGCCAAAAACAGGCAAATAATAAGAGAATAAAATGTGAGTTTTACAACGCGAGTTTTCTAGTATTCGTAATTAGGCTTAGGCTTTCAGACAAAACTGAACAAAATTCCAGAGTCAATCACCTTAAAGCCTGATCCAATCTGATAATATTTTGGTAAAAGTATTAATGAAGGTCAGACATTTTAAAAACATACACTGCCATCTGTCAGAGCTTTTAAAATTCAACAGAAGCCCCATAGGTTCTTATATTGAAACTGTTTGCTTTGGCTAAACTTGGGACCGGTCTCCCCTATACCAATTTTGATATTTAATTTTGCCCAACTGTAAACTTTTGAATTGAATTCTTAGAAGAAGCTGTTATCTAACCATAATGTGATTTGTGTCAAATCGCTTTTGTGGTGTTTTATGTTTTCTGGAAATTGGAAGTTGGATAGTGGGTCTCTTATATTATACTGTTGCAGGAAAAGTAGAACATGGAAAATGTTAAAGGCCGAGTTTTAGCGAAATATAGAATGACTAGTTTCTAAAGACCTATTTTCAAAGGACCTCGGGAAGTATTAGCAAGACCCCTCCCGCTCCATCACAGAAGCGGCTGCCCCCCTCTACACAAGATGCTGCCTACGTCCATGATACTAAGTTGCTTAGACTAAGAACAAATGGGGATGAAAAGATAATGTCAGATAACAAGAAAATCAGTCAAATGGGGTAGATTTCCATTACCTGAGTAGCATTATTAACAAAAATGTTGGATGCAGTGAAGAAGTAAAAAGTAGAATAGCCGAAGCGCAGGGACGGAGTTGAACTTTTTTAGGAAGAATAGGAAGAAGAGTCTTCAAACTAAGATTAGAATATTGGGATTGTCTTCCAGAGGAATTCGCTAAGGAATGAAGCTAGCATCTAGCAGTCTAAGGGTATTCTAAAAACTAAATATATATGCAAAGTAGCCACAACTGAAGATCATCAAAGGGCTATATGAAATCTGGTGAATTTATTTTGAAGACCAGTATCAATATATTTAAGTTAACAATTAATGACGCTATTCCAGGCACTAGTTCACGAAAATATAGGAGAGGGAGGATTACAAAAATGATAGAAAAGTGTTCTTTTTCCAAAACCTGGAGAGGGGGCCATTTCGCTATGTGTCGATCTTTTAAAGAAAAATACACAAAGAAGGTATTTTTCAACATCTAAGGGAGGGGCAAGAATTCTCCTCCCCGTTTGTGTCCCTGTGATTTTCTAGTAGAAGGGATATATTATAAAACCACATATTGACTGAATCCTGATGGTTTGAATGATGAAGGCTGTGTAGTCAAGGCAGTGGGGCCTAGTCAATGATTTTTTCTGCAGAATTCTCAGTGGGCTGGTTATCTTAGATTCTTTAGTTTGTTTTTGCTTTCATTGATTTGATAAAATTCACTAGATTTACTTAACATTACCTAGAAGTGTAACAATGACTTGCAGCAATAAGCCAATAACAATGTGTAAGCGTCTGGCATCTATTTTGAAAATGGTTCGAATTTTTTAGATGGCGTAATAAACGAATCAAAAATAATTTTATCTTAATTAAAAATTATTAGTTTCTGACACTAGACTAATACCCAAGGGATTATAAGTGTTTGAGAAAATTAGGATACTATAGTAAAAATAAGGTAAAAATTAATGTTCTATTTCAATTTAAACACCTCTAGGATATAATACCAAATCCACAGGTTCACCTAGCTTGTAGGCTACTAGCTTTCACCATACCCTATACCAATATGCTCCTTCGAATTACTCCTCGCAATCCTCATTAATTACAAAAAAATAAAATAAGTAACTCACAAAAAAAAAGGGAGAAAACCAGCCAAATCTGTAAAATTAATTCACAAACAGAAAAAATTACGTGATCAATCGCTTCTGCGTCTTTAGGTAGATGACGTCACTTGGCTCGATACATAGGCGGAGACAGAAAGTGGGCTAAAAATCAATACGATGCTGAAAAGCCTCTTTGGATGGAAAATGATTGGAACTGTTTTAGACTGGAATTGTGCTGTGGTGAATTAAGTAGTGCGCAGGATTTGGCGCCTGTCACATCTTTTAGCCTATGCGCAAAGTTTAGGTGAGAGTTTTTAATGTGTGTGTGTGTGTGGTGTGTACTATTATAGTAGGCTAGTAGCTTATCGTGCGTTTTTTTTAATAATGAAGTAATTTTTTAGGATTTGATTTTAGGCTCGTTTTTATTTAGGTGCAGGTCAATGTTATAAGCTAAAGTTGAATCGGTGGATGTTTGTTATAGCGGCATAGTTTAATAATGGAATGCAGTGGGTATATTTTTGCCGGTGGATTTTGTAAATTGTCTTCACTAAGGCCTAGGCTATTTTTTAATAGACGCCTAAAATAATCGCCAGGTCAATTGCTTGATTGTAGAGTTCATCCAAAAGAAATAATCAAAGAATAAAATTCATTATAGCATATATATATATAACATTGGAAAATAGAAAACATGCCACTTAATTCTCCATTGGAAGCTCTTTCCAAATATGATAATCACTGGTGTTGTAATTGGTGTTGTCTCAGCCCCTCCCTCTTAGTGGGGTCAGATATGGCCGTAGTTTGGTAATTGTGTTGGTTTGTAATTAATTTTCTGTGCTTATTTGTCATTAGCAGTCGGTTTCTAATGACAAATGGAGCAAGTTTGAAATAATAACGAAAAATAAAATCTGCAAAATGTATGTAGCCTAGGGCTATATCTGGCCTATTAGGTGATTGTTATATTTTGAAAGGGCGTTGAACCTTTGGAAAGGTATCAAATGTTATATTATTTTTTGCATCTGTCTGATTTTTGACCTATAACCAACATTCGTCGTTTATCTAGTAAGAATAAAAAATAAAGATATATTGAAGGTTATAGGCTAGCACTTTACTACAGGCAACGCTAGAGCGTTTGGCTCTGGTAAGCGGGTTTTTCCTTAGTAGGACTATTATATGCTAATAGGTTGGATGTTTGTAAGTAGTTAGGTCCATGGGATTGGGCAGCATATTGTCTAGGGGGGGGGGGCAGTTGATAGTGTGATGGAGTTTTATCAACTGCTTTTTCCAAACCATCTGCTTTTTTCAGCCATATCTAATGTAAATTTGGGTCAATATATACGAAATCATATTATTGAGTTAGGACTAAAGTGAATACACCATTCGATGCCTTTTTTTATGCTGATGACGAATATAATAAGCATTTCTATCGGAAATGAATTTCAGCCCCCCCCCCTATATATGCCAATTCAGGGTTAGGTTAGGTTGGGTTAGGTATAGCCTATATAGGGGGGGGGGGGCTGAAAATTCATTTCCGATAGAAATGCTTATTATATTCATAATCAGCATAAAAAAAAGGCATCGAATGGTGTATTCACTTTAGTCCTAACTCAATAATATGATTTCGTATATATTGACCTAAATTTTGAAGGTCTAGGGGGGCAGCTGCCCCCTCCCTACGCCCATGGTTAGGTCTATTTGTTTCTAGAAACTTTTTCTTATGATTGGGTGTATTTCAGTGACGGTTATAGGCCTGGGCAGGGGGGGGGGGTAGCTGACCCTCCCCTCCCCGTTTTTTTGAAATTAAATTCCGGTATATGCCTAGAGAAGTTGGTACTTGTGTATTATAGCCTATGGTACACACTCGAGAAGTGAAGTTAGGCTAATCTTGAAAAATGCAATACTTTGTACAATACAATACTTTACTGAAAATAATATGATAAAAAATACAATACTTTAGTAACAAAATTATGAAAACTACAACAAAGAGTTATGCTAGGGGGGGGGTGCAGTACGCATTATATTAAACACCTAACCCAACCAAAATACCATCTCTATACATGGGCATAGGCGGCATATTGTTTAGGGAGGGCAGTTGATAGTGTGATGGAGTTTTATCAACTGCTTTTTCCAAACCATCTGCTTTTTCAGCCATATGTAATGTAAATTTGAAGGTCTAGGGGGGGCAGCTGCCCCCCCCCCCCTGCCCCCTCCCTACGCCCATGGTTAGGTCTATTTGTTTCTAGAAACTTTTTCTTATGTTGGGTGTATTTCAGTGACAGTTATAGGCCTGGATAGGGGGGGGGGTAGCTGACCCCCCCCCCCCCGTTTTTCTGAAATTAAATTCCGGTATATGCAGAAGTTGGTACTTGTGTATTATAGCCTATGGTACACACTCGAGAAGTGAAGTTAGGCTAATCTTGAAAATGCAATACTGTGTACAATACAATACTTTACTGAAAATAATATGATAAAAATACAATACTTTAGTAACAAAATTTGAAAAACTACAACAAAGAGTTATGCTAGGGGGGGCGCGCAGTACGCATTATATTTAACACCTAACCCAACCAAAATACCATCTCTATACATGGGCGTAGGCGGCATATTGTCTAGGGGGGGGGGCAGTCGATAGTGTGATGGAGTTTTATCAACTGCTTTTTCCAAACCATCTGCTTTTTCAGCCATATCTAATGTAAATTTGAAGGTATAGGGGGGGGGGCGCAGCTGCCCCCCCCTGCCCCTCTCCTACGCCCATGGTTAGGTCTATTTGTTTCTAGAAACTTTTTCTTATGATTGGGTGTATTTCAGTGACGGTTATAGGCCTGGATAGGGGGGGGGGGGGGGTAGCTGACCCCCCCCCGTTTTTCTTCTGAAATTAAATTCCGGTATATGCAGAAGTTGGTACTTGTGTATTATAGCCTATGGTACACACTCGAGAAGTGAAGTTAGGCTAATCTTGAAAATGCAATACTTTGTACAATACAATACTTTACTGAAAATAATATGATAAAAAACACAATACTTTAGTAACAAAATTATGAAAACTACAACAAAGAGTTATGCTAGGGGGGGGGGGGGCGCAGTACGCATTATATTTAAAACCTAACCCAACCAAAATACCATCTCTATACATGGGCGTAGGCGGCATATTGTCTAGGGGGGGGGGGCAGTCGATAGTGTGATGGAGTTTTATCAACTGCTTTTTCCAAACCATCTGCTTTTTCAGCCATATCTAATGTAAATTTGAAGGTCTAGGGGGGGGGGCAGCTGCCCCCCTCTCTGCCCCTCCCTACGCCCATGTCTATATATTAGATATTTGGTACTTGTTAAGAATCCAGTAAACACGCGATAAGTGAAGTTTCGTTAATGCTAATGAAATAAAACAAAATAGGATGAAAATATAATAGTTCAGAAACAAATTTGGGCCATATAATTGCACATTAGGGGGGGGGGGGGTAAAGCAAAGCATATATTAAATACGTAACCTAACCTAGGTACCTTTTTTTGCCCCTTCAACCCCCAAAAACTAAAGTTAACTCTTTGTCACGGAGTGAGCAATACCTCAATATGCAGCGAAAACCTGTTTCATATAGCATCTTTGAGTTTTCGATGCGGTCTTTGTTTACTGGATTTTTTAACAGGTACCGAATATTTAATAAAACATACTTACAACGTAGATTTCAACTGAGCCTAAGCTAATTTTCTTCAATTACTGACAGGTATGAACCGGTTATTGTCTGATCTGTAGATCCAAATTCTCGAGTGTATACCATATAATACACAAGTACCGAGAAATTTGTCAGGCTTCTTCAGTGCAGGAGAAGGGGTCGAATTCAGGAAGATGGCCGCAATCTCATTTAGTAGGTTATAAAGGGTCCAACTCTTTTGCGGGGCGGAGTCCATCTAAAGTAACATTTATTAAAGGGTAAGCATCTTATATTTTAATTATAGGATAAGAAGCGTACGGCTATAGACTAAGTAATATTTCGGGTTGCGAGGGTCTGATCCTCGCCACTCACTAAAATCATTATAGGGTGGTAGGTGCTCAGCCTATTCTAACTCTTGGATGCCCACACTGGCATGAAGGCTGTTTGATGGATGCTAAAATGTTCTGCTACTTCTGATGCTATTGTTTTAGAAAAATAATTTATCCAAAGTTACTTGCTCTGTCTGTTTACAGTTTTTTTTTTTTTTTTTTTTTTTTTTTTTTTTTTTTTTTTTTTTTTTTTTTTTTTTTTTTTTTTTTTTTTTTTTTTTTTTTTACTGCTGTAACCAGTGTTACCAACCCTTCAAAACAAAATGTAGGCTACCACAAATGGCACGAAAAATGTACCAAATACAAAAAAAATAGTACCATATCCCATTTTTTTTCCACGCGTAAACACGCGGACTGTCGGTGACGTACAGTACTATCTATGAAAATTTGTACAAGACATTTTCATTTACTGTCTTCATTCGTTTTTCTTTCTCTTCTAATACAGTGCATGTGCTCCTGACGGTGCTTAAAGAAATTATTTGGAGTAATATATATCACTACAGTATCATTTTGCTATAGGCAAAAAAAAGTCGTTATTTTTTGGCCATTTACGACCATTTATAGTACCACCCTGAAATTGGTCCCAATGACGATTTTAATACAAAACAGGGGCTAAAATCGAGTTTAACCTTGTATTCGTAGAGAATTTTGCCCAAAAAGCAGTTTCTGGAGCCTGTTTTTCCATCTAATAGTTTGTATACAATTCCCCCTTTTCTTTGATGAAGATTTCAATGGAAGGGAGGATCCTGCTGTAGCCCTTCCCTAATATACGCTACTGATAAAAGGAGTGACTTTGGGAGTTATGGTCTAACACGTACTAGAGATTTTAAAGCTGAAACAGTGTTTTTCTCCAAAATACCTTTAAAAGATCCTTCACTCAGCTTGTAAGGTCTAGTTGTACATATCCCCCACAAATGGTACAATAGAGACCCTCTCTTTTACTATTTTTTAAATCACCTTAAACATCTAGATAATGGCATCTTTTATTTTTAAAACTGAAAGTGGCTTTAGAAACTTTGAGTTATCTGAAGTTTCAACTACTCTATACTTCAAAAAAATCTATACATAAAGAATGACCAAAAATATGCCATGAAAACATCACTATCCGAGTTGGAAGTCATGGCAGCACTCGCAGTTGCAGATTTTCTGTACCCTTTTCCAGTATTTTGCCAGTTGGTATGTGTCACCATGCTCATGGGGGGTTTCCAGTCCTTGGTAATGACTCATTTTAGCACCCATAACAGCATTAAGAGTAGTAAAGCCGAGTTTATTTCTTAATTTGTTTTGCTTGAATTGACAGTTGAAAAGACCCTCGACACAAGCAGAAGAATGTGGTAGGATAAGCATTTTCATCATGAATTCATCCAAGAATGAGAAACTTTTGACTTAAGGACCATCACATCCTTCTAGTATTTTAACAAGAAATAAACCGGGTCAGAATCTGCACATTTCTTGAGATGATCAGCAGAGAATGACAGCCTTTTCCATTCTTTGGCCATGTTTCCCACATCCGTCTCCTTTGCCAAATTTAGAAACTGGACAAGTAGTGGGACAATGTTTAAGTTTGAGCGGTCAGGAGACATAGCTATCTTTGGGTCCAGTTCGTCAGCCGACGAGTGTTTTTGAACAGAAAAACGTTTTACTCATTTCGTCGCTCAGTTCTATCATTATTTTGCAGACTCTGTTTTGAAGGCAGATGCAGCTGACAACGAAATTTTATTGTGATAAATATAACCCTAAACGACTGCCACAGTCTACTTCTTTCATGCCTCAAAGGTGATGTGGGTCCCTGAGCTGTATTAAAGGTGCTTCTGTCGTTCCCACGTAGCTTGGCTTCGTAAAATGGTTGATAATCGTTTTTTACAGCTCACTTGTACAGCACACAATTCTTACTTCGTAAAAATGCACAAAATTTCTACCTAACTTTTTTCAAAGCGATTTTAATATGCTCTCCCCCCTCCAAATGTGCAAATATCTCCGTTAGTTCAAATATTACTATCTACGTTAGTTTTACCCTAGGATGAATGGATGATAGACTATCTATCATCAAGTAAAATGAATCATTTTTATTCAATTCAGAAAAAAGGTAACTTTCACCGCTTTCAAAGCTTGGTAACTGCAATTTTTGCATAATATATATATTACATATATATATATATATATATATATATATATATATATATATATATATATATATATATATATATATATATATATATACTATATATATATATATATATATATATATATATATATATATATATATATATATCTTGAGCTAGATTGTCTTATTTTGAATTTCTACTTACTTTTAATTTTTCTCTACTGGCTTCTTTTTCCTTGATAAAAATTTTCAAACTAAGGAAATTCACCCTGGCTGGGTACTTGTCGTTTGTTTCGCTTCCACTAGATTCCCGACCATCGCGAATCCAAAGTGTCATTATAGCTTCATTGTTAGCTTTTCATTTTCAATCGGTAAGACGATACACAGAGAGGTTTTTTGTCTGACCTTTGGAAGCTGGAAGTGTCTGTTCACAAAAAAAAGGAAAATGATGACTGCGTGTCTGTCTCTTATCTTGACTATGACGAAGATGATCAGGGTGAATAACATTATTTATAGATGAAGGAATGCAAACATCAATACAAAAATACTGAATTGTACCACATTGTACCATAATTTGTGTAAAATGTACCATATTTTGTGGGATTGTACTAAATTGTACCAGCAGAGGTGAAATGTACCAAAATAGTACAATTGTACCACGTTTGGCATCACTGCTACTAAAAACCTCTCTACAACACCAAACCGCACGGGGCGAACATAGCTACACACGCTCCTCCTCTGACCCAATCTATTCAAAGCTTCACTCCTTACCATCTCCCAGGAAGTTCTAATTTCTTTTAAATAGTTTAATATGACCTTTTCATACTCTATTCGGGGATGAACTGGCCTCTTTTTCGGTCCAGACGGACGGCCAAAAAGCACAATCTTTTGGGGGGTGGATACAGAACTAATGCTGGGAGGGCACCGACGAAACTTCGGCTCCCTCATTGGTATTTTGTCGATTCTTATGTATTATAGCGACCCCACTACCGAAGTAAAGTTAGGTTAATCCTAATGATTATTAGCGAAATTATGGAAACTACTGAAGAAAATTATGGAAAGCAGGCCGCCCAGCACGCATCACATTAAATACCTAACCTAACTTACCATAACTACATCTATAAATTAAATATTTAATTAAATTATACTAGCATCGCAGTTTTTCTCATTGAGACTCAGCTAATTACAACCGATTGCAGTCAGAGAAACCGGTTCTACTTAGAACAAGAACTTGACTGGGGCCGCTATAATACAAAAGTACCTTTTTGTCCCTTCACCCCCTGTAGTAAGTTCAACTTTTGGCTCTGTGGGGGGATTGCCCCTAAAACCACATCCTAGATCCTTCCCCTGAGATTGAATCATTGGTAAAGCGTTATCCGCAGAAAGGCCGACTTAATGTTTCTTCCATTGTAGCTTCAAAAAAAAGCGGGATCAAAGCGAATTTTTCGCACATGTCATTATTTGATATACGGTCAGTCAACCTTTCGAAGCGTTCACGTAAAATAGTTACCAATAATTCGCAAAAAAACACTTGAATTACCGCAAAACTTAAAAGCAACGCCTCCAAATGTAAACAGAAATTTAAAAGAGTATTAAAAACTTCAAAACAAGTATACAAATGTAAAAACAGCAATTATTTCTAGAATGAAGAAATTTTTAAGTTTTATTTTTATGCTTTGATATTTTTAATTTCACGCTCAAAATCCATTAACAATTTTCTCCAACAACGCTTCGATTTGTTAGAGGAATTCTCTAAAAAGTTGTAAATAACAATTTTCTGTTGGCTCCTGGATAAATATTTGTTAATAAAATTGTTAGTAACAAATTTAAGTTAGAATGGCGAAAACACATCTCTTATCTGTGTCCTAAGGTAAATAAGCCAATATACTTGTGTACAATTGCATGATTAATCACTAGCTTTTATCATTATCTGTTGTAGATTATCTTTTGTTTTTTTTTTCTCTGTTAGATTTAATGGAATACAGTATGTCGAAATTGAGCTCCATCCGTATATTTCGATTTTTCTTCATTTTAAGAAATTTCCTAAAAACCTACCAATACTTCAAAACCAATATACTGTCTTCATTATTTTATGAGTAGCCTATGTTTTCTAGAATAATGGTCTTTTAGAACCACTTACTCAAGAATCATGAGATTCGCTTGAACTTGTTTCAAAATTCAATGTATGACCTATAGTTAGTTTAAAAAAAAAAACAAATAAAAAAAAACAATCTTTTGCAAGGCCGTATCCAGGATTTTTGTTCAGAGAGGTGGGGGTAATTTTTTTTTAAGCATCAAAAATTTGTCTATGCCTTTTTGCTACTTTTCTACGAGTCGGAAAAAAAAAATTGCAGGGAGGGGGGAGGTTAAACCTCGTAACCCTTCCAACCTGGATGAAACAACCAAATTCTTTCTTTATTCTTCGTCAGCATAATTTTGTCAAATGTTGTTATTTAAGTTGATCTAAGTTCCATTAGATCTTAAACTTAATTAATCTTAATTATTGATAATTAATTAATAATCTTAATTAAACTTAATTAGACCTTGATCTTAATTAAGACGAACAAACTTTTTGATAACTACCTTTGTTCAAAACTAGCTAGTTGTTTTTATTGTAGTCTAGCGTTGTTTGTTGAGGATTTTGTACTGGCACTCAATCACTTTCAATTCCTCCACAGCCAAAAATTTAGAACATCACTTCCCCTAAATTAGGTTTAGTCTATAAGTGTTAAATGAAAAGGGTTGTACAAGTTTTAGGTATCCAAAATACGTCTTAAAATCATGACACATTCTTAGATACGGGAGAGTAGACCACTCTCAGAAATCACGTATACCAGGTAGCACGTGCCAAGTTGGCGAAAAATTTGCTAAGCGTGGCAGAAAATGTGCTAAGCATGGCGTAAACTGTACCAGGCGTGGTGGGAACTGTGACAAGCGTGATGGAACCTGTGTCAAGCATAGCGGAACTGTACGGCACATTTAGCATCCTGAGATTTACACCAACTGGTGCAAAGAGTGCGCCCCTCACTTATGTGCTTACTTCTCTTGACAAATTTAAAGTCTGGACTAGCAAGAGCCGTGACTAGCAAGGTACCTTCTGCGCCAGAATTATGTATTCCCGTTTTGAGCCCTGTTTGGATACCCCCAACAGCCATGATCGCAAATAGGACAGTTGTCTGTGGCGCAAACTAAAAAAAAAAAAAATTGAAGGGGTAAACTCATTTTCTAATAAACAATCCTAAAGTGGGCTGAATTACATTAAATCCAATAGAGGATACAGTTAAGCCAAATTAAGCGCTAAACAATTTGTGTCTTACGGATAATGTACATAACATAAAAACGAGATAATCATAATCAAGAATATGTTTATAAAGAATTTTTGCTTCAAGCAGTTGGAGAAGTCAAACAAAATCTGAAGCAAAATTATGTTTATAGGGAGCAATTGCCCCGTTACCCCATAGTTATTTACGCCTCCGGCTGTAGTTTGTATCTTTTTCTTAGAAAATGCTAATCAGGCTTGTGGTAAAAAAGATCCCCCCCCCGAAAAAGGAATTGAATAGAATAAATATTTTCAAGATTCTCGTTGTCCTTTAAGGCGGAATAAATTTTAGTTTGAATTACATCATTCAGCTTTCCTTTATCTGTAGGGTCTGCATACTCGATTACGGAACGTGATGGTTAATTATTCAGGTGTAATCTGCTTAAAACTGTGGTTTTCGCGGTTAGTGTTGTGGCAAAATTTTTGTCTTGACTTTCATATTCAAGTTTTAGAATAAAATATAAACTAAATCCAAAATCATACAGGCGTCCATAACTTTAAATAATTCAGTAAATGTGAAATCCGTAAGAAAACTTGGCTTGTTTTGGAATCAAAAGCTTTCTTCCATCACAAAAAAATCGATGGGCCATAGAAACTACATCTAGAGTTATTACAGAATCGGCATATATTTTGTATTCCTGGGCTCCCATATATCTTTCTCTCATTGGCCACATTGGATACACCTACCTAGTGTTGGGCGATATTTTGAATAATCGATATTTTTACGTTCGATGTTCAATATATCGATATTTCGGATCAGTTTTTTGCTATCTCATGGATTTGCCGTTCAGTATTTTCATTTACGCAAATGGTAAATAAAGGGTATTTTGTATAACTTTTTTTTCAAAATTCAAATAATATAAAATCAAACAACAACAATAAACTTCGATTACATAAATGAATATAATAAAAACCCAGATTTGGAATTATTCGGGCTCAGGAAAAGAGAAAAATAAACTGCTGGCTATTCAAAATATCAGCATGTCAATGTTTATCCCTGAGAGTCGGTTCCGCCGTTCAGTGATTATTTGACCAGCCTTGGAAAACACTCTTTCAGAAGGGACACTGGTAGCGGGCACGGACAGGAATTTCATTTCAACTTCGTACAGGTATTTTTGGGACCCCACAGCACGAGACTTTCACCACTTGAGTGGACAAGTTTCTCTTGAAACTGCTGGCTCCCTATTGAAAGCTTGCAGAGCCATGATATATTCGGCTGGTGTCGAAGCATGTCCTGCATTGACTATAAGGACTTCATCGTGTGAACCCCACAAACTGGCTTGATTCTGATATGACTGCATTGTAGGGATTTCGATGGTCCTTGTATCTTCTGATTTTGCTCTCAACTCGTAGAAGATCGTCAGGTGAAATATACATTTTCTTGAAACGGGTCAAGATATGTGACAATTGCGACGGGTGTGACTTGACCAAGGCTTATAAACTTACAATGCATTTTATTCAGCAAAGCCTTTCGAAGCTCATCAGCCACATCTGAGAATCCACCAAAATCTACTTGAACAAGGTGGCGTCTCAAAATCTTAGACAAAGGCAGGACTTTCGAGATGGAAGGATAGCTTTCAGTTGAGAACTCAATAGTTGCCTCTTCAAAGGATGTAAGCACCGCAATCACGTTTGAAATTACACCCCACTCACTATCAGTGAGTATGAGGTCCACTTTACCGAGAAGCGCAAGCGAACTTGTTACCGACTCTTTCAAATCTTGTAGACTACGAAACATAAGCGAATTCCATCTAGTGGTCACATCAGGTTTTAGTTTTTTGGTGCAAACATTGTCAATAGAAATTTCAAACCCCCACATTAATAGCAACCCCCACAATCAAACTTAGAGTATGTGCGAAGCAAGAAACATGTGTCCATCCTGTACCTACTTGGGATGCAGCATCCTTTACGGCCCGAACTACATTTGCTCCATTATCAGTTACTACAGCAACAACCTTTTCCTTAATCCTCCACTCAGTGGCAATTTTCAAAAGTGAGTCTTAATAGTATCTGCAGTATATATATATATATATATAATATATATATATATATATATATATATATATATATATATATATATATATATATATATATATATATATATATATAGTATATATATATATATATATATATATATATATATATATATATATATATATATATAAAGCCGGGGAAGGCTTTTTGAGCCTTCCCCGGGCGGTTGCTTGTATATAGTTTATTTTGTAATTAGTAGTAAATAAAGCAAGTCAAGTATATATATATATATATATATAATATATATATATATATATATATATATATATATATATATATATATATATATATCCTATATATATATATATATATATATATATATATATATATATATATATATATATATATATATATATATATATATATATATATATATATATATATATATATTATATATATACATATATATATATATATATATACATATATATATGGTATATTATACATGTACAGTTACAATTAAGCTAGGTTTCTTTAGCTTAATTTATCTGTGACAGATAGCTCCTTTTTTCTTGACCTAATTTTTCAGACTGAGAAAATTTACCCTGTCTGACCGGCTAGTTTAGCTTTGATAACATTCAAAATCCCAACTATTCATTATAACATCATTTGTTCTGAACTTTTCATTCTCAGTTGGTAATAATTCACATGTATCTGACTCGGGAGCCCGAAGTGAATTCTTGCGAAAAAGATGCCAGGGCAAGATTTAAGATAAGGATAAATAAAATCATTTATAGATGAAAGAATTCAAACCTGCAAAGAATCTCGAAGATATATGCTGAAAGTTTGCAAAATTCATGTGATTAATTATGGTGGATCATCATGTGGTGGATTTTCCGCGGGGTTAGAGACCCATAAAAAAATATCAGTTTCGATTATATGTTTCGATATTGATATTTGACCCGATATAGCGATATATCAATATTGATATCAAATATCGCCCAACACTACCTACCTCTTTGGGAACGGATGCAAGTTGAAAAAAAAGTACAGGCCCGCAAATCAGTTTACAATTACGAAGGCTATAGGCTTCTCACAGTACCTTATTGAAACCTTTTTTTAACCTATTCAGACTTGGGTTCTGAATATTTACTTCTGTTGATCACCCTGGATAGACTACCTCCGCCTCTTTTGGTACTAATTTTGCATTTCTGTACAGAACACGGAAACTGTTCTTTTTATTGGAGACATTGGAGACGGTGATGGTGCCTCAGAAACGACAGGTGGCTAGAATTTAGTCTTCGAGGATTTATTTGTCTTGGAGGAACTAATGGGACGAAACGAAAATTTAAAATTTGTGTTTGAAGATGAATTTGATATTTTATCCAGGGGAAATTTACAGTTAAATCTAAGAAAGGAAGAAAAGTTCCCAGTAAAAAAAACCCTGAAGTATCAAGGGTGAAAACTCCTAAGTAAATCGCTGAATATTGGAACATTATGCGACAAATGAAAGTTTTCCAGATTTAGACAAACAGTTGTATACCAGGCTTCCAACGTTAGCATACATTTTATCGGTAACATTCACAAAAAAAAAACAAAAAACAAAGAGACCTTCTAAAGGATATAAAACACGAAGATTCTGATTAAAGTTAGTTGATCCATTAAATTGCCTGAATTGAATATATGGACAAAAAATCTATAAAAATAAAAACAATCGAGAGGAAGTGTTAAATCATCTTTCGAGTATATTTTCTCACCCCCATCCGCCCTTCTAATTTCCACCGCGATAATAAAGTGCAGTCTAGTAGCAGCTGAGGGTTTACTTATTAAGCAGCTTTGTGTGCATAGGAACCGTGGCTACCGACCGTAAAAAAAGGTCAGTGGTGAAAATAAAAGTTAGGGCGAGTGGTCCAATAAAAAGAAATTTGTTAGTAAAAAAAGCTTGTAGCAACAAAATGACCGCCTCGACCGCTTGTTAATATTTTACTTTGCTGCGAGGACTGTAAAGCTGAAATTTACCCAGCGAGGCCTGCGGGTCTGGCCTTTCTAGAATTTGACGATTTTGCCGTTGGTTTCACAATTTTCACCATGTAATTTGATTTTTTGTGTGTTTCTTTGATTTTTGCATATCCCACGAAGTAAATTTCAACGCCTGTGCTCGGTGATAGGTGTACTAGTTTTATTATTGTTTAAATTTGGTTTGACAAGGGGGAGGTGAATGAGTTTCATGCCTTACAAGTAATTTGAATATCTGTGTATTTTGTATCTGGGATAATTTGAATGATTTCAGGTAAAATTTACTTTTCTACCGAATTCCGTGTTTTATTTCAACCAGAACTGACGTAGTATGAGTCTCATGTATAAATTGAATCTTACCAATTTCCAATTCAGTTCAAGGTCCTGTCCTAACCATAATCCAATTCTAGAAAATTTTTATTTATTAAAATATCTAACATACTAAGAAACTTAAATAGAAATAGCTATATTGACAAGAAAAATATGCTCGGATTTAACTGAGGCGCAAGTTTCGTCCACTGCGCTTAGTAATTTTTGAGTTAATCGCGCGCAACCATAATTTCAACTGCGCAATTTAAAGAAGAAAAAATACCAAGGTTCTACTTGAAGCCAGGCGCTAAGTTCCAAGGAAGACCATTGATTTCGTCTGCCATTTTCTCTAATCTGGGAACTGTAAACCTTCAAGGATAATTTGTTGGGCAGATGGTATTTAAATATAGGTTATCATTATAGAACGGATAAGCCTTACTTTCACTTTTTCTGGGAAGTTCTTTTACTGGATTGAAAAAAAAATATTGTAGGTCCTCTATATATGCCGTTTTATTTCAGAAAGTTTACCTTTGAATAACGTTGCACTTCGTTAATGTGAGTCCTGGGACTCTTCAAAGTTTCATTGTTTGAAATAAATTGGTTTGTGTGTTTAATTTGCTTATATAAATCAATTTTTAATTGGCTGAAAATTCTGATAATTCGGTTTCTCTGCATTTTGTAAAAAGAAACGATATAGTGCAACGAAACGAAATTTAAAGAGTTTAAGCAATTTTGAGGACTTGTGCCTCCAAACCGGATATTACTGTGTCGCTACTAACAGTGTAGCCACTAGTTTCGCCTTCCTGTGCAAACAGTAGCTTCCCAGTGCGCAAGACAAACCGGAAACCCCCTTTTATAAACCTAAGATTCTGTTTGAAACATTGGCGTTTAAGGATTGATCGACTGTTGAACAAGAATGCCACCTGTAGCACGAAATCGCTATTTTAGCACTATTTCGTTATGTGTAGCGCTGAAAGCATGTACTCAGGGTTGCTAAAATAGCACGAAAGTGCTCTTTTAGCACTAGTACAGTCAATTTTTGGACTATAGCACCGAAAATCGCTGTGTAGCACTAAAATTTGGGCAACTGTAGCACTTTAGGAACTGCCCGTAATGGCAACCCTGCTGGTGAATGATGGATTGGCGGATACGACACTATTAAAGCCCTGAATGGTTTTTTGCAGTGTCAGAAATGTATGTCCATTCCTCCATGTATGGACTGAACCCCATTCACAATGAGGCCAATCTTGGCTATGGCCTCAAGAGTGACAAAATTTAGAGTGCCATACGAAAAAAAAAAAAATAAATTCAGTTTAACAAAACTCCACTACTTTACTCATGTATATAGTAATAATTTATTTTCGTACCAATATTTTAGTCCAAATGAAATATTGATTGAAAATTAAATTTGTTTTATAAAATCTAACGCTCTCATCTAACTTAAACTCCTATTTGTATCTGTTTGAAAGCCAAAACGCCTCCGGCGTTTATTCATCAACCAATGGAAGAAATACCCCCTTTTCAAGGAAAACTTGAAATAACTATATTAAACCATATGCTAACTCATTCAAAAATATTTCGATAAATATATGCATGACCACATTTGAAAAACGGATATATTTGTACTATCGCCCTTTTCACGCTATTACTCATAAACGGAGGATTGTTATTATCACCTCAATTTAAGACCAACACAGATAAATCTTGGATTCTTCCACAAATGGATTGATATAAAAATCGTAACAATTCTCTTGTTTTTTTTTTCTCCTCTTTTTATTTTATTGAATTCCTCAATTTGACTTCTGAATGGTTCATATTAAAGTGTAATGAATATATAAAATTTAGTGTTTAGGGTCTTTAAACATCTTCATTGAAATTTCTGGCGTAGGACCAAATGGTGTCAACATTTTAATGTGTCATTCTCACTAAAAAATTTCTGCCAGGCAACTAAAGTCATTGCCTGCTGTAAGAGAATTGTACATTTTTCTACTCCACAGTTTTTTTATTTTTTTTTATAAGTATCAGAATATTGATACGCCGGTACTTGTGTATTATAGCTATAATAGTGACCACGCTTTGTATTTGATCTGTAACAAAACCGGTTCTCTGTGTGCACTCGGAGATAATCAGCTTAGCCTGAGTGAGATAAACTACTATGAAGGTATATTTTAATATAATGTTTAATATATATGGAGTTGGTTAGGTATTTAGGTACTGGTGCGTAATACGGACACTTTTATATATTGTACAAGGAAACCAGTCACGAAAAACCCGCCAAAACAAGCTATTCTCAAGAGACCGCTATAGATAATGACTGCAAAGCCGTGGTTTCTCAATGAGTTACAATATTTAACGATTGTTTTTTGGGTTTAAGGGGGAAAAAGGTACCTAGGTTAGGTTATGTTACGTATTTATTATATGCTATGCTTTACCTCCTTACCCCCCCCCCCCCCCTAATGTGCAAATATATAGCCTAAATTTGTTTATAAACTATTATATATTCATCCTATTTTATTTCATTAGCATTAACCAAACTTGACTTTTTAGAAGTGTCCGTATTATGAACTAGTACCGGTATTTAATATAATGCGTTCTGTGCGGCCTACTTTCCATAATTCTCTGTTGTAGTTTCCATAATTTTGTTACTAAAGTATTATATTTCCATCATATTTCGGTATATTTCATTATGACTAACCTAATTTCACTTATTGAGTTTGGTCGCTCAAGTATACAAGTACCGATAGGCCATTCTGAAGTATAGCTGAGGAAAAACCGAGAGGTCTGGACAACCGTACGGCCGTTCTGAAAGCATTTATTAAAGACTATGGGATTACGTAAGTAATACATGGACAATATAAATAATGTCCAAAAAGATCAGACAGTTAAGTATAATGTTCTAACCTTGTTTGAACAATATTCATATAAACGCAATAAAGAATATGATCATTAGATATATAATTTCAGTTGTCCGGGCATTGTCTATAAGGCCCAGATAATCCCATGACTCATAACATCAGTAAGTCTTGTTTTGGTGGCAGATCTGCTATTCGGTTTATTTGTTTTATTGAAAGGACTGAAATCATAACATGAACTGTTCTTGGCCACCTCTCAATTTCTAGCGCGTTTGAAAACTGGCATTTCCGGATAATCTGCCATTATTTTCAAATCTGTTTCTGCAGAAGCTTATTTCCTTTTGTTGTTTTGTTACGCAGCTCTATTTAGTTGTTTATATTTACGAAAATGGTATATGTAGGTTCCCGGAATAGTGTTTTTGTTTTGCTTTTATTGACTTCTTTATGTAGTAAAACTACGTGAAATGTACGTTTCTACCTTTGGATTCCGTAACTTTGTCGCACGTTGGATTAATTCACAAGTTGAAAAATTAACATGCCGCTCGATTCGATTTCGACACTCTTTCCAAGTAATATGATCGTTGCTATTGCAATTGCCCTCAGCCCCTCCCCCCACCCCCATGCCTGGATTTAGGAATTTTGTTACTTTCATAATGGTATTACTACTTTCAAAGGGAACACACACAAAAAAAAAAAATTTGCTGTACTAATCGAGTTCACAGGAAAGAAACAGCAATTTCTTTGATAAATACATTTTCGACTGTCCATATGGATTTACTGGTTCCATTGTAACTGAACCCCCGTGTAACTTAACCCCTGTAACTGAACCCCCGTATAACCGTATAACCGAAACTGAACTCCCTTAGCAACTGAACCCCCTTATAACTGAACCCCCGTATAACCGAACCGCCGTGCAACTGAACCCCTGTGCAACTGAACCCTCGTGCTACTGAACCCTCATGCAACTGAACCCCCTTTAACTGAAACCCTCGTGCAACTCAACCCCATTTAACTAAACCCCCATGTAACTGAACCCCCGTGGTAAAACCCCCGTGAAACCCCGTATAACCGAACCCCCGTGCAACTGAACCCCCGCGCAACTGAACCCCCGTGCAACTGAACCCTCGTATTGAACCCCCTTTAACTGAACCCTCGTACAACTCACCCCCGTGCAACTCAACCCCATTTAACTAAACCCCCGTGTAACTGAACCCCCATGTAAACTGTAACTGTGTGTAACCATGTAACTGTAAACTGTGTGTTAACAGAACACAACTGATGAGGGAAAAAGTGATGAAAGAGAGGGGTAGTACCGAACTCCCAGCTACCATTCTTGGGAGACATCTGACAGTTTTATAAGTGACCATGGAATGTCTGTGTTGTTTTAAAGTCACTTTTCTGTGAATAGGCAGCGTGGCGGCAGAGTGCACATGGCGAAGATAAATCACATCAGTCCAGTTTTTGTCAGGAAAAAATTACTCAGTGATAATTTATTGCTCCCGCTAGCATTATGCGCTTCTAGGTCCGGGCCTAGGGACCTAGTGATAAATCCAGGCTTGAGCGTGCACATATTTACTTTTGGTGAATTGACTTCCCTTTAAGCACTCTCTGAAAGTTCCAACTTAATACACAAATCCCTTTTTGAGATATGCTATTTTGAAAATCTGCATGCACATAGTGTCTTTTGATTTAGTTCAAGTTCCACCTCAAATACCTCATTCTGTCAAATTTTCAACTTGATATGCGTAGCCTTAATAGTGCTAGTTTAATAGTAGCAGAGGTCGCAGTAGGAGCAGTAGAAGTAATAATAGTGTTGAATTAGTAGTAGTAGTAGCAGTATTAATAGCAGTAGTAGCAGGTAGATGCCCCAGAAGTTTCATCTTGATACGCTAAGCTGTTCCAAAAAAAAATTTGCTGATACACCTGTATCAGCAATCTGTATGTTATTGCAAGTTACCAATTTTTAAAATGTAAGGTTTATATAGAAGGGATGATCTTAAAAACTTTGAAGGAGGCTCATTCGATTGGAAATTGAAAGTTCAAGTTCAATTTCGAAGAATCAAAGGTAATCACAGGACAAACAGCCTTTCCCTCTTAACCGACATCCCCCCCCCCAAATACATCCGATCAAAATAAAAAATAAACACTTTGTTCAAAATAGTCTGAAGATCAAATAACCATGCCTTTGGGGTTAACAACCCCACCAGCAGCATCTGGGGCAAGGGCTGTAAATTAAGCTAGTTGCTCATTGCTAACACATAAGGTTTTTGTAGAAAAAATTTTGTATGAACTTTGGGGGGGGGGGGCTCATTCGATTGAAATAAAAATTTCCTGTGCGCTTTTCAGAGTTAAAAGTGATCGGAGGGCTTCCACCCCACCCTATTTTTCCCCCAAATACATCCGATCTAAATTTTGGGACGGCCATTTTATTTAAAACAGTTTAAAGGTTAAATAACTATACCATAGTTAAATAACTATGGTTCACCATAGTTTTAAATGTACTATGGTTCATTCAGTTGCATCCCTGTTGTGTTTTATTTTTCCCCAAATACATCCGACCCAATGTAAGTATGATTCACCCAATGTAAGTACGTGACGGTGCTTGAGTTGCACGAGGGTTCAGTTGCACGGGGGTTCAGTTACACGGGGGTTTAGTTTTAAATGGGGTTGAGTTGCAGTTGCACGGGGTTCAGTTAAAGGGGGTTTCAGTTGCAAGAGGGTTCAGGGGGGTTGAGCACGAGGTTCAGTTGCAGTTGTAGCACGGGGGTTCAGTTGCACGGGGGTTCAGTTACACGGTGTTCAGTTACACGGGGGTTCAGGGGGTTCACACGCACACCGGATTTACTATTTCAAAGGACATTTTTTGTTACCATTTTTCTTTTCGATAATTTCATTCAAAAGCGTAGAAAATTGATGCCTAAATGAAAAGCCAGTTGGTAATTTTCAAGCAATTTCTTTAGTTTGCTAAACACATTTCATAAATTTGCGAATCACTACTGTGAATGAATTTAAAAGGGAGATTTAGTTTCTTGAAACTATAATAAAGATAGAAAAACTATTCAGAATATATTTCGTGTTCAGAAAAGTGTGGATGATTTCTAAGGATTTTAAGGTGGTCGCAGTTCCTCTCTTATTTTTTGGCCCAATTTTAAACTGAGTCAGTTCGTGGCTTGGACTCACTTCGCTTTTGCACTGAGTCAGTACTTTGATTGTTTTTGCTCTAAGCCGTTCTTGCACCGAGTTAGGAGATGGCTCATTTCTGCAACGGGTCTAGACTTAGCTCATGTTTGTACTGAGCCGGTCTGCAGTTTTAGCTCATTTTTGTACCAAGTTAGAACTTATCTTGTTTTTGCATCAAACCGGGACTCAGTGTCTATTTGCACTAAGCAGGACTTGGGTCTTATTCGCTTTGAGTCAGTTCTCAGCTTGTCTTTACACTGAGTCCGTATGGCTTGTTTTAGACCGCATCGCCGAAATCCTTAGCTTGTTTATGCAGGAAATGTGGATTGACTCCTTTTTGATGGATGATCAGGACGCTTTCTAGATGCTCAATGTTTATATTTTGACAGAGATCTAAATTATGAACAAGCCTGATGATGATAGGGCAAAAGACTGGTTGCGTTTACCTGAGGAATTGATGCTTGAAAATTCATAGCTGCAGATGAGCTTAAACACGTTCTTCTAATTATATCCAACGATCAAGCTGACATAGGAAATTATCCTAAAAAGGGTAACTGTCACACTAACTACAGACAACTTTCATTGCACATGAACAGCTATCTTATATTTTTATTTTACTTATTTGGTTCCTTTATGCAGGTTAGCCGCAGAAGTCTTGCAGAAAAACACCGATGGTTATTATGAATACGGCAAGCAATATGGGCCTCGACGCTGCCCAAGTGACGATAACCGAGGCCCATAATAGGAATTCGAATGAATTGCTTGACGATGGAATGGATGGAGATGGCCTAGGATCCAGCGATGATGACTGTGGCGGGGATGATTATGATGATGGCTCCTATCTTACCGATGCAACTGCTAACGACGAAGTCACAGCTCAGCTAGCAGCAGCAGGTAAATACCTACATTTAAGTAATTAAACCAAAAACAGAGCCAGGGGGGCAACGGCTTATGAGGGTTGTTGGGCCAATGCTCACTTCGTTGGAAAACACCTTATCGAAGGGAACAGTAGAAAGCGGTGGATAGAGTTAATAGAAAACAATAATTGAATTGTATTCTCGACTCTCTCGGTAGTAGTGCTATTTGGTTTTTTGGTGATTTTTTTTTTTGTGAGGGGAATGGGGAGTAGCAGAAACCTTCCTTAAATTTTTGCATCCTAAAAATAGGTTGTATTACGCTTGAATGCCATTTTTTGTGCTGCCAAGACTGTGATACGGTTTTTGCAATGTGTCCGATGAGTAGTAGTGCCAATTCGGAGGGGCAGTTTCTCCCCTAGATTTTAAACACTCCTTTTTTTCTAATTTCATTGAAAAAAACTTCACTACAACCACACCCCCCCCCCCCCCCCACATTTTCACTGAGTGGCGTGCGCAAGATGCATTTCTTGCATCAAGGAAGTGTTTTCTTTGTCGTTTACTTCAATACTTATTCCTTGATCAATAGATCTGAATGGCGGCGAAATCTTTCTGCAAAATAAATGATCCAGATTAGAAATCGCCGTCGCTCGACAAACTTAACCTACTTCGTTAAAAAAAGAAAATAGGAGTAGCCGAAATTTGAGTTTGAACATCGTGAGGATGCCGAAATTAAAAAAAAAAAAACAAAAAAAGAGAAATGCTTTAATTCTTCTGAAAAAAAATCCTATTCCTAGAATTCTGTATCATTTCCGTAGTCAGAGTTTATGTGTTACCGTGGATTCAGTAAAGAGCAATATTTCTCCCTGGAATTGTTTCTTTTATTCTGGCCTTATTATATGGAACGGACGGTCGTGAAACTTGGGAAAGGAGTCATTCGGTGGCTAATAAAAGTTGTAGATTTAGACTTAAGAGCCGAAACTGATTGGAGGACAACCAGCCATCTCTAACGCCAGATGTACTCCAGGGCAACCTCAAACCTTCATATGCGAAATTTAAATTCGAGACGCCAGTAGGAACCAGAACGGTTGAATGGTTTCAACCAGAACGGTTGAAACCAGATAGAGGTGGGTTGAATGGTCTAAAAAACCCACCTCTATCGCTAACAGGATAAGCACTGCCGGATAAGGTCTCCGATTTTTGCCCGTATAAAACAAAGGCTTCATATGAATATTAAATAAATAAAAACAAACAGTTTTCTCAACTGAAAGTAAGGAGCAGCATTATAACTTATACGAACAGAAATTATTCCGTATATAAGGGGGACAAACCCTTCATCAACCCTTGATGCTTTTGCTCTATGCTCTTTGCTCCATGCTATATATATATATATATATATATATATATATATATATATATATATATATATATATATATATAGATATATATATATATATATATATATATATATATATATATATATTTTTAGATTATATATAGAGGTATGTGCGCCCAAACCCTCGTTCCAGACACGCCTTTGTCGTTTACAATAGGCTACCTACTATGTTACTTGAAACTCTTAGGCTTTAGCCATGGCTCTCAAGTCTTTCATCACTTCTACCAAGTTGATAATTCAAACGAATCCTAATGTGACTTCATATTTTAGCACTGAAGTATTTTTAAGAAATTGTAAGTTACAAATTCGTGGCTGTTTCTGGCCCTTAACTCTAGCACTGCTTTCAGTTTTGCTGTACTAACCTGTTCATGTGACTCTAGTTGATACTAATTTAGAGTAGCTTCGAAGTCGCTTTTAAGGTCGTTCAATACCTTAAGGAATCACCCTATCTCGTCCATTACAAGCTTTTTTAGTTTGTGTGGCCAAACTGTTCAGAATTAGTTGGGTGGTCTTTCCATAACTTGTATAGCTAATATAAGAGATCCGAATAAACAACAGAAAACTAAAGGTCGGCACCTAATTTCCCAGAAATCTTAGAAAAACCCTTTAACTTCTCCTGTTTTGTGGCAGAGATAGAGATATTCTGATTAATGTGACTTAGGCTACATCATCAAAAAGCATAATTTTGTTTGTTTGTTTGTTTGTTTAAACGGAGCACAATGTTCTTTTTAAAGTTCTGGAAAGGGTAGTCCCTAAGAATATTCTCGTATACCTGCTTTGAAGATATTAAAAATCAGCTCAAAAGAAGTCTCATTGAATAATTGACAGCTTTTGAAGTTTTACGTTGTGCTAATTGTCTTGATTAAAATCTTTGCGGACACAGGATGTACATTATTTATGCTGTATGTACATTAATTAGACAGCATTTCGCTTAACAATTGGTAAGAGATTATAGGTTTCCTTTGTTTTAAATTAGTCTCTCTTTTCGAACTGTTGACACATCTAAGATCCTTTATCAATTTCTACCAATATTACTTTGGAAGCTCCCTGTGGTGGCCAGAAATTTTTCTAGTGAGTCCTTTCGTCTTTGAGACTGTCAGCCGACGCTGAGACTCATAATGACATTTTTGGTATCGAACGTCCTTAATTTGAATATATATGAACAACCTAAAATAGTAAGGCTTACAAAACGCGTAACATTTGTAATGAGTGTAATTAAAACGAAATCACTGCTATCAAGTATACTTTAGTAAAATTATTGTATATTTTTTTGTACAGTTCCTTAAAATTGATTACATGAATTTGCAACTTACCCGAGTAATGTCTTACCACTAATATTAATTGTATTTTTTTTTAATGTCAACTATGTAAATCTATGTGTTACAGCTGTAGATTTAAAACAATCCCCGGCATAGGAAGTTACCTCAACTTTCTGTATCAGCGCTGGTATCCCGTCGCTATAGAAACGTTTGGTATTGATTTGATATATTCGCTACTAATCAATATAAATCTTGAATGCTGGTTTCCTAGTTATGGGAGACCCATCAAGGTACCGCTATCTTTATGTTTTGGAGAAAAGCGCCAGCTCAGTGACCGACGCGTTCTCGTGATTCTAAGATACAATCAATAGTAGTTGAAATTCCAGAGCTAAAACTGGACCATGCCCAGGATTATTAGGGGAGGGGTCCAGTTATTTGGGAGCTGTCGACTACGAAAAAAGACATTGTGTTTTTTAAGCATTAAATCATAAATCTTTGGCTCCCATAAGATCCAAAGATTTGCTCTATATTTTTCGTATAATTCACCTTTTCTTAGAAGTTATATTTCCTGAAAATCTGACCCTCCAAAATAAAATTTCTGTGGGTATCCCCCTCCCCCTGGTAGGAGGTCGACTTGAGATTGATAACTTTTGGGGTAATTCCGCACAAATGGCCATTCCAGGTAATAAGTCAGCTGGCGGAATTTAAAAAACCTTATGCACGTACATATGCATATATATATATATATATATATATATATATATATATATATATATATATATATATATATATATTATATATATATATATATATATATATATATATATATATATATATATATATATATATATATATATATATATATCAGGTTCCACTGTATTTTGAAAATTTTAATATCAAATTCTAATAGATAATATCTTATTTTGCTGAAAAAAAATATCAAAATTAAAAGGGATAACAACCTGTAAAACTTTGATGCACACAATGAGTATTTTACGAGACATTTTAGATTTTTCAAAGAGGAAGATTTTATGCCCTGTAAATTCGTTTAAGGTCTATACTTTTGTAAGGGGCTTGTATCAATTATTAGGGGAGAAAAACCCCCTCCTGCTCTTTTACGCAGGCATTCTGTAAAAAACGGATAAAACTGCATAATAGTGACGGATAAAACAGTACAATGAGATAAACGTGAAACAAATCAGGTTGTTTCTTATTTTCTGCTTGGCGGTGTAGTGCTTGTAAATTGTAATTTGATTCTAAATTCGTTTGGCGTTTTCAACGGTTTACCAATGTATCCCATTTCGTTCCAGTGTTTGCATAATGTGCTATCATTTCCATGGTTGAATATTTCTGATGAATCAAAGTATATACATTTACGAGTAATTTTAGAAATGTTACTAGAAATTTGAACTAGTTGAGAAGAACCGTTGTGATAGGGCCCTGTTGGCATTTTAAATACTTTTTTTTAATGCAAAAAACGTTTTGCTCGAGCCTACCGGGTTAAGTGTTCCAAATATAGTATTTTATTTTACCAGGAATAAATCCATGAATTAATGCTTGCCTACTACCGCTAGACGGTCGCCACTGTGTTAATTAAAAATTGCTAAATTGTAAGTTGTTTTTCTAAGTATGATTTCAGTTGCGTATCTAGGAAAAATTAATGTGGTCTGTACAAGAGCTCTCCCTCCCTCTTTCATTTTCTCAACTACTCGTTCTCGCCCTCTTTCATTCTCTTGCCCCTACTCTCTCTCACACGGCCTAAATAAGTTTATCAACATGTCTTCAAAAGTTAATAAACCGTTTTCCTCACATGACTTTGTTGACTTTATTGTAGTCGGAAAAAACTTGAACTTTATTAAACCTTTTGAAGAAAGTAAACAAAGTTCAGCCAATAGCAGAAGACTTGCGAAATTTTAAATAAACCACGTATACGTAATTTATTAAACAGCGTGTACATATATAATACTGTCTACTTGTTTAAATCTTTTACTTGGTAAAAGTAAGGGTAAGACTAAAAAACCTTTTGATATAAGACACTTATTAAAAGGGGAAAAAAATGCTTAGGAAGATTTTTCTTTTCAACTCCATATGTGATTAATTCAAGCTATTTGCTAAAAAAAAAAAAAAAAAAAAAAAAAAAAAAAAAAAAATGCTGTGAAGTCAAAAGGTGAAATTCTTGCGTGAGCGGGAAGAACTTTATGGTACGAAACCTTGTCGAAAGCTTTTTTAACTTATGTTGCGCCGTAGAGCCCTGTATTCCGATTAAATGCAGAAATTTTTTTAGCTGGAGTTGTTAATTTTAAATATCGAAACATCGCGAAAGAAAGTAAACTGAAGCGTGGCGTCAAAATTATTGAAATTGGACTTTAAGAGTTGAATAAACTTATTGGCGGCAGAATCAGTGCTGGAAAATGTGACACTGGGGAGAGTCCATAGGCTTGAAAGCTCCCTTCGATTATTTAGGCAGGGGCGGGGACTTTTTACTTTCTCTTTAATATCCTATATGTTTGCATGTGATGATCCTGCTGTTCATTTAAATCACTAAGAAATTCCCGTATAATCGCCCAACCCCTTGGCTCTAAATCTACTTAATGGACAATTCTAGAGTATAGGTGGTCCAGCAAGTCTGACACATTTATGACGAGACTGGAGGGGATCCAGGGAGTTATGACTCCCTCCATCCCACGCTCAGGTGCATTGCAAATTGGTGGAATCAGGACAACCAGATACTGTGTTCCTTTCTCCCTCCTCAGGGGCGTCGTTTCGGGAGGGGGGGTGGTATTTGCCCCCCCCCATTAATTTGGAGAAAATAACTATTATATAGCCCATGTCCCTTGACTAGACGGATATGGAACCCTCTTGCCCTCCCCCCTAATAAAAAATGCTTGAGCTACTCCCCTGTCCCTCCTAGGGTAGGACCAACCCTGGAGACTAGCAGTCAAAAATTTTACGAATTACAACATATTTGGATTTTGGGCTCTTGAGTGCAGGCACATAGGCAGAATTTTGTTCAGAGGGGGCAGAACTTCGAGACCCACTAAAATCGGCGAAGTGTTTACGAAAATGCAAGAAAATACTGGAACAATCGTAAAATCCCCCCCCCCCCCCCTCGAGATTTCGCTAGGAGACGGGACAGACCATGTCCCTTGCTTCTTGCGTGCTTGTTTGGGGAAGAAGGGGATCTCATGAGAAACTTGGTCTATAGTCTATAGCTATATCAACATTGCAAACTTCGTTGAACCATTTCATAATGCAGACGATAATTTTTTTGTCTTTGGACGGGAGGGCTTCCCACTAATTAATGAGACCGGTAGCTTCGGAAAACTGGTACACAGGGGAAGGCAATTCGGGCATTCGGGAAGGCAATTCGAACTTAAGAAATTGTAGAGACCATTCCTGATAGTGAATCGCAAACACCTAAGATAGTCTCCAACCACCATGCTGTGTATTTTTTGCTAGCCTCATTTGTTCCATAAACCGGCACATTTTTTCGTCAATTACATGGTGAAAATATTGGCAAACATTGGGTTGTAGCGTGAGCTATTTGTCAGCTAAGCAAGATTACTTGCTTTGTTCCGACTGCTACCGATGTTTCGGAAGATCTTCCGAATTCCCAATCCGTCTCACGATCAGGGGCGGCTTCAGGAGGGTAGAGGGGCACTTTCCCCTGGTGCAGAAATTTTAGGGGCGCAAAATTTCAAATAAATAATCAAATGTTTATAATCATTTGTAATTTTTGAAAATTTATTTTTACGTAAATAAAGTAGGGGGTGCAGTTGGCAGTAAGCATAAGCTAATTGAATCTGAAATTTTAATTTTTTCCATATCTTCATTGCTATTCCTTGAAAATAAAAGTAAGTAGCAATAAAAGTAAAATATCGCGGTGATTTAGATCCCATTCAGTTGTTCCACGAACTCTGATTTATAACTCTGATGCGTTAGAATTAATTGTGCAATATGGAGATAAAGATTTTGCCCGGGTGCAAGAGAGGCCAGGACCGCCACTGCTCCAAACAAACAAAAGAAGCTGCCGCAAACTATTTTCGGTAGAATATCGGTATATGGCTTTCAGGCTGAGAGCCATCAATCGATTTTGTGCCAAATATCACCAAGGTTTTACAAATTATTAGAAAAGTGGAAACACTGATTACTTGCCCTCGTCGTTTCAGACGTAGCAGCAAAATGACATATTGCAAGGTAAAGTACCATGAAATACCAAGGATAATTCTTTTGTAATTTGTAAAAGTACAGAAAAAAAAAATGAAAACCCAGTCTCGTAAGAAAAAAATTCCGTTAATGCTGATTCAGGAATGATAGCTGTTATTTGGATTCTTGTTAATAGTAAAAGTTTATTTCGGGAACAAATTTATGTGAATTGCTAAAAAGAGCTAGAAACACTAATAAGTATATTTTTTTATTTTTTATTCCTCCATCCCTAATAGGACACTAGAATATTTGAAAACCAAGGTCGTTTGAAAGCGAATACTCACACTAACAAGATTAACAAAATTAACACATTAACATCACATTATCAATTTTGTCGTGACAACGCCATCATAAAACTCCTAATGACAACAAAATGTTTTTTGTTGTCATTTTTGAATCCTAAAAGATTGAAAGCATAAAAGGTCTATTTGACCACTGGAATTTCCGCTATCGAATATCCTCAAACTGGTGTTTGAAATCCCTCTCTTGAATACCCCCCTTCCTAGTCTCATTTGGAAGTGGAAAATCAAAGGAAGAGTTTTGAAAAAACTACCAACTGAAAAAAAAAACAACATTCAAATACAAAGCGTGTTCGTTAATGATAGATGCTATTTATTTTCATCTAAACGCTAAAATTAATTATGAAACGAATTCTTGGGAATTTCAAAAAAGAGCGGGATACCCGGACACGTCTCCCTTTTCTTTCTTTTTTTTTCTCCAGCACTAGCGGGTCACTTGAACATAGTAGGGTTGTTGTAATGGGTAACCACCCAAGGTTCTCGGAAATAGGGTTTTATTTCCTCCACCCCATAAAGGCGTGCATTAATTGGTCGCTGGTTTTGATGTTACGTAGCATACTTCACCCGAAAGCTCCAAATAAAAAAGACAATTGATTCACCATTCAAACCATCTTTCTAAGCATAATAATCGCTACCGTCGCAAATCTTCTTTTCAAACATTTTTGCTGCATAAATTTTTAAGCCTCTAAAACTTCGCTTTCTTCCCTATGCCTCTAGCTCAGTGGCGGATCCAGAGGTAGGGGCGAGGGGACGCCCCCTTAGCATAGTCTAAAGTAGTTTAATTTACTTAATTAACGCAAGTTTGTGTTAATCAAACTTGCTAATAACGCAAGTTTATCGGATCAACCTATTTTGCCCCGCCCCCTAAAAAAATCCTGGATCCGCCCCTGCTCTAATTTTTTTCTTCAAATTCTTTCTTACTGTTTGTGTATCCCTAGACTAGAGACTACATCCTTTCAAAATTTTCAGCCTATCATAAGATCCACCTTATTGCAGTTACAAAATAATTAAAAGTGGAGATTTTAAAATCTGATATCCAAAGTAATTTAGGTTTTGAAGTTTCAAGTTTGTCATAGAAACTTGATCGTGCAGATCAGGATCTGTCATTACAAATACAACCACGCACGGACGCAGGGGTAGGGGGCGTGGGCCTGTGACTCCCGTGGACTCTCAAGATTTTTACGATTGCTCCCCTATTTTTTAATTGTTACATAATTCAGCTATTCTTGTTTGTTTCTTCCCCGTGAAATAAATCCCTGTGCACGCGGCTGATCCTATAACTTACTTTTTTTCTATTTGATGTTCATTAGAGAAGACGAATGAATATATCAGCACAAACTGTATTTTGCATTTATTTCTTTCAGGTCCTGTAGGCATGGCTGCAGCCGCTGCAATCGCTTCAGCTAAGAAGAGAAAAAGACCGCATTCCTTTGAAACAAATCCTTCGATTAGGCGCCGACAGCAGACTCGTCTTCTCCGGAAGTTAAGGGTAATTATTTTAGATTTTTTTTTTTTTTTTCTGAAAATGCACGTTTTTACCACTTGATTAGCTGACCAAGGCTGAAAAACTGGGGGGGGGGGGCTAAGGATAATATCTTGTATCTTTTTAATTAAAGTGATTGTCAAGACTAAGGGGGAAAAACCCATATATCTAGTAGAAAATATTATAAATAACACAACAAAAATAAACCAATTTTTTTATAGTAGAGGACCCATTTCTCTGCTACCCCCTTAATTGTTTTGTCTTCCCCCGTTCAGATTCTGGAAAAATACCTTTTGGTATTCTATTGAAAAACAACTTTTTTTATTTCATTGAAAAAATCAGAGAAAAATGAAATTCCCCTCCCCCCACCTAAATTCTTAAAAAAATGCTTTTTAACCCCTCTTATATCTTGTGGATTGGCACCCTCGGTGATAACAATAATTTAGGAACCCCTCCCCCTTTTTGCCTTCACACAGGTCAAGATGATGTTTACAGATTCTCAAAAGGCACAGTTAGGAACTTTTTCTTACTTCCAAAGTTTTATCTAAATCCGAAGACCCTCTTCTACTACATGTCCTGATGACGAGAATCTAGGTAATTCTTAAAAAAAAGGACTAAAACTCTCAATTTCTGATCTAATGAACACACTTCGAAGTTTCTGCGACCATCAGGTGGAGGTGTGGATAAGGAAGGGACGGTCTCCCTCCTATGCGGAATAAATTCTGCTCATTTCTGGGTTTAATGTTAATCTTTACTTTCATAATAACAACATAGACCAGAAATATTCCCAGAAATCATTATGGAGTAGATATCAATTTCACATTTTTGATGCGTTTTTAAAATTTCCCTAGAAATATTTCTAGCATGTTTATTTTAATCTAGCATGTTTATTTATTATTTTCTTATGTTTTCTCCCTTCTATTTTCTTTCTCCAGGGACTTCCTCTTTTTATTTTTTGTTGTTCTTTTTTTTTTTTTTTAATCATTTATTTAACTGAAGTGATTTGTTTTCATATTGCAGTGGTCTATTATTAAGGAGATGTGGTAGATCTTTTTGCAGGGACCGGGGTAAGATACCCAAAGGACTACGTTTCAATTGCCTAATTTTCTAAGCCTCACTGAGCCTTCGGGTGAAAACAAAATGATTTCTTGGGACTAGTTGTCTAATTATTCTTAGTTCCCACGTATATTTTCAGTCTACACCTTTATCATTGGTACTGATGAGGGAGGGAGTAGTAGTGACCAAGTTGATTTAGGTTATGTTTGATGAAATTGCGTACAAAATTGAATTGTGTTTTTTTTCTAAAATTTTAAGATTCTTATGGCTTGTAAATATCTTTTTTTTAGAAAAAAAGAAATTTTTGTCTAAAAAAAATTTTCCTTAGCACTTCTCAAATAAACTAAAAAAAACACAACTCAAATAAAATTCTCAAATTTGGAAAACCGTTTTTTTCCGGGGGGGGGGATTATTTTCCGCCGGTGGGTATTTTCCATGGTGGAGTGTTTTCCGGAGGGGGAGGTAAACGCCTAGAACCCTAGAAAAGATACGGAATTCAAGTATCAAGTCTAAGAGACGATTCTACGTTCTAACGCAAATCCGACATTACACAATGCTAAGGTGTTTACTTCTGGAGTTGGGACAGTTTTGTTTCCTTCTCTGTTTGTACTATTTTATGCTATTAGTGTCCGAGGAACTATTCCACTCTACTTTTGTGATTTTTGTATCAGAAACAATTATTGAATTTCCATCTCTCACCGTTACCGAGCTATCGACAGCTGACCACAAAAAAGAAAAAAATACTAGGCTATTGTTGCTTTGCAACGCAGTAAAATTCATTCATTATTCAATATTATGTAAATATAATGCCCCATCGTCGTTCCGAGTTGAACCATAAATCCAAATAATATTTCTCTGTATTTTTAGTTACCAACACATAAAATTTTTTTAATAAATAAGATTCAAAAAACTATTTGTTTTATCTAAAAGTGCCCATTTTTTTAATAATGGAAAGTTGCAAACCTTTTGGTCTTCTTTTGGCTTCTCGATTATCTTCTATAGAAAAATTGGTCAGGGTTTATTTGAATTTAATATTTTAAAACCCTATAAAAGTATCTCGAAAATTACACTTTCACATGGTGGCTATCCAAGTTTTCGTCAAGTATGTGCTTCACCTTCTGAGGGAATTTCTATTATGACTCTTGCCTGATTCGTGGCCATGAAAATAACCATTTTTTAAAATATTTTTAAGTGGACTTTCAGTCCTTGAAGAAAAAAAAAATGAAAGTGATTGTCAAGAATTAGCAATATATCAGTGCTAATGCTGGCGCTGTGAATGTTGTGTAAAAAAATATAAAGAAAAAAAAAATGTTTTCGAGCATTTATTAGTAGAGTTACGACCTTTTCCTCACTTTGACTTTAGTTCAAAATGAACTGGTCTTCTTCAAAAATGAATCTATGGCAATATGTTTTTTTTTACACTTCTCTTGTTATACAATTATATGTAACAATTTTCTTGTTATAAAAAAGGATAAAATTTTAAAGTGGTTTTTGACAGCGTGTACATTTTTCCTCTTAGACGAATTATCTTTTAATAAAGAGAAAAGGAAAAAAAAAAAAAAAAAAAAAAAACTGTCTTATTGTATTTCTCTGACTTTGAACTGAGTCTTTCAGAATCCATTCTGACCAAGTTGCTTCTTACAGTTTTTTCATTATTTTTTTTGTCACCATAGCACTAGATTTATGCAGTCAAGTTTGTACAGTCAGAAGGACATATCATAAACGTAAGGATTAATACAAAAAAATTACTTCTGTGCGGGTCCGTCTTTGCTATTATAGGGGGGATTCGTGCACTCTTTAGCAGTTGGTCTCTAGTTGGTCTTAGTAGTTGGTCTCTTAGTTGGTCTTAGTAGTTGGTTTCTCTTTTAGCAAACTATTGATGAATATTCAACACGTGTGGGTCAGCAAGCCATAGTTCTTGTCGCTACTCCAGGTACAACGCAGAATAATTATAAAGTTTTCGGAGCAAAACCACTCGAAGATGTAGTAAGTACTTTCTAAGTTTTTTTTTTTTTTTTTTTTTTTTTTTTTTTTTTTTTTTTTTTTTTTTTTTTTTTTTTTTTTTTTTTTTTTTTTAGTGTGGGTAAGTTCATACACTTTGCAAAAACGGTGCCTCAGTCTGTTAAAACGGTTTCTTAATCCTTGAAAAAGTTTGTTTGCTTTCTTTCTTTTTGAGTAGGAAAGAATTTAGCTGGTCGGTCGCCGCACGCTTATAAACCATTCCTTTCTCGACGAAGACGTTCCAAATTAACAACAAATATGATGGGTTCCTGTTGTAAACCTAATCAAAATAATTTCAATTATCCTTTAACCATGGGTCAGAAATCATCTCTGTTCTGCAAAATGCGCTTGTCTCTATGACATAGCCCACCCCATTTCGATTTCTGATATCCTACAATTAATGTTAACACTGTATCATTATTTATCAAAGCGGTTTTTGCAGGCTTAGATAACTTCTTATGAAATTTCAGGCTGAGTCCCAGAACCGTTGTTGGATTAACTCTTGCTGTTGCTACAACCACTAAATCATTATCATTCTGTCATTGTTTGCTCAGACTCAGAGACTTTCTTATGAAATTTCAAATCTACCACCTAAACTGTTGCTGACATTGCTGTTGTTGTTCGTACACCGAGTGCATCATTTGAATTCCATGATGATTTTTAAAGGCTCAAAAACCGTCTTATGAAATTCCAAAAGTAGCACCAAAATTGCTGGACTGATGCCGTCGCTTCACCGATTAAATCATTTTTACCCCATTACTGTTTTTACAGACATAGACACCTACATATGGAATTTCAAGTCAAGCACCTAAGTGTTTTAATAGCTTCTGAAAAAGAGTGAAAGGAGTATTTTTGCCTCAGTTAAATTAGGAATGTTTTGCACCAGGATTGTCACTGCGAACCGTAGAATCGCAAAATGTATTGTTCAGCATTGATCATTGATCAGCAGAATGTATGAACATGATGGATCAATCCCTGTGGCCCCCAGTTTACAGTGATTATCCCAGTGATTGAAAATTCAAACAAGACTGTCCCAACTCTAGAATTAAACGCCTTAGCATCGTGATAATTCGTCGGATAATTCGTAGACTAGAACTTCGAAGATTTTTCTCAACTGATTCGCACACGTGCAAGTAGGAACTACCAACAATTAAACTGCACCCAAGTCGGAGGGGGGGCGCGGCAAATCCTCCAGGATCTATCGCTTTCGAGAGTATAACGGGGCGATTTGTCTTTGCTCATAGCTCTTGTAGCAATCCTTTTTATGACCACAGAATGGATTTTTATATATAAAAAATATATATCGAGTTCATACTAAGGGGTCTGTGTTTTGACTTCTATATTGCAAAACCTGCCAACTACGGTGGAGAGGGAGTTCAGTGGAAGTTCGTGGAAGTAAGGGTTGCTGAAGCCTGAAAAAGTGAATTTTATGTCCTTCAATTGATATGGAATTAAGAACGATTTTAATCCCAACCTTCTTTTATTTAGTTTTGGACGAGTAATAGAATGCAAAAAGGTCCTTCAATGATTGATCATACTGTTGTATCACCAGGGGGATAAGGGGGATTTCCCCCGAGCAATATTTGGATTATGATCCCCCCCCACCAATATATTGCACACTGTCAAGAGCGGATCCAGGATTTTTGTTCGGGGGGGGGGGGTGTTACCCGATTTTTTCCCGTGGACTTTGTCTAACATCCTCCGTAAGCTGATCAGAACCGTTTACCCACAAAATGCAATAGGATTTAGTGTGGGCGCATATTTTTTTTTCTGGTAAGGTTTTGTATTTATATAGGTATTTTTTAGACTAATTTTCGACTCGGTCAAAAATTTCGGGGGGGGGGGGGGGTCAAACCGGGTAAACCCCCCCCCCCCCTGGATACGGCCTTGGATACTGTACTTATGTTTGCTTTAAGCCTAACTTACTAACGTCACTCTTGCATTTCATTTGAATTTTTATTTATTTGAGCAATACAAAATAAACTAATCATTATAGTAAATCTAAATACAGCTAGAATTCAATTGAAATTTGTCACCTGATAACATGCGAAGTTCAGTTAACTTGGCAGCTATCCCTGAGACTGCTTTTGCATGAAGTATCCAGCAATGCTGAATGTAATTTCACTTGGATCTGAGATTTCCATTCACGTGATTTGCTCTACTCTGGGTAAATATAGAAACAAGTCGCTTCCCGTTTGTGTATTTTACTCAGACGTTTGTTGGGAAAAAGCTATACTTTTGGAAATGAATATAAATACACCTGACGCCTACTTGAAATGTAAATAATTTTGGAAACACCATAATAAAAACAATATATATTACAAAATAAAACAAATAAAAGACAAAATATAAAAAAAACTAAATCAACACTAAAATAAACAGATTCAAGAAAATTGTTTAAATTTGACGAAAATAAGTTCTTCCATTTTTTCTCAGATGAGCTTAAGATTTTATTGTTTCTGAGCTTTCGTTAAAACTTCTGAGTAATTCTCTCGGAAAAAATCAAATGGAACACAGGTTTCTTAGACATAACCTTAGACTGACAATTTTATTTATTATTTTTTTTTTTTCGCTAAGAAATTTTCTCAGAAAAAAAAGCATAAAAGGACGGCTATATTCAAAGCCAAAATTTCAAGCGGATCCTAGACCTTCTGTCTTGATCTTCACCACTCTTTAATTAACCAAACTCTTCTCTTGGGTACTGATGATATTGGGTACCACGTGGGCAATGCTCATATTGTTTGACATTCTGCCTTGAAGGGTACGTTCGTAATGCGGGGCTTCCCACGGCGTCAATAAGGTTAATAAAGTTTTGTATGAAAGTGGCAACCATAAAGTTTGTCCCACTCACACAAGGATTTCACCTTTTTGACTTTACAGTAATTTTTCATAGAAAGTAACTGAAATAACCAGACACGGAGCTGTGAAAACTATATTTAAGAATTTTTTTTTTTTTTTAATAATCAATGAAAATATTTTTGGGTAACCCTTATCCTTTTACCAAGGAAAATATTTGAACAAGTGTACACTATTATATATGTAGACACTAATTTGTGTCCGTTTATTTTATTTTTTTCAACAAGTCTTCTGCTATTGGCTAAACTTTGTGGACTTTCTTGAAAAAGCTAAATAAAGTTCAACCTTTTTCCGACAGCAATAAAGTCAGCAAAGTTAAGCGAGGAAAAACGGTTTATTAACTTTATGAACAGCTTTATGGACTTTATTGATGCCGTGGGAGCCTTGCATAACTCATCTGTGTCCGGTGACATAGAGAACAATCTAAATCCTTGACCAGCAGTCTCTGGGGATCCATATTGGTAAGTCTCTGCTTTGTTAGGAGGAAGATCATTAAGAAGGAGTGTGGGGCTCAATTGAGTCTGAATTAGTTTTTTAAACTTCGCTGTCCATTTGTATATTGCTGGAGAATTAAAATGGCGGACTGGCGAGCTAACTGCTTACATGGGTAAATTGTCCATAAACGGTGTGTTTGGAAAGTCAATTCTTATGAAGAACATCAAATCCAACGTGGGACTGGCCGATAAATGTCTCGTGCAGTATGTATATTTTTTCTGTCTTCATTTATGTCATCTAGAGAGCAACGAGTGACTCCTGTTTGGACTTGAAGGAAGGATTTACTGCTGCAAAATGAAAGAAAAATGGCATATTGCTAGAGCTTTCTGCATGAATTTGCACCACGAGGCTCGTAATTAGACACTACCATACCCTATCGAAAAAAAGATTCAGTACACAATCAAAATGGCATCTCAGGAGAGGCGCTGACCCTTGGAACAGCTATAGATAAATAAAAAAGATGGTTAGAAGTTCGTAGATTCAAACTAACATGGCCTTCATGAAGACATATAGCCTAAGTCCTTCTGCCATAAAGCTCACAGTTGAACGGGTGCAAACCCCCTACCAAGACTACTTCACAAATAGAGTGAAGTCACTACACTCCGCTAGAGTTCAACTTACAAACCAAAAATACATTTTTTTTTTCTTAAATAATAGAAGAAAAGTGCATTACATAAAAACTATTGGAAGCTACGGTGGGAATTAACATAAAAATTTTGACATTTCAGGGCAGAGGTGGATCCGCAAAAACGCTTTTTAAGTGAGGGGGAAAGGTGGTTATATTTCCTATGTTTGTAAAAAAAAAAAAAAACTCGAAAACTGATATTGAACCAGTTTGTTCCTGGCTCTGTGTGTGTGTTTCTGAAGATTAGCAACGACTTAAATTTAGCAGTAAAGAAAACTAGGCTAAAATTTAGTTACAAAAGAGACAATTAAAACAAGCTATAGCAATAATTACGGTTTTTAAGCGAAATAAGTTTTTTTTTTGTGGTTTTCTATCTTCATGGTCTTAGATATAACCTTCTCTCCACTTTTGGATTAGCACTCAGTCGGTGAAATGTTTATATTTTTTACCCGCAAACTTAAATATTGTTATTGCCAGTTATTATTCTTACTACGCAATTTTTGTGTAGGTCCAGTGTCGCAGTGTAAACAATTCAGAAGTAATTTTTGCCTTACATCCTAAGCAGTGCAATATAGTTGTCGGGCAGTGGCGCAATTTTGTCAAAATCCTGGGGAGGGGGGGGCAAAGTTGGAGCCAATTTTCGCAAATCGAGTCAAAATGACAGTGAAAACTGAAAAATGAGCCATAGTACCATAAAGACAAAGATTTACCAAAGAAAACTGACCCGTTTCTGTGGATGCTTGAATTTTGCAGGCTTATCTTAGTTTTGACAAGATTTTTGAAGAAACTAAATTTCAGCTGGGGGAGCAAACTGGGGTTTAGAGGGGCAGTCCCCCCCCCCCATCCTGCTCCATAGCAAATTACGCCCCCTGTTGTCCAGACTTATGTTCTTATTTTTGCATCTTCTTCTAGTCATCGAAAGGTGGAAAGACATTCACCTGTCAAAATATTTATTTTCAGTAAAGCACATCCATTCGTGTTATTACGCGGTAATTCTAGCATGTCTATGCTACGATTTCGTACACCTGTTACAAGTTAAAAACATACTTTTTATTGACAACGCTTCGGTTTTAAATTTGGCGGTCTTTTTTCTTTGATTTCTGGCGCATGTTCAGAAAACGTTGCTAAAAATGTACACGCGCGAGCCTGGTCTGGCGTCTGGATAACAGAATATTGTTCAACAAATCATAGGAATGTCCTTTAATTGAGCGCTGTTTATTTATAATGGCCCAAGCACTCAATTGATTTAGGGTAAGAGATGCCCCTTATTGTATATCTTGGTTTTGAAAGACATGCTATTGAATGAATGTGTTAGCGCTATAGCTGTCCAAAATAAAAAAAAAAAAAATCTGCCTGTATGATTACCTATGTCGATAACACTTAGCCAATTATTAATGTTTAGTTCTGAAAACAATCGTATGACGTTATACAGCGGGGACCTGAAGGCAGGCAAATCTTTCTCATTTTACAGCCATCATGCTTCATTAAAATGGTGACATATTTCAAAGCTATGGTAAATTTGGTCTGTTTTGTCTCACAGCTTGGACCGAGTTTAACTTTTAGGTAAGAATTTTTGAGGAGGAGGGGTAAGGGGATTTCAAATTTTTATTGGAGGAAGGGGGCGAATATTTTTTCTCTGGTCCTTATAAAAGACTATACGCCACTGCCAATCGTTTTTTTTATGTCTTTCGTCTGGCTAATTAAATGAAAAAAAAATGTTTTGATGGGGGGGGGGAGGACGTTTAAGGATCTAGATTAGAGGCTGATATTTATGGATTTTATCAAAACGTCTTCCCCTCTTCAATTTCGACGCTGAACCACGGAATAAAGCTGAAAAGAAGACCCGCAAAATCATGCTAGGATCATATCAAGAATTGACCTGCTAAGAAGCTAAATTGAGTAATTTTTATTAACTCTATTAGGTAGGAGTTGTGTAAAGCTGATGTGTAAAGAGAGATGAAAAAACAGGGTAACTTTCTTTTTTACAGCGTGGTTTTCATTTCGATTTCCCAACCGTCTGATGGAGAAAATTTCAAGAATTTATGTGCGACCATAGTGGAAAATTCCAGAAAAAATCAATGAAAAATTTCAGAATTATGTGCGATCATACAAAGTGCGATCAAGTGCATTTCAATATGGACTTAGTTAAATTGGCCTCTAAAACAACTATTTAACATTCGATTGCCATTTTTTTGTATTTAATCATAAAGCTTAGCGTACATTCTTATGAACGTGTGAAGAGCTAAGAGCACAGATTACTGATGCTTACACAGAATCTCACTCCCAGTAAAATACAGGGGCCGAAGTGATCCTCAATTACATTAGCCATCTACAACAAACTCGCCCGCCCGCGCTTCCATTGGATAACGTTCCGCCTGTGCAACGGTCATTGGATATCGTCCACCTTTAGGAAGGCAAATCAGCTGATCGGATGGCTTTTGAGGTTTTGCAATAATGCTAAAGTGAGGTATCTTGTGAAACCTAATAGGTAAATCCTGCTAAGAGTCAGTCAAGGCTTTGATGCTACTATCTAAAAAGAAAGATAAAAAGGAAACTTAATTGATGTGGCTTATTGACAGCTCAGTTGTTAACACTGCCTTGTATTCTCGGATTTGGTTTTGTGTTCAGATTAGGATAAAGAGACAAGACATGGGGATTTTCTGATAATTAAATGTCTTATTGTCTTTTATTTGGCTACACTTTTAAAATAATTCAATTTCAACAGCACTTGTGTTTCAGGAGTCGTTCTTAAAGGATTGTGACTAAAAGTCAAACTTTAGAGTAAAGAGCGAGGGTTGAGAAAGGTGCAGCCCCTTCATATACGGAATAATTTCTGTTCTTTTAGGTTTTAATGTTCGTTTCTTATTCTCAGATAAAACAAATTGTCAGATAAAACAATTCGTGTTCTATCAAAAGATAAAACAAATTTATATTCCGAAATTATATATATATATATATATATATAAGATCAGTCTAGGAGATAATTCATACATTCGAATATCCCATAATATATATATATATATATATATATTATATATATAAAATAATCCGATATACTAGATATATCCAGCATATATATATGATCTATAATATATATATCTATATATATCTACTATATAGGCATATAATTGCGACTTATATATTATAGCCCTATATATATCCAGCGCCTATATATCTATATCTATAAAGGTATAGTATTGGAGATACATCAATATATCTGAATCAATATGCTAGATCTATATATATAATATATATATATATATGATATATATCTATCTATAACTATACATATATCTAGGCAAGTATCCCTATATATATATATTATATATATATAATATATATAGTAGAATATTGTATATATATCTATATATATAGCCATCTCCCGATATATCCTAATAATAGACCTATCATATCTAAAATAAGCATCCGTATATCTAATATATATATCTATATATACATCACACTATCATATATATCATTATCTATGATAATATCTATCTATCCATCTATCTCCTATATTATCATTAAGTATATAGTCTATATATAATATATATATATATACATATATATATATATATATCGTATATGAATCTATATATATATATTATATATTGTATATATATGTATATATATTTATATATATGTATATATATATATATATATATATATATATATATATTAGCCTATTCTATATATGATCTATATTTTATATTCCGTTATATTAAATAGTTTTATGATCTATATTATGATCTAGTATATCCATAATATATACTATATATATCTATATATATATATAGAATATCTACTATATATATATATGATCTAAGATATATACCGATATAATAGTATCATCTATCGTCCGATATCTATACATATATATACCTGCGACGTCAAATATATCTATCATATATAGCACATATATATATATATATTTATATTACATATATATATATATATATATATAAATATATATATATATATATATATATATATATATATATATATATATATATGTATATATATATATATATATATATATATACTTATATATATATATATATATATGTATATATATATAAATATATGTATATATATATTATATATGTGATATATATATATATATGTATATATATATATATATATATATATATACATATATATATATATATCTATATATATATATAGATATATATATATATCTATATATATATATATATATCTAATATATATATATTTAGATATATATGTATATATATATTATATATATATATATATGTATGTATGTATATATATATATAGATCTATATCATATATATATATATAGATATATATATATCTATATAGATATATATATACTAATATATATATAATATACTATCTATATATATATATATATATATATATCTATATATATATATATCTAATATATATATATATATATAGATATATATATATATATATATATATATATATATAATATATATATATATATATATATATATATCTACACGTGCCAAGAATATACAGTCTAATAAGAAACACAGGTGAATAAGGTGCATCTAACCGTTCGTGGTAACGAACTGTAAGAAGTTACAGTTCGTAACAGATATCTGTCTAGATATGTGATCGCTGCTTCAAGCTCTCGAAGCGCTCATTGAACTTTGATAATTATTACGCCTACTCTATAACTACTTTTTAAGCTGCAAGGCTGCTTGCCCTGGCGATAAATAGGATATCCCCCTCCATATATATGGTCTGTTCGTCAAAAAAATGATGTTGCAATAAAGTAGCTTCTTTGGTAATTGAATAAGTCGTACAAATTGCAATAGTTTTGAGAATCTGATTGCTGACAAACAGACACATTCAAATCACTACCAAAAAACCACAGTGAACCGAAAAATTCCACTGATATCTTCATTATATTAGGATATGAGAGGCTATTGAGGATCAACTAAACAAGTGCACTGTCTGTTATTTTAAAAATGTTTTCCTTCTTCTATTAGTGAACTTTGTACGAATGGAGCACCGCAAGTAAATAACGAAGCATTCATAGACAATCTGAAAGCCGTCTTGTTCGGCGCGTTTCTTTCTTTTCTCCATTGAATGCCATATTTAGATTGAAGCCATTGGATGAAAGAGTATTTATAAAAACTTTCGACGGCGTTGTTATATTAAGATGTAGGATCAGCCTTTGGACTCTTCCATTCAATAAAAATTTTAATATATCCAAACATCATTGATAACTGAAACGTGTTCTTAATGTCCAACTTTTCTTACTCCTGAATAGTTAGTGGTGATGCTTGTTTGGTTCATCAAATGATGCTCACAATATAAAAAACCGACTTTTCTTACTCCTGAATAGTTAGTGGTGATGCTTGTTTGGTTCATCAAATGATGCTCACAATATAAAAAACCATTCGTAGGCTAATCACGCAAAGTTTTATTTAAAAAGCCCAGGAATATACAAAGTCCAGTATCAGAGTCACATAAGACTGTCACAAATAAATCAGAACATCTTCATAACAGACATGAAACTAGACTCTCCCTAAGACCGAGTCACACACAACTCAGAACGGATATGAAAGTAGACTAAAAAATATCTAGGGTACACTGTGCTTATATATGAGAAAGGATCATTGCTCTAGATCATGTAACCGAGCTGTATAGTTTATTGCGTATCCTGGGTCGATTACTTTATTGCAAAGAAAGTAGGTGAGAGCTGTAGCTCATACTTTTTGACCGTAACAACAAGACAATAAAATATAAATAATAAATAAATATGTTTTTGGTAATGAAGTTCACATGATAAAGAGCCTATCAGTTTGAAAGTATCAAACCTCTTTGTTTAAAACATCCCAGTGTCCGACAGTGTACTGTTCTGTGATTGTCCATTCCATATTTCAATATGCAGTTTATCTAAAATTATTAGTAAGGATAGATAGTGATTTGAAACTTACATTTGAATGATTTAATTCACTGGGGAACTCATTTATGAGTTCCCAAATTTTTGAGGCTAAACTGACCAAATTTTCTTGACAGGTTCCTTAGGTCAATCTCGGGGGGAGGAGTCAATATCATACCTCCTAACGTCGCCCATTGAAAAAAAATATTGTGCGTTAAAAATGGATTCTGAGTGGTGATAACTCCTCCGTTATTGCGAAAAGACTGGGTATAAAATGGAAGATTACGTTCGTATACTTACATGATGAAAGTAAGGGACTTCTAAGGTACTTCTAAGCCCTCCTTCTAAGATAACTTCTAAGATAGGATAACTTCTAAAATAAGGATTGGTCTAAAGAAAGCCCACTCCCTTTTCGAAACTAGATAGTTTTAACCGCAAAAAATCACCTTTTGTTGCATTTCCCCCTCCCACTCCACTCTGTTTTTTTTTTTTTTTTAGGATAATCCTATCTAACTGATGATCACAAAAAATAGAAGGGAGGGTCCTTAAAACGATTTTTTTAGATTCTAGTGCCCATATCTAGTACATAAAGAGATCCTGCCTCAATTAATTTCGATTTTCTGTCATTTATATTCCACAACGACAATTTAGATCCACATTAGGCTTATATGATTTAAAAATAGAAACTATGAAATATCCGTTCTGTTTTAGGAATCGGAAAGCCTTCTAAAAATCTGTCAGTTCCTAAGGAACACTCCCACCGGGTGGTGCCTTTCTATCATAAGCGTATAATTGTGGAATCTGTAGTTTACTTGGTAAAGACGCTAGGAAATGATCACATAAACGAAGTAAAAAAGTGGCATCAAAACTTCAAACAAAGAGAAACCACAGCAAATTTGAAGGGGCTTGCTCCCTCTACCCCTTCCTTCACCACGATAATATCCATCTTGTATTCTACTAAAAGCTTATTAGAATGTAATAGATATAGCTGGTTGATAATATTGCCTTTCAACGATTTCGAGATTTGCCCTTTTTGCTGTTTTTTAGTCTTATGGAGAACTCTATTTATTATAGCAAATACATATACATAATAATATCTATTATTGTAGCTTGATGAGGCTGCGATTGAAGAAACCACAGAAAATTTGAGAGGGGGTTGCTCCTTCTAACTTTTCCTCTCATTCTTTACGCTAAAATCCAACTTCTATTCTACTGAAAGCTTATTGGAATGTAACAAATATAACTGGTTGATAATATTTACAACAAGTTTGAGATTTGCCGTTTTTAATCTTATGGAAAAACTGTGTTTATTAAAGCAAATACATTTACATAAGCATATCTGTTATCGCAGCCATTATGAGGTTGCGATTGAATACTACTTATTTCGGTTAAATCTTAAATCAAACTTTAGAATGAGGCATGAGGGGTGGTGAACCACCTTGTATTGTAGTATGAGTTCTTCGTAAGTTTAAACATCTATCTTTACTCCGTTGATGAAAAAAAAGCCTCCTATTTTTTACTTCAGCGCATTGATGGGGAACGTTCATATCGGTTGTGTTTACATTTGGCAACTATTTTGTTTAAAACTGTTTTACGTTCAATTGGATAAATATTGTTTTCTTTTGTATTTTGTAAAAAAGAAATTCTTGGCTTCCCAGGTTCAGCATGCTTGCGAGTTTCCCGAGCCTGGTTTAGTGTGCTATTTGAAAATAAAAATAATACTGATTTTTTTCATCCAATTCAGTGAAAAAAAAATGCAAGGTTTTTGGATTTAATTCCATATCAATTTATAGGTCAAGAGACCTAAAGGCTGTTATAATTCAAGAGTTGGAGACTGCCCTTGCGCAGCACGCCCCACCACCGATCCAAGAGGATCCTTCACTCCATGAATTACCGCCCCTAGTTATAGATGGTATTCCAACACCCGTTTAGAGCAGATGACACAAGCCCAACTAAGAGCTTTCATACCCTTGATGCTCAAATATTCTACAGGAAGGGGTAAACCTGGATGGGGAAAGGAGTCCACCAAACCCCCTTGGTGGCCAGCAGATGTCCCCTTGGGCAAATGTGAAGGATGGATGCAAGACTGGAAGATGACAAGCAAAAGGTATATATTAAATTCTACTTGAAAATGTTTATTTAAAAAAATTATCAAATCTGATGAATAGTTTTGAATCTGTCTAATTTTAAGTGCACGGAAAATCTGATTTACTGTGTACTTGAAACTAACACTAAGTACAGAGAAAACACGAAAATGATACTGTTGTGTCCAAATTAAAAAAAAATATATATATATATCGCTAGGATCTATCTCTCTATGTATCTGAGCCTTCTCAAAAATGGACTTTTCGCTTCTTGGGCGCCCTTAAATAATTTTTCCAGTGTAGGGAATAGTCGGAGGTGCTATCACTTCATAGGCTTATTAATTTAGAAAAAAAAAAACAGTTTCTCGTACGCAAGTGAAGAGTGGAGCTAAAACTTAAAGTGAGCAAAAATTGTTGCTTCCCCAGTTTATGTAACATATATCTATAAAAGTATCTCAAACAAACCGACTTCTGATATTTTCCTGCATTTGTCGAATTCTGAATAACTAGCGCTTTACTTGAAAACAAAAAAAACGAAGCAAAAAACAGGATGTTCTTGTAGGAGCAGAAAAGTTCCTAAGTAGCCAAAGAAAATAAAACTAATTTATAAAGGTATCAATAGTATGTTACCGACCATCATATCAATAAGTTTATTATGCAATTCAAATTGTCTAAAAAAACCCATGCAAGCTGTGTCTAACGTTAGTTTTTCTAGAATTCTACAAATATAGAGGAATATCCCGAGTCGTTTTATTTGAGCTAGTTTTGCAGATATATGTTTTCATGTGCTGGGCGCAGGCAGGGTCCTGAAAAACAAGTAGGCATAATGATAATGTATAAAAAACAAGGAAATTAGAAATACTCCGCTTAGAATTTTAGTAAAAATAAAGCTCCTGGTAGTACTTACTCTTACCCCCGCCCTGCTGGGAAATTTTCTGCTGGCACTCATGATCTGAGACCGTCCTCTCATCCATCTTGAAAATACAAATTAAATATTCGAAAAGTATTTAGGCTCTAATCGTAAAAATTCACAGGAAGAGCATTTTGCGAAAATTTTCGCCATCTTTCCTTGAAGCAACCCATGCCCATGAGCTTTTTTTTCAAGTAATCCATATCAAAGATTAAATTATGTAACGAAGGTGCACCATTTACTATTTTAAAATCGAACGAGAAACCGTCAACCAATTGTAACCAATTACCCCATGGAACTACTTATTTCATGTTCAAAAACACAGCCTTCATGAAGTCTGAACAGCGCAGTAACTAATAGTATGGTTCAGACATGATTATGTTAAGCAGGGAAATAATAACGTCATCTATTTTTATAAAACTTCTGTCGGCGTATTTGGATCCTGCTACATGCTTTTTATGAAAAAGGTCGTATATGATCTTTGCTCTAAGCTCTAAACCAGATTACGACTTCTTACCCCCCCCCCCCCCCCCTGCAACGTTTTTTTTAAGTAAAAAGATGTTACAAAAGGTGCAAAGGAACCATGATGCCTAACTTAAATTTAATCAGGCTATATTGCGTAATATAATACGAACCAATGACATTATTATGCATTCTTTTAAGGATTGTTCATAACTCTAAAAGTATTTCTACCAAAGAATTCCAGTTATTGTGGCTGAATATTTTCTAGATATCATGGACCCACGCTTTAAGACAAATTGTGATAAATTGTTATAGATATCATGGAAGAGAAGACTTATTACCTGCGTTTAACGAAGAGGAATCCAAAAAATTCGACAGTGAAGCATATTAAAGTGGAAGAATCTAGTACAGAAGGCCATACAGTATTAAATTCGGTAAGCTTTTCTTCTTTTTAAGTCTTAACGCAAAGAGGACCAAGAACTTATAAAAAAAAAACGGATCCTCGGAGATTTAACGTGAGAAGACAGGGATTAAAAATTATTAGTGCTACTCATGGCCGTTTCCGAGTTTTTTTTTTTGAGGGGGGGGGGGGGGGGGTAGGGGGTGGGTGGGTTACACAAGGATTTTTTCGGGGGGGGGGGGGTACAAAAAATAAAACAAAAAAATGCATAACAATTTTTGAGTCGGACAATAATTTTTGGAGTGAGGGGATCAAACCCCCCTAACCCTTTCCTGGATAACGGCCTGGTGCTACTTAAAACGTAGTGGCTGGTGATTTCATTAAAAAAAAGTAGAAAATTAAAAGGAAATTGGATATTTGATATGATTAGTCTCCAATAGAACAGAATTAAAACTAAAACTTATCAATAAGTGATAATTAATCAACATTTTTATTCCAAGAATTATTTGAAGTCAAAATCCAGTCTTCATAAAGTAGGCTTAGATTAGCTTGAAAAAATCATGGCGAGTTAAGTTGGCTAGTGTGGACAGAATTCTGGTTTCTGTACCCTTCCCCTACGTTTACAGAAAGTATCTGAAAATACAAGTATACAAGATTATTTAGTTAAAAAAACAGTTCCCAAACGCTAGATGGCGATAGTAATTTTTTTTTTATCGGCACTAGCGTAAGTTTCCACTCTACCAATGCTCGCTGGTTTGGCACTTTAAAACGAAACCAACAAGAAAATAGCCTCTGTATTTATTTTGTTTCTATGGGTTGGGTTACGTTTTTTGGTGACTTTTCAGGCTATTTTTATCTCGTGTTTCATATTTTCATGGCATTATGGATAAAAATTTTGGGGTTTGTTCCCACAGTGTTTCTATACAATGCAAGAATAGTTAAGATAGTTAGGTTAGATTTATAGATGAAAGGTGATAGATTTCTGAAAATTGTGTCTTTTTGCAATCTTTGGCTATAGGAAAAGTAATACATCCAACGAGTAACTGACAAGAGCGGAAAGTGGAGCCGGTGTCAACAAAAACACACCCAACACCATCTAGCGTTTGGCGATACTTGGCAATTTTTTTCTGTGCAATGATATAATTACTTTAATTTGTTTAGTTGGTAAAACAAGTATCTGATCTCAGTTCCTAACAGAAAAACGATTGCAAAACCTGAAAAATACCAATGTCAACAAACCCTAGATGGCGTTGCTAATTTTTGTTTTTACTGACACTAGCGCCAGTTGTCATAAGAGAAGAGCAGATGTAAGGGAAACGGTTCTTTCTCGTGTTTCGCTCTTTCTCTTGTACTTTGTGCGATAGCCTTCTTTAAACTCCTCACTAAATTGACAAGAATAATTTCTGATGAGTGTTTTTTTTTTTTTTTTTTTTTTTAATGGGAAGTAGGCCTATTAGTTTCATCTGCCTCGATGATACAGAGGTTCTCAAGTTATTGTAAATTTTTAACTTGTTGATCCAGATGTTGCCATCGCTAGACAAAATAGCTAAACACAATCGAGAAGATGGTTGGAATTGGAATGAATGCAACTATTTGCAAAATTAGTAGATTTTCTTTTTATTAATTCCATTTTTTATTTATATTTTTTGCTCTCTTTGCTAGCTTATTTATGCAATCTTTTTTTTCTTATGTTTCTTCTTCTTCTTCTGTGTTCTTTCACAGGTGGCGCAATAAATGCATGAATAACGATTTGTGTATATACTTGTAATATAAAAACAAACATTAAACAAAAAAAAAAAAAAAAAAAAAAAAAAAAACAATAAGTCTCACTTGTGAATTACCATGGTAAGTTTCTTGTTCACTGTCTTTTGCAGCTGAAACTTGGGTTCTTATAATTAGCTCGGTTACTTTGCTTGATAGGTTATTTTGTTTAAACGTTGGCTCATGGAATATTGGAAGCTTGTAAGAGTCAGATATCCGGCAGTTTAACACGAGAAGATAGGAACAAACAAAAACCACTGCCAGTTTTACTGTAACGTCTAATAACTTAGTTAGAAAAATAAAAAGTTTCAAAAAGAATTATTCATCTGCAATTTTATTAGATTAAAGCTGGCGATTCTCTGTAAGTATTGACTATTTATTTTTCAACAAATGAACCCAAAATCCAGGCTACACAAAGAAGTCCTAAGCCCCTTGGGAAAACCTCTACTGGCTAAATATTATAGATGACTTTAAGCTGGCATTAGTGACAAAATTTGGAGTATACTTTACCGTCCCAACGTTTCACAATTCTCGAGAAGATAAGCCTCCTGCAGTTTAGGATTATTAACTGTTTAAAAGACCTAGCATGTCTTGAAATTTTGATTCGGATATATTCCAAGACCGTTTTAGGATGAAATTACAGATCAGGGGCTTTTCAGTGTCTTGTAAAGTACCGTAGACAATAAAAATAACTTTCAGCGATTAATCTAGAACCAAATTTATGTTCGGAAATATATTTTTAAGCTGAAAAACAGTGACTCTCGTTAAATAGCATCAAACTCTAGATGGTATTGTTTTTATTTTTTACCACCAGCGGCGGTTCTAATTCTCTCGAGTTCTTTAACTCTTTGTGTTGGCTCACTAATGAAATCGTATCAATACGAGCGGTTCTTATTCCAAAATTATAATATTGCTAGCCAATTAGACGTGCTTTACATTTCATGCTTGATCAGTGGAAGGTTTACTTTCGTGTTACCAAAGACTTACTAACAATTGTTAAATTTAGGTATTTTGTTCAAACTATGTTTGCAATTTTCCTTTACTATGGAGCATAATACTAGCGAAGAAATTAATCGTGAATTAGTTCTTATTGAATTCTAACATTAAAAAATAATCCTCCCTATCCTCAGTGTTTTCTAGGGGAACATATTCCACTTTTGACCCATGCCTCCAGCTACCCCCATCTGTCTGGGGTAAGGGGGACACATTTCGCAAAACATCAGCTGTGATATTAAGTTGAATGATAATCTGTCCTAATGGACTTAATTTCTAATTATCAAGCATTGCATTTGAAAATAAATCTTTAATGGTGAAATGAGCGGTAATTCCTCAAGGATTTTTTTTTTCTTTCAATAGAACACAAAAAAAATCTTACGTTCTAGAAAAAAAAAACTTGCCGTTTTCCCCAGCTCAGCTCAAGAAATTCATTTCATCCCTACTTTTGATACAGCATGGATAATTATGTTGAAAAAAACTAGATCGGACAATTCCTCAGCCAAAATCTCGTGAAACTGAGAAATAAGCTTTTTAGCTCATGAATCTTCATAAAAAAAATAAATAGAATGTAGCTTTTGGCTGTTCAAGTTTATTCGATTTTATATTGTGTCCATACTCATCTTCCTTTTGGTTGCCCATGCTCAGTCCTAATGATAGTACTCCTCTTCTACTAGCTATAGTACTAAAATGATGAATTATTATTTAATAAATTATTTCTATTCTTTCAATTCCCTTAGCTTGTCGCAGAACATGAAAAAAGTATGAAAACATATCATCCTTCAGGTGCTACTATCCTTCAGCTATCAACTAAAGCAATTTAAATCCCTTGATCGTTTTAAAACTAAGCAAGAAAATTACAATCAATTCAAACTTCTTCTTTCACACGTCTCCACTTGACAGAATAAGAAATCACAGGTATATGATAATCATGTGGTGTCAATGGTGTATATATAAATGATGTATATGGTGTCAATAAGGAATTTTGTTTGGTTCCAAGGGTGCTGGAAGCACTACATTACTCACAATACTCATCACAATACTACATTACAAAATACTCAAAAACCTGTTTTTGAAACTGTTACCGATCTTGAGATTACTTGTTGACCAGCAATTATGGTGCAAAAAAGGAACTTATAGAATTTGGTGTAAAAAATTTTACATGTAATATTACCACTTTTAACCAAAGTTTATTCAATAACTTACATACACGCAAGGTGCACAAATCTTAACTCTATTCAAAAATATTTATTTAAGTGACATGTTTTTAATGGAACTAATAAGTTTTTGGGCTATCAATCAATGGAGCCTGAGATACTGCTTTTAAAGATCTGCGTTCAATATAATTAACCCAGATTATCGCAGACTAAGTGTGCAAGCGACGACCAAGATTTACACACCAGTTTCGTCTTTAGAAATTGTCAATAAGGAATTTTGTTTCGTGCCAAGGGTGCTGGAAGCACTACATTACTCATTACAAAATACTCATTACTGATTACATCTTACAATACTCATTACAAAATACTCATTACATTACTACATTACAAAATAAGCTGAAATGATGTATTAATTTTTTTATAGAATCATTTTACGCCGTCAATGATTCAAACGGTGACGAATCCAGATGGTACAGTGTCTATAATTCAAATGGATCCTAGTCAACATCCCATTATAAAACCCTCCCTGATGGAACGCAAGCTCAAGTTCAAGGAGTAGCTACGGTAATACTTTGCTTTTTTATTTAGCTATTATTCTCTTTTGTGCAAATACTTGTCACATTTTCGTTTTTAGTTGAAAAAAAAAACCCCTTGCTATGGTCTATCTTTACAGGGTGTGATGTGTATCTGAAGGGAGTTTTGGTGGACAGAAAATAGCTATATTTGAGTACAAGAAAATATATTGCAATAAACGTTTCGGCAAGTAGTCTTGAAACTAAACTATTTCAAGGTGGGATCAACCAAATAGAAAAACCCTCAAATGTAAAAAAGAAGTAATAAATGTGGCAGAGGACTTTACATTATCTACTTGTGGTGCTTATCTCTGTTTAATGGCCCTTCACGCAGGATGTTTAAGGGGGGGGGGCTGCGGGCCAGCAATCCTGTGCTTTTGCACACTCTTCTTGTTTAACTGCCCTAGATTTTTCTACGTACCCATTTAGAGCTGGCTGAACTCTGGCTAAGCTTACTGAGTCACGCCACTGACTCTTGTTCCAAACCAAATAACCAGCGATACCAGGTGAACCCTTATCCTTGTCCTTATGGATAAGGATAAGGGTTAAGGATACGGATAAGGGTTGATATCCTTATCCTTATAACCCTTATCCTTATGGACAGAGGATTTGAAGTTTAGTGAGACCACTAATTTCGAAATATCCTCAAATAGGTCTTGCACACTATATATGTTGTGACGTAATATCATTGTAAAGCTTACTAAAATATATTCTAACTTCGAAATAATTCAGTTTTCTACAAAGGTTGATCAGAAAAAAAAATTGTTTCCGCTCGTGGTGCGGGTCTTCATAAGCTATTCTCCGTTTTCTATATTATCAAAATATCCCAAAAATATGACACTTTAACAAAAAAAAAAAAAAAACTGTTTCTCAAAGCAACCTTCCCTCATTGGTAGAAGCATTTTCTAGCTTTTATCCCTTGCCCCTCCCGCAGGACTTCACGGAGTACTCATACCAAAATGCTTGATTTATTCGTAAAATACACAGATACCATTTCGAACCACATTCAGAATACAGTAAGTAGTTATTTCTAAGGCTTACCTGTTTAAAACAAGTTTAAAATTATGAACAATGAAAATAATTCCTGATGAAGTGCTCCTTTAATAAAAATTATTTCAAAGGATTTTTTGTCTTAAAAATTAAATATGTTTTTTATGTAGTTTGTACCCTTCCTCTGTGAATGAAGGTGGCGGAATGACATTGAGTGCAATAAACGGTCCAGATGGAGCACAACTGGCAACCATGGATCTCAGCAGTGTTACGGAATCGGGTTATCACTGAAGGTCACATCTTACTAACGGGAGAAGATGGGCAGAGTAAGAAGTATTTTTTACTTTGATTTCATTTCCTTTCATTGAATTTAATTATATGGTTTATTATGTTAATATATCAATATTTTCCGCTATTACGGTAGACAACCTTAGCTGGATATCGTTTTCAACCATATAGTGATTCTAGTGAGCCGTATCTATATTCAAAGTACCAAAGGCGGTCAAATAAAATCAGACTGTTTTAATTGGTTCAAATTGAAAAACTGAAAATAATTCTGATATAAAACCATGGATAGATAGATAGGTTTATTTACATGAAAGCCCTATTGGGCCATATTGACATACAAAAAAAATAAGCAAAACAAAAAAGATTCGGCTTTTTTTTTAACAATCCAAAAATTAGAAATTTTGCCAATTTTTTTTTAAAAAATTAGAGAATTTATTTTTTAAATTAAAGAAAAAATACAACAATAAAACGTAAACTGACAAAATACTAGAAATGATTATTCAAGAAAATCATCACGATGCCTTATACCTACCCGGACGACCGTTCGAATATTATTTATATCTAAATAATACCTAATTTTCAAAATTCCCAAACTACAATCCCTCCCGCCAATCATATGTATCTTAAAAAAATTCGCAAAAACCTAGAGTTCGTTTTTTTACGAAAAAAAAAATCCATATACTATTATGTATTTTTTGGTAACAGTGGGTGTCAAATTAAAAAAAAAAAAGATACGTAGTGAAAATAAGCTAAAAAGATCTAGCAATAAACAGCTTAGGAAGATGTTCCTTCTCTTTGAAGGTGTAGATGGCTTTGACAGTTAACAGATTGTAAATGTTTGTAATCTTATGGATGAAAAGTGTTCAAATTACTAACTAATTGTAGTTATTTATTTACGGTCCAGCGTCGCAACATTGACAAAATTCTGGTACTGTAGTTCAAAGTCTTGCTAAACTTCATAATTTTCAAAGTATCAAAAAAAAAAAAAAAAAAATTTTGCTTAATTGCGGTTTTCAGGTATGAATAGACCTAAGACGGGTTGAATAGACCTAAAATTCTGTTAACTTCATAATTTTGAAACCACCAAAGTTTTTTTGGAAAAACTGCGGTTTTAGGTATGAATAGACCAAAGATGGGTTAAATAGATTTAAAATCTGTCTAACTTCATAATTTTGAAACAACCCAAAATTGTTTTTAGAAAATTGCGGTTTTGAGGTATGAATAGATCTAAGATGGGTTAAATAGATTTAAAATTCTGTTAAACTTCATGATTTTGAAACAACCCCCCCCAAAATATTTGGAAAATTGCGGTTTTCAGGTATGAATAGACCTAAGATGGGTTAAATTGACGTAAAATTTTGTTAAACATTATAATTTTGAAACTACCAAAAAAAATCTTGGAAAATTGCGGGTTTCAGGTATGAATAGACCTTAGTTGGGTTAACTAGACCTAAAATTTTGATAAAACTTCATAATTTTGAAGCTGCAAATAAATTTCTGGAAATTGCGGTTTTTCAGGTACGAATAGACCTAAGACGGGTTAAATAGACCTAAAATTCTGCTAAACTTCATAATTTTGAAACTACCCAAAAAAAAAAAAAAAATCTTGGGAAATTGCTGTTTTCAGGTATGAATAGACCTTAGTTGGATTAAATCGACCTAAAATTCTGTTACACTTCATAATTTTGAAACCACCAAAGTTTTTTTGGAAAACTGCGGTTTTTAGGTATGAATAGACCAAAGATGGGTTAAATAGATTTAAAATTCTGTCAAACTTCATAATTTTGAAACAACCCAAAATTGTTTTTAGAAAATTGCGGTTTTGAGGTATGAATAGATCTAAGATGGGTTAAATAGATTTAAAATTTTGTTAAACTTCATGATTTTGAAACAACCCCCCAAAAAATTTGGAAAATTGCGGTTTTCAGGTATGAATAGACCTAAGATGGGTTTAAATAGACGTAAAATTTTGTTAAACATTATAATTTTGAAACTACCAAAAAAAGTCTTGGAAAATTGCGGGTTTCAGGTATGAATAGACCTTAGTGGGGTTAACTAGACCTAAAATTTTGATAAACTTCATAATTTTGAAGCTGCAAATAAATTTCTGGAAAATGCGGTTTTCAGGTACGAATAGACCTAAGACGGGTTAAATAGACCTGAAATTCTGCTAAACTTCATAATTTTGAAACTACCCAAAAAAAAAAAAAAATCTTGGGAAATTGCTGTTTTCAGGTATGAATAGACCTTAGTTGGATTAAATAGACCTAAAATTCTGTTACACTTCATAATTTTGAAACTACAAAAAAAAAAAAAAAAATATTGTAAAATTTCAGTCTTCAGATATTAATAAATCTAAAATTGTTCTAGGGAGCGAAAAAAAATCTTGCATTTTCATGTTCTTGGTACTTGAATATTATATTATAAGCTGAAATCTATTCTCTACCATATGAATTAGTTGAGTGAAAATAATAAATATGTAGTTCCCATGAACTGCTAGCCTCATATAGCTCATACAAACTTTAAACCAGTTTTAGATTTCTCGTGGAACTTTCATTAGAAAAGTCAAATGGTGCTAGTGGGGTATATTTATATATAAGAATGTTTTCATGAAAAAAGTGTTTTCTAAAACTTACTGGTAATAAACATGATTGAATTACTAAAATTCCGGTTTAAC
>CM051268.1:40656444-40756444 GCA_027921565.1 Artemia sinica | reverse complement strand
AATACCGTAACTATTTAATTTACTTATTAAAATACTATGATCGACCGTGTCAAAGGCCTTAGAGAAATCCAAAAATAAAAACCAATACAGTTTTTTTTAAAGTCGAGTTGTGAGCGTATGAACTGTGTGGCGTCAATTAGAGCATGAGAAGTTGAAAATTTCAGCCGAAAGGCATATTGGTGAGTAGAAATCCAGGAAACGGAGTGCTGACTGCCAAACAGAAAGGGAGACAGACTTCTGAAGATAATTCTCTCGAACACTTTGGATATAACAGGAAGAATTGAGATTGGACGATAATTACCTATCTCAGTTGGATCACCCTTTTTAAGAACTGGAATAACAAGGGCTGACTTTAGTAAATCAGGGAAAACTCCGTGGGTTAAAGATAGGTTGGCAATATGCTTGATGGGCTCGTAAACAAAAGGAGATATGGTCTTCAGGAGCTTATTGCTTAATCTAAGCCAGTCAGGTGTAAAACTAATAGGGAGAGAACCGATGATTTTAAGTACCTCATTGCTATCAGTTGCACAGAAAAAAAGGGATCTAGATTGAAGCAAGGGATTACAGCCTGTAAGGAGGAGCGGGGGTCAGTAGGAGGAACATTAGAAAAATAATTATTAAATACGTCAGGTGCATGTAAAGGGTCAATTAATCTGCCATTTGTGTCTTTAAGGCGAATAGGTATAGACTTTGATTTTCTATTTTTTCAGAGTATATCATTTATGGTGGACCAAATCTTTTTCAGGTTTCCTTTGCAATTGAGAATTTTTGTATAATAATAATTTTTCTTCGCTTCACGGATGAGTTTAGTGTATAAGTTTTTATAATTTTTATAATTTGGTAGGTCAATATCACCACTGGTCTTAGAGGCTAACTTATATAAGTTGTTTTTACGATATGAGGAGACAATGAGGCTATGTGACATCCAGGGGCATATAGGGATAGTTTTCCGGTTAGGTATACGGATAGGAAAAGTTGAATGGATAATCTCACTTAGCCTTTGCGCAAAACCATTTGTGGCAGAATTTACCTCTTGACAATTTAAAACATCGGACCAGTAAGTGGTTCTTACGCAATCGATAAAATGGGTTATATTTGCAGAGCTGTAATTTCTAGTAGGTGTTGGGATATTAATTCTATAGCGTAGAGGTAGGGGTTGTGAAGGTAGCGGCAAGTAAATAGGAAAATGGTCAGACAGATCCGAAAATATTATATTAGAGGACAGGTCATTTCCCAGGGAAGTAGATACAAAAATGTTATCAAATAATGTTGAAGTTGATCTGACAGGATCAACTCTACTGGGGAAAAAAAATTGTGGGTAGAAGATCACTCGCGGTTACTGATTCAAAAAAATTGTCAGATTCAATATTTTTTACCAACATTGAGTTGTTTACAATTAAAGTCCCCAAGAAAGCTATTGCCTTTTTATAGGGTAGATTAATAAAATTAGAGAAATCATCAAAGAGATTACAAAAACATGAGGTCGGAACTGGAGGAGGTTCATAAAACAAGGAGAGTATATAGAAATTTTGGCCGATAACTATATTAGCAATATTGAATAAATACGTCTGAGATTTATTTATGTAGAGAAAATAGATTCGCACTCTGATAGCCTGGTAAAATTTACATTCGAACGGATGTAAAGTGAGATACCCCCAGAACACTTTGTCAATCTCCTGAGTATATGGATTATTTGGTAACCAGGGAGTAAAAAATCACTAGTGTCATCATTATCGGAAAAGCTATGTCTCTGTTAATCCTATTACGTCAAAAGGGCAGAACACCATGACTGAAATTAAATCTTTAAACTTGAGCCACTTATCCCGGATGCTTTTGATGTTGAAACAAAGAACATTAAGGGAATTATTATTGACTAGTTTTGGCTTCACATTGGTAGCAAAATCGAGAATATCAAGATATTTACAATTAGAATGAGTTAAGGTATCATCGGGGCTGCTTATAGGGTTGGCATACTGGTTACTTTCTATATCGGAATAATTAAAAGCAATGTTATTAGAAAGGGATAAATTAGTTAAAAACGAAAAGTCACACATAAAAAATTAGTCGTCAGGGCTTCTTGTTGGGTGTCATTCTCGCTTGGGTTTTGCTTTGAACATCATCCTCGCCCGAAGAGACTTCGTGAGGGGTTGTCAATTTCTGTTGTACTGTGTTGGTCGGCTTTTTTTTTTTTTTTTTTTTTTTTTTTTTTTTTTTTCTTCTTTTTTTTTTTTTGCTATGGGCTTGGAGCTTCTACCATCGTTTCAGGTGCTGGTGATTCTTTCAAATTTCTGGGGGACTTGGTAACAGTTGGAATCGTAAGAAATGTTGAGTTAGAATGGCATTCCATGCCTTCTTTGAAGGATAAAAGTTGGACCGTAGCTTTTTGCCAGATTTCCTCTCCTAGGAGCGTAGTAATGGCCTTTTTTTAAGGATATTTTTCAGTTCAACTGGTTCACTGCAAACCTCGATAAGATGGGAAACTGCGAGTATTGAACCTTATTCTTGAATGATGAATAACTTGTGGATGCGATAAAACTGGAGGCTTGGGAAGAGGAAGGCCTCTCTGCGGTTTGGCGTTAAGTAGAGGAAATTGAGTGGAACATTGGGTAAATGAGAAGCCTTTATCTATTGGGGGTGGGACCTGTTTCCTCTGGTTCTTTGAAACTTCAGTTTGGCTATTTAAGGGTCGACTTGGAGTTGGTTGTCTAGGGATTGTAGCGGCTATGACGGAGTAGGGCAAGCTCAATCTCACAGAGGTTCTGGAGGATCTCGGCTCTCTTGTGATAGGTCGGACAAAGTTGCTTCTCAAGTGCCCTGTGCCCCTTATTATTACAATTTTTTACAGTAGGGCGTCTTTCTCGGTGCAATTTTCTGTAACGTGGCTAGGTTTACCACATTTCGACATGATTGGAGTGACTGTTTACAATTATTTTCGCTATGACCATGAGCTAGGCAAATTGTGCATTGTAGGGGCTTTGGTTTATAGGACTTATGGTGAAGGGCCATACCATACAAAACAACTTCTTTTGCAACTCGTTTTTGCATACTTTGATGTATATCAGCCTGAGCACTGAGCGACTGGGTATAAGATTACCATCATTTTCAAGCTGAGTCTTGTGGCTGGCTGTTGTTGGTTGGACGGGATGACCCGAAGAATCAATTAGTTCAGCTTTTAATTCCTCTATTGGTATACCTGTGTCAACACCATAAATCACGTATTTATACGACTTTTCTACTTCTTTTGAAGTGGCAAAGATTTTGGAACCCTCAACGATTAGTTCCTTGGACCTTGAAAGGACTGAATCCGCGGCCTTATGAGAGGTAAAATAAAGATCTATCAGACCGTCTTTCGGGAAAACTACTTCAAAAGTTGAGTTAGCTAGTAGAAATATAGGCTTTCTAATACCCATTAACCGATCTCTAGTAAAGGGTTGACCATTGGTTTTCTTGATGGTCACAATGTAATAGCATGGCTGATCTAAAGAGCTAGATAATGATTCAATTGGCGGGGAATCATCAGGGAGTGATATAATCTCAGGTTGGGGTTCTTCGGTTGGTGATCTAATTGCATCATTTTTTTATTTTTTTTTGCCAGGGGTTTCACCAGTACTTTTAGCTTGAAGGATGTTTAGGGGTTTATCCCCTTAAGATGTGTGGTTGATTTAGACATAGGAGTCGGGGGGGGGGGGGGGGGTTCTAGTTAAGTTTCTTTTTGAGGGCAGGAAAGGTGAGACATCTATGTCTTTTTTACAGGAGGTTCCTTTGTGTCAGACATGAGCTATTTGGAACTAAAAAATCTCACCTCTGATTTCTTTCACTGTTCAGGACCATAACACAAATCCTATAATCCAATTAAACAAAAACAAAGGTAACTAATATCACTTAGGAAAGTCCAGGGAAATGCACGGTCTGTAAATGTTCAAGGTACACAACGGGGAATTTCGACTGGCAAATACCAAGATTGAAAACAGTAATTAGTTAAAAACGGTAATTAGTTTAAAAACAGTAATTAGTTAAAAAGGGATAAAATTAGTTAAAAAACGAAAAGTCACACATTAATTAGTCGTCAGGGCTTCTTGTTGGGTATCTTCTCGCTTGGGTTTTGCTTTGAACATCATCCTCGCCCGAAGAGACTTCGTGAGGGGTTGTCAATTTCTGTTGTACTGTGTTGGTCGGCTTTTTTTTTTTTTTTTTTTTTTTTTTTTTTTTCTTCTTTTTTTTTTTTTTGCTATGGCTTGGGGCTTCTACCATCGTTTCAGGTGCTGGTGATTCTTTCAAATTTCTGGGGGACTTGGTAACAGTTGGAATCGTAAGAAATGTTGAGTTAGAATGGCATTCCATGCCTTCTTTGAAGGATAAAAGTTGGACCGTAGCTTTTTTGCCAGATTTCCTCTCCTAGGAGCGTAGTAATGGCCTTTTTTTTAGGATATTTTTCAGTTCAACTGGTTCACTGCAAACCTCGATAAGATGGGAAACTGCGAGGTATGTGGCTAACATTTGCCATTCTTGATTATAATGATGAAAATACCTTGTGGATGCGATAAAACTGGAGGCTGGGAAGAGGAAGGCTGCGGTTTGGCCTTGCGTTAAGTAGAGGAAATTGAGTGGAACATGGGTAAATGAGAAGCCTTTATCTATTGGGGGTGGGACCTGTTTCCTCTGGTTCTTTGAAACTTCAATTTGGCTATTTAAGGGTCGACTTGGAGTTGGTTGTCTAGGGATTGTAGCGGCTATGACGGAGTAGGGCAAGCTCAATCTCACAGAGGTTTGGAGGATCTCGGCTCTCTTGTGATAGGTCGGACAAAGTTGCTTCTCAAGTGCCCTGTGCCCCTTATTATTACAATTTTTACAGTAGGCGTCTTTCTCGGTGCAATTTTCTGTAACGTGGCTAGGTTTACCACATTTTCGACATGATTGGAGTGACTGTTTACAATTATTTTCGCTATATGACCATGAGCTAGGCAAATTGTGCATTGTAGGGGCTTTGGTTTATAGGACTTATGGTGAAGGGCCATACCATACAAAAAAACTTCTTTTTGCAACTCGTTTTTGCATACAATGAGCACTGAGCGACTGGGTATAAGATTACCATCATTTTCAAGCTGAGTCTTGTGGCTGGCTGTTGTTGGTTGGACGGGATGACCCGAAGAATCAATTAGTTCAGCTTTTAAATTCCTCTATTGGTATACCTGTGTCAACACCATAAATCACGTATTTATACGACTTTTCTACTTCTTTTGAAGTGGCAAAGATTTTGGAACCCTCAACGATTAGTTCCTTGGACCTTGAAAGGACTGAATCCGCGGCCTTATGAGAGGTAAAATAAAGATCTATCAGACCGTCTTTCGGGGAAACTACTTCAAAAGTTGAGTTAGCTAGTAGAAATATAGGCTTTCTAATACCCATTAACCGATCTCTAGTAAAGGGTTGACCATTGGTTTTCTTGATGGTCACAATGTAATAGCATGGCTGATCTAAAGAGCTAGATAATGATTCAATTGGCGGGGAATCATCAGGGAGTGATATAATCTCAGGTTGGGGTTCTTCGGTTGGTGATCTAATTGCATCATTTTTTTATTTTTTTGCCAGGGGTTTCACCAGTACTTTTAGCTTGAAGGATGTTTAGGGCTTGTATCCCCTTAAGATGTGTGGTTGATTTAGACATAGGAGTCAGGGGGGGGGGGGGGTTCTAGTTAAGTTTCTTTTTGAGGGCAGGAAAGGTGAGACATCTATGTCTTTTTCAGGAGGTTCCTTTGTGTCAGACATGAGCTATTTGGAACTAAAAATCTCACCTCTGATTTCTTTCACTGTTCAGGACCATAACACAAATCCTATAATCCAATTAACAAGAACCAAGGTAACTAATATCACTTAGGAAAGTCCAGGGAAATGCACGGTCTGTAAATGTTCAAGGTACACACGGGGAATTTCGACTGGCAAATACCAAGATTGAAAACAGTAATTAGATCTAAATGTAATCGTAATGTAATAATTTAATTTTTTTTAGATTTCTAGATAGATTTCTTCTCCTTTCAATTACAAAAAAAATGTTGGAAGCTTAGAAGCCCCATTATGTTTTTAGCTTTACATTTTAGTATCTAAATGTGGGTGAAACTAGGATATGTGAGAAGTAGATTTCACGTGGAGATCAAATATGATAATTTTCTAAGCGATTATTTAATCGTATTTGTTTAATCAAATAGCTTTCGTAGCAAACAAAACTGAATGCTAAATTATGCTATTTTAACAGTCATTTAAGAAAGAAAAAAAAAATATCACTTATTTAATACACTAACAAAATATGGTACGAAAGAATTTGCAAATCTGTTCGTTCGGCACTTGACGGGTTGTAGTCTGTTCTGATGCCTGGTGAGTTTGGGGGTTGGTGCGGTTGGAGGAAGAATTGAGCGATGTTTCTCGTTTGACATGAGTGATTTCTCGAATCTCATTATCAAATCGTGTATTCGGGCGAACAAAGTGGGCAAGCTCATAACCACAAGGGCATGCTCTTAACTCTCATACCTGGGTCCAAGAATTATTTTAGTAGCAGGTTTCTGAACGTCTTCTAGTTCCTCTGACATGTAGGTAGTGTTTTGTGCTTGGGGAACCCAGACAGGACAACAATATTCAAGGATTGGCCTGATGTATGTCGTGTAAGCCAGTAAGAGCTGACGATCTGAGAAACCCAGCCTTCGCATACTCGTTAGACTTTGGATTGAGTAGTGTCCTTTGCGCACGATATTGTCTACGTGCAGTTTAAAAACGAGGAATCGCTTGTAAAAGTCACGCCTAGTATCGTCGCGGACGAAACAGTTGGAAAGGGAAAATCTGGTATTGTAATATCTCGTTTGAGCGGGTTGAAGCGTAGAACTTTCGATTTCTGCTCGTTTAGTTGCAGGCTATTAGATTTACACTGGTCAACGAAGTCCGAAAAAAGTGTTGGTTCGAACTACTGTTTTTGCTACTCTGCGTTTTCTACTATGTATTTGAGAAGCGAAGGCAAGTCGTCAACGAGCTTGAAACGCTCCTCAAATTCTGCAAGGATTTTATTGATGACTGCAAGGAATAAAAGAGCAGCTAGTTTTATTCCTTGGGGACAGCCACAAGTTAGTTCGGTCCAATCAGAGTGGATATCATCGGCAAATAACGGACATACCGATTACCGTCGCCCTCGAAGAAAATCTCTCACTAATAGCAGCAAGTTTTTTCCAGCTCCCATCTCTTTTTAGATTTGTCAGTGCAATGAGGTGCTCTATAAAGTCGAATGCTTTCCTGTAGTCTGCCAAAAGTAAATCGATAACACTGTTTGGTCTGTCCGGCCACTCAACTATCAAATGGTACATCTGCAATAGGTATATTGCCGTGCTACTGCCTCGTATACAACCATTTGGTAAGTGTCTATTGAGGGTGCAATCTGCTGTAATAGGGCACGGTGGATAAAACCTTTGGCCACTTTAGCCAAGTTGGGAGTTATGGATATAGGTCTCAGCTGATCGCAGGACTGGGGTGCCTTTACTTTGGGAATGACCCGCACATAGGCAGCTTTCCTCATTTTGGGAACGATTGTTCTGAGAAACACTGATTTATGATTGATGCCATGGGTTTGGCTAGAAAAAGGTGACTACTCTTTCAGTAGCTTCACAGGGAGTTCACCTGGGTATGTGGCACAGTTGTTACGTAGTCGTTCGACATCCGAGGCTCCCGTCTTTGTTGCTGATTCGTACTTCAGTCCCTTTCTGTTTTCCATCAAGCCTTTTTAACTGCGTCGTACACTTTTGGGAATCTGACTTTAGGAGTGGAGCTACTTTTTCCCTTTATATACCTTTTCCTAGATACGCGAAGAGCTGAAACGGCTTTGTTTCTCAGCTTGTTCCCCTCCGATACTTCTCCTACGGCATGGAGATTGCATCGTTTTTTTGATCATTATGTTGAGCTCTGAGTTTAGCCACGGCTTATCTGTTTCACAGACCAAGCGCATTTTGACAGGAAAGAATTCGCTGTTTTTTTGTTACAGAGTGGAATATAGTGTCTCGACCTTTTTTCATCGATGTCAGTTATAGCACAGATTGCAGCAAAATCGAAGTTCGCAATCCGTCTGCCAAAGGTTTGGATGGAGCTTTCACTCAGTGGTCTGTACAGTATTCTAGTCTTTTTTGGTTTAGGTATACGGTTTCTGTTCTTCGAATTCCATCATGAAATGTTGTGATCAGATTTTGCAAGTGGTCCTAAAGAAAATGGCAGTTCATAGTACGCTTCGAGATTTGTCAGTATGAGGTCCAGTACGCTTTCACTTTCATGAGTGGAACATCAATAACTTGTTTAAGGTCCAACACACGTGAAATTCCTTTTTTGTCGGTTAAGTTGGAGTCTCCTGCTGTGATAAATGTTGGATTGCTGTACTGTTCCTGAAAACTGTCAACTTGATATTGCAGATACGTCACTAATTCTCGCCTATTACGCGCACCTTCTGGATAGTATATCGCTGCTATTATGATGCATGAGTAAGTCCTTGGTAGCCCCTTCGGGTTGCACCAGAGCCAGATTGTCTCGTGGCACGAATCTGAGGGATACCAAGTTGTTTGCATGGTAAGTCTTGGCGGCAATAGATTGCTACGCCACCTCCACGTCGGTTATCCTCTCTATCGTGTCTGGTATTAAAAAAGTTCAGATATCCTTTGATTGCACCCGTTTCGGTTGTCATATCCCATCATTCAGTAATTACTGCTAATGGTGCTAAGTTTATGCGCAAGACAAGTTCTAATTCATCAACCTTGTTGGTTAGGGACCGGGCGTTGCAAAGAATCAGGTTTGGAAGATATGTCTTGGCATTCAGCGTTACAGGTTTTAGTACGGGAGGGGACTATTCGAGGGGAGGGGGAGGTGGTCCACAGGATTATCAGGACAGTAAGGTCTCAGGGTTGGCATAGGTGCTGAATACTCTGTAGTTCCTACACGTGTCAAGTATCGGCTATTTTTGATTCTGTTGTTGTTCCGAACTATGGATATCACCGGAATACAGTGGTCACCACCTGAGGTACACAGCGCTCTCTACGTGCTTGGATTCTTCTGCCTGCGCGTTTCCCACGCCATCTCCGCTTCGCATTAGATTTGCGCTGAACGGGTGCGACATCTTGACTAGTTTTGTTGGTATGCGATTAAACTTTTGATGATAGATGGCGCGGTCTGATATGCGATTAAATTTTCGACGATAGATGGCGCCAGCGTCCAGAACTGATACGCTTGCTTTTCAGAAAGCTTTTTGGGCTAGCCTCGGCTTCTTTTGTTGTCATTTTTATAAAATAAATGTAGCACTATAGTCACTGCATAAATGGTTGAAACGATCTTCGCTCAGGATGAACTACATCTCCAACACAAACAAGCTAAACTAAAGTAGTATGGTATGCTTAGCCTCAACGGCGCAATGCCCCCTCATTCAATGGTTTTGCTTACATGGATTGAATGGAATATGTTAATTCACTGCAACAGCTTTAAGCTTACATAATCATGCCAATATTGAAAGAAAATTAGATTGTGCAAGAAGCTGCAATAGCAGCAACAAAAATCAGAAGTGGCAAGTACTTTTTCAAGGTCAGTAAAAAGGATATAAGAAAAATGTCGAGCAATAAAAAAACTGGTAAAAATGATGAAGGAATTATGATATCTCTCTTTTGCAAAATCTCTAATAGATGCTTGTCCTCCTTGCCCTCCATAAAGGTTATATCTCGTGAAATACCGTTTTTGGGTTATTTTTGGGTATTTATTCTTTTGTGAATAGGATGTTTTAAACGTATATGTTTCTTTATTTGTTTTATCTTTTCTAAAGGAAGTTTTTTTTTTAATCATTTCAGCCTATCCAGTTTCCATTTCTGGTATGGTGACAGTTCCTGCAATGTATCAAACCATGTTATCTAGTATGGCTCAATTACAAGGCAACGGTGATATCCAGGTACGTATTTGTCGCCGCGACTCTTTTGCTCTCTGTTTCTCTTTCAAGAAATCGTTGTCTATTGCTCTGTTAGAGTGAAGCTTTGGTAGGAGTCGTCGAATTTTTGGCAGTGTTTTTGCTTATTTCAAAAGCTCTGTTTTGTCGACAAAGTAAACTATTAAATTCCATAGTGTCCCCAGGAATGACTAGAAGGGGCAATTAAAGGAGACAAAAATATGTTGATAATGAGCTGGATCATAAAGGAGGGGGGGGGGGGGTAAAAACCTCTGGGCGCCTCTCCCTTCGCTTACACTTGCGTTTAGTTTTGCTAATGAGACTAGTAGATGAAGGGGCTATTTATAACTGATAAACATACTATGATTTGTTCCCCAGAATTGAAGGGAGACAAAATATGTTGCACGTTAGGCGCTCTACTGCTTACACTGCGTTTAGTTTTGCTAATGAAGACTAGTAGTGAAGGGGCTATTTATAACTGATTTTTGATTTGTTTTCTCACGTAGTACCTGCTCACTGTGTACCATTTATTTTATTCCAGTTTCGGAAAAAAACGAAACATTTTTGTGTTTTTTTTTTATTATCAGATCGGCCGTTCAGAATATAAATTCTACTATACTATACTATACTTTACTACAAAATTCTTACTGCTTTACTATAGAATTCTCTGCTTCATAGACAAAAAATGAAATAAAAAAAGTAACACTTAATAAACTGCACAAATTTTACTGACCAAGAATTTATATGAGGCCATTAATTTTTCGCTTTTTTTTTGTGTAGTGCCCAGTAAAATGTTCTTGTGGGTTAAGTTTTTGTTAATTAAATTTTATTGGAGGTGGGTAACAGTTTATTTTCATTTGATGCAATTTCATGCCCTTGGCACCTCAAATATAGCAACGTCTAAGTAATTTGATTCTCGATATGTCCATTAACCAAAAGATAGAAATAATCGTACATCTTTAGGGGGGGAGGGGGAAGGGAAAAGGGGGAGGGGGGGGGGAAAAGAAGGGGGGGGGAGGGGGGGGGGGGGGGGTGCCCGAAATTTTACCCGTTAAATGAAGAGCTATAGCCCCTGCAAGTCCCCCCCCCCTTTTTTTTTTTTTAGCGATAATGAAGAATATCTCATCGGGATTGCTCGAGGAATGTCTTCTGCCCAAAAGAATAAAGCATTTAGATTAATTGAATGATTTAATTTAGAATATTGCTGTGCCCCAATAATTCCCAATGGGCATAACTGATATATATATATATATATATATATATATATATATATATATATATATATATATATATATATATATATATATATATATATATATATATATATATATATATATATATATTAATATATATATATTATATATATATATATATATATATATATATATATATATATAGTATATATATATATATATATATATATATATATATATATATATATATATATATATATATATATTATATATATATATATATATATATATATATATATATATATATATATATATATATATAGATATATATATATATATATATATTATGCCCATGGGGACTCTTTGGTGGTCTGAAAATAAAATAAAAATTATAAAGCCATATTATTTTTATGTTTATTAATTCCAAGATGCAATACGAAATTAACCCAAAGATTAAATCAAAGGATTTTCTAGGAAAGATAAAAACATCATGCGAAAAAATGTATTCTGATTGGTGCGTCAAAGATCAAAACACAAGTTGAATTTAATTTTATCCTTTTTCCTGGGATTTGTTTTTTTTTCTTCGCATTATGAGTGTATTACTATACATTTTTAGCTTTTTCTTCAAATCTTATGAAAACGAGGTCCTAACCCCCTTTTTTATTCGCTTTGTTTAATCTTCTTAAAACTGAAAAAAGACTCGGGATATCAATCACTGTGCAATTTTCTTGTGTCCTTTTAACGCGCGAAAAGTGTATTTTCTAAGCGCTGTTGTTTTTTCCAAATTTTTAAGAAACACAGTCCCGACTCCCTAAGAAACTCCACCTTACTCTTAAACACGTGTCTATTGTCGGTCTTGTCAGTGTCGTATTGTGTTGCATGTTGCATGTTTATTCTAAGCCTGTTAATGTTTATGCTATACTGCCAAACGAAGAAAAAAAGAAGATAGATCGTTTTGTTTAATCAGAAACCTACAATTTCACTCAATATATTGTACACATGATTAGGAAAAGATAAAAGGCAGATCGACGGGGTTTTATGGGACTTTGGTTCGCCTTATCTGACACTAAACGACTGTAAATAACAGTTCGAGTAGGGATAAATCTTTTTTAGAGAGTAAAAAAAAAAACACGATAAAAAATGTATTCGATATTCACATGTACAGTGATCGTTATCAGCAAAAATACTACGTCAAATGACTGTGATGATCAATGCTAATCTATTGCAGGAGTTTATCGCAATAAGCTTTTTGGTGTAAGAAAAGACGAAATATTGGCCATGTATGCAAATTTACTGTCTCAGGTATTTTGCATTAGCCATGCAAAAGATCCTTCACAGTTTTAGTCTCGTAACTTATACATAAAATAAAACTAGTAGGAAAACTAAATTGAAAACATAAGAAAATCAGACCAAAAGAAAAAAAAATCTACAGTTATCCTTTCTCTCGTTTTTCAAAATTGAGTGGATTATTTAAACCCGTAGTTTACGGACGCTCAAATAGAAGTCGTTTATGTTTATGTTGCCTGTGAAACTGGGATTGACAGGACCGAATGGACCTGTAAACACCTGTAACTTGCAACGAATAAACAAGATTTTTATATGATTGGATTCCTTAGTTTTAGATCTAGCCATTCACTTGACTTTTTCTCAAAGAATGATTTAAACTTGTTTAAAACTTTTTTCAATGATTTTCAACGCATCTTTCAATCTAAAAAAATGCGAAAGCAAATTTCAAAAATATAACTCATTAGATGGATAAAGATAAATCTCAGCTATTGAATAGGCCTATAGTAAAGTTGTTGTCTTGTGTTGAAACCACAGGTCTCCAAAAAATAACATATCAATATTGGACAGGAAAATTAAACCTTAAAGCCCTTTAATGTTGACCGTTGTATCCAAGAGAATGGGTCACTCATAAGAGCTGCATCTTTGGCAAAGGCGGATCTAGATCAAATTTTTTTTTTTTTTTTTTTTTGGGGGGGGGGCAAAGATTGACAAATTCTTGTCAATGTGACAAGCGCGCCAAAAATTGATCATATTGACAAGTTTATTAAAATAGGAAAAAAAAAAACGGAATAAGGGCGCCAGAAAAAATCTTGGAGGGGGCCCTCCCCACTCCCTGGATCCGCCTATGATCTTTGGCGTTTAATATGGGAAGAAAGAGAATAAAAACTATAGCACAAATGACAGTTTAAGAGTCTATTAACTTCATTTAAAAAGAAAGAAAATTGGATAATATATATACTAGATCGTATAAACATAATTATATATCTTATATAGACATCAATATATCGTTCAAGCTCAAGTTCCATATATGTTATTAAATACACAATAATAAGGACAATATCCCAAAGGGCTCGATGGCCCGTTATATGGGAAACAACTTACGATAACTAATAATTATAAAACTGGACATATCCATACTAAACTACTCCTGAAAATATATAGATAAGGAATAAGAAATCAAATCACCGACAGTCCCCACGAATGTGGGATCTCCCCATCACCCGACAATCAAAATTAGATTGAAATTTTGTCGTCATCGAGGAAACCAACGCTAAACTAAACAGCAAAACCGAAATATAATGATAGAAATATCTAATAATAACATTTAGCTAATAATATATATATATAACATTTTATATATATATATTATATATAATGATATCTATATAATGATAGATATATATATATAATTATAATATGTAAGGTATATATATATATATATATATATATATATATATATATATATATATATATATATATATATATATATATATATATATATATATATATATATATATATATATATATATATAATATATATATATATATATATATAATATATATATATTATATATATATATATATTATAATATATATATATATATATATATATATATAAATATATATATATATATATATATATATATATATATATATATATATAATCTGCAACGTTATAGAATAAAACTTGGTAAGCCATTGAAAAATTTAACCGGTTAAGGAGGCTAGGCGACTTTTAGCTGGAAAACCTGCTGGGAACATAATCTTCCGTTTTTTGTACCCTCCCATACATTTTCAAGCACATACATTTACAGCAGCTTAGAGTCAAACAAAATCGCCAAACGCTAGATGGTGTTGGTGATTTGTCTTTTCGGCATTGGTGCCAATTTTAGTTTCTTATAAGTTTCCGCTCTTCGAGTTGGATTTTAAATCACCAGGAAGTATTATTTTGTTTTTTTTTATTGACAATCAGTATTACATTTTAATTTCTAATAAGTATCTTACAATCGAATTATTGTTTCCATTATTGGACTAATAATTTCCCTATGGAGCTAAATATTTAATCTTGTTTGAGACTGCAGGGACAATTTTTAAATTTATTTTGTTAGAATTGAAAAATCTCTCTCTGTATTAAAATATAGGTTGTTTTCAACCTTTAATTGACTTAATTTATTGAACGAGTTGCATTGCGTAAAGAACAAACAATTTTACAAATAAACTATTAATTTGGATTAGTCGGTGAAAATTTAATCATTTAAAAGGTAAATTAATAACAATCGGGTTTAGATTTGAAGATGCTAAAATACCGTTTAAGTAAATAAGATTGTATACGTGGAATAAGACATTCGAGTTTTGAAAGATTGCAGCTCGAATGAAAATCCAACAATTTATTTTGTCAAATAAAGGGCCTTGAAATGACATGGCAGATTAGAAAAATAAAAATAACAAGTGAAAAATTTCGCTAGCAAGATACTAATATGGTAAGTTATATTGTTTTAGTCATAATTAAGCAATCGCCTATTTTCTTTTGCTGAATTTAGTGACCAATTTTTTTTTCTTCAGAGGACGGGAAGCAAATCTGTGTTACGAACTCCAGTCATTCGAAAAAAATTGAAGAAAACCGCTTTACTATTTGATCTTTTACGTGTCTAGTCAATGTCACCTTATTTTGCTTTATTATAACTAATTTTGTTTCGTTTTGAAATAGATTATGCTGTGTTATTATTCTTGTCTTGTTTTGTTTAGTTTCACCTTCTCTTCTGTGACATTGTTTTTATTTATTTCGTTCGATGTGGCCTTGTTTTTCAAATTATTTTTCAGCGATACTGGGGCAGTTATGGTAAGTGCATGCTGGTAAAACAGCTTCTCGGCCTTTAAAGACTTGGCGTGAAAAAAAAAAAAATAAGAATTGCTACTTACCCTTGTTTAAGTTGAACAAAAGTATAGCCTGTCGTTCTTCAGTAATCTTTTTACTATTCGGTAGATCTGTAACAATATAAACGATCGGGCTTTCGTGAAGAACATGAGTAAAGTTAACCAAAAGTAAAATTAGGGTACGGGCTTTCTGTAAACGCTCATATAGCTTTTTTCTGTTGTACAAAATTGCAGCTGCCTCGACGTGACTCTACTGCTACACTTTTAATTATTATCTTTCCCCACTCAAATAATATGTCATTATACGTTGTTGGCTTTTTTTTCGAGTTTAGAATTGAAACCGAGTCACAGCATCAGTTTCGAGTTTAGTATTGAAACCGAGTCACAACATCAGTTTCGAGCTTAGTATGGAAACCGAGTCACAGCATCAGTTTCGAGTTTAGCATTGAAACCGATTTACAGCATCAGTTTTTGAGTTTGGTACTGAAGCCAGGTTATTAGCATCAGTTTCGAGTTTATTATTGAAACTGATTCACAGCATCAGTTTCTAGTTTAGTATAGAAACCGAGTCACAGCTCAGTTTCGAGTTTAGCATTGAAACCGAGTCACGGCATCAGTTTCCTATCGGAACCGATTTACAGCATCAGTTTCGATTTAGTATTGAAAATCCGAGTCACAGCATCAGTTTATCACTTCTTAAAACAGACTCTCTAAACGGGGTCTCAAAGTCGACTAAAAAATAATATTTGAACACCTAAAAGAATCTTGGCACTTTGGGGTATTCTACGACAACGCCTTCTATAAAAACCTTATATGCCCCAGGGCATAACTTAAAACACCTGCCCTGATGGTTGTGGGGAAGTGTCCTCCTCAAAATATATTTTCTATCTGGAAATCAACTACGCTGAACAAAATTGCTATCTCAAAATTTTGATTGGATGTGTTTGGGGGAATGATGGGCGTGGGGGGGGGCACTTGGGGTATGTCTCAGTGTGACGTGGGCCGATCTATGTATCAAGTCCCTCAATGAATTTGCCCTACGCATATATTAAGAATCAATGGCTTAGGATCTAGCAAGCCCATGTGATGACTCATACAGAATGATAATCCAGTTAACTTATTTTCTCTTGCAAAATGGTTGCCTTGACGACGAAAGTTTAACTTACAGTTGAAAATTATATTATAGGCAAATCCAGACAAATGTAATTAAGAAAAGGAAAGCAGGTCATTTATCTGAAAAGACGAAGAAAGGGAAGGGAAGCCCCAACAAGTGTCATTTACCCAAAAATAAGAGCTTACCTTGAATGTATTTTCCAGTTTACAGCACTTGAGCAGACAGGAAAACCATGAAAGGGGAGCAAAAGATCGTTATTCTTGAATTTTACAAGCAAAAAGCGTCGCCAAAATTACAGAATTATTTTCGGCTTATTTTTCTTTTGATTCACGGCTCAATATGGCAGCGTTGTCCATCAAACTTTGCACAAATGCTTTTGCTTGAATATTCATGAAATAACTATAAGAAAAATAAAAAAAATTCCGATTTTTATAGGTATGAAAACCTAAGATGGAGCCAGGGGGCAAAAGCTGATGTTTTCATTTTGATAGTCCCCGGTACCATAAGCAAAGATAAGAGAGGTCGGGTTATTTTTGCTTTGCTATTTTTCAAAACCATATCGTTTTAAATTAGAGTGCACCGTGCACATGATGTTAGGTGCGATTCGCTGTTATCCGACTCCTGTGAATTAACACATCGGCTGCAGTGACTCAAAAGCGTTATGTAACACCAAATCAAGTTTAAGAGAGAGTGCAAAAACTTAAAAAGATGTTCTGGATTTTTTCTGTGATTAATATTGGCATTCACTTAACAGAGGAAGGTTTTCTGACGCCTCTGATATGCGGGGTCAGTGCATATTTTGATAAACAAAGTTCCCACCTCCAACTATTTCTACAAAAACAAAATTCTATTTTGACAAATAATATCACATAACGCCTTTTGAAGTATCGCTTTGAGTTTGAATGTGTCAGCTTCCCAAGACGAGGATTAGTCAAAAAGATATTTCTGCTGTAATTTTGTTTTTATTCATGATTTAATATTGGATCCAAAAAACGTGATTCGTTATTGAGTCCTTCGCATAAAACTAAATGATTCAGATGTATTTATAAGTGGAACTGCTTTAGTGCTAGCTTTAATAAAATATAACTTGAAATAATGCGCTAAGGGAGCAAAACCCTTAAAGTACAGAAGCCTGAAACAGTGCCAACTTAGACCTTTTCTAAACTCCAGTTCATAGTTGAAATTGACAGTGCCATTCAAAAAGAAAGAAAATGGTGTAATTGTTCGGAATTCTAGAGAAGGTTTATGTTTAACAAAACACACCTGCTAAATGTAACTCGTCAATTTATTGTTTGTTAAGCTGTAGTAAATACTTTAACTTTATGTTTAACGTTATTGCTTTTGACAAAATTAACCTAAGACTAAAAAAAAAAAAAAATCAATTTGTGTGCTCTGGGATAGGAAAATTTTAATGGGAAAATAGAAAATGTTTTACTAAAAATGTACATGGCGATCGAATTTGTATTTTGGCTCAAACGTGGAGTATGCTATTGAACATCAATGGACTATCATTTTTTAAGGGCTTCTTTTGTTTACCAAATCCGTATCAATATGGTTTACTATTGACCGTACAAGAGATGAGCGCTAATTGCGAATTAGTTTGGATGAGCCTCCCATTTCCTTGCCATCATCAGTAAATAGGTTATTTTTTTCCTACGCCCATCATTTCCCCCCAAACATCCAATCAAAATTTGAGATGGAAATTTTGTTCAGCGTAGTTGAAAGGTCCAGGAATTATGTCTTTGAGGATGACATCATCCTCAATGCCGTCAGGGCAAGGGTTGTAAGTTATGCCCTGCGGGTATAGAAGTTTGTACGAAAAGGGTGGTCATTTATACTTCGGAGGGGGAACATTTCATTGGTAATCAGAAGTTCTAGTGCCCTTCATAAAAAAAGTGACTAGTGGGCAATTACTCCCCCCACACCTCGTGTTTTCCCGAAATGCATCCAATAGAAATTTTGAGATAGCCGTTTTTTTTCAAAATAGTCCCAAGATCATATAACAAGGCTTTTGGGGTTGGTACAAACCACCAGAGCCTGGGGGCAAGGGTTGTAAGTTCTGTCCTGGGGGCATATAAGGTTTTTATGGAATGGTGGTCGTATAAACTTAAGATGTATAGTACCGTTTTTAAGAGTCAAAAGAGATTTGAGAGCAACCAGCCCTCTCCTCCTTGCCCATCATATCCCTAAACACATCCAATCAAAATTTTGAGATAGAAATTTTGTTCAGCGTAGTTGAAAGGTCCAGAAATTATGTCTTTAAGGATGACAACCCCCTCCCAAAAAAAACCTCTGGGCAAGGGTTTTAAGTTATGCCCTGGGGCATTTAAGGTTTATGTGGAAATTTTGGTTTTATAAACTATAGAGGAGGCTCATTTGGTTGAAAATTGAAAGTTCTAGTTCCCTTTCAAGGGTCAAAAGTAATAGAAGGCAACTAGCCCCCCCCCCGACTACCCCTCTTTTCACCAAACGCATCTCATTGAAATTCTGCGATAATCGTGTTGCTTCAAATAGTCTACAGAACATATAACAGTGTCTCTAGGATTGACACAGTCCCCCAGAGCCCTGGGGCAAAGGTTGTAAGTTATGCCCCAGATTCTTATTAGGTTTTAATGGAATGGGTGGTCGTGTAATCTTCAGATGGGGTTATTTGATTTTTAAGATTGGAGGTCATAGTGCTCTTTTTAAGAGTTAATAGTGATTTGAGAGCAACCAGTTTCCCCCTTCTCCCCACGCCCATCATTTTCCCAAACACATACAATCAAAAGTTTGAGATAGAAATTTCGTTAAGCGTAGTTGAAAGGTCTAGAAATTATATCTTTGACGGTGAACCCCCCCCCCCCCCCCCACCCCCCCCCCCCCCCCCTCAAGCCCTCAGGGCAAGGGTTGTAAGCTATGTCCTGGGGACATACAAGGTTTCTATGGAAAGGGTGGTCCTATATACTTCGGAGGGGGCTCATTTGACTGATAATCAGAAGTTCTAGTGCTCTTTTCAACAGTCAAAATAATCGGAAGGCAGTTATCCCTCCCCCCCCCCCACACGTCGTGTTTTTACGAAATGCATCCAAGAGAAATTTTTAGTTAGCCATTTAGTTCTGAAGATCATATAACAAAGCTTTTGGGGTTGGTACAAACCACCAGAGCCTCGGGGTAAGGATTGTAAGTTATGCCCCAGGGGTATTTAAGGTTTTTATGGAAAGGATGGTTGTATAAACTTTAGAGGTGGCTCATTGGTTGAAAATTGGAATTTCTAGTTCCCTTTTTAGAGTCAAGAGTGGTGGAGGGAAACTAGCCCTCCCCCCCCCCAAACTACCCCTTTTCCACCAAACGTATCTGATTGAAATTGTGAGATTGTGTTCAAAATAGTCCAAAAATATAACAATGCCATCCAGGTTTGACCAAACCCCCCAGAGCCCTGGGGCAAGGGCTTTAAGTTATGCCCTGAGGACATCTGAGGTTCTTATGGAATTGTTGGTCATATAAACTTCAGATGAGGTTCATTTGATTTGAAATTGGTAGTTAGTGCCCTTCTTAAGAGTGAAAAGGGATTTGAGATTAACCAGTCCCCCTCCCCGCCCATTATTTCCCAAAACAAACAACTATACAAAGTTTTGAGACATCTATATTTATTCAGCACCGTTGAAAAATTCAGTAATTATGCGTTTGGGGATGTCGCCCCCTCCCCCCTAGGCCTCAGAGGACAAGGGCTGCAAGTTAGGTAATTTGTTTATTGTTTACATATAGTATATATTATTAAGATAAGGTATGCATGTTTAACTTCTACATTCACAAAATAAAAAAAGGTGTTAAGGCGAGTCTTTCAAGGAATGCTTGAGGGGAGTGTTGAAATAAATCAAAACATGTTATGTGTATATGGATTGTCAAAAGGGCGTAATTCAGGAATAACTGAGTGTATTAATATATAACTTTCTGGAAACGATAAGGAGATGATCATCGACCATAAAGGCTATATTTGCACGCTACTACTACTAATATATATATATATATATATATATACTATATATATATATATATATATATATATAATATATATATATATATATATATATATATATATATATATATATATATATATATATATATATATATATATACATATATATATATATATATATATATATATATATATATATATATATATATATATATACTATATATATATATATATATATATATATATATTATATATATATATATATATATATATATATATATTATATATATATATATATATATATATATATATATATATATATATATCTATATATATATATATATATATATATATATATATATATATATTGGAAATTGGAGTGGCTAGTGCTCTTTTTAATAGTCTAAAGTGATTGGAGGGCAACTAGGCCCCCCTCCGCGCCCATCATTCCCCCAAACACATCCAATAAAAATTTTGAGATAGCCATTTTGTTCAGCGTAGTTGATTTCCTGATAGAAAATATGTTTTTGAAGAGGACACTCCCCCACAACCTCGGGGCAAGGGTTTTAAGTTATGCCCTGAGGGCATATAAGAACGATGTTGGCACAATGTACAAAGTATTATTTTTTTTTGCTTTAGAGCAGGGCACTTCATATGGAAGGGTTCGTCGTAGAAACTTCAAAAGGGCTCATTTGATTGAAATTGAGAGTTCTAGTGCCCTTTTTAATAGTCGAAAGTGATTGGAGGCAACTAGCCCCCCCCACGCCCATCATTCCCCCAACACATCCAATCAAAATTTTGAGATAGCAATTTTGTTCAGCGTAGTTGATTTCCAGATAGAAAATATATTTTTGAGGAGGACACTTCCCCACAACCATCAGGGCAGTGTTTTAAGTTATGCCCTGGGGGCATATAAGGTTTTTATAGAAGGCGTTGTCGTAGAAACTTCAAAACAGGCTCATTCGATTGGAAATTCGAAGGGCTAGTACCCTTTTTAATAGTCGAAAGTGATTGGAGGGCTACTAGTCCCCCCACCCACGCCCATCATTCCCACAACACATTCAATCAAAATTTTGAGATAGCCATTTTGTGCAGCGTAATTGATTTCCAGATAGAAAATATGTTTTTGAGGAGGACACTCCCCCACAACACCCTCAGGGCTAGGGTTTTAAAGTTATGCCCTGGGGGCATATAAGGTTTTTTAGAAGGCGTTGTCGTAGAAACTTCAAAATAGGCTCATTCGATTGGAAATTCAAAGGGCTAGTGCCCATTTTAATAGTAGAAAGTGATTGGAGGGAAACTAGCCCCCCCCACGCCCATCATTTCCCCCAAACACATCCAATCAAAATTTTTAGATAGCCTTTTTGTTCAGCGTAATTGATTTCCACATAGAAAATATGTTTTTGAGGAAGACACTCCCCCACAACCCTCAGGGCAAGGCTTTTAAGTTATGCCCTGGGGGCATATAAGGTTTTTTAGAAGGCGTTGTCGTAGAAACTTCAAATAGGCTCATTCGATTGGAAATTCAAAGGCTAGTGCCCATTTTAATAGTCGAAAGTGATTGGAGGGAAACTAGCCCCCCCCCACGCCCATCATTTCCCCAAACACATCTAATAAAAATTTTGAGATAACCATTTGTTCAGTGTAGTTGATTTCCAGATAGAAAATATGTTTTTTGAGGAGGACACTTCCCCACAACCCTCGGGGCAAGGGGTTTTAAGTTATGCCCTGAGGGCATATAAGAACGATGTTGGCACAATGTACAAAAGTATTATTTTTTTGCTTTAGAGCAGGGTACTTCATATGGAAGGGTTCGTCGTAGAAACTTCAAAAGGGCTCATTTGATTGGAAATTCGAAGTTCTAGTGCCCTTTTTAATAGTCAAAAGTAATTGGAGGGCAACTAGCCCCCCCACGCCCATCATTCCCCAAACACATCTAATCAAAATTTTGAGATAGCCATTTTGTTCAGCGTAGTTGATTTCCAGATAGAAAATATGTTTTTGAAGAGGACACTCCCCCACAACCCTCGGGGCAAGGTTTTAAGTTATGCCCTGAGGGCATATAAGAACGATGTTGGCACAATGTGCAAAGTATTATTTTTTTGCTTTAGAGCAGGGCACTTCATATGGAAGGGTTCGTCGTAGAAACTTCAAAAGGGGCTCATTTGATTGGAAATTTAGAGTTCTATTACCCTTTTTAATAGTCGAAAGTGATTGGAGGGCAACTAGCCCCCCCCCCCAAGCCCATCTGTCCCCCAAGCACATCCAATCAAAATTTTGAGATAGCCATTTGTGTTCAGCTTAGTTGATTTCCAGATAGAAAATATGTTTTTTAGGAGGACACTCCCCACACAACCATCAGGGCAGGGGTTTTAAGTTATGCCCTGAGGGCATATAAGGTTTTTATAGAAGGCGTTATCGTAGAAATTTCAAAACAGGCTCATTCGATTGGAAATTTCGAAGGGCTAGTACCCTTTTTAATAGTCGAAAGTGATTGGAGGGCAACTAGCCCCCCAACCACGCCCATCATTCCCCCAAATACATCCAATCAAAATTTTGAGATAGCCATTTTGTTCAGCTTAGTTGATTTCCAGATAGAAAATATGTTTTTGAGGAGGACACTCCCCCACAACCCTCACGGCAAGGGTTTTAAGTTATGTCCTGGGGGCATACAAGGTTTTTATAGAAGAGCCTTTTCAAAAAAAAGGCTCATTCGATTGGAAATTCAAGGGGCTAGTGCCCTTTTTAATAGTCGAAAGTGATTGGAGGGCAACTAGCTCCCCCACGCCCATCATTTCCCAAACACATCCAATCAAAATTTTTAGATAGCCATTTTTTTCAGCGTAGTTGATATCCAGATGGAAAATATGTTTTGAGGAGGACACTCCCCACAACCCTCGGGGCAAGGGTTTAAATTATGCCCTGGGGCATGTAAGGTTCTTATATAAGGCGTTGTCGTAAAAACTTCTAAGGGGGGGGGGAGGGGTTAACTAGCCCCCCCACGCCCATCATTCCCCCAAACACATCCAATCAAAATTTTTAGATGGCCATTCTGTTCAGCGTAGTTGATTTCCATATAGAAAATATGTTTTTTGAGGAAGACACTCCCCCACAACCTTCAGGGCAAGGGTTTTAAGTTATGCCCTGGGGGCATATAAGGTTTTTATAGAAGGTGTTTGTTGTAGAAACTTCAAAAAAGGCTCATTCGATTGGAAATTCAAAGGGCTAGTGCCCTTTTTAATAGTCGAAAGTGGTTGGAGGGCAACTAGCCCCCCCCCACGCCCATCATTTCCCTAAACACATCCAATCAAAATTTTGAGATAGCCATTTTGTTCAGCGTAGTTGATTTCCAGATAGAAAATATGTTTTTGAGGAGGACACTCCCCACAACCCTCGGGGCAAGGGTTTTAAGTTATGCCCTGAGGGCATATAAGAACGATGTTGGCACAATGTACTATATTTATTTTTTTCCTTTAGAGCTGGGCACTTCATATGAAGTTGTTCGTAGAAACTTCAAAAGGGGCTCATCCGATTGGAAATTGAGAGTTCTAGTGCCCTTTTTAATAGTCGAAAGTGATTGGAGGGCAACTAGTCTCCCCCCTCCACGACGATCATTCCCCCAAACACATCCCATCAAAATTTTGAGATAGCCATATTGTTCAGCGTAGTTAATTTCCAGATAGAAAATATGTTTTTGAGGAGGGCACTTCCCCACAACCCTCAGGGCCAGGGTTTTAAGTTATTCCCTGGGGGCATATATAAGGTTTTTATAGAAGGCGTTGTCGTAGAAACTTCAAAAAGGCTCATTCGATTGGAAATTCAAAGGGCTAGTGCCCTTTTCAATAGTCGAAAGTGATTGGAGGGCAAATAGCCCCCCCCCGCCACGCCCATCATTTTCCCAAACACATCCAATCAAAATTTTGAGATAGCTATTTTATTCAGCGTAGTTGATTTCCAGATAGAAAATATGTTTTTGAGGAGGACAGTCCCCCCACAGCCCTCAGAGCAAGGGTTTTAAGTTATGCCCTGGGGGGCATACAAGGTTTTTATAGAAGGTGTTGTCCGTAGAAACTTCAAAAAAAAGCTCATTCGATTGGAAATTCAAAAGGCTAGTGCCCTTTTTAATAGTCGAAAGTGATTGGAGGGCAACTAGCCTTCCCCCCCCCCCCCTGCCACGCCCATCATTCCCCAAACACATCCAATAAAAATTTTGAGATAGCCTGTTTTGTTCAGCGTAGTTGATTTCAAGACAGAAATATATATTTTTGAGGAGGACACTCCCCCACAACCCTCAGGGCAAGGATTATAAGTTATGCCCTGGGGGCATATAAGGTTTTTATTGAAATCTTTGTCGTAGAAACTTGAAAAAGGGCTCATTTGATTTGAAATTCAAAGGGATAGTACCCTTTTTAATATTCGAAAGTGATTTGAGGGCAACTAACCCCCTCTCACGCCCACCTTTTCCTCCAAACACATCCAATCAAAATTTTTAGATAGCCATTTCATTCAACGTAGTTGAAAGTTTTGGAAATTAGGTCTTTAAGGATGACAAGCCCTCCCCCCACAGCCCTCAGGGCAAGGTTTGTAAGTTATGACCTGGGTCATATAAAGTTTTAATGAAAGCGTTGTCGTAGAAACTTCAAAAGGGCTCATTCAAATAGAAATTGAAAGGGCTAGTGCCTTTTTTGAATAGTTGAAAGTGATTGGATAGCGACTAACGCCCCTCTCACGCCCACCATTTTCCAAAACACATCCAATCAAAATTTTGAGATATCCATTTTGTTCAACGTAGTTCAGCGTTCTGGAAAATTAGGTCTTTTAGGATGATAGCCCCCTCCGAGCCCTCAGTGCAAGGGTTGTAAGTTTTTCGCCCTGGGGGCTGGGGGCATATAAGGTTTATATAGAAAGTTGTTGTATAAATCATAGGCAGCACGATTGCGCTGCCTAAGTAAAAAACGGGGGCATTCGAGAACGAGAAATGAAACGGGACTAAGTAAAGAGGAGGACACTCCCCCAGAACCCTCAGGGCAAGGGTTTTAAGTTATGCCCTGGGGTATATAAAGTTTTTATTGAAAGCGTTGTCGTAGAAACTTCAAAAGGGCTCATTCAATTGGAAATTGAATGGGCTAGTGCCTTTTTGAATAGTTGAAAGTAATTAGATAGCGACTAACGCCCCTCTCACGCCCGCCATTTTCCAAAACAAATCCAATCAAAATTTTGAAATATTCATTTTGTTCAATGTAGTTGAACGTTCTGGAAATTATGTGTTTTAGGATGATAACCCCCTTAGAGCCCTCAGTGCAAGGGTTTTAAGTTGTGCTCAGGGGGCATATAAGGTTTATATAGAAAGTTGTTGTATAAATCATAGGCAGTACGATCCCGCTGCCTAAGTAAAAAACGGAGACACTCGAGATCGAGACAAGAAACGGGGACTAAGTAAAGAAGAGGACACTCCCCCACAAACCTCAGGGTAAGGGTTTTAAGTTATGCACTGGGGGCATATAAGAACGATGTTGGCACAATGTATTATCTATTAATTTTTTTCTTTTAGAGCAGGGCATTTCGTATCGAAGAAGTTGTCGTAGAAACTTCGAAAAGCGCTCATTCAATTGGAAATTGGAGTGACTTGTGCCCTTTTTAATAGTCGAAAGTGGTTGGAAGGCGACTAACACCCCTCTCACGCCCACCATTTCTCCAAACACATCCAATCGAAATTTTGAGATAACCATGTTGTTTAATGTAGTTGAAAGTTCTGGAAATTCGGTCTTAGAGGATGACAACCACCCTAACAGACCTTAGGGTAAGGGTTGTAATTTATGCCCTGGGGGCATATAAGGTGTTTATAGAAAACGTTGTCGTTTCCAAAAGGGCTCATTCGATTGTAAATCGAAAGACCAGTGCCCTTTTTAATAGTCGAAAGTGATTGGAAGGCTTGACATTTTCATACTAAAGATCGAAGTGGGTATAATGTATTATTTTTTGTTGTTGTTGTTGTTTAGACCAGGGCACTTCGTATCGAAGGAGTTGTCGTGGGAACTTCGAAAAGGGCTCATTCGATTGAAAATGGGAAAGGCTGACGCCCTTTTTAATAGTCGAAAGTGATTTGAGGGCAACTAATCCCCCTTCCACTTCCATCCTCCCACGCCAACCCTCCCATTTCTGCTCTTAATATTTAACCAAATCAAAATAGCGTAAGTGAATCCAAGCTATCAAAGAAAGTAAACAATTTTTTTTGCAAATTGTATCAATTTTTCCATTTCAGGTCAACTAGAGGAGGTATGAAACTAAATTAAACAGTACTATTTGTGTCTAGATTTTTAGAAGGGTGTATGTTGTTAAAGATTGCTGAAATTTTTTCTCCAGCATACAAATAGCAGGCCAACCTATAAAGTCTTAAAAAAAACGAAAAGATTTAAAGTATTATTTTCTTTTTCCTGAAAAGACTATGTCAATATAAAACGAACAGAAATTAATTTTAAAAACTTTCCACAAAATAAGTTTTTCAAAGAAAAGTAAAGAACTCCATTAAACAAAAAATGAACAAAAATAAAATCAAATAATCTACCAAGCGTGAAACTACCACAAATCAGCATCGATAAATAAATGAAACCCAAAACGAACAGAAATTACAATAAATAACCGATCAAACTCAAAACGAGCAGAAATTAACATAAGTTGGGCGCAAAACCCCTATGCCTTCCCAAGGCCAGAACAAAATTGCACTTTACTGAAAAAAATATAAATGTTTTTACGTTTATAACTTGAATAAATCAAATAATTTTAACATTTTGATTACTAAACATCAGTATATGTACATTAAACTGACAATGCACATTCATTTGTATTTTTTCAGTAAAGCGCAAATTTTTTGTTCTGGCCTTGGGAAGTCATAGGGGTTTTGCGCCCAATTATGTTAATTTCTGCCCGTTTTGAGTTTGACTCGGTTATTTATTGGAATTTCTGTTCGTTTTGGGTTTCATTTATTTATCGATGCTGATTTATGGTAGTTTCACGCTTGGTAGATTATTTGATTTTTTTTTGCTCTTTTTTTTGTTTAATGGAGTTTCTTTACTTTTCTTTGAAAAACTTATTTTGTGGAGAAAGCTTTTTAAATTAATTGAAATAAACATCTGAGGAAAACGTTGAACTAAATCAAAACATACTGTGTGGATACAGATTGCTGATATGGGTGTTTCAGCAATACTTTTGAAACGGCCTTTTGTATCAAAGGAAACTTCAAGGGGCATTATGAGTGGGATGTTCAGTTGACGAAAAGGCAAGATGTACTTGTTATTACTGCTATTAATACTGCTGCTACTACTGTTACTACATAAAATACTAATAACACTTTTACTTTTACGCTTTGTCTGCAAGATCATCTCCCTGAATAGTCGAAGTTGGAATTCTGTGACGTTTTAATTTGCTAAATGGTACAGTGTTTTTTTCACTTCTCCCGATTTTTTGGGAGATCTATCAAGTTCCAAATCCATCTTCCGACAAAAACAGAAACAGAAATACTGAACATTTACAGTACACTCACTAAAAATGTTGTTTTGCAAACATTTTGAATGCTTGAGGTTTTTTTTTGCCGATTTTTATTCCAGAATCGCTTAATTCCGATTTTCCTTCCAATTTCGCCTCTGGCTGCTGGAGGTCTACTCTTTGAACGTTTTGAATCTGGTACTTTTTTCGCCATTTGGGAATAAAACTCACATTAGATTTCCTCAACTAATTGCAATCGCAGATTTGCCATCCTATGACTTAAAAAATAGGATAAAATACAATCGTCGTGGTTATACGTAAAAATGTATAGCTAAAATGGTCTTGGAATGTGAAAAACCAGGCAAATTTTCCCAGGAAAAGGAAAAGTGTCAGAACCGAGCAACCGAAAAATCTACTGCAAGAGATCTACACTACATTAAAGATAGACAAGGAATGATAGAAAATGTGAAAAACAGATCTAAAAGAGATATTTATAGTAAAGAATAAACTCTAGCCCATAGCAAATGAAATATTAAAATAAAAATCAATTTTTGTTGAAATTATAATTAGAAGCTGCTTCAGGAATAATAACTGATTTCAATAGATCTTAAAGCAAAAATAGAGTCAAATAATCTTCCAAGCGTAAAATACCACAAATCGCCATCAATAAATAAATGAAACCAAAAACAAACAGAAATTACAATAAATAACCGAGTCAAACTCAAACCAGCAAGAATTAACATGAGGAGAGCCTACAACTCCCATGGCTTCTCAAAACCAGAACAAAATTTGCACTTTACTGAAAATAAAATACATTTAAAATATTTTCAATTTTTTGACTTGAATAAATCAAAATTGTTATAACTTAAGGGATAAATATCTGTGTGTGTATATTAAACTGACAGTCCACGGTCATTTGTTTTTTTTTTTTCAGTAAAGTGCAAATTATGTTCTGGTCTTGAGAAGGCTTGGGGTCGTTAGCCCTACTCATGTTAATTTTTGATCGCTTTGAGTTTGACTCAGTTATTTATTGTAATTTCTGTTCGTTTTGGGTTTCATTTGTTTATTGATGGTAATTTGTACTAGCTTTATGATTGGAAGATTCTTTGACATTATTTTTGCTCATTTTTGGTTGAATGGAGCTGTTTACTTTTCTTTGAAAAACTTGTTTTATGGAAAAAGTTTTTAAATTTATTTTTACTATAAACGCTCCATGCCTGCTGTTATATTAAGTGATTAGCTGCTACCTGCAAGTACTTTCGTTTTTCCCAATTGCCACAATAAACTTTAACCCAGTATGATTATCGAGTATGGTAAGTGCTGGTCACTGCATAAAGATAATGAACAGTAAGTTTACCGCAGATGATTTCTGGCTCTTCATTATCGGTGTAAATAAGCAGCTTCTCTCATATACTCTTTCATTAGCGCGTACAAACAGCTCCTCTCATTTGATCTGCCACCAGCGGTCCAATTTACCCTAGAACACGTAGTTTGGCAGAAACTTTCTCAAAATGCCTTTGAAACCAACTCGAGACTTCGAAACCTACTTGTAATTCCTGAAAACATCTAATAATAACATTGCACTACTAATTACCGATTTTCATATATGTATTGGAATTAATTAATTTAAAATTAGTTTCTTTGAAATGTAGTGTTCCAACGTTGAAGCCAAGTTTCGCGTCCAAGAGAAATCTGACTTGTCTACCCGTGAAAAGATCTAATGTCGCTTATGTTTTTACGTTCTCCGGAGCACTCGCACCTCGGTCCGGGTTTTTATAATGGGTGAGATAGGGGACGATCATACTGTCTAATATTTATTTACTGTGGTGCTGGTAATTTATATTACTTCCTATGATAAATGAGGGCAAACGTGTATTTCACCTTAAGGCTTTTAACAGTCAGATCAAAGCTATTTTGAAAGTTTATCCAACAGTCTATGAAAAAAAAGTAGAGGTAGAAAATGCTTTATTATGCGTTTTTTGCCTGGGCTAGGCACACCAAATCTAGGATAAGTATAAAGTTCTTCCAGAGCCATCGTTGACACACAGGGTGCCGGATGGACGTTTCAGTTGTTGGGTCTTTTTATCAGGAGCAAGCAGTGAGTCTGTCCGCCTAGCCTTGCCGTAGCAGGGATTGATCCCTGGGCTCTGTATTATCAAAACACCAGATTTTGGTTTCATATAGAAAAAATTGGTCGAGTGAGATAAACTTTGATGGTCTGAATGTGTATATAGGATGAACAAAGATCAAATTATGGTTGCCGGCAGAGATCTGTCGTCTGGAAGCAACGTTTCAGGCGGGGGTGAAAAGTTTAGATTTTCTGTCAGAAAATCACACTTCTCTGAATATAAATAATTTTGGGTTTTTTGTTGCGTTTTCGTTTTCCAATCGAAAGAGGGCCGATGAGCAGTCGTTCATGCCTTGAGGTCATTTGTGGATTAAATTTCTTATGCTGTTTCACTACATAATCGACAAGAGGGAAAACAGAAGCAGGACTAACCTGATACGGCTAGAATACAATTATAAAGATTATATTAAATTGTTGGGGACGACTTGGGAGAAAACTGAAGTTTTATACAGGACGAGATAGAGACGAAGCGTCTGGCGGTATATCGGACTGAGGCAGCTCAGTGCTGCCACTTGTTTGTATAGCATTAGTAGGAAGTCATTTTAATGTCAAGTTTTTCCTTAAATAATTTTCCCGTAACACATATTGATTGTATATTTTGTTAAGTCCGAGGGATCGAATGACAACGATTTTGCTGGGATGACGGTTACGCCGATTCAACTGGCTGGTGGTGCTCAAATTTTACAAGTATCAGACCTTTGATGACTTCTATAGACGATGGTACTCAAGCTGTGCTAAGAGCTACAGGAGTTACGGAAGAGGTAAGTGAACTTAAGAGGGAAAGGAGATGAAAATGTTGTTTTTTGCAATAGACCCCACATTTCATAGAAACTAATAGAGCAAAATTTAGAATTTGTTTCCTCTAAACTTATATTTTCACCTTGAATTGCTCTTGGAGCAAATTCAAGATTGGGATTTTGAAGTTAATGATTTTATTCTTGCTAACGATTAGGTTCATCTGAAAAATGAACCCAGGTGGTTTGTTTGAAAATGGTATTTCAAAAGACGGAATGAGAAGTTATTTTTTAAATGGAGTTTCGCAACCCTTTCCCTGAGACTCTAAACGCTTTTCAACATGCTTCAAAGGTTGGTTCAATATGTTTTGGAATTCTACTATGATTCTTTATGTACTTGTATATTTACGTTTTTTTTTTTTTGTTATTTTTGTGCGTGAATTATTTGTTTCATATTCTAAAAAGTAGTTTAAAAAACGGAACGATACCAATTTTTTGGCGTATTTTGGGGGTATTCAAGAAGCCATTTCCTGTATAAACAATTTTGTCCCTAATAACTTTCGAAAAATCTCAAACACCGTTTTTAGGTTTTGCTCTCTATAAAATCTTTGTCGTGTAACATAATTCTTTGGATATTTCCCAGGTTAGTTTTTCCATTTGGGGGTTACTCCAGAGTATTTTCTAAGACATTATTTGAGGGTTAGAGACTTTCATCATTTTCACTAAAACCTGATCTTGACGAATCTTTCGCTTCATTGTGGCAAAGTCTGCCAAAAAACACTTTAGGGACAATCTTCGTGACATTTTAATTAGAAACGTATTTCTTAAATACTTCTTTATGCAGATTTAAAAAGTTTATACAAAAATACACTTACCAAGTTCACTTTTTTCTATTTCCCGACTTGGTATTTTTGAATGAGATTAATGCCGACTTCGAGTTTCTCTTCTGACAGTATTACGAGAGAACTTTTTATATGCCTTCCTATTCCCTGCTGTCAAGAGGAATACCGAAAAGGGGTGGTGGCCGGAATATATTTTCAGCTACTGCTTGGGAGGTCGTCCTCTTGGGAGAGAGACATCAATCCTTCCTTCAAAATTCATATTAGAAGTGGGCTTGGGGTGATATGCTGGACGTGACCATTGCTACAGTTGGATCGGTTTATGATGGTATGCGAGTAGCAGAGGGAGAACACTATTCGTTTGTCTAGTATGCGGTCAAGGCAAGTGATGTCAGCTAGCTTTCAGAGCTTTTAAAACGACGATAAACAATCAAAAGTTTCGTTCTTGCCTATCTCAGCCTCCATAATAGTGCAGTTTGCAGAATTATCATTATTAACAATTATTGTGTTTTTCCTTCTGTCTTTTGGGTCTATTTTTAACTTTATTTTACTGTTTAATGTTTGTTTTAATTATTATTCAGTGCTGACATCAACTTATTTTGATACTTATTGTACAATTGAAGATTTTTTTCTGTTGTAAAAGTTACTCGGCTGAAGTGAATAAGAAAAGCCCTCTAACATATGTTTCTCTTTTTATCAAAATTAGTTTTTATATCCCCACTCGCATTTTTTGTCTGAGAACGCCACAGCATTGATCTGTTCATTCTATTTACCAAATTTCATTTTGTTCTGAACATAAATGGAAGTTTTGTATATTTCCAACAAAAAATCGTGTCTTTCCTGCTTGAAAAACAAAATAAGGCGAAGTGTTTGATATCATCTTTTGGCACGTCTCTGAGCCCTTAGAATAACCTTGCTTACCGACCTACTGGTTATTTCTAACATTCAAGCAATCGTAAATTCGTTCTCAGTCTCGGAACTTTGACACTTCATATCTCAGAATATTGTTCCTTGAAATCTTCGTCCCCCTCTCCATTCCAAATAAGTCACTAGGTATGACTCTAGAAAAGCTAATGACTTTAGACAAAAAGTTATGCAGATAACTGGTGTCTTTGATTATATACTTTTTCTAGGCCACGAATAGTTCATCAGCAAGCGACGTGGAAATGAATGACCCTACACACGCTTCTGCAGCATCTTAGCAGCTGATTATCAAAAACTAGGATCTTGAACTACTGGTCTTCGGTTCGAAATGTTTTCTAGTCCTTATTGCTAATTTCTACCAGTAATTCATGTATTTGTTGGACGTACTATCTTAAGCTTTTTTTTCCTTAGTAGATTGATGATTTTGGTGATATTCAGAATTGTTGTTGAGCCAATCGTATACTACAGCAAGCGTGTAGTCATGTATTTCCTTTGCTGTTAAGGCAAGTTCAGGCGCACAGAAAAACATAGGCTGTATCTTATCCGGTGAAAGAGAAATCTTCGCGCGTTCGACGAAATAAAGATTCTTAGTTGCGAGAAAACATTCACAAGTTTAGCCTTGTAACCATGGATTGGAGTTTAAACCAATTGGTATCATCTAGGTCCGAAATTTTCAATCGGGGATTTCTTTACCCTTGGGAGATATGAAAAAAATTTAGAAGTATGGAATTCAATCTCAGAAGCATTGAAACTTAATATCATGTATGTTGTAAATTTGAATGTCAAGCTAGTAAGTAGTATAAGAAACAGTGTGGACTATTTTCACAGTCAAACAAAGGGATATGGGATATAATGAAGGGATTCACCAGTCTTATGGTGTGTCTTGATTCACTAAGGTAAAAATCACCCATCTGAAAACCCCGCGTTCAACCATCTACCCTTTTTCTTCTTGTCTGTACGATTATCGTTCATTTCGCTTGTAGCAAAAATTGCGGTATTCCGTGATAAAAAATTTTCAAGTTCATACCAAAATATTTTTGTAGCAGTTTCAGATTACATCAAAAAACTCCCTTTCCAGAACCAGGATTTATTTAAGGTCTACATAATCTAAATAGGACTTCAGGTTCTGGGGTGTGAGTTATTAAACAGGAATTATTCTTCAGACATGTGAATAAAAAAAAATGCTGGTTTTAAGGTACTTTTTATTCATCAGTTAGCCTGCATGTTAGCCTACATATTCTTTGCCCTCCAAATCTAGTTCTTCAGATACTTTCTCCCAAGCTTCAGTCACAATGTATCTGTTTTTGTATTGCTTTTGATTCTTTGAGTAGACTACTGGGTATCTTCTAACAGTCCCAATCAATTTCAAATGTTCATATTTGTCACGTATATTTTTCTATAATTTCTTAGCTAGCTTGAACCTACAATTAATCGTTGAAGTTAAAGGTACTTAACGTCGGCTTGTTTTTGAAATATTCCCAAAATCAACCACAAGATTTAAACTAACTATGATAATAGGAAAAAAATGACGAAAATAATTTCTTCCGTAAAATTACAGTTGTGTGAATGTGGGGTAAAAAATATCGTTTAGTTATATGTATCTCTTCAATTTTATTCTAAATGTTATTTTTGTCCAGGATAATCGTAATTAAGTCATGTATGTTTTAGTTTAGCACCAATCCCAGGTTGTTGGATTGTGCATATTTTTTTTCGTAAACATGCATGAAATAATCGTTCGGTTCACTTTTCAAAATGAACTAATTTCCTTGTCACCGCTTTTGAAAGGTTATTACAAGTCCTAGAATACCAGTTCCGTACCCGTCGAAATATAAAATTATGGATGCAGGTAGCTAATTCCGACACCAAAAAAATTCAAAAATAACTGACATCAGGGATACAGCTTGCTAATTCCAGTACCTAGAGAAGCGGACGGATTTGAAAAAATTGTAAAATAATATGTTCAATCAAGGGTATCTTATGGTGCAGTCCAAACATATTTTTTTCAGTTCTGACAAGTTTTTAACTTTAACGACAGGGGGAATGGGGTCATCTTGGAAACTATTTCTCTGCCTTTTCCCTTGGTTAGACCAGCTGTGGAAACTTAATTTTTCATCTAATTTTCGAGTTATGAAGACTTTTGATTTTTGGTTCCTGGAGATGAGGGTGGGAGATGTTTCTCCAATTTTCTATTGATATTATGGCCTTCTTTTTTTATTAGCACAACGGACTTAGCAATAAAATGTCCAGTCAGCAGACATGTACGCATGACTCTTTAAGACAGACAAAATTTCTATGAGGGAGGGCAAAATTTCGAAAAATACGCCGATAATCAACAATTAAATAAGGATTAAAAAAATAAGGATTTGCGTAAATCGTGAAATCTTTTGATTTTGGAATGGAACATGCCCAAGGCTATCACCCTCCCATGTAATTACCGGGCGCCACTGCTATTTTATTTACATTAAAGTAAAATCATGCCACCTTTTTTTTTTTGCTTACTTTCTCAAAGAACCAGAATTAGAAAGCTATTCCCAGTTTTAGATCCCAAAAGGTACTGACATGGTTCTGAAGGACCAATTTTCGCTTGACCAATTTTATGTATGGGTCCCAATGAAGTATTACGTTTATTTCTTCAATGGAGACAAACTTTAAAAGGAGACAAACTTAAAAGTGACATGTACAACAACTTAAATGAAAGATGATAGTGCATTGGACAAAATCCATGCCCTCCAGAAAGCCTCTTGACTGTGAATTTCTTTATGTTTATTCACGTATGTCTTAAAAAAGAAACAAGTATGAAAACACAAGTATTTCTAAAGTCACATCTAAAACGAAGCCAACATGAATTGTTTTTATAGGCATAGCTTTATTAGGGCTCATAAAACTGATGCGGATGGATGCTATTTTTTCTCTAAAAAAAACTGGTCTCAAAAGGCATTAAGGTACTTTGCCCATCAGTGATTATCTTTTCGACATTGTTTTTCGATGAGAGACAATGAGTGGGTAAATGGATTGTATATAAAGCTTGCGAGATTAAAAAAAAAATGATCTATTAAAAATCTACTTAAAGGATCCTGGCAAAAATGAAGCTTTATTTTTGGTCTCTGTAACCGAGTGAAATATTGTTTTAAAAATACTTTTTAAGTATTCGCATCCTATACACGAGACAACGTATTAGAGACAACGCGTTTCGTTTCAATAGCTGGACGAATTACAAATACTCTTAAATCTAGCCATGTTTATAATTCTAGTCAGAAAAGGCAATTCCCTATTCCAGAAGTAGTAAAAATATTTTTTTAGACTTGATTTAATTTTTATTAGGGCCAAAAGTATTATTCTCTAATTATTTTACATAAAAAAAGTTTATATAAGTTTGCTTTATATAAGTTTGACACTGAATAGTAAATGCCTGCATACAAAAACTACAAGTAATCATAATTACTTGATGATTTGAGAACTTCCTACTGAGTGCGAAAAAAAATAAAAATATGATATTATACTAAAAAAAAAACATGTATATCAACTATACATGACTAAGGTTTCGGATACCTGTAATAAAAAAGAAAGCAAAGAGAAGCAGTAACTTCTAACCTTTTATATGGACCGTCTTTTGTCTGAATTTAGAAATTATAAGAAAAACGTTTTTGAATTCGTCCAAATGAAAATACTACTTCAAAAAGTATAGTTGATTTAAAACATAAAACGGGGTGACTTAACGCGGATCAGTATTTAGACGTTCTGAGGGAGTGCGCGAAGTTTTTGCCTTAATTTGAACTACATAAAGATAGAAGATTTTTTTTTTCTCTGATCTGAAATTCCAAGTGAAAAAAATAGTTGTATTATAACAAAAATTTCAAATAAGCCATTCAAAAGCAAAATTTATAATTAAAGCACGAGCTTAGAAAGCTCCCCGCGTAGCAAGGTCAACTTCAACGTTATATCTAGAGCATTAAAATTATCTACAATATTTCTATTCTTATACCACGGTGGCAAATACAGTAAATACCTCAAATACACTACATGGAACAGCATTATTTAAACCAAATAGAAAATATTTTTTTTTTAGCCATCATCATACTTAGGCCCATTCACAAAGACGAAAAGAAAAGGGATATTCTTTTGTCAGACAATTGCTATATTCTTTTAAATTACCTTCGTCTTTCGATATAAATTTAGCCACTGTTCAGAGGCTCAGATATTCTATAATGATGTTAATAGTATAAAATAAGGAGGTCTGATGCCAATAAGCCAATAATTCAGCCAATAATTGGCTGAAAAAAGCCAATAAGCGTCTTTATATCGGAAAGGAACTTGACCCTATTTAGGAATTTGCCTTCAGCCTGAAGATCTCCGCGAATATTTGTGAAGTATTACTTAATTTTGGTATAAATAGTTAGAATATATAGCGTATCGTTTTTTTTACTTTTAGTGCATTTTTATTAATATTTCTTCATGGTTTAAGTAATGCGGACAAAAACATACTTACTCTAACATTAATGTGCAATTTTAGCTAGGTACTTTGAAATCTCTTAGTGTAGATAATTTTTACGGAAGTAGTTATAAATTTCGTAAAAGTAATATAATAGTGTTTAAACTATTGGTGTATTTCTGTTTTATCTTTTAGAATCTCTAAATTTAAGTCAAGTATATATTTACACTGGTCGTGGCAGTTCAGAAGGATTTCGGGTATATATATATATATATATATATATATATATATATATTTATATATATATATATATATATATATATATATATATATATATATATATATATATATATATATATATATATATATATATATATATATATATATATATATTTCAGGATAGTCAGAAAAAAAAAAAAAAAAAAAACAATGTTGTGGAAAGGGTTTAGTTTGGATCTCTGGACACTATATAAATGTCTTTGGTTCCAAAAGATCCACTCTGCTACTCAACAAAAAAGGGAGGCATCACACCTTAAAAAAATCCTTACGTTTTGAGAAATTGTTAACAGCTAGGCCATATCTAGGGGGTTAAGGGGATTGAACCCCCCTAAATGTTTGATGGACATAAACAAATTTTGTATGCGTTTTTTTAGTTTTTTGTGTACCCCCCCCCCCCCCGATATTTTTTTGAGTAAAACCCCCTCCGAAAAAAATCATGTGTAACCAAGGTACGGCCTTGGTTAACGGATATGGAATGGATAAATAAATCCCCCATGCTGAATTTGGGAGGATGGGAAATAAACATCGACTTGAAAAAAAAAAACACTACAGATAATGTATTTTGAACTCCCACGGCCATACTACCAGTTTCCTAAGTAAAAGTGATGTTTTTTGCTGCCAAAGTTATTTCTTGATAAAGAGTTGAAAACTTCACCCAAACCTTATTCTTGAAGCATTTTTGTGCGTTTCAAATAATTTACGAAGCATAGGCTGCTGACACTGTGATTTCTAAATTTTAATTTTTGGTTTTAGCCGCTGTCATGTTGATTAGTGTTCCTGGAAACATGGAAATATGTGATCCTGGAAATATTGTCAACAAATAAATTTTGGGTTTTCTATGATGTATACAGTCGCATAAAATATGTTATGCTTACCGTACATAGACCACTTGTCATAAAAGGCCTTTGTCAACTTTTGGTGGTTTGCAGTTTTTTTTTGTTCTTTATGCAAAAATAAAGGTCAATCAACATATATCTTGAATAAAAAAGCCGTAATTCATTTAGAAATGACTTTAAATTTGCTGCACGTGAAATTGAAAATTCACCCTGACCCTCGATAGTTCATCATCCCAAAGAATTTAAGTTTGGCCAGGCCACTGTTTCAAACAAATATCTGGTGAAAATTGGTTTAGTTTTGAACCACTATTGAAATTTAACTGAACTAACCAAGTTTTTACTGGAAACTTGGTTCTGATATTTCGAGGAGTAAAAACATACAAAGAATTATCCTTGACATGTCACAGTCATGCGCAAAAAGGACACTTGAACTATTAACCAAATAAAATGCCGCCTCTTAAGTGGCTGGGGTAGATGGATTCCCGCATTACCTAAAGCTTCAGGTTTGGTCTTAAAATGTACCAGGCCCAGGAAGGCAAACGAGGAATCCTTCAAAATAAAAAATCAAATTTCGCTTAAGAATGATTCCTAAAAAAAAGCCTTCCTTTGATAAGATAGACAGCTTTATTTAAATTCTGATTTTCTGAAAATTCGGTTTATTGACAAACTTCTTTTCGTCAAGTATGACAGAATAACATTCACTTAAAAATTTTGCGTGGGAAATCTACCAGTTCTCAAGGTAATTCACAAAAATGTTGGGGGAGGGAGAGCGTAAAACGTATTTTTCAATATAGAGGGGGAAGATAATTATGTCGCTTTATTAATTTCTTCAGTAAATACGAAAAAGGTTTTGTTTAATGAAGATACCAAAAAGAGGTACTTTTTAAAATCTAGGAAGGGAGAGGGGCTAATAAAATCTAGAGGGACTATTTTTTAACCCCCACCCCATTTTAAAACACCTGTCACTTCTGACTGCATCTTAAGAAGTTTCAACCCCTCAGAGGCAGCTTTAAAGAAACTCCCTTTTAACAGAGTACCTCCTTTAACTGTAAAATTATGACACCTATCAAGTTTAAATAAACGGCTGAACAGAAGATTTCAGCTCTTTATGCGTGACATGACTATAGATATATTATTTTAAAAAATACACCTATTCATATATTAATTTACATAAATTTATATATCAATACGTCTATAGACATGACTGATTTGAAAATTTGGATATGGATCTCATTTTCGTGAAAGTGCACAAATTTTTTAAAATGTTGTGTATATCTTGATGACTGATTCTTACTTGAGATATTGTAATATTTATCCTCAATTGTCGATGTTATCAATTAAAGTACTTAAGACGTATATTGCATAGAATAAAAAGGAAAATTCCTCAGCTGTCATAATGTTAAGTATATATTGTTAGGTTCAAAACAGGAGGACATTTTTTACTTTTTGTATATTTGCAGCATTTGCAGAAGATTTTATCAGGGGGAGGGAGGAGGGCTGGTAATCAATTTTGTGTAGTTTTCAAAAACTATTTTATTTGCTAGAAAAAGATGATAGTCCATACATTCATTGTTTTTAATAAACATTTACGAGTTTCTTTTATTTCCTTAGCCAAAAGGACAAAAAGACAATGGATATTAACAAAATGCTAAATTTATGTTTTTTTTTTGTGGACCCTTTAGCGTAATGTGATTTTTTAGAGAAAAAAAAAGGGGGGGGGTGGGTTGCAAAGTTAAACTGCCAATTTCCCCCCTTTTGACTTATATACAACGTCGCACTAAAAATAATGATAGGGTACACATGGGGCGTCAAATCATTAAAACGTACGATGGCTAGGGGGGGGGGGGGGGGGAATGGTAAATTTTAATTTTTATGATTTTTTCATTGAAAATAAAGGAACATTTTTTTAATTTAGGGAGGGACTGTCCCTCCATAGACCATTGTGATGACAGTGGTCAAGTATGGTTCTGAAGCGTGGGTGCTCTAAAAAACGGTGGAGGAAATCAATGTAAAAACCAAAAAAGGCTGTTTAAGAATAGTTCGTGGCATTAGTGACGATATATCAAACAAGGAATTGTACGTTTTGAAACCAGATACTTGTTTTGGTGGACTTTATCGTAAGCAGCACAGCAAAGCCAGTGGGAGAACATGGAATCGATGGGGAAGTAAAGCTCTCCACTGATGATTTAAGCGTTCTAAATGAAAATTGTAGCAGAATTAATTAACTTTTTGAGGTTTTGCGTGTTCAGGGTGCAAGTATAGGTTTGCAAAGACTGTTGAGCGGATCTTTCCCAGCTTTAAGGCCTATGCGACAGTACTACTACTGCTACTACTAACAACTCACCGCAGCACCAAGCCGCCTGAGGCCAACACAGCTACGCACGCTCCTCCTCCACCCCAATCTATTCAAAGCCTCCCTTTTTACACCCGCCCACGTAGTTCCCATTTCCTTTAAATCTTTCTTTATGACGTCCTCCCACCCCAGACGGGGACGACCTGCTTTTTGTTTAGCCCTAGATGGTTGGCCGAAAAGAACAATCTTCGGCAATCTGTCATCCTTCATCCGCACAACATGCCCTAGCCACCTCAACCTTTCTTTCATTATAGCCCTAGAGAGCGGTATTGAACCACATTTTTCGTAAAGCCTATTGTTTGAAATACGGTCAGTCAGCCGGGTACCCAGAACAATCCTTAAGCAATTTCTCTGGAAAACATATAGCAAATCTTCATCCGCTTTTCGGAGCGTCCATGCTTCAAAGCCATATTTGACTACTGTCATCACTGTAACTTCTAATATTCTAATCTTGGTTTGCAGACTTATTTTCCTATTCTTCCAGACTTTTTTTTAACTGTGAAAAAACACCCTGAGCCTTGGCTATTCTATATTTAACATCTTCACTGCTCCCACCATCTTTACTAATAATACTACCAAGGTAAGTGAAGCTGCCCACCTGATCAATCTTTTCATTACCCAACGTCACCTTTTCATCTTCACTTATTCCTAGCCTTAGTGACTTAGTCTTCCTAACATTAATTTTCAAACCAATTCTAGCACCCTGTACTCGTAAAACTTCTAAAACTTCATTCATTTTGCTCACACTTTCATCTAGGATACTTAAATCATCAGCATAATCCAAGTCCAGGAAACTTTTTCCTCCCCATTTGATTCCGTGGTCTCCCATTGCCTTTCCTTTGCTCCTTAAAACAAAGTCCATCAAAATAATCCATACAAAGGGGGATAGAACACAACCCTGCTTAACTCCTGATTTAATACAAAACCAGCTGCTAACCTCATTTCCTACCTTAACCACAGCAGTGTTATTCTCGTACATAGCACTAATCACTTTAATGTATTTGTCTGGTATACCATACAAGGATAAAACCTTTACTAAAGCTCTTCTATCAACAGAATCGAACGTTTGCTCATAATCTATAAAACTGAGGACCAAAGGTGTTTGAAAACTCAAGCACTTCTCAATTATTAGCCTAAGAGTGAAAATTTGGTCGACACATCTTCTACCTTTTCTAAAACCGCACTGCTCTTCTCTTAAAACTCTGTGTACGGCATCTCTCAGTCTAAAAAGTATCATATTACTAAGTAATTTACTACCTACAGAGACCAGACTAATGCCTCGATAATTACCACACTCACTTTTATCACCTTTCTTATAAAGTGGCTTAATTAAGGTTTTCCTAAAATCGTTAAGTACTTCCCCTTTTTCCAAAATCATATTCATAATCGTCAGTAACTTATTTCTAACCTCAGAGCCACCCTATTTAAGAAACTCATTTACCACCCTATCAGCACCTGGATCCTTATTATTCTTTAACCCTTTTAGTACTGTTGCTAATTTCTCCTCACAAAAAAAAAAAAAAAATTCTTCCTTCACGTCCAAGGTATCACAAACTTTTTCATTTTCCTCTATATTTTTTCCTGCAACTCTATCTCGGTTAAGCAAATTCTCAAAATGTTCGGCCCATCTCTCTTTAGTTTTTTCCTTATCGCTAATTGCGACCCCATTCCTATCTTTAACTGGGCCAAGTCCGGATTGACTACTCCCTCTCAATTTGTTAACGTGCCAGTACAAATATTTTACTATTATGCCGTCTAGCTGCATCTTCCAGATCCTCGGCAATTTTATCCATGGCCTCCACTTCACACCTCCTTAGTTCATATTTTAATACTTTCTCCACTTTCTTTACATTTCTTTGGTTTTCATACGATCTATCACTCAGATAATTCTTGTACAAGTCCTTTCTCCTTTCTATTAAACATAAAGCTTTTTCACTAATATTCTTAGCTGCAGTTCTAGCTTTCTTCCCTAATACACCTTCAGCAACTTCACAAATTATTTTTCTAAAATTGTTCCAACCATCTTCCACATTATCAAATTTTAAACTCTCAAGTTTAGCATTCAACTGTTCCTGGAAAGTTTCTCTCAAATTCTCATCCTGGAGTCTACCAACATCATAACTTCCCGGGAGGTAGTTACCCTTCCGATATTTCAGCTTTAAATTAACCCTGAAACTACTAGATGGTGATCTTTACTTTTAACATCAATAACAGCACTCCTATATACCCTAGTATCTTGTATTGATTCTGCCAGTCTTCGGTTTACTATAACATAATCAATAAGGTTTGCTTTCTTACCATCTCGTGAATACCATGTTAACTTGTGAGCCATTTTATGACCAAACACCGTATTGGTTATAACTAGATTATTATACCTACAAAATTGCAAAGGTCTGTATCCATTACTGTTTTCTTTTCCTACACCAAATTTACCTAGGCTGGGATACCATCTATCCCTATTTCTACCAACCTGGGCGCTAAAATCTCCAAGTAATAACATCATATTTTCTACCTAGGACCCTGTCTATTTGCTCCTGTAACTGTAAGTAAAATTCATCTGAGTCACTAGTATCTCCGTCAGTCGGTTCTACAGGGGCGTATACTACTATAACTGATACCCTGAACTTTCTAGTCATAAAATGAGCAATTAGTATTCTATTATTAATACCTTCCCAGCCTAAACAAGACTTAGCAGCTTACTTATTTATCATGAGCCCTACTCCCTGTCTATGTACCCCATCCTTCCTGCCTGAGTAAACAAATTCTATATCACCTAATTTCATGCTTCCTACCCCTGGGATATGAGTTTCGGAAATCCTAATAAATCCAGTTCGAATCGTCTGAATTCGTCAGTCAAAATGTTGATACGATAGTAATTTTTTTAATGTCGTAACATTCCAAGTTCCAATTTTCATGTTCTTTAAATCATTGAAATTATTTTCGCCTCAGGAAAAGTAATGATCCCGGATACCGATGCAGGACGGGGATCACATATCTTCTCAAGTCTACACCTAAGTGCTTAAGCCGGCTTAGAACCGGACAGCAAGAAGTTCCTGGGACCTCCATGAATGGAGGCTTTGTGCAATCCTGGGTCCATCTTGGTCACAACATGGTTTTCAGCACTTGACGATGCTCTTCTATCAACAAAGAGTCGAAATCCTGCACAGACAGTCTCAAGCCTATTACCTCCGACTCATTATATATTCATGCCTACAAATATTATGCTACTACGGGGAGGCAAACCCATAATAGATAAATTAGCTAGGAAGACGTTTTTCAGCCCAAAGACGCCCATCAAAACATACCAAGCCTAGAAAAATTATCCATTAGTCAGAATCCCTTGCGAACGCTGTGGCTATAATCGTTTACTAGGCTATAATTTACTCGAGGGGCGGGCGCCACTCCTCAAGTGGGAATAGAGTTGACCGCAAGGTCCCCAGTCTTGCAGGTACCCTGAAAGGGTCGAGGCAGCCCTTTGCAGAGGCCGTTGTCCATAGATCTGGATCTTACGCCCTGCCACAGTTGTCCTCCTATAGAGGATCCTCCCGCCATGGTGTTCTGCATCACCATGCAATTTGACCCATTACTGGGAGAAGGTTTGCAGCTCATGGGACTTGTGGACAAACCAGTGGGCCCTTTTGAGTGTACTTTTGAGGGGCCTTCTTCCTCCTCCGCCTGTATTTATGACCCTGGGCGAGGGTGTCCCAGTTTCTATTATGGACCCCCAGGGACAACCCCTTGGTCCGTGCCTCCTATGGAGGTACCCTACATATCTGTAGAGCCTTCTTCTATCGCCACCTGGGGACACGCTGAAACAAGAGCGAAGACTAGAGAAAAAATACAGGTAACTGAAGAGGTTCAGGGTGCAAGTATAGGTTTGCAAAGACTGTTGAGTGGATCTTTCCCAGCTTCAAGGCCTATGCGACAGTACCACATAAAAAAGAATCAGGCACTAATGAGCTTCTTAGAAGCATATGAAAAAGCAGGTCTAAATGGCAATATTAACTGGAAGAATAAATTCTCAAATGATTAGCACTAATCCTATTCAAATCTAAAGAGACTTATAATTAAATCTTTTACTGAGGCGGTTTTATTGGAGGGACGGAGAACTTAACCCGGGCACAGACATTTTAGTGCGCAAACTTTCAAATAAATAATCTAACGGCTATAAAACATTTGTAATTTTTGACAATTCAGTTTCATTAGAATAAAGTAGTCAATAAATGAAAATAATTAACAATAGTTAAGTAATTTAAATAATAAATTATTAATTAATCAATCAATTGAAAATAATATTTGTTAATAAATGAAAATGTTGTTAAAATTTAGCCTGCAAATTTTGTGGTGACAAGGGGGGGGACTCTAATCAAGATTTTGTCTTGGGCGCAATTGAAGCCAGAACCGCTACTGATCTTTTAAGACTTTCTAACAAAGACGCGGTACTAACCGGAACAATGAGTTTTTTTCAACACAATTGTCGATATTATTGAGACAAATATCATAGAAAAAACTGAGAACATATAGCGCGATTCAAAGAATTGAGCATTTTTGAATAATGATTAAGCCACAAAACAACAGAAATTTGATTAGGCGAGGAATTGAGAATAAACTTACTAGATTTAACCACTTATTCCACCACAAAGCACATTCCGGAAATTCTTTGGCTTTATATCTAACATTTCGTAAATAACTTTTAATTCAACGTTCATTTCAATTTCGATATTAAAAACATGTCCAGAATGTAGGCAGTCACGGGTGGTTCATGTCCAAAGCCGTATCTTTGCACTATTCTTAACTGTCATGTTAAGGTTTTCTTCCCACAAAGAGTTTCGGGTTTCAAAGAAATCCACGAAACAGGGACTGCAATAGACTCAGATTGCTTGAGGCAAGCAAAACTATCAGGGTAATGCGCAAGTTTGAGATGAAGTTGCGCACTGGAGATGAACACGATGAACAATTTGAGATGAGCACAAATTAGCACTGCTACTAGGTAAGTGGTAAGGGTCCTTGATACAAGAGAGCAGAGCTGCCAGAGTATACAAGCATAAAGTTCAATCAGCCATATTCCATTTACTTCCGTAATGATAATTAGTATTAAAAGAAGCTGAAGCATTCTTGTTCTGGGGAAAAGAAGGCGAAATTGATAGTAAAACATAAGAGGAATGGTCCCAGTCCCTTTCATCTTTAAGAATTTCAACACCTGGCCATAAAAAAAAATGGAGAACAGAAAGAGTGATCATCATCAGACACGCTACCATTGTTGTGAATAAAAGAAAAAGTTCCGTGATTTTATTACAATTCAATATCCATGAGGCAGACACCTAAGCAGAAGATAGGACATGTCGACTATTTATTTCTATATGTTGCAGTCTTAGTCCCCAGTTATGATTCACTTATAAATGGAATTCTCAATATTTTCGAGAAATACTCTCAGAGAGGAATAAAACTTAGTAAATCTAGTGAGCAAAACAACCGACTTCTTATCAAGAAGTATATGTATATTAGTAATCACCGAATGACTGTTAGCAACTGCATTGATAAACGGATGTCTATAGGAGAGGACAAAGAGACAGCTACCCATAGAAAATCTAAAGGATGTTTAAATTCCTCTGTGTTCCCTCCATTTTCAAAAATGAAAAAGCTACTAAATGAATTATTCTGCTATAAAGTTTCAATAAAAAGGGCTATTTTAATTTCACAGCGATTAATTCTGCCTTCTCTTGCTCTTTCTTCAAACGAAATAAATGTGAGGTATACCGATAATAACATTGGATTGGCTTATCGACTTTTTTCACACAAACTAGGTAACATCAAGTTCAAAACTTTTTGATTTTGAATTGTTACCGCTCAATCTCTACCCCCCAAAGGCTAGTGTGTGAAAACGATATGTGCGAATTCCAAATCACTTTACTGAAAACGAGAAATATTTTAAGCTGTGCTACTTTTTTAATTCAAACATATTTTGAGAAATACTAGTCAAACTTAATCAAACTTACGATAAAAACCTTTTTTTCTGATATATACGTTTCTGTGACAGTTAATTCAATTTTTTTATTTTAATGTAACTCTACTTTTCATTAATTTTGTCTCCTTTTAGATCCAATCCTTTCGAACGGCTAGAAAACCAAAGACTTAGCAAAACATTCAGACCTATCAATTGGTGAGCTTTTGATTTCAATCATCCACTGTTTGTGAGGATTATCAAGCTCTTTTTTCGAAAACCCCATAAATTTTGTTTTCGTCATTACTTCTTACTTTTAAGTTTTTTTTTTTATCCCCCTTGAATGTTTTGCTTCTATTGATGTATGTTGCCCTGCTAATTACCTAGTCAATTTGGCAGTGAATAAGGAGGAAGTTACCACCTCTCAAAATTTTTTGTCTCACCCCACCCCCCCCCCCTCCACACAGATTTTGAAATATACTTTCTTTTGGAATTTTCATTGAAAAATGTTATTTCTGAAATTTTAACTGAAAAAAAATTGAAAAAAAAACAAACAAAATCAATTAGATTAGCCACCCCTTGACTTTGAACATTTTTGTGCTCGTCCTTAAATTTTCGTCAATTGACGTCACCTCTAAGGGGCCCAACCTAGGCACGAAAGAAACTGACTTGAGTTTTACCGAGAAGCTTGCTTCTTTCAGGTATCCTAAATGTGACCTTAAAACTTTTATATATCTCGCCATTTCTACCACTCATTATTACTATAATTTACAACATTTGGGTTCTTTACACATATATTAAACACATTTCAACACAAATAAAAGAACAAAAATTTAACTAGAACTAATTTATCAGACAGAATTTCGTTATGGAGATATGCTCCTGTAATCAACGCCATCAGGTGTTTGATGGAAGTTTTCAAAATACTCTTTTTTTAAAACCATTGGTTCCATCCGGCCCTCTTGGCTGCCTAATTAAATAATTTTTGGAACCAAAAAGGCTCTTCTTTTTTTTTGTTCACACTTGCAGTGTGCACCACACTGCTGTGCAGTGGCACATACACATCGGTAACTCCGATTTGTCTGCTTTATTTTGGTCAACGATGGATTCTTCCATTAAACTGTCTTTTTTGTGGCAATATCTATTTTTACATGGTTTTCTGCATTGGAAGTGTTGGCTCCGGCATCTTTTTTACAACGAGTACTGTAAGGAAGATCTTTTTGTGAGTTTGGGTTTGGACCACGCATCCACCAACTATCTGATGATGAGCCTTGAAAAGATTTGTTCCTTGTTTTACCTGAAATATTCCTTCTGCGTTTTTTTTTTTAATTTGAAGTGCTCCCACTCTCATCTTGTTCACCATTAAAAGAAGGCTCATTTGGCTCTTGAGACGTCATGTGTCCGATATCAACTTGTTCATTTTTTCTTCTAGCGAATCACGAAACGTTGATAATAACCTTTAAATGTATTTCTAATTTTTGCTAAATTGTATTTCATTTTTGTCACCACACAAAGAAGTTATAAGCTAAAGTAATCTAACCTGCAAAATACTTGATTTTCAATTCGAACTGTTTTCTTACCGTTTCAAGTTTTTCAAATGCCGTTACATTAAAAGACGTTACATTTAAAGGTTTTCAAAAACTGAATCAAACAGTTCGTGGTAACGAACTGTAAGTAAGGAGCGACCCGGCTCAATGGTAACCGAAACTCTAAAAAACGGAATTTTGATACCAATAGATACATCAAAAGAATCAGATTTTAATTCTGATTTCAAATATATAAGTTTCATCAAGTTTAATCTTACCTGTCAAAAGTTACGCGCCTGAGAAAATTTGGCTGATTTTCGAAAAAAGGGGGAAAGACCCCCTAAAAGTTGTAGAACCTTAATGAAAATCACACACGTCATATTCAGCTTATCAGAGAACCCTACTGTAGAGGTTTCACGCTCCTATTTACAAAAATGTGGAATTTTCCATTTTTTGCCAGAAGAAAGATCAGGGATGCGTGTTTATTTTTTTTTTTTTGTTTTTTTTTTTTTTTGTTTTTTTTCCCCAGGGGTGATCGTATCGACCCAGTGGTCCTAGAATATCGTGGGAGGGCTCATTGGAACGGAAATAAAAGTTCTAGTGTCCTTTTTAAGTGACCAAAAAATGGAAGGCAACTAGGCTCCCTCCCACGCTCATTTTTTTTTTTTTTTTTTTTTTTTTTTTTTTGACCAAAGTCACCCGATCAAAATTTTGAGATAGCCATTTTGTTCAACATGGTCGAAAATATTATAACTATGTCTTTTAGGATGACTTAATCCTCGAAGCCCCCAGGGGGAGGGCTGAAAAGTTATGAACTTTACCCAATGTTAACATATAGTATTGGTTATTGGGAAATATACAGACGTTTTCAGTAGAGATGACCCTATAACTCCGATCGCTCACCCCTGCTGCCACCTACAACTTTTTTTTTACATAATTTATGTCTGTTTGTTGTCAGTGAGAATGAAAAAACAGGAATTTTCTCACTTTGATGGATGTTTTCTTGGATGGTTATGTGTGTTGGTCAATTTATTTGATGTTTTTCATGGATGTCAACAGTAATTATGTCTATTTTATGGTTTTTGTCAGTGAGAATGGAAAAACAGTATTTTTCTCACTTGAAAAAAACAGGAATTTTCTCACATTGATGGTTGTTTCATGGACGGTTATGTGTGTTGGTCAATTTATTTGATGTTTTTCATGGATGTCAACACCGATTTATGTCTGTTTTATGGTTTTTGTCAGTGAGAATGAAAAAACAGGAACTTTCTCACTTTTATGGATTATTGAGTCTAATGGGGACAGGTCAATGAAACTTCCTTCAAGATCATGTTGTTGTTGTTGCTCGAGGCAAATGTTATGAGTTTCCAGGAAACAGTTAGATCATGTGTCTCCTTCTCAGCCAATCAGAGGGCTTGTTTACATTACAATTCGACCTTGAGATTTCGTATATAACGGGCATGCAATGTAATTAAATTATCAGAAAGTATTTTGACATAGTTCAAACAACAATGGATAAATTTGATGAATTAGAAGCCATGCCAACTTCAATTTGCAATGTAAGTTCTGATTTAATACATTTTCATTTTTTATTTTCAAAATAAAATTATTTTCCTTGGTCACCCTCCAGTATATTCAGGTAAATCCCCCCCCCCCGTACAATCCAAACATCACTATACAATCTTTATACTCGATAGAAAACATAAAATTATGCAATTTTAAGTGTTCTATATCCTAGCTAAAAGCGACCACTGAATTCCGTCACTGTTGTTATTAACCCGCTCTGGTTTTGACACAAGACTCCAGCGCGAGGCCTATAATTAGCTCTGACCCTTTTTTAAAGCACTTCCTGTAAAAGGTTTCTCAGATCAAAATGGGATGTTTTTCTCCTGTCAAATTAAAACGGTTTCATGCAGACAATTGCAATTTATTAAGCGCAGGCCTATACAATCTCTATTCGGAGAACCGGTGAAATCTCGTTATTTTCAAATTAAGGTCTAACAATATATTTAGGACATTGGCGAAAGGGGGAGGGGGGCCATGCCTCTATTCTATCGCCATCATTGTAAAGTGAAAACTTCACATGAAAAGTAAGGGGGCCCGGGATTTCTAAGAAAAAAATAGCCTTATTTTGTCTGCAAAATTTACATCCTAGATTGTAATTTAGGCCTATAAGCTGCTGCTGGGTTAACAATCATTTATCTATTTTAAAGTCTACAGACGGGAACATTTTAAAAATTTTTCTGAAAGGTAAAAATAGAAACATTGATTTCTATCCTAAGGCTATAGACTACTGTTTGTCAAGGTTTATTTTTCTCACAAGTTTTCTAACAATATAATTTCCATGCATAGCATATTCTCGTAAATTTTACTTTTTGCATTGCAGAAAAAGGGTGGAGGAGGGGGCTTCTTTGAGATAAATGCTTTTCTAGACAAAATTATATGGATGATGATACTAACTTTCTTTCTGTAAAAAGGGGGAAATTATTTTGATACTAACTTTTTTCTCTTCTTTAAGGACAATAGTGAAGAATGTGCCCCACCTCCCAGTAAGAAAGCAAGAGAGGGTGAGGCAGCCCCTGTAAGAGCATCAGTTGTTCAATATGGCCGTTGGCCGAAACCCCACGCTGCCTGCCCAAGTGCAGCCTGTGCAAGTCCCTCTTAATCGAGCCTCATGCCGCCTCGTCAAGTTGCAGCCTCGCTGCACGAGCCCGCTATATCGCTAGCCCGGCTGCGAAAGATAGTGATGGACATGATATGATCTATTTGAACCCCAGTCATACAGTAGGGCTTTCAGGACAAGATACAATGCCTGGGCCTTCAAGAAAAGCTGTAGGCCAAACATCGGCTCCTTCTCACGCAATATCTGAGCTATCAGCTCCCCATCAAGTGTCAGTACACTCTCCTCAGCTGTTTCCGTCAGGTCCTGAGCCTTCCATGCAAGATAGAAGGGTTGGCTCCTTCAGGCAAGTCATAGACCAACCAATGGCTCCCTATCATGTAATGGTCAAGCCTCCAGCTTCCAGTCAAGTGGTTGATCAATTTGAAGACGTGAGTATTTTTTTTTTTCAATCAAAAGCTATTTTTTAGCTGTTAGAGAGCCTTTTACTCTTTACTTTTGTCTTTTCACTTTTTTTCTATTATTCAGGACCATGAAATATCTAAAAAACCGATTTTTCAACCTAATACAAGCTTGTTGAAGACATTAAAATGTTATTTTCACTATAATCCCCCCCAACACCCATTTTAAATTTCACTGTTCCATCCACTCAGAGATACCTAAATATAATTTTTTTTTGCTTGTCAAACTGCTCTTTTTTTCTAATCTTTACTATTTTCTATGCATTCCCCCTATCTCTTCGCCACTATCTCATAAGCAAATATTTTTAGGTACCTTTGAAACTCTGTGAATGCTATTTTTCACATAGTTTTAAGAGAGAGATTATTCCATTTTATCCATCTGTCACATATCGGCGTTCTAATTTGCACTGAATGTTTTAAACTAGCTTTCTATCGTGCCAAGATTTCAGCGAGGGGAAACCAAGCTAACGGTTCCCGGCATTTTCCTCGTCTGAAGTTCAATCTTGGAAATCAGAACACTCGCGCGCGATAGGTTACAATAATTGTGTGATGAGTTCACCGAACCAGTATGGAATTAGAGAGAAATAGCGATTATTTCAACTTTGACGGACATTATGTAAAGGTGGGGGACAGAGAAGTGCCGCGGGAAGCGCTGCGGGATGCGCCGCGGGCCAGAGAAGAGCCGCGGGAAGCGCTGCAGGAAAGCGCCATGGGAAGCGCTGCGGGCCCGAGAGGCGCTGCAGGATGCGCTGCGGGCCCGAAAAGCGCCGCAAAAAAAATTGCTGATTTGAATACTTTGAAATAAACTATTTTTTGAACAAATTGCCGCCTTCTATGTAAAGCGATGTTTTAGATTGTAAATATCTTAAGTTGGAAATTGACTGCTTTTAGTTGAATTAACCAAATGCTATTAAGCGTTGACTTTAAATAATAATCCAAATTTTAAAAACAGTAGGGATGATTTGAACACTTTGAAAATAAGCTATTTTTCATTTATAGGTTGGACGACCATTGGTCCCATATTCGCCATCGTCATCGAGTGAAGGAGAGGAAGAACTCATTGAAGGGGCAATGGAGTTTCATGACATTCAGGACAATGAAACATCAACTATCAATGACTGGCATGGTATCATTAACTCTGATGAAATACCTTTTAATATTGATGCTTTTCTAAGTAATTATTTCAATGTAGAACCTAGCACAGTTGAGCAAGGTAATGTTCCTAGTTCAGAGGCGGACTTGCCAGTACTAAGACCAAATACCCTACAAATTTTAGAGGATTTTACAGGGAACCCTCCTCCCACTGATTACCTACTTCCACTTCAAACAACTGAAGTGGAGCATAGCCCAAATATTGTTGAACAACTTGGGGGAGGGGTGATATACAAGAGGGGGGTACAACTTTTCCAGACTTTCAATTGTCAAATTCAATATTAAATAATATAGTTGTTTTCACTGCGACGTTTGGGGATCCCTTAAATTCACTTATGGGGGGAAATTTTGTGTTTGATCCAGTAGAAATTGTGCATGAATATGTAGATAAAATTCGTGCACTACTGGAGAACCAAATTCAGTTGTGAGGAGGTAGGGATTCAATTAAGGTTTCTATTGTTTTAAAGGTTTTTTTATTTAAATGAGGGGAAAAGTGAAGTTTATTATCATTATATACATTCCGAGATGCGCGTAATTTATCCAAATTTAGAAAATTTTGAGGGTGTTTTTAGCGAGTGGGTAGGACAAATTATTGCGCATCTCGAGAACTATAACGAAAATGGGAGCGGGTCTGTAGTTTTATTTATTGAAAGTTTAAGCGTAAATATTTGTAAATTTAAGAAAGATTTTATTTTAAGAGGGGGGGGACAGGTGGGGCTGAAAGAGATACAGTTTTAAATTATAATCCAGATCTAGAAGGTTGTCAAGGTGTCCAGAAGATTTGTTTTGAAACAGATCAAAAATGTTTCATGTATGCTTTCCTCATATCAGCATTCGAGCCTCTAGCACGTGACGCTACCAAGAAGAATTTAGATCACTGGGCTGTACATGGGAAGGACGGGTCCAATTTTCCCATTGTAGATTTCTCTTGTTTAGAGGGAAAATACCCAGTAACGCTACGATCTATTGACATTTTTGAAAGGGCTAATGCCCATTTAAATATCGGCGTTACTGTGGTTCAGTATGAAACTGAATTTGAAGATGGGGTTCGTTCTAAAAAGAAGGGGGTGGTTTTCCCTGTAAGGGGCCCGTCAATTGATTTGGTCAGACACTGGGTTTGGTTGTTATACACACCACCTAGTGAACCGAATGCAATTGGCCATTTTAATCCGATTACCGACATTAGTAGAGTTCTGGGGGAGGGTAAGAAACAGAGTGCCCGTTTCTACTGTCCAACATGCCTGTCTAGATTTTGGAGTGAATTAAAACTACGGGATCATATGAAGCACTGTAGACGGCATGGATATCAGACAGTGGAAACGGTTTCAGGGGATAGGGCCATTCTACGCTTTAAAAATTTCCAAAACACCCTCCTCCAATGCAACAAAATATCTTTAGACTGTGAAGCTAAGCTGGTGGAGGTGAAAGACCCCCAATATCCAAACCGTATCAAAGAACACCAGGCCATTGCAGTGTCCTATGCTCATGCGCAAAGAGACAGTTCTAACACCATGCGGTTGTTAGAAATAGTTGAGACATTGGATGAGGGGGAGTGCATGGTCAAGGCACTGACTAAACTAATTGGCACGGCTAATGGCGCTATTTCTCGTTTGAGAAATACGCATTATCCAATGGTGCTGTCTGCAGAGGATCGTCTCGCGATTCAAAATCTAAAAAATATGTTGGGTTTGTAAGGGGGAGTTTGTAGAGGAGGATAAGGGGACTAAAGGGAAAAGAGGGGGAGGGGGAAAGTCAGAGACCATGATCACTTGTGGCAGGAAATATCATCTGGGGGTAGTAATTTTAGGGGGGTAGCGCATCAATCGTGTAATTTAAATGTTAGCCAACAGTTTTTTATCCCTGTTTTTATCCACAACTCTAATTACGACTTAAAATTTATTTTACCGGCACTGGCACGTATGCACAGGGAGGGAGGGGGAGTAGACAGTCCATGGATAAATAATTCATTTACCTATAACATTATTCCCAAATCGGCCGAGAAGTTGTTGCTTCTCGAACTGAAATGGCAGGTAGTGGATAATGGACATACGTGCTGGAATAAAATCAGGTTTTTAGATTCTTTTAGTTTTTTTCCCAAGGCATTGAGTCAATTGATTCAAGTGCAGAAAAGCGACAATTTTTGATAGCTTTCCCTTGCTTAAACAGCACTTTCCAGACAGTGAAATGTATGACTTATTAACCAGCAAAGGTGTATACGCATATGATTATTACTGTTCTGGCGCTCGCTTAAGCGAGGTGAAACTACCTCCAATTGAAGCTTTTTACAATTCACTGACCAACAGTGAATGCACAGCCGAGGAGTATGAGTTTGCCAAGAAGGTGTGGGCTAAGGGGAATTGTAAAAATGGTGGGATTATTGTAGACTGTACTTGGCCAGTGACGTTTTAACTCTGTTGGATATAGTCTGTAAGAATACAGACCAAATCTATTCAGAGTTCGGGTTAGATATAGGATATTATTTTTTTCCACACCCCATTTAGTGATGGATTTAATTTTAAAAATTAGTAGGGAGGAAATAGGCCTAATCACAGATGTAGATCAACACCTTTTTGTAGAGCGTTCAATGAGTGGAGGGTATGTTTTTCACGGGGACCGCGTCTTGTCAACCGATCCGAGCGGACAAAGCACCGGTGTAAGGTCAAATGCAGTGTTCTTGGACATGAACTCGTTATACCCCTCGGCAATGTCCCACTACTCTTTGCCGTGTGGGAACTATCAATGGCTTGAGAATCCTTGTGAGTTCCCCGACATTACCACCGTCGAGGACAACGGGCAACAAGGATGGTTCTTTGAAATTGACGGTCACATTCCGCTGGCGCTTCACGACTCAGTCAAAGATTTTGTTTTTCCCTGTGTCGATCGACCAGTGACCAGGGACTCGCTGAGCCCCTACAATCGATCATTGGTTGAGGATATGGGGATGCATTGGACCCCCTCTAAACAAAAACTGATTGCTGATTTGGACCCTAAGGAGAATATCGTTGTTCACCATGTGCTTTTGCACTGGATGGTGAACAATGGTTTCAAAATCACCAAAATACATAGGGTCCTGCAGTTCAATTAGAAACCTTATTTAAAGACGTTTATCGATACTTTTGTCGATAAACGCTCTAGGGCAAACTCCAAGGTAGAGAAGGAATTGTACAAGCTCATTCTAAATTCAGCGTTTGGCAAAATGTGTGAAAGCGTACGTAACAGATCTCGCTGCGACTTCGTGACTGACCCTCTAGAGTGTGCACGAATTATTGCCTATCCCAATTTTACATCATTCACGAGCATAGAGGCTGGCATGGTTCTTCTACACAGGAAAAGGCAAAATGTGGTACTGAACAAGAATATAGCAGGCGGTAGTTCAGTACTAGAAATTTCAAAAAAGCTCATGTTGTCGTTTTTTTTTACAATGTGTGCAAGGTGCAATGGCCACGGGAGGGGGAGGTTCAAGTTTACTATGGGGATACAGATTCTCTGCTGTTAAAGGTAAATGGGACTGAAGATTTATTGGGTGATTTAGAAAAGGGGGAACACATCAGCTCGCGGATGGATTTCACCAACTGGAATCCATCCCTCTACCCGAGTTGGTGAAAACGTCAAGCCCCCAACCAACTATTAATGTTAAAATCAGAGACGGGGAGTGATTTGATATCCAGGGGGGTGTTCCCGGTCCCAAAGTTTATTGCGTTAAAGCACACAGTTGGGATGAAAGAAGACATGTAAAGGGGTGCCTACACATTTTGTAAAGAGCAATTTCAACATGAGCGTGTACAGAGACTGTGTAGAAAGTAGCCTAGTGCCGAGAGCACAAGTGCTTGCAATTCGCTCTCTACAGTATAGAAATTTTACTGTGAGAGTGGAAAAAAAATGCAATGTCATGTATTTCTGACAAAGTCTATGTGCTCGAGAATGGTGTGAGTGTCCTGCCTCATGGCCACTATCGTATTTCAGACCGAGTTGAATGCATAGACTATCGTAATCAACTTGGTCTGGATAAATTAACCTAACTTGAACTAACCCAAGCACTAACCATCACCAACCTTTCATAAATTAACTAACCACCACCACCACCACCCCCCACCACCACCACTGACCCAACTAACTAACCCAACCACTAACCTGTAGCAGTGACGACAACTATTGTAGTGTTTTCCAACGCGGCTCCCGGGGAGGGGGGGGGGGTGGGGGGTGGGGGACCCTTCCCGCGGCCGGCTTCCGGGGGGGGGGGGGGGGGCTACCTTTAAATTCACTGTAATGCAACTGGTGCTAGCAACATGTTCCAAGTGTATTTTGTTGTACAGAAAATGTTTAAAGAAATAAGTGCTGTAATGGACAAAAGTGTTGCACAAAAAGTGTTTTTAAAGACAATAAGTACACCATTGAGGACAAAAGCCTTGTCCGAATCCTTATAAAGGAAATCATTACCTCCATGTGGCTGAACAAATAGAAAATATATGTGGCTTGAAATTTCAGGTTCCTGTTGAACAAGTGACTTTTACCACGTTCATTCTCCACAAATATTTTTTCTTTTCCGTTTTCATTTGCCGTCATAAATGCTGGGCATGGAAAATCATTGAGTTGCTGTAATAGATAGATCATATTAAAGGAAATTGCAACATCTATTCACTTTTGTATTTACAAATATGAAATTTACAGTTAAAGTAGAATCAACTTTGTCAAAAAAATTGCATTTTTGATGTATTTTAAAACACCCTTTTTCAGATCGATTTCTGTGTGAAGCCCTCAAACAGGGAAAAATGAACTCTATAGCTAAAATACTTGTTTCAATAGTAACCGAAACCTGGAACCAAAATTTTCTTTTTGGCTTAATCGCTAAAATTATTATGGCAGGAACTATGCAAAAAATTATGCATGCCTAACCATAGTAATTTTTAATTTAAACAACAAAAATACATGTTTTCTAAAATTAGTGGCTGATTTTGATGTTTGGCTGAATTTTTTTTTCATCTCAGTTCAACAGGAAATTTATTATTGTATCCTGTAACCCGTAAAGTACATAGTTCTCCATATTATTGTCTCATAATTGCAATTATTTTAGTTTTCAGTCCAGAATCACTAAACTTATTATTTAAACTGCAAAAAGTATTTATGGTGTCTAACCAATAATACTAATTTTGTAATTACATTAAAAGACGATCGTTGGAATGCAAAAACATTGCATTGCATACACTCAGACTTGGTTATCTACTTAATTGTTTTGAGGTTACATTTTACTTTTTCAAAGAAGAAACCCCGTAGGCTTTTTCCTGTTTGTACATATAGTATAAAATGAACAGCCGTTTCAACATGTCATGTATCCGGTTGCAGCGGTAGCTAGCAGCCTAGTAAGAGACGATCACGTCCAATGTTAAGAAAATATAAAACACCCATAGTTCCTAACAAAGGAGTCAGATCAAAACAAAATTCACTGTAATGTTCAACTGTGCTAGTTCATGTTCCAAGTGTATTTTGTTGTACAGAAAAACTGTTTAAAGACAATAAGTGCTGTAGATGGACAAAAGTGTTGTACAGAAAAGTGTTTAAAGACAATAAGTGTTATTGATGGACAAAAGTGTTTATTTATAAAGTGTATCATTGTTCATGTTGAACAAATAGAGTTTTCATGTTGACCATGAAATTTTGTCAGGTTCCTGTTGAACAAGTGTTATTTTTATCATTGTTCATGTTGAACAAATATTTGTTTTCATATTGCCGTAATAAATGCTGCCATGAAATATTGTTTTTGTTGTTCTTGAATAGATAGATCTATGGGAAAATTACAACTTATTCATTGGACACATATGATTTACAGATAGTCCGACTGTTGTCAAACAGCATGTATCAATTTAAAACACCCTTCAGATCGTTTCTGTGTGGGCCCTCAATGTCGGGGAAAACAACACTTTTAAAACTAAACTAACTAAAACTAAACTAAAATGTTTTTGGAAAAACCGAAAAAAATCTACTATTGCTATAGTATTTGGCAGGAGTCCTATGATCAATAAAAGCAATTGCCACAACCATACCAATACAATTCATACGAGGACTTGATGTTTTCAATAGTATTGAATCGAAACTCGTGGCTGATTATTGATGATTTGGCTGAATCCATTGAACAGTTCTCACAGGAAATGCTACAACTGTTCACTGTCCGATCTCACCATGAACACATTTCCATAACCCTAGTTCTACACAATCTGTTTCATAACAGAGCAAATGTATGCGAACCCTTGCTTTGAAATAACACTATCTATATTATCTATCGAGTTGTTCGTGATTCTAGCTCGCTCATAACTCTCAATAAACAGATATACCCCGGTGCCCCAAAATTTCTGTTGTCAGCGTACACTCAGGCGACTAGCAAGCCCTACGGTTACATTTTGCTGGATCTTAATCAGAGCACACCCGAGGATCTACGCGTAGTCACCGACATTTTCAACAATGAAATTACAGTATATCTTCCGGTGAACAGTAGAAAAGGCTATTAGTTGACGTTATGACACTGAAGAAACTACAAGAACAACGGCCTTTATTTTCCCTTTTAGGCACTTCAAAACCATAACTAAAAATAAACTAACTAAAACTAAACTAAACTATACTAAAATATAAACTAGAACATTAAAAAAAAACTAAACTAAAACTCCAAAAAAACTAAACTCTAGCTAAAATTCTAAAGTAAAACGAAAACTCTTAACTAAAAAAAAAACTAAAAGTAAACTAAAACTCAAACTAAAACTCATAGGTAAAACTCTAGCTAAACTAAAATTCTAATCTAAAACTAAACTAACTAAAAACTAAACTAAAAATAAATTCTAAACTCTAAAACTACTAAACTATAACTCTAACTAAAACTAAACACTAATCTAAAAACTAAACTAAACTAACTAAAACTCTAAACTAAAACTAAACACTAATCTAAACTAAATTAAAATTAAACTACAACTGAACTAAGCTGCTAAATTAAAAACTCTAACTAAAACTCTTATGTAAAACGAAAACTCTTAACAAAAAAAACTAAAAGTAAACTCAAACTCAAACTAAAAATCTCATAGGTAAAACTCTAGCTAAACTAAAACTTTAATCTAAAACTAAACTAACTAAAACTAAACTAAAAATAAATTTTAATCTCTAAACTACTAAAAATCTATAAACTAAACTAAAAAAAACTAAACACTAATCTAAAAACTAAACTAAACTAAAATCTAAAACTCTAAACTAAAACTAAACACTAATCTAAAACTAAACTAAAATTAAACTAAAACTGAACTAAGCTATTAAATTAAAACTCTAACTAAAACTTTTATGTAAAACTCTAGCTAAACTAAAAATCTAATCTAAAACTAAACTAAAACTAAACTAAAAAAAATAAAGGTAATGAATAAACTTAAAATAAACTAAAAAATCTAAAACTAAATAACTAATAAAATAATAAACTAAAAATCTAGACTAAACTAAACCAAAACTAACTAAAATCTAAACTATAACTCTAACTAAAACTCTTAACTACTAAACTAAGTAAAAAACTCTAAACGAAAACTAAACTACTAAACTAATTAAAATCTAAACTACTAAACAAACTAAAAATTCTACACTAAAACTAAACACTAATTTAAAACTAAACTAAATTAAACTGAAAATCTAAATAAAACTCTAAAATAAAACTAAACATTAAACTAAAACTAAACTTAACTACTAAACTAAAAACTAAACACTCTAGCTAAAAACGTTAAACTAAAACTGAACTATAAAACTAAACAAAATATAAATTATAATACTAAACTAAAACTAAACTAGAACTAAAACTAAAAATCTAAACTACTAAACTAACTAAAAAAATTAAACTGTCTAACTAAACTAAAAATCTAAACTACTAAACTAAACTAAAAATCTAAACTATAACTAACTAAAACTCTTAACTACTAAACTAACTAAAACTTTAAACTAAAACTAAACATTAATATAAAACTAAAGTAAAACTAAAACCAAACTAAGCTACTAAATTAAAACTCTAAGTAAAACTCTTTAGCAAACTGTGGCTAAACTAAAACTCTAATCTAAAACTAAACTAAACTAAAACTAAACTAAAAAAACTAAAAATACTAACTAACTAAAATCTAAACTACTAAACTAAACTAAAAATCTAAAACTACTAAACTAACTAAGATCTAAACTTTTAAACTAACTAAAATTCTAAACTAAAACTAAAAACACTAATCTAAAACTAAAATAAATTAAACTGAAAATCTAACTAAAAATCTAAAAGAAAACTAAACATTAAACTAAAACTAAACTAAAAAATCTAAACTACTAAACTAACTAAAATCTAAAGTTTTAAACTAACTAAAATTCTAAACTAAAACTGAACACTAACTAAAACAAAACTAAATTAAACTGAAAATCTAACTAAAACTCTAAAATAAACTAAACTTTAAACTAAAACTAAACTAAAAATCTAAAATAAACTAAAACTAAAAAAACTAAACTAAACTACTAAACTAAATTAAAACTCTAACTAAAAACGTTAAACTAAACTACTATAACTAAACTAAATATAAACTTTAAACTAACTAAAATTCTAAACTAAACTAAACTAAAAATCTAAACTACTAAAATAAATTAAAATTTAAAATCTAACTAAAAAACTAAAGAAAACTAAAAACTAAAACTAACTAAAATCTAAAAACTAAACTAAAAATCTAAAACTACTAAACTAACTAAAAATCTAAAACAAAACTACTAAAACTAACTAAAAATTCTAAACTAAAACTGAAACACTAAAAACCTAAAACAAAACTAAATAAACTAAAATCTAACTAAACTCTAAAACTGTAAAACTAAACTTTAAACTAAAACTAAACTAAAAATCTAAACTAAAAAACTAAACTAAAAAACTAAAACTAAAAAACTGCTAAATTAAAACTAAACTAAAAATCTAAACTACTAAACTAACTAAGATCTAAACTTTTAAACTAACTAAAATTCTAAACTAAAACTAAACACTAATCTAAAACTAAAATAAATTAAACTGAAAATCTAACTAAAAATCTAAAAGAAAACTAAAAATTATAAACTAAAACTAAACTAAAAATCTAAACTACTAAACTAACTAAAATCTAAACTTTTAAACTAACTAAAATTCTAAACTAAAACTGAACAACTAACCTAAAACAAAAACTAAATTAAACTGAAAATCTAACTAAAACTCTAAAATAAAAAACTAAACTTAAAACTAAAACTAAACTAAAAAAAAACTCTAAACTAAAAACTAACTAAACTAAAACTAAACTAAACTGCTAAATTAAAACTCTAACTAAAATCTAAACTACTAAACTAAACTAAACTAAACTAAGCTAAAAAACTAAAATTCTAAAACTAAAACTAAACACTAATCTAAAACTAAAATAAACTTAAACTGAAAATCTAACTAAAAATCTAAAACTAAAACTAAACTAAAAAAATCTAAAAACTAAAACTAAACTAAAAACAACTCTAAACTACTAAACTAACTGAAAATCTAAACTTTTAAAAAATAAAACTAAAAATTCTAAACTAAAAAACTGAACACTAACTAAAAACGTTAAAAAACTAAATTAACTGAAAAACACTAACTAAAACTCTAAAATAAAACTAAACTTTAAAAATCTAAAACTAACTAACTAAAAATCTAAACTAATCTAACTAAAACGAAACTTAAACTAAACTAAACTAAACTAAACGCTAAAACTTAAAAAAACCAAACTAAGTCTAACTAAAACTCTAACTAAAAATCTTTTAGAGTTAAAAATAAACTAAACTAATAAATAAACTAAAATAAAACTAAAAAAAAAATAAACTAACTAAACATTAAACTACTAAAAACTAAACTAAACTAAAAACTAAAAATTCTAGACTAAAACTAAACTAAACTAAACTAAAACTCTTAAAACTAACTAAAATCTGAACTTAATTAAAACTCTAACTAAAACTCTTTACAAAAAACTAACTAGCTAAACTTTTAAACTAACTAAAACTATAATCTAAAAAAAACTAAATAAACTTAAAATCTAAAAAAAAACTAAAACTAAAAAACTAAAAAAAATTAAACTGTAATAACTATAAACTTAAAATAAAACTAAAACTCTAAACTAAACTAAACTAAACTAAACTAAACTAAACTTTTAAGCTAAATTAAAACTAAAACTAAACAAACTAAAACTTAAAAAACTCTAAACTAAACTAAAACTCTAAACTAAAAACTAAAAAATCTAAAACTAAACTAAAAATAAAACTAAGGTAATAAACTAAACTAAATAAACTAAAAATCTAAACTAAACTAAAATCTAAAATAAATCTAAAACTAACCTAAAACTACTAAACTGAAAATCTAAAAAACTCTAAAAAAAACTAAACTTTAAACTAAAACTAAACTAAAAATCTAACTAAACTGTTAAACTAACTAAACTCTAACTAAAAACTCTTTAGACTAAAACTACTAAACTCTAAACTAAAAACTAAACTAACTAAAAAATAAACATGTAAAACTAAACTAAAAATAAACTAAACTAAACTAACTAAATAACTAAAATAAACTAAAACTCTACTAAACTAAAACTAAAAAAAACTAAAAAAAATAAACATAAATAAACTAAAACTAAACTAAAATATCTAAACTAAACTAAACTAAAACTAAACTAAACTGTAAATTAAAACTCTAACTAAAACTCTTTAGTAAAACTCTAGCTAAACTAAACTATAATCTAAAACTAACTAAAACTAAACTAAAAATAAAGGTAATAAATAAACTTAAAATAAACTAAAAACTCTAAACTAAAACTAAAATAAAACTAAACATTAAACTAAAACTAAACTAAAATCTAAACTAAACTAAACTAAAACTAAACTAAACTGCTAAATTAAAACTCTAACTAAAACTCTTTAGTAAAACTCTAGCTAAACTAAAACTATAATCTAAAACTAACTAAAACTAAACTAAACTAAAAATAAAAAAACTCTAACTAAATAAACCTAAAATAAAACTTAAAAAAAACTAAAACTAAACATAAAATAAAAACTAAACTAAAAACTAAAACTAAACTAAAACTAAACTAAAACTCTAACTAAAAAACTTTAAAAAAACTCTAACTAAACTCTTTAGTAAAACTCTAGCTAAACTAAAACTCTAATCTAAAACTACTAAAAACTAAACTAAAAATAAAGGTAATAAATAAACTAAAATAAACTAAAACTAAAATAAAACTCTAAACTAAAACTAAACTAAAATAAACTAAACTCTAAACTAAACTAAACTGCTAAAAAAAAAACTAAAAAAGTAAGACTAAAACTAAACTATAATCTAAACTAAAAAACTAAAAATAAACTGTAAACTAAATAAACTAAAACTCTAAAATAAACTAAACTAAAACATATCTAAAAAACTAAACTTAAACAAAAACTCTAACTAAACTCTTTAAAAACTAGCTAATGACTAAAAAAACTAAACTAACTAAAACTAAACTAAAAATAAAGGTAATAAATAAATAAACTAAAAATCTAAAAAACTCTAAAATACTAAACAATAAGCTAAAACTAAACTAACATCTAAACTAAACTAAAACTAAACTAAACTGTAAATTAAAAACTCTAACTAAACTAAAAACTCTAGCTAAACTTAACTAAAAAAACTAACTAAAACTAAACTAAAATAAAGTAAAATAAACTAAAATAAACTAAAACTAAAATAAAACTAAAACTAACTACTAATCTAAAAAACTAAACTAAAAAAACTAAACTAAAAACTGAACTAAAATCTAAAACTAAATAAAAAAACAGAACTAAACTAAACATTAAACTAAAACTAAACTAAAACTGAACTAAACTAAAAGAAAACTAAACTTAAAACTAAAACTAAACTAAAACTAAACTAACTAAACTAACTAACACTAAACTACTAAACTAACTAAAATTCTAAACTAAAACTAAACACTAATCTAAAACTAAATAAAATTAAACTGTAAATCTAACTAAAACTCTAAAAGAAAACTAAACATTAAATCTAAACTAAACCAAACTAAAACTAAACTAAACTGTTAAATTAAAACTCTAACTAAAACTCTTTAGTAAAACTCTAGCTAAACTAAAACTCTAATCTAAAAACTAAACTAACTAAAACTAAAGTAAAGGTAATAAATAAACTTAAAATAAACTAAAAATCTAAACTAAAACTCTAAAATAAAATTAAACATTAAACTAAAGCTAAACTAAAAATCTAAACTAAACCAAACTAAAACTAAACTAAACTGCTAAATTAAAACTCTAACTAAAACTCTTTAGTAAAACTCTAGCTAAACTAAAACTCTAATCTAAAACTAAACTAACTAAAACTAAAATAAAGGTAATAAATAAGCTTAAAATAAGCTAAAAATCTAAACTAAATAACTAATAAAATAATAAACTAAAAATCTAAACTAACCCAACCTGCAATCCTCTTTTTCTAATATTTCCGCCCCCCTGATTGACTTAGAAGGAGATGTAACCGACTCGCTGATTGGATGAGAAGGAAACACGTGATCTAACTGTTTCCTGGAAACTCATAACATTTGCCTCGAGCAACAACAACAACATGATCTTGAAGGAAGTGTCATTGACCTGTCCCCATTTGACTCAATAATCATTCAAAGTGAGAAAGTTCCTGTTTTTTCATTCTCACTGACAAAAACCATAAAACAGGACATAAATCGATGTTGAAATCCATGAAAAACATCAAATAAATTGACCAACAAACATAACCGTCCAAGAAACAACCATCAATGTGAGAAAATTCCTGTTTTTTCAAGTGAGAAAAATACTGTTTTTCCATTCTCACTGACAAAAACCATAAAACAGGCATAAATTACTGTTGACATCCATGAAAAACATCAAATAAATTGACCAACACACATAACCATCCAAGAAAACATCCATAAAAGTGAGAAAATTCCTGTTTTTTTCATTCTCACTGACAACAAACAGACATAAATTATGTAAAAAAAAAGTTGTAGGTGGCAGCAGGGGTGCGTGATCGTGTCAATAGGGGCATCTCTATTGTTTTCAGGGGGAATTTTTTTGGTAGTGGGGGGTGGGGGTGGTCGGGGGTTATATGGGAGGATCTTTTCATGAAGGAAGTTTTCATGGGGGAAGGGACATTGCTATGAAGGGGCACCGGATTTCCCATCATTATTTAAAAAGAAAAATCAGAAATTAAATATAAAAAACAAGTTTTTCAACTGAAAGTAAGGAGCAACATCAAAACTTAAAAAGAACAAAAAAATATTAGCTATATGATTGGGTTCACCTTCTAGTCAATGCCTCGCTTTTTAAGCCAAAGATTTTTTAGTACTTTCATAAGAGCTATTTATTCTAATTAACGGCCTTTGTGATTAAGGGGTCATTTTTAAAGAATTGGAACAAAATTCGAACTTTAGCTTAAAGAGCAAGGTATTGACTAGGGGGAAAACCCCCTAATATACGTATTAAAAATATATGAATATAGAAGTTCGTTACGTAAGTTAATTCGTAAGTTACGTATATTTATTACTAATAAAAACGTTCGTAAATAAAATTCAACAAGTTTTGAGAAAGCCATTTAACCAAATAAAAGTAAAATTAATATGCAAATTTCGTTTTAATTATTCATGCACGGTGAGCCAAAATTAAAACCTCCATTAATTAAAAAACGTTCACAAATGAAATAAAAGAAAACAAGTTTTTTTTAACTGAAAGTAAGGAACGACGTTAAAACTTAAAACGAACAAAAATTATTCCGTATATGAAAGGGGCTGTCCCCTCCTCAACGCCTCGCTCTTTACGCTAAAGTTTGACTTTCTCACAACTCAATTTTTGTTAAACTAATATAAAATTTTGTTTTAATTACAAATTTTTAAAATTAACTTCAACGAAATTGACGCTATCAGATTCAGCTTATCAACGAACATTATTAAAGAAGCTTCAAACTCCTATCTGCAAAAATGTGGAATTTTGCATTTTTAATTAACTTTAACGAAAATTACACCATCACATTCAGCTTATCAGAGAATCATATTAAAGAAGTTTCACACGCTCCTATCTGCAAAAAGGTGGAAATTTGTATTTTTTGCTCGAAGAAAGATCACGATGCGTGCCCTCCAAATAATGGAGGGCAACTAGGCCCCCTCCAACGCTCATTTTTTTCTCAAAGTCACCCAATTAAAAATTTTGAGATAGCCCTTTTGTTCAGCATAGTTGAAAATCTAATAAATATGTCTTTTAGGATGACTTAATCCCCCACAGTTCCCAGGGGAAGGGCTGCAAGATATGAACTTTGCCCATTGCTTACATATTGTATTGGTTATTGGGAAGTATACAGACATTTTCAGGAAGGATTTTTTTCTGGTGGGGGGGGGAGTTTTTTCAACTGAAAGTAAGAAGCAACATTAGAACTTAAAACGAACAGAAATTATTACGTATATGAGGGGTTCTCCCCCAAGTCAATACCTCGCTCTTTACGCTACAGTTTCTTTTAGTGCTTTCAAAAGAGCTATCTATTCTAATTAAACGGCCTTTGTGATTCAGGGGTTTGTGAATTAAATTTTTTTAAATTTATAACGTAAAGAGTGTGGTATTGACTAAGGGAGAACCCCTTCATATACGTAATAACATATACGTAATAAAAAAAAAACAAGCGATACGGCTCAATAGTAGTCGAAACTTTTACAAACGGAATTTTGATGTCAATAAATGTATCTAAAGAATGGGCTTATAATGCTGATTCTAAATATATAATTTTATTAAGTTTAGTATTACTCATCAAAGGCTACGAGCCTGAGAAAATTTACCTGATTTTTTAAAGAAGGAGGGAACATCCCCTACAAGTGAAAGAATTTTAATGAAAATCCCCCCGTCAGATTCAGGATATCAGAAAACCCTACTACATAGGTTTCAGGCTCGTATCTGCAAAAATCTGCAACTATATCTGCAACGTATTTTTTGCCAGAAGAAAAAAATACGAATATAGAAGTTCGTTACGTAAGTTAATTTGTAAATTACGTCAGAACCAATTTAGAGATAGCCATTTAGCAAAAGAAGAGTAAAATTCTTATGCAAATTTTGTTTACTTATTCAATGACGGTGAGCCAAAACAAAGCTGCATTAACTAAAAAAAGATCAGAAATTAAATATAAAAAACTAGTTTTTTAAACTGAAAGTAAGGAGCGACATTAAAACTTAAAACGAACAGAAATTATTTCGTATATGAAAGGGGCTGTCCCCTCCTCAACGCCTCGCTCTTTACGCTAAAGTTAGACTCTGTCTCACAACTTTATTTTTTAAAACAATAATAAAAAACTTTAGCGTAAAGAGCGAGGCGTTGAGGAGGGGACAGCCCCTTTCATATACGGAATAATTTCTGTTCGTTTTAAGTTTTAATGTCACTCCTTACTTTCCGTTTAAAAAACTAGTTTTTTTTTTATTTAATTACATTAAAAGACGATCACTGGATTAACAAACCATTACATACGTTGGACTTAGTTAACTACTTGATTGTTTGAGGTTCGTCTCTTATTATTATAATTATCCATTATTATGTAAAATGTAGTAATTTTTTGGGGGGTTTTAACAAATCTGGGTTGCAGCGGTAGCTAGCAACCTAGTAAGATCTTATCCATCATCTTTATTACGAGGGATAAGATGAGTATAAATCAAGTCAATTAATAGATGGAAAAATACAAATCTGAAAAGAATCTCAGAGATGTTTGCAGAATGTGCATCAGGTGGATTTTCTGCGGGGGGGAATTTTTCAAGGAAGAGTTTTTAGCTGAGGGCTTTTTTCTCGTATTTTCCTTCTCTTGAGATTGTAGCAACATGCAAGGATTAAACAAGTCTATATTATCCAATTGGCAAGAAAACTAAGAAATTTTGAGAACACACTTACAACAATTTTAGATATAAATCTCCTCCAAGGGCCTCATAACATTTTTTTGCTGGAATTAAAGATCCCTTAACACAATTTAGTTAAAGATCCCCCCAAAAATCTCGGTTTTGATATCGATCTCTACGTTTCGATACTGATATTTGGTCCGATATACCGATATATAAATATCGATATCAAATATCGCCCAATTTTAATACAGCAACAGAAATCGTTACATGCATCCTGACATAGATGTGAGTTTACTCAAGAATGTTCAGCAGCAGAAATCGTTAAATGTGTCAACAAAACCACCATGTCTATTTTTTTCTAATTTTTTCAGGTGCAATAAAGCTAAATAATAATAAACATACTTTAAAATTTTTAATCTATGGTAAGTTTCCTTTATTTTCTTATTTTTTTTTTATAATGGTCCCTTTTCCTCTTGGATCTGACATTCGCATGGACTACCAGAGGTCCATGGACCACAGGCTAGTGACCGCTGCTCTAAACCATGTAATAACTAGAAATAAAGTTTTCATTTTCCCAGATCAAGGAGGCACACTTGTGCCTCTATAAAGAGGCGACCCCCCACAATGTTAAGCGATTTCCGGTCCTAGCGGTCGCAGAGAGACAGCGGTAATCGCATTTTGTAGCCAAAGCTCAAACTAAGAAACGTGCAAAGTTTCACCCCCTCCGACTTTATGTTCATGGTAAAAGTGGGCCGGAAGTTTCGACCCTCCGACCACAGCCCCCCTTTAACGTTGTCCGATTGGGTTGAAATTCAGAGGTTAAGCTTTACTAGGCCCGGGAGCTTATCCTCGAAATTTCAGCTCAATCCGATCACTTCTTGCCTGTTTTCCAAAAACCAAATTTAGCCACTTAAAGTTCATTTCTCTTTTGTTTTCTCTTATCCACGCCTACAGGCCACAGTTGGCAACTGATCCGGTGGAATGAGGACTCATTCGAAGCAGAATTCGACTTGTTAGGGTCTTTTGATATTTTCAGACCGAAAAAATTATCCCCCGAATTTACATTTACGAAAAACCTCGTTTTTTCCTATAATAGCCCATGTTAATTTTTCCCACCACAACCCCCTTTAACGTTGTCTGATCGGGCTGAAATTTTAGAGGATAAGGTTTCCTGGGGCCTGGGAGCTTGTCCTCGAAAGTTCAGCTGAATCTGATCACTCCTTCCCTGTTTTCCAAAAAACCAAATATCAAGTTTTTTGTGGGAATTTGCTTGCGTCAAAGATAGATTCCATTTACTAAAAAACAATTACAATTGTGTCCCTTTAGTCCAGCGGTTGATACTCCAGCCTGTCAGGCGGAAAACCCGGGTTCGATTCACCGTCAGAGCAAATTTTTTATATACTGAATTTAAACTTAAAAAAAGAAACTCAGTTTTTTTTAAATTATTTGAAAAAAATTACGTTTTCTCTAAAGAGTTAAAGAGGCTGAGTTACAAGGTCGACCCTTAAAACGTACAGGGATTAGGAGGCACAGTTGGGGGGATGTTAAAGAGGCTGAGTCACAAGTTCGAACCTTAAAACGTACAGGGATTAGGAGGCACCCTGTACGACGTGATTTGAGTGTTCAGGAATTAAAAGCCTTAAAACAAGAATGTTCAAGAGCGGGGGTTTGGGGGGCGGCAGCCCACCAACTTTAACTCCTGACACGATCAGCTAACAGTTAGTCAAGCAAATAATAAGTGATAAACTGTACAAAAACGTGCAGAAATTATTTGAAAAAAACTACGCTTTCTAAAGAGTTTAAGAGGCTGAGTTACAAGGTCGAACCTTAAAACGTACAGGGATTAGGAGGCACAGTTGGGGGCTGCCTCCCCCCAAACCCCCCGCTTTCGCAGCCTTTAAATAAAAACAAAAGTTCTTTAAACTGAAAGTAAGGAGCGACATTAAATCTTAAAACGAACAGAAATTATTCCGTATATGAAAGGGGCTGTGCCCTCCTCAACGCTTCGCTCTTTACGCTAAAGTTTTTATTGTTTAAAAAAAAGAGTTGTGAGAAAGTCAAACTTTAGCGTAAAGAGCGAGGCGTCGAGGAGGGCACAGCCTTACATATACGGAATAATTTCTGTTCGTTTTAAGATTTAATGCGGGGGGTTTGGGGGGCGGCAGCCCCCCAACTGTGCCTCCTAATCCTTGTACGTTTTAAGGTTCGACCTTGTAACTCAGCCTCTTTAACTCTTTAGAAAACGTAGTTTTTTCAAATAATTATATTAAAGAACGAACTGTTGTCCATGTAATGAAATTTCCTGAGGAATTATAAAGAGTCAATCCGGGTTGCGGCAGTAGGTAGCAACCTAGTAAGAGACGATCACGTCAGATGTTACGAAATAGAATAACGCAAATAACTCCTAAAAAAAGAAACAGATCTAAACAAAAAGTACACCATCAGAACCGCCTTTTACGAAATTGAAACCTCTACAGTAGAAAGGGGGGTCTGGACTCCCACGATTCACCCCTGCTGCCACCTACAACTTTTTTACATAGTTTAATGGGGACAGTGTCAATGACCTCTTTCTCCAGGAATAGATCCAAGTCATTAATGTCTTTGCCTCGGAAACAACTCTTTTGGTCGAACTCCAAAAGATATTAATAACCAAACGCCATGGAAACAGTTCTCCAAGAAACATCTTAGCGATGAATTGTTTTAGCGCGGGAATCAGGTTTCTTATAATTTGAAATGCGACGTTAGAGACGTTTTAAAAGATGATTTTTGAAGACATTTTGGAAGAGGATTTGAGGGTGAAACTCTTTGGGGGTCGTTATACTACACAAGTTCCATTGAACAGTGTCGTGAGGTCCTCTACCCCAACCCCAAAGGGTTCCGATCCCCCTACCCCAACCCCCGAAGGAAGCCCCCGGTCCTCAAAGGTCCCCGGGGCTCCCAAGGACCACCCGGCCTTCAAGGGTCCCCCAGACCCCAAAGGACCCCCGGGGCCCCAAAGGGCCCCTCCCTTTGTACTAATGATGTGTACTAATAATGTATAATAATGTATTTAACATATTTTTATATTAATATTCTACATGTCGTTATTTCTTTAAAAATATCTTATGCATTATTTTGTTAAGTGTTCATTATTTTTAGGGTATGCTAGAACGTCAAACGTTCAGAATATCTATTAAAAAGGTCAGAGATGTAAGAAAAAGAATTTTTAGAGATAAAAATATACTACTAGCAGGCTCAATTTTTCATAGAAGATAGAAAAGTTCAAGGTCTCTTCTGAATTTTACCAAAGAACACAATTCAATTCTAATTTCTCCAGAGAAAGTAAAAAGCTTTACACTTCAGTTTTAAGTTCACCAAGACATAAAAAATTTAAAGTTCAGTTCTAAATTTTTCCGTAGAAGATAGGAAAAGTTATACTAAGATTGTGATTATTTTCTATGAAGATAAAAGTTTCACTTTAATTCTAAATTTTTTCTTAAATTCAGTTCCGACTTTTCACATAGAGATGAAAAAAATTTAAAGTTCTGTTCCAAATTTTTCATAGAATATTGGAAAAGTTATACTTGATCGTGAATATTCAAGTTCTCTTCTGAATTTTACCAAAGAACACAATTCAATTCTAATTTCTCCATAGAAAATAAAAGCTTACACTTCAGTTTTAAGTTCACCAAGACATAAAAAATTTAAAGTTCACTTCCAAATTTTTCCGTAGAAGATAGGAAAAGTTATACTATGATTGTGATTATTTTCTATGAATATTAAAAGTTTCACTTCAATTTTAATTTTGTCAAAGAAGTGAAGAAAAGTTCAATTTCGATTCTGAATTTTCTCTATGAAATGAAAAATAATTTATTGATCATTTCTATTTTCCCAAAATAATATAAGAATTTTCCACTTCAGTTCAGATTTTCTCAAACAGATGAAAAAATTTAAAAATACCGTTCCAAATTTTTTCATAGAAGATAGAAAAGTTTAACAAGTTCTAATCTGAATTTTACCAAAGAACATAATTCATTTCTAATTTCTCCAGAGAAAATAAAAAGTTTCCATATCACTTTTAAGTTCACCAAGACATAAAAATTTAAAGTTCAGTTCTAAATTTTTCCATAGAAGATAGGAAAAGTTATACTATGATTGTGATTATTTTCCATAAAGATAAAAAGTTTCACTTTAATTCTAGATTTTCTTAAAATTCAATTCCGACCTTTCTCAAAGAGATGAAAAAATTTGAAGTTCTGTTCCAATATTTTTCCCGGAAAAAGAAAAGTTCAACTTCGATTCTGAATTTTCACAATGAAAATGAATAAGTTATTGATCAATTCTGTTTTCCTAAAATAATATAAAATTTTCCACTTCAATTCAGATTTTTCTCAAGAGATGACAAAGTTTTAAATATTGTTCTAAATTTTTCATAGAAGATAGGAAAATTTATATCATGATTGTGATTATTTTCTATGAAGATAAAAAGTTTTCACTTTAATTCTAAATTTTCTTAAATTCAGTTCTGACCTTCTCAAAGAGTCAAATTTAAAGTTCTGTTCCAAATATTTCCCCGAAAGAAGAAAAGTTCAACTTCGATTCTGAATTTTCTTAATGAAAATGAAATAAGTTATTGATCAATTCTTTTTTCTCAAAACATTATAAAATTTTCCACTTCAATTCAGATTTTTCTCAAAGAGATGAAAAAATTTAAAATATTGTTCCAAATTTTTCTTAGAAGATAGAAAAGTTCAAGTTCTAATCTGAATTTTACCAAAGAACATAATTCAATTCTAATTTCTCTCAGAAAAAAATAAAAAGCTTCCACTTCAGTTTTAAGTTCACCAAGACATAAAAAATTTAAAGTTCAGTTCTAAATTTTTACATAGAAGATAGGAAAAGTTATACTATGATTATGACTATTTTCCATGAAAGTTTCACTTTAATTCTAAATTTTCTTAAATTCTGTTCCGACTTTTCACATAGAGATGAAAAAATTTAAAGTTCTGATCCAAATTTTTCTTAGAAGATAGAAAAGTTCAAGTTCTCTTCTGAATTCTACCAAAGAACACAATTCAATTTTAATTTCACCAAAGAAAAATAAAAAGCTTCCACTTCAGCTTTAAGTTCAACAAGACATAAAAAATTTAAAGTTCAGTTCTAAATTTTTCCCGTAGAAGATAGGAAAAGTTATACCATGATTGTGATTATTTTCTATGAAGATAAAAAGTTTCACTTTAATTCTAAATTTTCTTAAATTCAGTTCCGACCTTTTTCAAAGAGATGGAAAAATTTAAAAGTTCTGTTCCAAATTATTTTCCAGGAAGAAGAAAAGTTCAACTTCGATTCTGAATTTTCTTAATGAAATGAAATAAGTTATTGATCAATTCTATTTTCCCAAAATAATATAAAAATTTTCCACTTCAGTTCAGATTTTTCTCAAAGAGATGAAAAATTTAAATACTTCCAAATTTTTTATAGAAGATAGAAAAGTTCAAGTTCTCTTCTGAATTTTACCAACGAACACAATTCAATTCTAATTTCTCCAGAGAAATAAAAGCTTCCACTTCAGTTTTGAGTTCACCAAGACATAAAAATTTTAAAGTTCTGTTCTAATTTTTCCGTAGAAGATAGTAAAAGCTCTACTATGATTGTGATTATTTTCCATGAAGATAAAAAGTTTCACTTTCAATTCTAAATTTTCTTAAATTCAGTTCACCTTTCACACAGAGATGAAAAAAATTTAAAGTTCTGTTCCAAATTTTTCATAGAAGATTGGAAAAGTTATACTTTGAATCGTGAATATTCAAGTTCTCTTCTGAATTTTACCAAAGAACACAATTCAATTCTAATTTCTCCAGAGAAAATAAAAAAGCTTCCACTTCAGTTTAAGTTCGCCATGACATAAAAATTTAAAGTTCAGTTCTAAATTTTCCATAGAAGATAGGAAAAGTTATACTATGATTGTGATTATTTCCATGAGATTAAAAGTTTCACTTCAATTTGAAATTTTCTCAAAGAAGTGAAGAAAAGTTCAACTTCGATTCTGAATTTTCTCAATAAAACGAAATAAGTTATTGATCATTTCTATTTTCTCTAAAATATTATAAAATTTTCACACTTCAATTCAGATTTTTTCTCAAGAGATGAAAAAATTTAAAATACTGTTCCAAATTTTCAATAGAAGATAGAAAAGTTCAAGTTCTCTTCTTGAATTTTACCAAAGAACATAATTCATTCTAATTTCTCCAGAGAAAATAAAAAGCTTTCACATCAGTTTTAAGTTCACCAAGACATAAAAAAAATTAAAGTTCAGTTCTAAATTTTCCCATAAAAAGATAGGGAAAAGTTATACTATGATTGTGATTCTTTTCCATGATGATAAAAAGTTTCATTTTAATTCTAAATTTTCTTAAATTCAATTCCGACCTTTCTCAAAGATTATGAAAAAATTTAATCTTCTGAATTTTACCAACGAACACAATTCAATTCTAATTTCCCCAGAGAAAATAAAAAGCTTCCACTTCAGTTTTAAGTTCACCAAGACATAAAAATTTTAAAAGTTCTGTTCTAAATTTTTCGTAGAAGATAGGAAAAGTATACTATGATTTTGATTATTTCCATGAAGATAAAAAGTTTCACTTTAATTCTAAATTTCTTAAATTCAGTTTTTCTCACATAGAGATGAAAAAAAATTTAAAGTTCTGTTCCAAATTTTATAGAAGATTGGAAAAGTTATTGACTTTGATCGTGAATATTCAAGTTTCTCTTTTGAATTTTACCAAAAATTCACAATTCAATTCTAATTTCTCCAGAGAAAATAAAAAAACTTCCACTTCAGTTTTAATCTTCGCCATGACATAAAAAATTTAATTAAAGTTCAGTTCCAAATTTTTCCATAGAAGATAGGAAAAGTTAGGTCAGGTTCCTAAGTTAGGTTAGGATAGGGTTAGCCTACGTACAAGCGCGTACGTAGGCTAACCTATCCTAACCTAACTTAACCTGACCTAACTTAATCTAGTCTAACCTAACCTAATTTTTTCTAACTCTTTTTACAATGTTTAAGTAGGTAGGTTTGCTTATCATGAGCGCTCATGATAAGTTTAACCTAACCTAGCCTAACTTAAACATGGAGAAATGTTTCTAATTATTTATTAATATTTATTTATACCTAATCTAACCTAACCTATTGTTTTTGGTGGTTAGATGAATGAACTGAATTCTAAGAAAAATTAGAAATAGAGTGAAACTTTTTATCTTCATGGTAAATAATCACAATCATAGTATAGCCATTTACCTATCTTCTATGGAAAAAAATTTAGAATTGAACTTTAAATTTTTATGTCTTTGAGAAATTATGAACTGAAATGGAAGCTTTTTCATTTTCATTGGTAAATTTCAGAATTGAGCTAACTTTTTTCTCCTCTCTAAGAAAATTCAGAAGAGAACTTGTACATTTTGCACTTCTTCGAGAAAACTTAGGATTAAAGTGGAGCTCCATATCTTCATGAAGAATATTAACAATCAAAGTATAACTTTTTCTATCTTCTATGGAAATTTGGAACAATATTTTAAATTTTGTCATCTGTTTGAGAAAAATCTGAATTGAAGTGGAAAATTTTATATTATTTTTAGGAAAATAGAATGATCAATAACTTTTTCATTTTCATTGAGAAAATTCAGAATCGAAGTTGAACTTTTCTTTTCCGGGAAAAATATTTGGAACAGAACTTTAAATTTTTTCATCTCTTTGAGAAAGGTCGGAATTGAATTTAAGAAATTTAGAATTAAAATGAAACTTTTTATCTTCATGGAAAATAATCACAATCATAGTATAAACTTTTCCTATCTTCTATGGAAAAATTTAGAACTGAACTTTAAATTTTTTATGTCTTGGTGAACTTAAACTGATGTGGAAGCTTTTTATTTTCTCTGGAGAAATTAGAATTGAATTATGTTCTTTGGTAAAATTCAGAAGAGAACTTGAACTTTTCTATCTTCTATGGAAAATTTGGAACAGTATTTTAATTTTTTTCATCTCTTTGAGAAAAATCTGAATTGAAGTGTGAAATTTTATAATATTTTGAGAAAATAGAAATGATCAATAACTTATTTCATTTTCATTGAGAAATTCAGAATCGAAGTTGAACTTTTCTTCACTTCTTTGAGAAAATTTAAAATTGAAGTGAAACTTTTAATCTTCATAGGAAATAATCACAATCATAGTATAACTTTTCCTATCTTCTATGGAAAAATTTAGAACTGAACTTTAAATTTTTTATGTCATGCCGAACTTAAAACTGAAGTGGAAGCTTTTTATTTTCTCTGGAGAAATTAGAATTGAATTGTGTTCTTTGGTAAAATTCAGAAGAGAACTTGAATATTCACGATCAAAGTATAACTTTTCCAATCTTCTATGAAAAAATTTGGAACAGAAAATTTAAATTTTTTTCATCTCTATGTGAAAAGTCGGAACTGAATTTAAGAAAATTTAGAATTAAAGTGAAACTTTTTATCTTCATGGAAATATCACAATCACATCATAGTATAACTTTTCCTATCTTCTACGGAAAATTTAGAACAGAACTTTAAATTTTTTATGTCTTGGTGAACTTAAAACTGAAGTGGAAGCTTTTTATTTTCTCTGGAGTAATTAGAATTGAATTGTGTTCGTTGGTAAAATTCAGAAGAGAACTTGAACTTTTCTATCTTCTATAAAAAATTTGGAAGTATTTTAAATTTTTCATCTCTTTGAGAAAAATCTGAACTGAAGTGGAAAAAATTTTTATATTATTTTGGGAAAATAGAATTGATCAATAACTTATTTCATTTTCATTAAGAAATTCAGAATCGAAGTTGAACTTTTCTTCTTCCTGGGAAAATATTTGGAACAGAACTTTAAATTTTTTTTCATCTCTTTGAAAAAGGTCGGAACTGAATTTAAGAAAATTTAGAATTAAAGTGAAACTTTTTATCTTCATAGAAAATAATCACAATCATGGTATAACTTTTCCTATCTTCTACGGAAAAATTTAGAATTGAACTTTAAATTTTTTTATGTCTTGGTGAACTTAAAACTGAAGTGGAAGCTTTTTATTTTCTCTGGTGAAATTAGAATTGAAATGTATTCTTCGGTAAAATTCAGAAAGAACTTGAACTTTTCTTTCTTCTAAGAAATATTGGAACAGTATTTAAAATTTTTCATCTCTTTGAGAAAAATATGAACTGAAGTGGAAACTTTTTATATTATTTGGAAAAATAGAATTGATCAATAACTTATTTCATTTTCATTAAGAAAATTCAGAATCGAAGTTGAACTTTTCTTCTTCCGGGAAATATTTGGAACAGAACTTCAAATTTTTTCATCTCTTTGAGAAAATCCGGAACTGAATTTAAGAAAATTTAAATTAAAGTGAAACTTTTTATGTTCATAGAAATAATCACAATCATGGTATAACTTTTCCTATCTTCTGCGAAAAATTTAGAACTGAACTTTAAATTTTTTATGTCTTGGTGAACTTAAAGCTGAAGTGGAAGCTTTTTTATTTTCGTTGGTGAAATTAGAATTGAATTGTGTTCTTTGGTAAAATTCAGAAGAGAACTTGAACTTTTCTATCTTCTAAGAAAAATTTGGATCAGAACTTTAATTTTTTTCATCTCTATGTGGAAAAGTCGGAACAGAATTTAAGAAAAATTTAGAATTAAAGTGAAACTTTTTATCTTCATGAAAATAGTCATAATAATAGTATAAACTTTTCCTATCTTCTATGTAAAAATTTAGAACTGAACTTTAAATTTTTATGTCTTGGTGAACTTAAAACTGAAGTGGAAGCTTTTATTTTTTCTGAAGAAATTAGAATTGAATTATGTTCTTTGGTAAAATTCAGATTAGAACTTGAACTTTTCTATCTTCTAAGAAAAATTTGGAACAATATTTTAAATTTTTTCATCTCTCTGAGAAAAAGCTGATTGAAGTGGAAAATTTTATAATATTTTGAGAAAAAAGAATTGATCAATAACTTATTTCATTTTCATTAAGAAAATTCAGAATCGAGTTGAACTTTCTTCTTTCGGGGGAAATTTTGGAACAGAACTTTAAATTTGACTCTTTGAGAAAGGTCGAAACTGAATTTAAGAAAATTTAGAATTAAAGTGAAACTTCTTATCTCATAGAAAAATAATCACAATCATGATATAAATTTTCCTATCTTCTATGAAAATTTAGAACAATATTTAAAATTTTGTCATCTCTTTGAGAAAAATCTGAATTGAAGTGGAAAATTTTATATTATTTTAGGAAAACAGAATTGATCAATAACTTATTTCATTTTTGTGAAAATTCAGAATCGAAGTTGAACTTTTCTTTTTCCGGGAAAATATTTGGAACAGAACTTCAAATTTTTTCATCTCTTTGAGAAAGGTCGGAATTGAATTTAAGAAAATTTAGAATTAAAGTGAAACTTTTTATCTTCATGGAAAATAATCACAATCATAGTATAACTTTTCCTATCTTCTATGGAAAAATTTAGAACTGAACTTTAAATTTTTATGGTTCTTGGTGAACTTAAAAGTGATATGGAAACTTTTTATTTTCTCTGGAGAAATTAGAAATGAATTATGTTCTTTGGTAAAATTCAGATTAGAACTTGAACTTTTCTATCTTCTATGAAAAATTTGGAACGGTATTTTAAATTTTTTCATCTGTTTGAGAAAAATCTGAACTGAAGGAAAATTTTTATATTATTTTGGGAAAATAGAAATGATCAATAACTTATTTCATTTTCATTGAGAAAATTCAGAATCGAAATTGAACTTTTCTTCACTTCTTTGAGAAAATTTAAAATTGAAGTGAAACTTTTATCTTCATAGAAATAATCACAATCATATTATAACTTTTCCTATCTTCTACGGAAAAATTTAGAAGTGAACTTTAAATTTTTTATGTCTTGGTGAACTTAAAAATGAAGTGTCAGCTTTTTATTTTCTATGAGAAATTAGAATTGAATTGTGTTCTTTGGTAAAATTCAGAAGAGAACTTGAATATTCACGATCAAAGTATAACTTTTCCAATATTCAATGAAAAATTTGGAACAGAACTTTAAATTTTTTTCATCTCTATGTGAAAAGTCGGAACTGAATTTAAGAAAATTTAGAATTAAAGTGAAACTGTTTATCTTCATAGAAAATAATCACAATCTTAGTATAACTTTTCCTATCTTCTACGGAAAAATTTAGAACTGAACTTTAAATTTTTTATGTCTTGGTGAACTTAAAACTGAAGTGTAAGCTTTTTATTTTCTCTGGAGAAATTAGAATTGAATTGTGTTCTTTGGTAAAATTCAGAAGAGACCTTGAACTTTTCTATCTTCTATGAAAAATTGAGCCTGCTAGTAGTATCTTTATCTCTAAAAATTCTTTTTCTTACATCTCTGACCTTTTTAATAGATATTCTGAACGTTCGACGTTTCTAGCATACCCTAAAAATAATGAACACTTAACAAATAATGCATAAGATATTTTTAATGAAATAACGACATGTAGAATATTAATATAAAAATATGTTAAATACATTATTATACATTATTAGTACACTTTCGCTTCACTTTCCGTCAATTCATCTTTATATTCATTGATGATATTGTCTGCTAATGTCCTTTTTATTCTGCCTGCGATTTCACTGTCTATTGTCACATTATTTTTACATAGATAGCAGTTTTGACATATTGACAAGATATGATTAATGACATTATTGCAGGAGTATGCTTGTCTTTCTTCTTGTTCTCTTTAAAATGCTAATACCTGAAAGATGCTGATAGGATGTATCAACAGGTAATGTGTTACCGACAGCAACAGTAGCAAGGAGTTGTCCCCCGATCATCGACAATTATTTTTTAAGTTTGCATTCTCTTTGAGCACTAATTTCTTGGTAATGTTACTCTCGCATATCCACCGTTTTACACGATTGAAATTCTTGGGTACTCCAAAGAATCTAACTTCTCGCTGTCATGACAACGCATGCACACATTTCCAATAGTGTTACCACTTGCACTCGTTTTCATAGTTCAGGTATTTCTCCTTGTCAGCATTCAACGCGACGATGATTTTTTCATGTGTACATACTTTCGTCGAATAATTCATCTTCACTTTTTTACAGATATGAATTGTGTGTTTATCCTTCCACTGTGAAAAAAAATACTGATTTAATGCACACAATAAACTAGGTAGTGTCGATAACCTGCCATAGAGTACCAGTGGGAAAGCCGCGTCGTGTCTATGAACAAGCACAGAGTACGATTGGTAGTGCCGTAAGCATATTTCATATCATTTTAAGATACGTAAAAAAGTTAAAAAAAAATACCATGTTAAAAAATTTTCAAAAATTATTTTTAAAAAAATGGGGGGGGGGAGGGGTCCCGGTGGTCTTTGGGGCTCGAGGGGCATTAGGGGGACGGGAGGCCTTTGGGGTTGGGGTGTGGGACCTTACGACACTGATCAAATGAAACTTGTGTATTATAACGACCACAGAGTTTCATCCTCAAATCCTCTTCCTAAAACATCTTCAAAAATCATCTTTTAAAATGTCTCTAACCGTTTCGCCGAAACAATTCCCTAAAATAATAATTTGTCCTGAAAAGATAAAATAATGCCTTAAAAAAGTATTAAAAATGGGGGCTCAGGAGGCCTTTGGGGCGCCGGGGGCCTTTTGGGGGGCTCGGCTCTCTCTCCCCCCCCCCCCCCTCCCCCTCCCTGGGGGGGAGGGGCACTTCTGTGTCTCAATGCAAAAAAAAAAATATTCCCCCTTGGGGGAGTGGAGGGTGGAGGGGAGGGGGGGAAACAAGGAGAGGAGAGGATTGGGAGGAAGGAGGAGGAGAGGGGAAAAGGAGGGGGAGGGCGAGGGGGAGGGGAGGAGGGGAGTGGTGAGGAGGGGGGAGGAGAGGGAGGGGAGAGGGAGGGAGGGGAGGGGCCCTTTGGGGGCCAAGGGGGGAGGGGCCCTTTGGGGCCCGGGGGGTTTCTTTGGGGGTCTGGGGGACCCTTGAGGGCCGGGTGGTCCTTTTGGGAATCCGGGGAACCTTTGCGGACCGGGGGCTTCCTTCGGGGTTGGGTTAGGGGGATCGGAACCCTTTGGGGTGGGGTAGAGGGACCTCACGACACTTGTTCAATGGAACTTGTGTAGTATAAGACCACAGAGTTTCACCCTCAAATCCTCTTCCAAAATCATCTTCAAAAATCATCTTTTAAAATGTCTCTAACTGTTTCGCCGAAATAATTCCATAACCTGTCTAAAACAGTTTCGCCCCAATAATCCCTAAAACGTAATTTTCAGCGTGTTCCTTTTGTTTTTGGCATCTCTGCGCTGACGCATTATTTCAAATTAATAAGAAACCTGATTCCCGCGCTAAAACAATTCATCGCTAAGATGTTTCTTGGAGAACTGTTTCCATGGCGTTTGTTATTATATCTTTTGGAGTTCGACCAAAAGAAGTTTGTTTTCCAAGGCAAAGACATTAATGACTTGGATCTATTTCCTGGAGAAATGTGACAGTACCTGTTCCAGACATTATTAAACTTTGCCCTGGAAACAATTTGATTAATGACTGACAGCACAGGTGTTCCAAATTACCCAATCGATTAACGCAATCAATTTCTCAGAAATCCATTTCCCCTAGGGAGGCTATGACCATAATCTGGACTCCCGCTCGGAGTATAAGATAGCCTTCTCTAACACCCATATCCCTGCTTCCTATGAGATCGCTCTGACGTCCCAAATGAAGTGACACACCAGTACAATGCGTTCAGCTGGTGACATTCCGGCCCTTGGCAAGGAGTTCAGAGGTTAAATTGTTAGGTGAAATGAAGAAAAATTCCCATGTGTTTCATTTACTTGGAACGTCGTCCGTATTCCGTTTTTTCCTCCGTTAATAAAAAAAGTAGTAATGTAATAGCGAAATTATGACCGTACGTACACGCGTACAACACCCCTGTTTCAAGCGAATGTTATGGTATACCACGCGACACGCCCTCGCCTTTAAAGGGTCCGATGAGCAGGAAGCTACCAACCCCTCGCACCTACTCAATGCGGTGGTCGGTTCTATTAAAGGAAACATATACAGTTGCCAAGACTTCGTGACACACCTCTCTGGACTCCAATGACGTCATACAACTTACCCCGTTTCCAACAGACAAGTCTAATATATATGCTTGACTCAATTTTGCATAACCCTACCACAGGAACCCACGGGGGAATCCCCGCTTGTAGTTAGGTCTCACACCTTACGTGATGATGATTTTTGACAACAGTGTCACGTATATAATTTTTTTCTTCTTTAACTCAATGGCGGTTCACGACTTTATGTAAGGTCAGGTAATGATTTTATTGCGCGTCCATCACTGCCAGATAATACCATTTTGACATTTGTCACCAAATAGCCTCAAGACATTTCCTTTTCGGCGTTTCTTTTTTTTCACCCAAAATCCCAAAGCTTTTTTTCCCTACTTAATAATGACCTCGGTACCAACTTTTGTAATGATTGCACATCCATTACTGCCACATATACCATTTTTGACATTTTTCGCCTCTACAGAATTAAGGCATTTTATTTTTTGGTATTTAATTTTTCGCTCACTCAAAAACCCTTTCTTTTTTTCTACAGTTTCTTGACCCCCCGCCAGGACTCGAAAGGTCATTCCGTTCCAACGGAACACGCTCCTAACCTAGAAGGACTAAGAAAAGACATTTCCAATATCATTGTATCTTGAACCACATGTTCTAAAAATAAAACTATTGCATGACACCTGAAATTCTCCATTATGTTGGCATTCGTTAGAACAGCATACTTTGTTTACTGCCAAATTTGGCAACACGCTCTTTGAAAATATCTATTTCCAGGGGACATTTACTTCAAAGGTATTAATAAAAGGGAAATGCGTGTCTTACCCGTGCTAAAGAACTCCATCTTAAAAACACAGACAATGAAAATCAAAATGAAAAATTGACAAGCAATAAAACATAAAAAAAGACAGCTAAAAAAACACGACAAAAAATAAAGATGAAAATGTCATATTACCGTATACACAAAAAAACAACCATCTATTATAGAAAACTGGGGACTTCTAGCCCGCTACCCCGGGCGGGGGGGGGGGGGTGGGGTGGCGGTAGGGAAAAAGGGGTGATATTAGATGCAATTTAAACCATATTAAGAGAGCTTTTAAGGAAAATAACCCTTTCTTTTTCATTAAGATAAATTTATGTGAATATTAACAAAATATCCTAACAATACATTCCACCTCCTGCCTTATTTTTAAGCTCTAGAGTATACTAGTCAATGACAATGCATACCACCTTGGTAAATTATGGATGATATTAAAACACCCCCACGACATCGCTACATCTACCCCCAAGAAATCTTTCAGGCATTTCCTAATAAAAATTTAAGGTTCTGAATCCTGTTATTCAAGTTTTTTTGCACCCCAAGCCAATCATAATGCACCACAAAAATACTCCACACTGCCAGGGCATTTCACCCATGTTGATACCGCCCCCTCCCTCATCCCCTGGGTGACCTGATATTAGTGAGATTCCCATTTTTGAAACTCGTTTAGGATGATGCGTTTTACTCTCCCAATTTGATAGAATCCGGGGGGGGGGGTGGTATTTGCTTTCAGATATTAATAAAGGTGGAAATGTATTTTACTCGTGCTAAAGACTATCTCAAACCACAGACAATGAAAATAAAAACAATTGACAAGCAATAAAACAAAAAGGACAGCTAAAAACACGACAAAAAAAAAAAATATGAAAATGTCATATTATTCATATACGCAAAAAAGAGCCATCTTATTATAGAAAAATGAGGCCTTTTAGCCTTGCTGCAACCCCTGAGGGTAGGGGAATAGGGGGGGAGATGATATTAGATGAAATTTAAGACACATTAAGAGCTTTTAAGGAAATATCCCTTTTTCATTAAGATAAAATCATGGATATTTCACACTATCGTAACAATATTTTCCAGCTCCACTCCTAGTAGCCTTCATTTATCAGAGGGCGCATTGATAATAGATGTAAGTTTTTAGGCGTTATCGTGGCTTTAAAAGAATATAATTGAAAGAATAGCATGCAGAGGGGGAAAAAAGCCATAATTTGCCAAAAAAGACGTAAGCAGGAAAGCCGCAAAAAAAAAGCCGTCTGATTCAAGTGAGTGTCTATTTATTATTATCCTGCCTCCCTCCACTAAGGTACCGACATGCTCGCTTTGGTCACCTCCGGGGGAATTGTTCCATACCCCTCCTCCCCCCCCCCCCCCCACCCCCCCCCGAGCAGCTTTCTCACTTAGCCCATGGTACATTTTTCACAAAAATATCAAAACACGCAAAAGGACGGGAAGAAAAGGGAAAATTCTATTTCGAGGGAAATTCTTGTTGTTACCATCCACCCCGGGCGCTGTGGGGGAGTTTGGTCTGAGGTCTACTCTTTTTGGGGGACGGGAACTACGGCCATCCTACGCCGCGTGCGTGGGATTTTTGGTCTGTGTTTTGTACTCATTCACTTGGGACGGAGACATCCTGCTTCGGCTAGGCAATTAAAAGAGGCTAAAAAAAAAGTCTTGCTCAAGATAATTTAAATAGCTATAATAATAGGGAAGAGTATCGTTGAGTTTTCTAGGATATGTCCACCTCTAAAAATCACATAATCCAGTTTCTCTAGCACTCAGCTAGCAAGATTCACGCACGTGCAAGATTTCCCCTCCTGGCAAATTACATCCATTGATATATTGTTTTTTTCCGGCAGACCCCCGGGATTTTCCCGCTATCGTGATCAGGACTAATATGAATGATGTGCAAGTGTATTCACAAAACGAGACTAAAAGTACCCGATGTCCTCCAGAAAGGCACACACACACGCATGTTGCATGTTAACGGCTGATGGTATATCTTAAGCAAAAATACACACGTAATTGGGAGAGCTAGGAAGATCATCTTGCGAGAAGGGTTAGATGTCCAAACGATAAAAAAAGTCGTATACATTATGGTCCAGAGCGGAATGGCGCCGGCCGCGCGCGACGCTACGACACTCTTTTCACACTAGCCACCAGCTCTCCCACATGACACCCGCTTTTTATCGTTGCTAGTGTATTGATACTACTCTAAGCATTCACCTCACGATGGTTACACTATTACTGCCCATGAGGACATACCCTGGCTCCCTCTCCTCCCTGAACTGACATCTCCCCTCCCCCTTACCCCCCTAAAAAAACATTTTTCAGAAATTTCTTGTTAAAAAATTTTATTTCAAGTCTTCTTTGGGTTTTCAAATGCGATTCGCCCATCCCCATAGTGTAGCACTATAACTACTCTAAAAAACCCCTCTGCCATCACCCCCCCCCAAAAAAAACAACAACACTTTTAAGACAATTCTTGTTCAAAGTTTTACTTCAGCCATTCATTCGGGTTTTCCCAAGCAATTCACGCCACAGAGTATTTAAAACACTTCTCGGCGGGCTTTCCTTGTCTTGGTATGTGATTTTACAGATTGACCGCGGGATTTATACACTTTGCCCTTAATTTCTACGTGTGGTTTCATTTCTAAACGGTTACCCATGATTGCTATAGGTTTGCTATTGTTTTTTTTATGAAATCCGTCAGGCTTTCATTCAATGTTTTGCTAATGTTTGCATAGAAGTTATAATGATTTCTACACCCCGATAAAATTTCGATGGTTTATGGGTGTTCTGTTGATTTTCTATATGACTGAAAATGGTCTGAAGTTTTAGTGTTTGTCTCTATCAAAACTAGATAAAGTACCTTATGATTTTTTCCCGGAACGGAATACATTACCTTTCTGACGGATTTAAATATTTCATAGCGATAAGAAAACATTCGTTTCTCTCTTGTTGCTTTTTGTAATAATCGTCAAGGAATATGATGATTTTTGTTTTTACCTGGGACACCAAGCATTCTTGGGTTTAATGTGTCTTGAAAATAAGGCAATAACCACGTTTTTCTGCTACCCCTACAACACACATCATCATCAGTCTAAGCGTCTTCTAATATTTGAAACACACACACACACACACCAACACACATAAACAAACACAAACAAAAAAAAACACACACAACATACACACGAAAAAAAACAAAAACATACACACACGAACATACACTACCGACAAACAAACACAAACAAAAACACGCACACACAGACATGCACAAACACACAAACAAAAAAACACACACACACAAAAAAACACACACACACAAAAACACACAATCCACATACAAAAACACAACACACACCGCACCACAAACAGACAAACACACGATACAAAAACACAAAACAAAACACACACAAAACACACGCACACACAAAACATTACATAACAACACCACGAACACACACACACACAAACACACACACACACACACACACACACACACACACACGCACACAAACACACACACAAAAACAAAAAAAATACATGCAAACACAGACACGCACAGCCAACACACACAATAAAAACAGACACACAAAAAACAAACACAACCACCAAACACACAAATACCAAAAAAAGCAAACAAACGAACACAAAACACACACATTACACCAACAAAAAGCACACACGCGACACAACAAACACACAGTACGAAAACACACAAAAACAAAAAACACACACACAAACAAAACAAACACACACACACACACACGACAAGCACACACACACGCGAACAAAAAAAAACCCACACTCACACACACACATAAAAAAAAAACCACACACACTCACAAAAACACACAAACACGAACACACAGACATGTACACACACAAAACACACAATAAAAAAACACACACACACACAAACACACACAAACACAACACACATACAAAAACAAAAAAAACACATGAACACAAAACACACAACAAAAAACCACACAAAACACACACACACACACACAAAACGCACACACAGACAAGCACACACACACACGAACACAAACAAACACTCACACACACACACACACACGCACACAACACACGAAAAAAACGGACACACACGAACACAAAATCCACACAAAAAACAACAATCCCACACACAGGAAAAAAAACACATATCACAAACAAAACCACGGCACACCACACAAAAACCAACCCGCACAAAAACACACACACACGCACACACACACACAGACACAACACACACACACACACAACACCACCACACACAACCACACACACACACACACACACACAACACACCACACACACACACAACACACACCACACACACACACACACACAACACAAACACACACACCACACACTACACACACACCAACACAAACACACACGCCACTTCACACACACGCACACACACACACACACACACACACACGCACACAAACACGCACACACACACACAACACACACACAAACACAACACACACAAACCAAACACACCAAACACACACAAAGACAAACGCACTAACACACATATACACACACACAAAACACACACACACACAACACCACGCCATTTGTTTTTTCCATTGAAATGTAAGACTTTGCAAATATTTTTTGAACTGTTATGTTATGATTTACCTTGTAACTTCTTACACTCTCTTGATGTTTAAAATTCATTTTGGAATTTTTTTCCATTGAAATGTAAGATTGGTATATTTTTTATACTGTTGAAGCCATGACCTAAAATGTCAGTTAGTTTTACATTTCTTTCGATGTTTAAAAGTTTTTATTTCAGGATTATTTTGTTGAATGTGTGAAATGTAAAACTTGGAATATATTTGACGTGTTATGTGTCATGTCACCGTTTCATTCTGTAGATGTTTCATAGTTCAGATTGGAATTTTTTCGTTGAAATGTAAGATTTGGAATATTTTTATACTGTTAGTGTCGTAGGTTACCATGTCACTATTCCACATGCTTGTCGATGTTCAAAGTTCATTTTGAAAATTTTGTATCGAAATGTAAGCCTTGGAATATTTGTGTTCTATCTGTCTCGTGATTCACCCATGTCAATGCTAACATTCTCCTAATGTTTCAAAGCTCATTTCAGGATTTTTCGTTTAAATGGAAGACTTTGGAATATTTTGTACTGATTTACCTTGTCAATGTTACATTCAGTTGATTTTTTCTATATAAATTAAAACTTTTTGGTTGAAAATGCAAATGCCAAGACTTGGAATATTTTATTGTTTTATGTCTTGTCAATGCCAGGCTCTGTTGATCTTTAAGGTTCATTTTTTCATTGAAGTGTAAGACTTGAATATTCATGTTAGTAGCTCACCGTATCACTGCTAACACTCTGTGATGTTTTTCGAACGTTCATTTTGAAATTTTTGTCTTTGAAATGTAACACTTGGAATATTATTGTACCGTTGTGTCTTGTCACTGCTCATTGCTACAACTCTGTTGATGTTTAAAGGTTCACTTTGGAAACTTTTTCATTTAAGCGTAAGACTTGGAATATTTTGTAGTAGTTCACCATATCACTGCCGATAAACTCTGTTAATGTTTCAAATTCATTTTTTGAATTTCTTCCATTGAAATGTAAGACTTGGAATATTTTCATAATTTATGTTATAAATTTACCCTTATTACTCGTTTGTACTTGATTGATGTTTCAAAGTTCATTTTGTAATTTTTTTTCATTGAAATATTACACTTGGAATTTTTTTTCTAGTGGTTTACATGCAAAAAGTTAGGGTTTCCTATACGCTTAAGTAGGTTCATCTAGCTTAGGGTTATCATGTGCACTCATGATAACCTAAGTTATATGAACCTGACTTAATAACTTAGAGTAACCTAACTTTTTGAGTGTTCTTGAGTGTCTGTATTTGTGTTGTGTGTGTTTTTTGTTGATTGTTTTTTTTTGTGTTTCTGTTTTTGAGTGTTGTGCGGTGTGTGTGGTGTTTTTGTGTGTGTGTGTGTGTGTTTTTTTTTGTCCAGTGTGTTGTGGGTGGTTGTATGTGTGTGTTTTTATGTGTGTGCGTGTTTTTTTTTTGTGTTTGTCTTGTGTGTGTGTGTTGTAGTTTTGTTTGTGTGTGTTTTAAATACTCTGGGGTTGTGTGAATATGCTTTTGAAAAACCCGAATGAATGAACTTGAATTAAAAATTTTAACAAGGAATGTCTCAAAAGTGTTTTTTGGGGGATGGGGTTATGGAAGAGGGCGTGTTTTAGAGTAGCTATAGTGCTGTACCGTGCGCGAATTGCTTGCGAAAACCCGAATGAATGACTTGAAATAAAATTTTAACAAGAAATGTCTGAAAAAAATTTGTTTTTTTTAGGGGGGGTGGTAGGGTGTGATGGCAGAGGGGAGGAATCTTAGAGGGGTAATAGTGCTGCACTGTGGGGCGAATTGCTTGCGAAAATACCTAAATAAATGACTTGAAATAAAATTTTACTTAACAAGAAATTTCTCTGAAAAATGTTTTGATATTTTTTTTGAGGGGGGGGTGGGGTTTGGGGTCAGGTCAGGGTTAGGGCACGATGGGCAGTATTAGTAGTAAACATCGTGAGGTGAAAATGCTTAGAGTCAAAGCCGGGATTCAGTCCAGGTATATTGAGTGGACACAGACCAAACCTGCGCGTAAGATGGCCGGATTCCATCCCCAAAAAGAGTCTTAGACTCAGGACCAAAACTCCAACCCAGTAGCAACCAGGCAGAATGATAAACAAGAATTCTCGAAAATAGAATTTCACCGTCCTTTGCGTCTTTTGATATTTTGGTGAAAAATGTACCCTGGGCCCGAGAGAAAAACGCTCGAGTGGGGAGAACTCGGACACTTCTTCCAGGATGGTGACCACGTGAGCAGATCCCCGGTACCTTAGTGGAGGGCGGCAGGATTTAATAATAAAAAACACATGAATCTCCTCCCACAAGACGGTTCCCCCTCACCTGGAGTCCTCTCCCTTGGTCTTCTTTCCTTTAATTAAGCATGCTATATTCATAATCCTTTTGTAAAGCCACAGATAACGCCTAAAAAAACCTACATCTATTATCAATGCACCCTCTGAAAATGTAAGGCCTACTAGGTGGGAGCTGGGAAATATTGGTTAGGATAGTCATGAAACTTATATATGATTTTATTCTTAATGAAAATGGGATATTTCCCTAAAAGTTCTCTAATATGTCCTTAAATTCCATCTAATATCACTCCCCCTCCCTACCCTCAAGTCGGTGGAAGGCTAGAAGCCACCCGTTTTCTATAAAAAGTATGGTTCTTTTTTTGGTTATATGATAACTATGGAACATTTTCATCTTTTATTTTTTTTTCGTGGTTTTTTTAAGCTGACTTTTCTTTTGTTTTATTGCTTGTTACAATTTGGTTTATTTTCATTGTCTGTGTTTTTACTGATGTTAGTCTTTAGCACGAGTAAGGACATACTTTTCCCCTTTCACTAATATTTTTGAAAAAACATAATGCCCTCGGAATCTATCAAAATTGCGGAGAGTAAACGAATCATTCTAACCGAGTGCCAAAAAAAAAACGGAAAGATCTCACTAATATCAGGTTCACCCAGGCGATGGGGGGAAGGACGATGTCACATGGATGAAACGCCTGCCTTGCAAGTGGGGAGTATTTTGTTGTGCATTATGATATGTCTTGGGGTTGTGCAATAAAACTTAAATACACAGGATTCAGAACCATAGTTTTTATTAGGATATGAATGAAAGATTTCTTGGGGGAGATGTTGTTAGCGATGTCATGGGGGGTTGTTTAATATCATCCTAATTTTACCCAAGGTGGTATGTATTGTCATTTGAATAGTATACTCTAGAGCTTTAAAGATAAGAAGGGAGGTGGAATGCCTTATTGTGACCGGATATCCAATTTTACTCACTTCACATGCAACCCCACACCTACCTTAATGAAAAAGGCGAGGTATTTCCGCTAAAAAGCCCACCTTAATATGGTTTTAAATTGCATTTCTCTAATATCACTCCCCCCTCCTCTACCCCCGGGGGTTCGCAGGCTAGAAGTCCCCAGGTTCTACATAATAGATGGTTCTGTTGTTTTTGCCCCAGTAATATGGGTAATATGACACGTTTTACATCACTCTTTCATTTGTTGTTTTTCTTTTTCGTCGTCGTTTGTTTTAAGCTGTATCTCTTTCTTTTTACCCGTTTTATTGCTTGTCAATTTGTTTTTATTCCTTATTTATATTGCCTGTGTTTTTTCAACGACTGTCTATTTTTTAGTCATTTAGTATACGAAGTTAAGACAAACGCAACTTCCCCTTTTATTACCCACCGATCGTGAAAGCAAAGGTCTCCTGGAGAACCAGATGTTTTCAAAATGCGCTCGCCAAAATTCTGGAAGTAAAACACATGCCCCGTTGTCTTTTTACCGAACGCCAGTGCCAAAACAATGGGGAATCTCAGTGGTGTCATGCAATAGTTTATTTTAGAATATGGTTCGAAGTAATTAATTTCTGTCTAGACCACAGTGCTTTTCCATTTACAAAAAATTAAACAAGAAAAAAAAGGGTTTAATTTCTATAAAGCAGTGAATACAACACATTCTAATGAAAAATTCCCAAATATACTCGAATATTTCGGCCCCACATCCGGGAGTCCCTTCTCAAACGGAAAAAAAAAAATTTCTGAACATAAAAATAAAGAAACCTACTAAACAAAAACAAAGGAAAAATATAAATAAATTCCCGAGGAAAATTGATACAACTCACATCAATTAAATATAAATTACAAAAACTCCATTTCATGCCGTATACACATATCGAATGCTTAATTGACACACCCTTCCCACAGAATATAAATTGATCCATCTTATTTCTGCTGAGAAAGGGTGTCCCCGGTTGTCAATATAAGCATTCTTTCGAAGTGTATACGGCATTGAATGGAGTTTGTTTATTTAAATATGTGAGTTTGTCTCTTTTCATATTTATTTATCATTTTTTCCTTTTGTTTTCGTTCCTCGTATGTTTTTTTGTATTGTTTATGTAAGAAATGTTCGTTCTCATCCGTTGAGGAAAAGAGCTACCGGATGTGGGGCCGAAATATTCGGAGTATTGGTGTTTAATTTGTAACCCCCACCTGTGCTTGTACAGTCAATGCCTTTATAGAAATTAAACCCCCGGATTTGTCTTGTTTAATTCTTTTTACCGTTGTATATGGGTTCAAGATTACATAATATTGGAAATCGTCTTCTTAGTTTTCTACGCTTACAGCTTGTTTCCCGTCTGTTGCAATGGATTCATGCACCTTTCGAGTCCTGTCGCGGGACCAAGCCCCAGAACTATATAGAAAAAAATGAAAAAAGTTTTTGATGCGAGAAAAAAACAAAACACTGAAACGCCGAAAAAAAAGAAAATTGTCCTTAGAGGGGGGGGTGGACTTGTAGGGCGAAAATGTCAAAAAATGGTATTATTATCTGGCAGTGATGGATGCCACAAGTTATTACATAAAGTGTTTGTTACCGTCATTAATTAGGGGAAGGTGAAAAAAGCTTTGGCCCACCTACTTGGGGTTTGTTCTAGGCCGCCACCCGACACAACAAAGAAACCGCCGTGAGCCGAAAAAAGAAAGAAACTATCTGTGGGTGGATTAACTATGGAGCGAAAAAAAAAATATTTCTAATTATGAGTTATTATGGCGGTGCACTTGATGATGGCCCATGCGCACGCAATCATTACATGACCTTACATAAAGTGTTTTTACCGCCAATAAGTTAATGGAAAAAAAAGTATTACGTGCCACTGTTGAACAATCATCTTACGTAAGGCGTGAGCTACTAGAGGGCGGATTCCCCCCGTGGGTTTTCTGTCGGTGGGGTTACGCAAAATTGCGTTCAAGCCATATTAGCACCTGTCTGTGTGAAACGGGGTAAGGTCGTTTTATGACGTCATTTTTCTTTCTCTTTTTTTTGAGTCTCCATGAGCGGTTGTGTCACGGATCAGTCTTGTCAACTGTATTCCCTTTAATAGAACCGATTAACCGCATGCGCAGGTGCGGAGCGGGTTGGTAGATTCGGCCTTTTTTAAAAAATCTATTTTATGAACCTTTTTAAAGGAGCGACTTGTCCGAGGGCCGAGGGAGTGTTTGTGGTGTTACATGCGCCTGAAAAAACGGGAGTGTGTTAAGTGGACGTCATTAAATTTCCCCTCTTGTTACTAGCTTTTTCTTGTTATACGGACCACATTCCAAGTAATTGAAACACATGGGAGGAATTTCATCTAGAAATAGGATATGTGCTAGGAATCTTGCCCAGGGCTCGTCATAGAAAAACAAAGGGGGGGTTGTTTGCACCTATAACCTAACCATTGAACTACTGCCAAGTGGCGGGAATTTCACCAGCTGGACCGCATTGTACAGGTGTTTGTCAGCGTTTGACGTCCCAGAGGGGCTCTCATAGGAAAAGGGATATGAGTGCTGTTAGAAAAACTCTTATGGTGATTCCCTATGAAGTGTTGTAGAACCAGCCTTGCTTATGGGGCGTTTCATGAATGTATTATGGCCCCACAAATACTGCACACTCGAAAAGGGAACTAGAAACTTTTTCTTCTTTCTCAAATGAGCCCTTCCTCACTGACCTTCTAGGACCATCTGGTTCGATTTGATCACCCCTCACGAGTGACAAATAAAGCAACAAACAAACATGCATCGGTAGTACTTTTCTTCTAGGCCTAAAAAATATAAAATTTCACATTTTTTGTAGAAGGAGCTTGGACACCTCTAACGTTGGGTTCTCTGACATGCTGACAACCTTGATTGATGAGATTTTCATTAGGGGGAACCTCCCTTGATGTTTGAGAATGTTTCCCTCCTTTTTTAAAAATAAGGGAAAATTACATCAGGCTCGTAACTTTTTGATGTGATAAAACACCTTAACTTAACCGGATCGCATAGAAACCAATCCTTTGATATATCTATTCTTACCAAAGGGTCAGTTTCGCATAGAGTTTTGGTTATTATCCCTAAGCACGGAGTTGTTTTAGTTGCTCTTTTGTTACTCTAAAGCGGGACTGTTTTTTGATTTCAAGAGGATTTACAAATTTTCATTGTTAAGAATAGGAAGAGAAAAGTGGTTCAATACTTTTTCAAAGATAAAAAGTAGAATTTTTCAATAGCATGCAACAACCCTTTAAGGTTTTTCAAAGGAAAATATCAGATAAGGATTTCGATACAGTGAGCCCCAATCTGCCCTACCCTGTGCCTGCAGGTTTCATAACTTTTTATCATGGTCCATATAATTCTTTCCGTTTTTGTACTTTTTAGTCGACATTGTGTATTCTCTCCTCCCTCTCTCGAATATAAATCATAAAATAGGTTATGATACAATTTAATTAAATATATTATAAAATAATATTTAGCCATTATACTCTGGGTTAATTTAACCCTATGTTTTGATGTTTTTTTTTTTAAGTAGATCAAAATAATGCCCTGTTTGATGCCTAATAATTCCAGAATCTATCAAAATCTAGCCTATTCCGGAAAACCAATTTTTGGTAGCCAAAAATATATTGAATGTGATTTTTTGGGTTAATGCGAAGATTTTTAAACAGTATCGTTTATTATTGTTTTTAACCTACTTTGCACTGTGAATCATTTTATACTTCCTATTTAAATCACTAGCTTTAGTATTGATTATTTGCCAAAATTTAATTCTGCAAAAATATTTAGGCCTATTATTCAGTAGAAGTTTAGCCAAAATTTCGGAATTCATAAATTCAGTCTATTATCGGCCCCATAGGGTTAATGATTGCGCACCCTTTTTAGTCCACTTTAGAAATGTAATTCATATATAGTCAGTCTGTCGGGTATAAAATTCGTTTTTCAAGAAGTATCATCATCATTTTTTGCCCAAATTTATAATAGTCTATTTCAAAATCTAACACTCTAGTTCATCTTAAAAGTTTTTAGAAAAGTCAGAGTAAAGAATCCTCTAGGTTTTCCTTCCTTGTTTACATAATTTGCAAGAGTTCTAAGGCTATGGAGCAACAGGTGGGCATATATATTACAACATATGACTATAGAGTAAATGACACAGGCTTTTTTGTAAGCTTCTTTCCTTCAGAAGCCGTACGCCAAAATGAGTCTCTTTCGTGTTTTATATTCGTTTCTTAGCTAAATTATTCTTTTATTCTTCTAAGACGCAAACAAAAATAAGAAAAAAAAAAAAAAAACGGGGGGAAGAAGAAATTGTTTAACTAAATCGTTCCTGATTAAGAACAATTTCTCAAAGGGCGTTGCGAAATTCTTACTGAATGAAGGAGCCCCATATCTGAAGGTTGAATGTTACCTCGAATTCTCTTCGTGCTTTCATTCATCTGAAATTGACATACCCCCCTGACAAGGATCTGACATCCCTTAATGAGGATGCTGTTCGAGAAAAAAGACCCCAGTCATGTTGATTATGGAAACAATTGTAAAGTTTAATTGTAAGTTGAATTTGTACAACTAAGTATTAAACATGCTTGGATTATCTAAAGATTAATTCCGATAATGTTAAAATTAAATGGGGGAATCGTAATGGGGCCAGAGATGGCTACCCCCAAAGGCGAGTAATGAATCTTCAATTGGTTTTGTCTTGTTTACATTTTTTTTTCAAAACATAACCGTTAAATTCTACATTAATATTTCGGAGGGACGAGGGTAAAAATACACGGCCCTAATTACCTTCCTGTCAGCTGGCCCATTATTTTGAGAGATATAGGGGCATGTAATAGCGTCACAGATGACCCCACTTAAAGGTGAAACAACAGTTTTCCTGCGGGAATTCTTTTTTTTTTATCTGGAAAAACAAAGTACGGCCATGGCTCGTTTTCATTTTCTTTGAATTGCACGCTTTTATAGAAACATTATTTTCAATTTATTTTTTCCATATTTTCTAGTGCTAGTACCGCTTTTTTATTTTGACTATCACATTATGAATTATTTCTATTTGAAAATATGTTGCAAAGGGATAAACATGGGGCCTTTATTGGGATTGCGCAATTTGACGTTAATTAAAAACACCATGATACACAAGGTTTATGAAACATTTGACCATTTTGATTTATAAATAACTTTTTGTCAATTAGTTTCTAATAAAAAAAAAGTACTGAACCTGAAAAGCAAGAAATTTAATTGTTTTTTTACTATCTGGGATAATATTAGGTGACTTTGATAGATATTTTGTATAACGGGTGCTTAAAATGTTATGTATATTGTCCCCCATTCAGGTACAGTTTTGACCTGGTTAGGTAAAAATCACTTAAAGCTTATTTTTACTGAATTTTGAAAAACTTGTCATTGCACATTAAGAAATCAAATATAGCTTCTTCACATGTTAATTTTGTGTGTGTGTTTGTGTGTGTAGTGTTGTGTCTATGGCCGCCGCGTACTTTTCTGTAGTCTGTTTATATTCCCAGTTTTTACAATGATTCCAAAATTTCTCTGACTACTTGTCAGTATATGTATGCTCAATATTTACTACTGATGGCCACGATTCTATTCATTGCTATAGGCTACCAGTTAACGTCCTGGAATACACTTAAGTTATTCTGCTAGGGTATGCAATGCAGCCGGTAATAGACCATGCTTAGATTGGGTCAAGAGACCTACATACAGACACGTACCAACCGCTATCTCATTTGCATTAATTCTTGCCTGCATGCCTATCAAAGGAGAGACAGGAGAGAGGGAAAGAGAGATAGAGACAAAAAAAACCCCTACAACTCTTAAAGAAGTCAAAAACAACCGGAAACATGCACAACACCCACTCAAAAACACAGGCATAGTGACAGAGAGAGAAAAAAACACACCTTACAATCACACAGAGGTCGGACACCCCCCCCCCCCGGAAATGTTACAAACGCACACCCCGCTCAGACACACAGGGATAGTCAGAGAGATAGTAGAGAGAGAGGAGAGAAAAAAAAAACACCTACAATAACACAGAGTCAGACCACAGAAACATGCAATAAAACGCTTAGATACACACGGTATAGTGGGAGAGGAGAAAGTACAAAAAACACCCTACAATCATACAGAGTCACACACATAAACAAAAGAGAAACACTTCGCTCTCAGACACACAGGCTTTAGTATGTGTGACAGAGACGAGAGAGAGATAGAGAGAGAGAGAGAAAGAAGATGAGAGAAATTAAAACACCTACCAATAATACAGAGTTAGACACGGAAACATGCAAACACCCGCCACTCAGATACACAGTCATAGGGAGAGAAGTAGAGCAAAAAAAAACACCTATAATTAATACAGAATCACACACGTAAACATGGGAAAAACACCCACTCAGACACACCAGGCATACGTGAGAGAGAGAGGAGAGAGAGAGAGAGACAAAAAAACACTTACCAATAACACAGGAAGTCAGACACGGAAACATACAACAAACGGTCAGATATACACAGGCAATAGTGAGAGGAGAGAAAGACAAAAAAACCTACAATCAACAGAGTACTACTTGCTTGTAATGTTAATCAGGACACAAGATAAGTAGCTCTCCCTGGGACAGGATATGACAGAGGTTGAATTCCAACAGGTTCGGTCTTGGGTTAATGGGGCTAATAATTCCAAGCCATGGAGTCCCGGGCTAGTTGTATCGCCATGAGCGTCCCATATGCGACCATGTCATCGGAACACCCGCCACATTGGATCACAGGTCAGATTGACTGTGGGTTAAGCAAGTTTTGGGCTTGTCTTCAGTCGTTTCTCCACTCAAGTGCTGGGTTGCAGCGTAGGCTTCGCTTTGTCAAAGTCTCGGCTGGTCTCCGGCAACATGGCTGAATCAGGACAGGTGGTGGCGTGAATGATAGGTGTGTGATGTCATACTTCTGTCACATCGTTGGGGATGAGCGTATTTGGGATGCAGTCGCTGAGTGTAAGCCTAATAGGCTTCTCAGGCATTGTGTTAATAAGGTGGAGGGCATGTGATCGGTGACTTTAAGGCCACGTCTCACAGCGTAAAGTAAGAGTGATCGGACTAGCGCATTGTAAATAAGAATTTTCGTTTCGGTGGGACTTCTGCCTTTCCATAGCGGCTTCCACGCTGTACAAAGACAAGCTGAAGCGAAATACAGATCCACACATAAACATGGAAGCAACCGCTCAGACACACAGGTTAGTGAGAAGGATTGAGAGAGACGAGAGAGAGAGAGCTGAGATAGAGAGAGAGAGGAGAGACGGCGAGAGAGAGAGAGAGAGAGATAGAGCAGACAAAAACGCCTACAATAATACAGAGTCGAACATAAAACATGCAAAACACCCGGCAAAACACATGATAGTGAGAGAGAGAGAGAGAGAAGACGAGAGAAGAGAGGGAGAGAAGAAAAAAAACTCCCATAATCACACAGAGTCAAACACGGTAAAAACTCAAAACACCATACTCAGGACGCAAATCCATTGGAGATGAGAGAGAGAGGAGACGATCGGAGAGACGGACGAGAGAGAGAAGAGAGAGAGACATAGAGAGGAGAGAGAGAGAGAGAGACAGACAGAAAAACACCTACAATACACAGAGTGATACACAAAAACTGCAAATACCAACTCAGACACACAGGCCATAGTGAGAGAAAGAAAAAAACCTACAGCCACACTAGAGTCAGCAAGGTAAAAAACCAAACAACCCACTCAGACACACAGGTATAGAGAAACAGAGAGGAGGTAGAGAGAGAGAGAGAGAGAGAACGGAGAGATGAGAGGAGAGAGAGACGAGAGAGAGACACCAAAACACCTACAATCACACGGAGTCAGACACGGAAACATGCAAATACCCGCTCAGACACACAGGCGTAGTGAGAGAGAGAGAGAGAACGATGGTAGACGAGAGAGACTAGCCGAGAGGAGCGAGGAGACGAAGAGAGAGAGAGAGAGAGAGAGGAGAGAGACACGAGAGAGACAGAGAGAGAGAGAAGAGGAAGAGAGAGAGAGAGGAGAGAGAGATGAGAGAGAGAGACCGAGAGAGAGAGAGGAGAGAGCGAGACAGAGATGAGGAGGAGAGAGAGAGAGAGAGACCTAAAATCACACAGAGTGAGACACAAACCTGCAAACACCGATCAGACAACACAGGCAATAGTAAGCGAGAGAAAAAAAACTAAATAAACAGAGTCAGAACAGACACATGGAAAACCCATTCAGACACTAAAGGCATAGTGAAAGAGATCCAATCAGGAGTCAGACAAGGAAACACGCAAACGGCCCCGCTCAGACAACAGCATATGATGAGAGAGAGAGAGATAAAAACATCTACAATCACACAGAGTCAGGACAAGAAAATGCAAAAACACCCACTCAGAAAACATAAGCATTAGTGAGAGAGAGAGAGAGAAGAAAAACACCTACAGTCCTACAGCGTTAGACAAGGAACATGCAACACGCGCTCAGATACACAGGCAAAAGTGAGTGAGAGAGACGAAGACACGTACAAAAACACAGATTCAGAATACAAACTGACAACGACCACCAGTCAATTTCTACCTACACTCGGTACCTGCAGCCAACCTTAAAATCCCCACTATATTTCAAATAGCTTCTTTTAAGTTAGGTTCCTTTAGGTCATTAGCGTGGCGGACACCGCTTCTATCATTATGCCTGTGTGGTCTCAGCGAGTGTTTCATCTTTTCTGGTTCCTCAATCTGTGTTGATTTTAGGTCTCTCTCTCTCTCTCTCTCTATTCACTATGCCTGTGTATCTGAGCGGGTGCTTGCATGTTTCCGGTCGACTCTGTGGATACAGGTATTTCTCTACTTTTTCGCTCTCTCTCTCTCTCTTCTCACTCACTACTCACTCTCTCTTTCTCTCTCTCTTCCTCTCTCTCTCTCTCTTCTCTCTCTCTCTCCTCCCTCTCTCTCTCTCTATCCCTCTCTCTACTCTATTCCTCTTGACGCGAAATCACAAAAAATGAGAGCAATAGTACCCATAATCTACTATCGAAATCAGATTTTATAATGAATGGACCCATTTTTTCCCATGAATCATTGAAAATAAGCTATAAGCCCAGTTAAACAGAAAGAAATTTACCTAATACCCTGAATTCCCAGTACCTGATTAGCTCCCCAGTGTCTAAATCAGTAAAAAGAACCAACATTATTAATCACAAAA
>CM051268.1:40519646-40656344 GCA_027921565.1 Artemia sinica | reverse complement strand
CTGAAGTGGAAGATTTTTGTTTTCTCTGGAGAAATTAGAATTGAAGTGTGTTCTTTGGTAAAGTTCAGAAGAGAACTTGAACTTTTCTTCACTTCTTTGAGAAAATTTTAAATTGAACTAGAACTTTTTATCTTCCGGGAAAATATTCACAAGTATGGTATTACTTTTTCTATCTTCCACCGAAAAATTTAGAATTGAACTTTAAATTTCTTTATGTCTTTGTGAAATAAAGAACTGAAGTGGAAGATTTTTATTTTCTCTGGAGAAATTAGAATTGAATTGTGTTCTTTGGTAAAATTCCGAAGAGAACTTGAACTTTTTTATCTTCATGAAAAATTTGGAACAGTATTTTAAATTTTTCATCTCTTCGAGCCAGATCTGAACTAAAGTGGAAAATTTTTATATTATTTGGAAAAATAGAAATGATCAATGACTAATTTCTTTTTCATTGAGAAAATTCAGAAGAGAACTTGAACTTTCCATCACTTCGTTGAGAAAATTTTAAATTGAACTAGAACTTTTTATCTTCCATGAAAATATTCACAAGTATGGTATTACTTTTTCTATCTTCCACCGAAAAATTTAGAATTGAACTTTAAATTTCTTTATGTCTTTGTGAAATAAGGAACTGAAGTGGAAGATTTTTATTTTCTCTGTGAAATTAGAATTGAATTGTGTTCTTTGGTAAAATTCAGAAGAGAACTTGAATTCTTCTTCACTTCGTTGAGAAAATTTTAAATTGAACTAGAACTTTTTATCTTCCGGGAAAATATTCACACGTATGGTATTACTTTTTCTATCTTCCACCGAAAAATTTAGAATTGAACTTTAAATTTTTTATTGTGGAAATTAGAATTGAATTGTGTTCTTTGGTAAAATTCAGAATAGAACTCGAATATTCACAATCAAAGTATAACTTTTCCTATCTTCTATGAAAAATTTGGAACAGAACTTTAAATTTCTTCATCTCTTTGAGAAAAAAATCTGAACTGAAGTGGAAATTTTTATATTATTTTGGGAAAATAGATTTGATCAATAACTTATTTCATTTTCATTGAGAAAATTCAGAATCGAAGTTGAACTTTTCTTCTTCCGGGAAAATATTTGGAACAGAACTTTAATTTTTTTCATCTCTTTGAGAAAGGTCGGAATTGAATTTAAGAAAATTTAGAATTAAAGTGAAACTTTTTATCTTCATGGAAAATAATCACAATCATAGTATAACTTTTCCTATCTTCTACGGAAAAATTTAGAAGTGTCCAACTCAGAAAAGTCCGAAATAGTAATTTACATATCCCAAATCATAATTTTCTGAAAGCACACACCAATGAAAGGCTAAGAAATCTAGCTCAGAAAAGCCTGAAATAGCAAACTACTCATCCCAAACTATTGGTTTCAGACAACAAACACCTATGATGGACTAAGAATCCTAGCTCTGAAAAGTCCAAATAGCAAACTACACATCCCAAATCATAATTTTCTGACAACACACACCTATGAAAGGCTAAGAAACCTAGCTAATAAAAGCCGGAAATAGCAAATTAACCATCCCAAATCATAAGTTTCAGACAGCACTCACCTATGAACGGCTAAGAAATCCAGCTCGGAAAAGTAAAAAAATAGCAACCCACACATCCCAAATCATAGGTTTCAGACAACACATACCTATGAAAGACTAAGAAATCCAACTCAGAAAAGCCCGAAATAGTAATTTACATATTCCCAAATCATAGGTTTCAGACAACACTCACCTATGAACGGCTAAGAAACCTAGCTCAGAAAAGTCAAAAATAGCAAACTAGTCATCCCAAACTATAGGTTTCAGACAACAAACACCTATGAAAGGCTAAGAAATCCAGCTCAGAAAAGTCAAAAGTAGCAATCCACCCATCCCAAACCATAGGTTTCAGACAACACACACCAACGAAAGACTAAGAAATCTAGCTTAGAAAAGCCCGAAATAGTAATTTACATATCCCAAATCATAGGTTTCAGACAACATTCACCTATGAAAGACTAAGAAACCTTAGCTCAGAAAAGCCTGAAATAGCAAACTACTCATCCCAAACTAGAAGTTTCAGACAACAAACGCCTATGATGGACTAAGAATCATAGCTCTGAAAAGTCCAAATAGCAAACTACACATCCCAAATCTTAATTTTCTGACAACACATACCTATGAAAGGCTAAGAAATCTAGCTCAGAAAAGACAAAAATAGCAAACCACTCATCCCAATCATAGGTTTCAGTCAACACACACCTATGAAAGGCTAATAAATCCAGCTCAGAAAAGTCAAAAATAGCAAACTACATATCCCAAATTATAGGTTTCAGTCAACACACACCAACGAAAGACTAAGAAACCTAGCTCAGAAAAGTCAAAAATAGCAAACTACTCATCCCAAACTATTGGTTTCAGACAACATTCACCTACGAAATACTAGGAAACCTTAGCTCAGAAAAGCCTGAAATAGCAAACTACACATCCCAAATCATAATTTTCTGACAACACATACCTATGAAAGGCTAAGAAACCTAGCTCAGAAAAGTCAAAAATAGCAAACTACACATCCCAAATCATAGGTTTCAGTCAACACACACCTACGAAAGGCTCAGAAATCCAGCTCAGAAAAGTCCAAAAAGCAAACCACTCATCCCAAATCATAGGTTTCAGACACCACACACCTATGAAAGACTAAGAAATCCAACTCAGAAAAGCCCGAAATAGTAATTTACATATCCCAAATCATAAGTTTCAGACAACATTCACCTACGAAATACTAAGAAACCTTAGCTCAGAAAAGTCTGAAATAGCCAACTACTCATCCCAAACTCGAAGTTTCAGACAACAAACACCTATGAGTGACTAAGAATCCTAGCTCTGAAAAGTCCAAAAAGCAAACTACACCTCCCAAATCATAATTTTCTGAAAGCACACACCTATGAAAGGCTAAGAAATCTAGCTCAGAAAAGTCAAAAATAGCAAATTAACCATCCCAAATCATAGGTTTCAGTCAACACACACCAACGAAAGGCTAAGAAATCCAGCTCAGAAAAGTCAAAAAATAGCAACCCACACATCCCAAATCATAGGTTTCAGACACCACACACCTACGAAAGACTAAGAAATCTGGTTATGAAAAGTCGGAAATAGCAAATTACATATCCCAAATCATAAGTTTCAGTCAACACACACCTACGAAAGGCTAAGAAACCTAGCTCATAAAAGCCTGAAATAGCAAACTACTCATCCCTAACTATTGGTTTCAGACAACATTCACCTACGAAATACTAGGAAACCTTAGCTCAGAAAAGCCTGAAATAGCAAACTACACATCCCAAATCATAATTTTCTGACAACACACACCTATGAAAGGCTATGAAACCTAGCTCAGAAAAGTCAAAAATAGCAAATTAACCATCCCAAATCATAGGTTTCAGACAACACTCACCTATGAACGGCTAAGAAATCCAGCTCTGAAAAGTCCAAAAAGCAAACCACTCATCCCAAATCATAGGTTTCAGTCAACACATCCCTATGAAAGGCTATGAAATCCAGCTCAGAAAAGTCAAAAAATAGCAATCCACATAATCCAAATCATAGGTTTCAGACAACACACACCTACGAAAGACTAAGAAATCTGGCTATGAAAAGTCAAAAAATAGCAACCCACACAGTCCAAATCATAGGTTTCAGACAACACACACCTACGAAATACTAAGAAATCTGGCTATGAAAAGCCTGAAATAGCAAACTACTCATCCCAAACTATAGGCTTCAGACAACAAACACCTATGAGAGACTAAGAATCCTAGCTCTGAAAAGTCCAAAAAGCAAACTACAAATCCCAAATCATAATTTTCTGACAGCACACACATATGAAAGGCTAAGAAACCTAGCTCAGAAAAGTCCGAAATAGTAATTTACATATCCCAAATCATAAGTTTCAGACAACACACATCAACGAAAGACGGGGCTCGGGGAGAGCCTTTGAGGGTCTGTGGGACCCTTGAGGGCCGGGTGGTCCTTTGGGAGCTTGGGGGGACCTTTGAGGACCGGGCGCTTCCTTCGGGGTTGGGGATGGTGGGATCGGAACCCTTTGGGGTTGGGGTAGAGGACCTCACGACACTGTTCAAATGGAACTTGTGTATTATAACGACCTCAGAGTTTCATCCTCAAATCCTCTTCTAAAATCTCTTCAAAAATCATCTTTTAAAACGTCTCTAACTGTTTCGCCGAAATAATTCCCTAAAATAATAATTTGTTCTGAAAAGATATAATAAAGCCTTAAAAAGTATTAAAATGGTGGCTCAGGAGCCTTTGGGGCGTCGGGGGCCCTTTGGGAATCCGGAGAACCTTTGAGGACCGGGGGGTTCCTTCGGGGTTGGGGTGGGGGGATCGGAACCCTTTGGGGTTGTGGTAGGGGACCTCACAACACTGTTCAAATGGAACTTGTGTATTATAACGACCACACTCAAAACCTCTTCTAAAATCATCTTTTAAATCATCTTTTAAAATGTCTCTAACTGTTTCGCCGAAATAATTCCATAACCTGTCTAAAACGGTTTCGCCCAAATAATCCCTAAACGTAATTTCAGCGTGTTCCTTTTGTTTTTGGCATCTCTGCGCTGACACATTTCAAATTTCTAGGAAACCCTTTCCTACGTTAATCTCTTCATCTCATAAATGTTCCTAGCTACACTATTAAGGTTTCGTTAGAATATCAATTTATCTCTCCGACTTAAAGCTCAGTGAAGCCGTATTTAAAAATAGAATTTCTATCTCTTTAGACTCCCGCATAATTCCAAGATAACAAGTGATGTCATTTCTAATTCCTGACACTAAAGATCAATGAAGCCCTATTTAAAAATAGAATATTAATTTTTCTCTCTGACCTAAAGAACGTTTATCCCTCAGACCTAAGATTAAAGAAGCCATAATGTTTCTTAATTCCCCCTTTCGTGAATCAATACATTCCCCTAGCGATTATGTAAATCAATTTCTCAGGTTAGGTTCGCCTAAAGATCAAAGAAGCCATGTTTGTTTCTTAATTCCCCCTTTCGTAAATCAATACATTCTCCCCCACCGATTATGTAAATCAATTTCTCAGGTTAGGTTCGCCTAAAGATCAAAGAAGCCATGTTTGTTTCTTAATTCCCCCTTCGTGAATCAATACATTCCCCCGCCGATTATGTAAATCAATTTCTCAGGTTAGACTAGCCAAACAACAAAGAAGCCATGTTTGTTTCTTAATTCCCCTTCGCGAATCAATAATTCCCCTCGATTATGTAAATCAATTTCTCAGAAATCTAGTTCCCCTCGGTATCATTGACCCGTTAGTGGATCAATAATCCATGCATAAATTATGTAAAAAAGTTGTAGGTGGCAGCAGGGGTGAGCAATGGGAGTCAATAAGGCCTTTCTACTGCTATTTTGATTTGGTTAAATTTTAAGAGCAGAAGTAGCCCCGAGCATATTGCCCTCAGTCGTTTTTGGGATACTGCTGAGATGCCTTATTGGGAATTAGCATTAACACAGTGCATTTTGATTTAACCTTAATGCAACATTTAGTTTTTAAACATAATGGCAAATGGGAGGGGGATTAGTTGCCCTCCAATCACTTTCGACTGTTAAAAAGGGCATCAGCCCTTTATATTTTCAATCGAATGAGCCCTTTTTGAAGTTCCCACTACAATTCCTTCGATACGAAGTGCCCTGGTCTAAATAACAACAACAACAAAAAATTGTTGTTATCGATTATGTAAATCAATTTCTCAGAAATCTAGTTCCCCTCGGTATCATTGACCCGTTAGTGGATCAATAATCCATGCATAAATTATGTAAAAAAGTTGTAGGTGACAGCAGGGGTGAGCAATGCGAGTCAATAAGGCCTTTCTACTGCTATTTTGATTTGGTTAAATTTTAAGAGCAGAAGTAGCCCCGAGCATATTGCCCTCAGTCGTTTTTGGGATACTGCTGAGATGCCTTATTGGGAATTAGCATTAACACAGTGCATTAACAGAGTGTTCTACTAATAGCGTAAGTCTATCCAAGCTATCAAAGAAAGTAAACAGATTTGTTTACGAATTGTATCAAGTTTTCCGTTTCAGGTGAACTAGAGAAGGTATTAAACTAAATTAGAATGTGCATTGTCAGTTTAATATACATTTACTGATATTTAGTAATCAAAATGTTAATATTATTTGATTTATTAAAGTTATAAAAGTAAAAACATTTATATTTTTTTCAGTAAAGTGCAAATTTTGTTCTGGCCTCGGGAATGCGACGGGGGTTTTGAGCCCAACTTATGTTAATTTCTGCTTGTTTTCAGTTTGACTCGGTTATTTATTGTAATTTCTGTTCGTTTTGGGTTTCATTTATTTATCGATGCTGATTTGTGGTAGTTTCACGCTTGGTAGATTGTTTGATTTTATTTTTGCTAATTTTTTGTTTAATGGAGTTCTTTACTTTTCTTTGAAAAACTTATTTTGTGGAAAACAATTTTTTAATTAATAACAAATAATAAAACATTGAAGCCGTAGGGGAGAGTGGGGTTGGTTCGGACACGGGGTGAGTCTGGACAAGAGCCTCTCTTCCTACAACGCCCTCTAAAATTCACCAAAAAAATACCATAGACGTGCCATCTAGTACCCTACTTGAGTATGTAGTTTGGTTATCACACGTGCAATCGTTTTTGAAATATTTGAGAAAAACCGAAAAAAGGTTGGTGTGGCGTCCTGTATCTTTCTTTGTTTGTGATTTTATTTGGCCGTTATTACTAGTCATTGAATTTTGCTGACTGTTGCAGCGTTTAACTATGGCATTTCTAAGTTGTTTAAATTTTAGTTTTTGGCGGCATCTATAGTAGTTACAGCGTCAGTGAGGTTTCGGACTTTTTATCGCGGGTGGGGTTGCTTCGGACAACGGTAGTGGGGTGGATTCAGACATTGTCTGAACCCACTCCAGACACTTTGTTGTGGTCAGTATTTCCAACTTTTCCTCTTTTTTTTCACATCGTGTACCTGTTAATATGCATTTTGTTACTTGTTACTAAAAACAGTTTCTTTCAGAATGCCTCGATCATACAAAAGGAAGCGACAAGACCCTCCCGTTAACCTAGAAAACATGAAGAAAGCAGTTGGGGCTTATCTGAAAAAGGAAGGATCATTGAGACAAATTGCAGAAAACTTCGGCATAAAGAAGTCCACGCTACTGGACTATGTCAGGCGCTCGAGGCCGCAGACAGGAGAAGCGGATAAAAGTGTCAACGAAGAGCCTGGGCCACTGCAGATAAACTTCCCGACGAGACCAAAACATAACAGGCAAGTTTTTGAAAGCGAACACGAGCGAAAACTAGCCGACTACTTTCGCACTTGTTCGAGAATGAACCATGGACTGACAACAACTGAAGCACGAAAATTTGCTTACTCTTACGCCCGTGCGAATAACATTTCTGTACCAGAAAACTGGTGTTTCAATGAAGCAGCGTCAAAGGACTGGCTTCTTGCGTTTCTGAAGCGGAATTCAGACATCTCGGTGAGGAAGCCAGAAGCCACAAGTCAGGCGAGAGCCTCCGGCTTCAACAAAACTGTCGTTCAGACGTTTTTTGACAAGCTACTTGATGTCTATGGAAGGTTTGGAGCCAAACTGACGGCTGATCGCATCTGGAACGTTGACGAGACAGGTATAGTCACCGTGCTTCCACCACCGAAATTCCTAGCACCAACTGGACAAAAACAGGTTGGTCAGACTGTGTCTGCAGAAAGAGGTCAAAACGTGACTGCTGTATGTTTTGCCAGTGCGTCTGGAGCGACTATTCCACCGGTCTTCATTTTTCCGCGAGTGAATTTCATACCTAGAATGACAAACGAAGGCCCCCCTGGTTGCCTTGGGCTTGCGCACCCTAGTGGTTGGGTCAACGGCGACTTGTTCTTGGAGGCTATGCGACACTTCACGAAAATAACCAAGCCAGATGAAGAGATTCCCATCCTACTGCTCATGGACAACCATGATAGTCATCTGGATGTACGTGTGATCGAACACTGTAAGTAAAATCACGTGACACTGTTGACATTCCCACCCCACTGCTCCCACAAGCTTCAGCCACTTGACGTAGGAGTGCTTTCTCCTTTCAAGGGTGCACTGAAAGAGCGCTTCAATGAATGGCTGCAGTTGCATCCCGGACAGCGCATTTCAATTTATGAAGTAGCCTCACTCAGCAGGGTTCCTTTCCTGGAGAAGTTCAGTGCATCCAACATAGTCTCTGCGTTTCGAGCAGCTGGAATCTTTCCATTCAATCGCGATGTATTCCCAGAGGGAGCTTTTGCCCCATCCTTTGTGACGGATAGGCCGCTAGACCAAACAACCAGTTCGCGGAGCCCCTCGTCGCAAGCCAACTCCGAAGCTGGACCACCAATTTCTTCTTTCATAAGGTCGCCCGAAAAAGTAAGACCTTTTCCCCGAGTGGGGGCTGCTACTGTTCCGGGACGTGGGAATCGCAACAGAGGGAGGACCCGTATTCTCACTGACACCCCTGAGAAAGAAGAGATCGTAGCTAAAAAGGAAAAGAAGGCCAAGCCGACGCCATCTACAAAGAAACGTAAGAACAGCGTGGTCCGCAAGCCTAACGAAGACGACGGAACCGATGAGGCGGAGACTCTTTCTGAACCTGTTGCCCCGAGCGACTCCTCAAGCGACGAGTCTCTTCACTGTGGAGACGTAGAAGAGGACCTTGAACCTTTTGATATTGACCAAGCTCAAACGGATAGCTATGTTCTGGTAAAATTCAAATTGGGCAAATCGAAGAAGTCGGATATCTTCTACGTTGGCCAGATAAAAGGAAAAACTGGAAGCGATCTAGAAGTCTTGTTCCTTCGCAGAAATGGAGCACGGTTCATTTTTCCGGATATTGAGGACAAAGCCTTCGTCTCTTCAAACGACACTGTTCTTTCTCTTCCATCACCAACTGCCACTGGAGGGACTGAACGGACAAAGCGAGGACTCACTTTTCAATGTGATCTCAGCAGCTACAACGTGAGATAGAGCTCCTGTGAGCTTTGGTTCAAATTACTTGATTTTTTTTCTTCAACTTTCATTTTACTTGTTTTACTTTTATACATATTCAAATTTTCAGTAAATGGCGTTTTTTTCTTTAATCTGTGAGGTTGCCGAACCCATATTACTGCTGTCCGAAGTAACCCCACACCATGTCCGAACCCACCCCACACCGTATGGTAACTTCGGACAATTCTTTTTTTTTTATTGTTGGATTTTTTTTGTCTAAAGACGAAAGATAAAAGTCTACCAAAATTCCTGACAAATCTTGGACACAATCTCTTTCTTTTAAGATGAAAACGGAAGATGGATACTGATTGGGACAGAAGCGGCACCCAACCAAAAAATTTTGTCCGAACCCACCCCACCCTCCCCTATGGCCTTTGCTATAGGCAACTCTATAGCGTTGCCTCTGATATCCGTCCAACTCTTCGACATTGTTCAACAGAACTGAATGCTGGGAGTTTATATCTTAGTTTTTATAAGTAGGCTATTGTTTTGTGTGTTATTTTTTATTACTTTTTTTTTCGTTTTTATATACTTTTACTTTAATTGACATACCTTTTCCATTGCCTTTAGAAATATATTTGTCTCTAAGCTTTATTAAATAAAAAAACAAGATTTTTCAACTGAAAGTAAAAAGCAACATTAAATCTTAAAACGAACAGAAATTATTATATATTTGAGCGGGTTTGCCCACTCCTCAACACCTCGATCTTTACGCTAGAGTTTTTCGGTACTTTAAAAAAAAGTTACGTATTGTTCTGATTAAACGCCCCTTGTGTTTCAGGAGTCGTTTTTAATGAATTGTGACAAAATTTAAACTTTAGCGTAAAGAGCGAGGTGTTGAGGAGGGGGCAACTCCCCTCATATACGTAATAATTTCTCCTTACTTACTGTTCGTTACCAAGAACTGTTTGATTACCCATCAAAATCCAAACGGTGATCATTTTTTCTGCGTAACCAAAATATTGTATTCATAATTCTATACAGTTTCATGAAGTGTATTTAAACAAATAGAAAAGGTTTTTCAACTAAAGTAAGGAGCAAGTTTAAAACTTAAAAGAAATTTAAGTTTTCTCAACACCTTGTTCATTCAACAAAAGTTTTTTAGTGCTTTGAAAAATCTTTTTTTTTCCAATTGCAAATTGTTACAAAATTGGACAAAAGCCAACGTTCACAGGTTTCACATCTGTTCCTTGTTTTCTGTTTAGCTCTTCTTTTTATTTAATTTCTGATTGTTTTCCAAATCATGCCCAGGCCTAACTAAGATATAATTTGAGGCACCGGTCCCTTAAATCCCTGATTAATTGCTTTTAAAATGTGTAAATCAATAATTGTTCGTTGATTAGTACCGTCCTACGTTTAAACTTTCAATTTCAATTTTGGATAAAATTTGAATATACCTAAAAAATTGGTGATGAACGGTAGTTTTGGTAAAAAGTCCTTGTTAATATTACTAGCTAAGAATTTTCGATTGGATGAAAAGGAATATTATTGTTTGTATGGATGGAATTTCTGTGAGACTCTTGATCTTCTACATAACTGAAGCCATCACAACCTCTGCAATAGGATTTTCTTATTGATAAATACATTACATATATTTGTTTGAATACATTGAAGTGCTTCATATATATAGAAAAAGAAAAATATTACCATTTAAAATTGCTGAAAACTAATTTGCTAGCAGTATTTTCCACCCAAATTTCCTGGTGGGGCTGATGATGGCCTGACTTGCCTTTTCCACCTCTGTGCTGGTAGACATGTGAATGTAATATTTTAGCTGTGCGGTACAGAGAAACATTTTAATTAATTCCTACTCCTCCTACTTCTTTCAACCTCCTACTTCTTCTTCTTTTATCTGAAGCTTCATGAAGAGTAAGCAATTTGGCCATTAAAATGTACTTTTGTAGGCATCTACCCTATCCCCACCTAAACAATGACTCACCCCTCCCCCCTCATTATACCTGATACGCAATTACAGATTACCAAACGTAGCCTACTTTCATTACAAATAAAGCGAATCAACTTGGTTGAATCCAGTACTGCCACCGTGTGGCATTACTTCTTTTGCAACTGGGAAGCCTAAAATATAGTTATTGATGCTTTTAAATCCGTTAGCTTCTCAGAATTTTAAATTGATTGCAAAGTCGCCCTCTTTGGGGTAAATTCGTAGTTTGATGCCCTAAAATGGCAGAAAACTAGACTTTCCTCTGACCCAACCTGCATGGTCACTTAAAAAAGAGCTTTAAATTTACGTTTGAATGAGCTCCCTCCTAATTATCTTCGACCTACGGTTTGATTTAATCACCCCTGGGAGAAAGCAAAACAAATAAACATGCATCGACGATCTTTCTTCCGAAAAACAATGCGAAACTCCACATTTTGAATACTGGAGCTTGAAACCTCTACAGTAGGGTTCTCCTATATGATGTATCTGATAAAGGGATTTTCAATAAGATCGCTTGCTCTTTTGGGGGTGTTTCCTCTTTTTTCAAAAATCCGGCAAATTTTCTCATTTTTTTAGTTTTGGGTGGGTAACAATAAACTGAAAGAATTTTATATATTTAGAATTAGAATATAATTTAGAATTTAGAATATTATATTTAGAATAAAGCCAATACTGTCGACTTAGCAATCGTCATGAGAATTCCATTTTTAGTTTTGGTCAGTATTGGCCCAAGTCGCTTTTTACTTCCAGTTTTTTATCACAAACTATTTAATAAGATTCTCCTGTGACGAATTTTTTTTTGAACCTGTTCATTTTATTTAGTTAAATAGGCTAATAAAAAGAAAGAGGGTCAATTTGACAGCTGGATAGTAAATTTAAATTTTGTTTTTCTTTCATAATTCTGTAATTTTTAAAAAATTTTAATATATAAGGGATTTAAGTTTGAGGAGGAGCATTTATCTGCCGGCACCCTTGTTATGCTGGGCTCTGGCAACATTGTGCTACAATGAGCTGTAAGTAGCAATCCTAACATTTCAGTTTTCTTCGGAAAGTGGAGGGGGGAAGCAACGAATTTGTATTTTTTTTAAGACTGAAAGGGAATGGCATTACTCGGGCCTGAATGCAGGTAGAGGCGGCGCCCCTCAAATTAAAAAAAGGAATCAGTGTTACATATAATGTCCTAAATGTAATTCCTAAAGCTCTCCTGTTTGGGCTTTTTGTGCCAATCTATGAACGTTTTAACTTGTTATCCATGTCTGATCCTGAGACATTTGAGATCCACCCTCTTGACAACCTGGAACAAAATGGTACCTTTTGATTTAGTTCAACATCCCGTCAATATTCTCTGAAAGTTTAAACTTAATACCCTTACGCGTTCCTAAAATATTGCAGATACACCATTTTGACAACCTTTATGCACTTAGTGTCTTTGATTTAGCTCAAAATTCCTTGAAAGTTTCAATGTAATACCCCTTGCCACATCAAGACATTGTAGATACGTCCTCTTGACAACCTGGATGCTAAATACCCTTAGCCTGTCCTGGGATATTAAAAATCCACCCTTTCGACAACATGGATGCGTATAGTGTTATTTTATTTGATTATATATCCCCCCTCCAACGTTCCCTGAAATTTTCAGCTAAATACCCTTAACTATTCCTGAGATAATGCAGATATCTCATTTTGACAACATGAATGCACATAGTGTTTTCAGACTTAGTTCTAAACCCCCCCTCAAGATTCCCTGGAAGCTTCCGCTTAATACTCTTAGTCATTTCTGAGATGTTGAAGGCACGTCTTCTTGAAAAACTTGATGAGCATAATATTTTTTTCTTTCGTTCAACACCATCTCCAGCATTTTCCGAATGGCTCTTTAATAAAGGTTTTCCGAATGGCTCTTTAATAAAGGCAACGGTAGAGCGTTGTCTCTCATTATCCTAATATTTACTAATAAATTAGTCAGAAATAAAAGCAATATTGGAAAGAAAATGAAAAAAATACATGAGCCCTTTTGTTGCTAAGCAACGTTTTAAAATTGAAACAGAGCCGGAATTTGATTTAGAGATTCGTATGTCATCTGAGTAATGAGGCAGAAAAGACGATTACGTCTGATCAATAACTGGATTTCATAAATAAGAATGTATGTTTATAGCATTCCACTTGTTTCTAACGCTTTGAATTATAATGTTTAAAATTAAGAGGATTCTCTTCGATTTTAGTCTCATTTTTAATTAGACGGTCAAGAGACTACTCGGTCAAAGATGATCTAGCAAAGACATGTAAGATATTGATTTATCAAGCCGTTCGTAGTAAAGAACTATAAGTATGGAAAACCTCGGGCTAATAGTCACGAGAACTCTAAAAAAACTAATATTTATAAAAATTAATACATCAAAACAATTGGCTTTTTGTGCTGATTCAAAATATATAAAATTCATCAAGTTTAGTGCTACACATCAAAAACCACAAGCCTGAAAAAATTTGTCCAATTTTCGAAAAAGGGTGGAAATCACATTATTAGATACAGCACATCAGAGAACCATCAGAGATACAGCACATCAGAGAACCCTACTGTGGAGGTTTCATGCTCATATTTAAAAAAACGTTGAATTTTTTTTTTCCCAAAGAGCGATCGCCCATGCTTGCTTATTTTTTTTTCAGAGGTTATCAAACAGTTCGTGGTAACGAACTGTAAGTAAGGAGCGACCCGGCTCAATGGTAACCGAAACTATAAAAACGGAATCTTGATACCAATAGATACATCAAAAGAATCAGATTTTAATTCTGATTTCAAATATATAAGTTTCATCAAGTTTAATCTTACCTATCAAAAGTTACGCGCCTGAGAAAATTTGGCTGATTTTCGAAAAAAGGGGGAAAGACCCCCTAAAAGTTATAGAACCTTAATGAAAACCACACCATCATATTCAGCGTATCAGAGAACCCTACTGTAGAGGTTTCAAGCTCCTATCTACAAAAATGTGGAATTTTCCATTTTTTGCCAGAAGAAAGATCACAGATGCGTGTTTATTTGTTTTTTTTTTTTTTTCTTTTTCCCAGGGGTGATCGTATCGACCCAGTGGTCCTAGAATATCATGGGAGGGCTCATTGGAACGGAAATTAAAAGTTCTAGTGCCCTTTTTAAGTGACCAAAAAAATGGAGGGCAACTAGGCCCCCTCCCACGCTCATTTTTTTCCCAAAGTCATCTGATCAAAATTTTGAGATGGCCATTTTGTTCAGCATGGTCGAAAATATTATAAATATGTCTTTTAGGATGACTTAATCCCTCGAAGCCCCCAGGAGGAGGGCTGAAAGGTTGAAATATAGTATTGGTTATTGGGACCCGGCTCAATGGTAACCGAAACTCTAGAAAACGGTATTTTGATACAAATAGATACATCAAAAGAATCAGATTTTAATGCTGATTTCAAATATATAAGTTTCATCAAGTTATATCCTACCTATCAAAAGTTACGCGCCTGAGAAAATTTGGCTGATTTTCGAAAAAGGGGGAAAGACCCCCTAAAAGTTATATAACCTGAATGAAAATCACACCATCATATTCCGCGTATCAGAGAACCCTACTATAGAGGTTTCAAGCTCCTATCTATAAAAATGTGGAATTTTGCATTTTTTGCCAGACGAAAGATCACGGGTGCGTGTTAATTTTTTTTTTTCCTCAGGGGTGATCGCATTGACCCAGTGGTCCTAGAATATCGTGGGAGGGCTCATTGGAATGGAAATTAAAAGTTCTAGTGCCCTTTTTAAGTGACCAAAAAAAATGGAGGGTAACTAGGCCCCCTCCCACGCTCATTGTTTTCCCAAAGTCACCTGATCAAAATTTTGAGATAGCCATTTTATTCAGCATGTTCGAAAATATTATAAGTATGTCTTTTAGGATGACTTAATCCCCCGAAGTTCCCGGGAGGAGGGCTGAAAGTTATGAACTTTACCCAATGTTAACATATAGTACTGGTTATTGGGAAGTATACAGTACAGACGTTTTCAGGGGAGATTTTTCCTGGTAGTGGGGGGGGGGGGGTCGGGCAGGGATGTACGCAGGGGGGCCTCCGAGCCCGGCCCCCCCTGCATCTCACGATTTTCTTCATTTTCCCATAAGTTTTTGATTTTTCTCACAGAATAATGGGTTTGAAGGATTCCCCCCCCCCCTGAAACAAATTGCCCCCCCCCCCGAAACAAATTCCTGCGTACGTGCCTGGGGTCGGGGGTTATGTAGCATGATCTTTCCATGAAGGAAGTTTTCGTGGGGGAAGGGACATTGCTATGAAGGGGACGCCGGACATCCCAGCATTATTTAAAAAAAGATCAAAATTAAATATAAAAAAACAAGTTTTTCAACTGCAACAGCAGCAACATCAAAACTTTAAACGAACAGAAAATAGTATATATATGATTGGGTTCACCCCCTAGTCAATACCTCACTCATTAAGCCAGAGATTTTTTAGTACTTTCATAAGAGCTATCTATTCTAATTAACGGCCTTTGTGATTAAGCGGCCATTTTTAAAAAATTGGAACAAAATTTGAACTTTCGCTTAAAGAGCAAGGTATTGACTAGGGGGCGAACCCCCTAATATATGTATTAAAAATATATGAATATAGAAGTTCGTTACGTAAGTTAATTCGTAAGTTACGTATATTTATTACTAATAAAAACGTTCGTAAATAAAATGAAACAAGTTTCGAGAAAGACATTTAGCCAAATAAAAGTAAATTAATATGAAAATTTTGTTTTAATTATTCATGTACTGTGAGCCAAGATCAAAACCTGCATTTATTCAAAAACGTTCAAAAATTAAATAAAAAAAAACAAGTTTTTCTAAACTGAAAGTAAGGAGCGACATTAAAACTTAAAACGAACAGAAATTATTCCGTATATGAAAGCGGCTGTCCCCTCCTCAACGCCTCGCTCTTTACGCTAAAGTTTGACTCTGTCTCATAACTTTATTTTTTAAAACAATAAAAAACTTTAGCGTAAAGAGCGAGGCGTTGAGGAGTGGACAGCCCCTTTCATATATGGAATAATTTCTGTTCGTTTTAAGTTTTAATGTCGCTCCTTACTTTCAGTTTAAAAAACTTGTTTTTTTTATTTAATTGTATAGAAGGACGAGGACGAAGTTGCTATCAATTGAAAATTCTGAGATAGCCTCTGAGCTTCCCAGTTGTAGAGGAAGTATTGCCGCGCGGTGGTGCGTTCGTTCCTGAATGTTCAAGTAGTCCACACAAGATATGTGGTTAATGTGGATATGGATCTTAATGCTTGATTTAACAAAGTTGATTCACTTGTTTTTATTATGAAATTATGTTTAGTCATATGTCTCCCTGCCACAGCGACAATCTCTTTCTATGTAGCATAAAATATTATATTCACAGGCCTACCGGTACACGGGTGGAAAAGTTAAGGTTGGGCACCGTGAGCCTCACCAGGAAATTTCTTGGGGGGGGGGGAGTAAGTGCTACCAAGAGCTTAGTTTTCAGCGATTTTACATGGTAGTATTTCTCTTTTCCTATTTATATACTGAAATTTAATGTATTAAAACACATGTCTACAATGTACTTAAACACCAAACAACCCCATTTTAGAGATTGCGATGGCTTCAATCACGTAGAAGGTGAAAGGTCCCACAGAATTTCCGCAAAAATTCTATCTATATGATCAATAATGTCTTTTTTCTTCTGCTCAAAATTCTTTAGCAAAAGTATTAATAAAAACTTATTAAACAAAACAAATTTTTCAAAATTTTTAGTTATAATGATTAAGCAGAAAGACTGACAAAACGGGATGCTACCAATTAGTTTACAATTATTGATATGTTCAATTTATTAGTAAGAAATCCAGGGTTTACGAGGCCGATAGTCCAGATCATATCTTGGTTAGCCCTGTGCATGGTTTGAAAAATTATCGGAAGAAAAAATGTTTTCAGCTGAAATTAAGGAGCATCATTAATATTTAAAACGAGGGCTATCTGCTCCTCGACTCCTCGCTCTTTACGCTAACGTTTGAATTTTTGGTCCCATTTCTTTATGAATGACAACTGAATAAAAATAAGCTTGTTGGATAAAAATAACAAGCTTTTTAAAGGACTAAGAAACTTCAGTGTAACGAGCGAGGGGTTGAGGAGGGGTAGCTCTCTTCATATGCGCAATAAATTATGTTTGTTTAAAGTTTTAATGTTGCTCCTTGTTTTCTATTGAAAAAACTTGTTTTTTCAATAGTAATTTTTGAATGTCCGTCCGGCAGCAATAATTCAAAAGGCTGTACGTGATATTTTTTTCAAAACTTGGTTTAAAACCCATTCCATTAAATTAAACAAGTATTGTTTGTCGACTCAGTCTGTTTCCTCCCACCTTATCTGTTTTTCAAGATATTTAGAAGTTTCTGTTTCCCCCATGCGTTATATCCTCTTTTCAAACTCACACAAATCGTTGGAAATCGGGTGCTTTTCATGATAAATTGATTTTTTCATGTGTACGACGCCTTTAAAAAATTCTTCATTAAAAAAAAAAATCATTAATAATAATAGTTTAAAAGATGAACCATGTTTTTCAGTTTTAACTCTCTCAAATAAAATTTGCGCCGAGGAACATATTGCTTTTTGAATCAACGCATCCGCATTGGTTTTTCTGCTATTTCCACCATTACCTTCAAAACTTTTGTAGAAAAGAAGAAAGAATCAGATTTCAAAGAATTGCAAATACCTCTCTTTTAGAAATTGCAGAGCAAGGTTTTTCTTGACAAAGTTCGCCAGAGCTTGTTAATTTTATTTACTCCTACCTGTGAACCCAAGTTACCTGCGTTTGAGGGAGAATCAAAATTTATTGTAAAGCAGATTTCGAGCAGATATTCAAATCCATATGTCACAACTTAACTCCCCAGACGATACTGGTGTGACCCAATGATTACTTTCGGTACTGTTGCTTTTTCAAGCAAGCGTTTTTAAGGAAATATACATATATATTTCTGTACTTTTAATAAAACGCCGTTTATAAAATGACTGATGAACCACAGAAGACATCAGAAAGTTTTATACAATGCATGAAGTCAATGAAATATTATGATGTGATTTTAATTTGCCATTTATAATGTGAACTTTAATATGACATCATTTATGGCTGTAACATGTATGCATCCTTCTATAATAAGCCATGTCGTCACTGCGATACCGTCATGAATCTTCTTTTTGGTCTTTAAATGCATACATACACGTGATGTCATTTACATTGAAAAATGTGTTTCCAAAATTAAGGCTTTAAATGAATTTACTCAAAATCGTAACCTATCTAGATCGTTTTTTTTTCAGGCCAGAAAATCCCAGGTTGCCAGTTTTCAAAAACAAATGTAGAGTCATTTTCAAGAAATTTTGGCCTATAATAGAAATTAATTTTCTCAAAGTCGTGACCTATCTAGATCGTTTTTCAGACAGAAAATTCTAAGTTGCCAATTTTCAAAAAAAAGGTAGAGTCGTTTTCAAGAAATTTTAGCCTATAATAATAGTAACAAGTCGTTTAATATAATAGAACTAAAAGTATTAAGAAATGATTATTTAGGAAATTTTCTCGTCAAGCTTTTATCTTCCCATGGTCATACCGACCTTTTCATTATGAAAAATAGCGAAAATAAATTATCTATATCAAATAAAACATATTTTTTACTGTTTATAAAATTTTTATGGGTCATCAATAGAAAGATATCTGGAATATTTTCGCATTACTTGTCTAATATGTTCCTATAAACAACAAATTCATCCTGAAAAAGACCTTCGATCTTTTGACTCTTAATATTCCAAGCCTTAGTAAACTTAAAGCTTGGCAATAATCAGTACGGTATGTTATTATGACATTCAGTCCCTAAAAAATTACTTATTACAATTCACATACTCTAGTCTAGTCACCCTCACTCGCTCAACTGGCTCTTCTTTCGTTCGTTTTGGAACGAACCGAACATCCCCGTTTGTGAATTTTCACGTAGATTTTCAGTAAGTTTTCGAATCCCCTTAATACCAAATAAGTTAAAATTGAACAATGAGTTATAATTTTTCACTAATTGATCACTCTAAAGGGAAAAATTAGCAGCATACATTCTTTCGATTTGATGACTGGTCTTATATTTTTTATATATTTTAGTATTGTCATATCTTAATATCTAGATATGTGATACCTCCAAGCATTTTCCTTTCTTCTTTTTTTTCTGTTTTTGCGCGTACATTACGGTAGACTCTTTTTGAGCATAACTCTCTGCTGTCTCCTGTGTGCGTTTTTGCTTGTTTATTTTTGTGTTTAACTAAATCTTTAATCTTGAACACATTGAAACATTAAAATCAGAACTGTAATCGGCAAAATGAGAAACACTTAGGCACCTTTTTTGGTTAAAATGAGCAATGCAGATTTGTTAAAATATGAATATTAACGTGTTTTGGCTTCAGCAGTCATAATTCGGTTTAGTTTATTTCTAATTATTAGTATTTAATAGCGGCCCAGTCTCTAAATAGTCCCCAATTGTCCCAGAATCAAAAGAGGTACAACATGCTCATCCTGCGAATTTTGGGGATGGGTAGCGGATTGTATGGCCTTTCCCTTGGCCCTTCAACCATACAGATTGAAATCTCGAGTCAATGTCAAGTAGTGCTGCAGGAGCACCCCGGTGCACCTAAGGCTTTGAAGGGTGGCAAAAATAGAGGTCAACCTTTTAAGGGTGGCCTCTTTGAAAAATAATATAAGGAAGAAACATGGATCTTAACTACATAGTAAAGCTCTTCAGAAGCTATTGCTTAGACTATCGTAATATTCCGTCTCATTCAATTGCTACGCTCCAAAGATATGTTCAGCACTGTTAACTATTATTCATTTCCTACTTTCCAAATAAAGCAAGCCAAAAAAGGAATATAAACTATCACCCATGTCAATTAAGCAAGTCTTTATGAGGTAAAACTTAGGACACTTCTACTCAATTAAAAAAAAGGGATGGGAGAGCGTCCAAAGTTTCATATGCTAGTTAGTATCAGACTCCGTCAATTCAAGGGGCTTTGGAGACGAGGACTTTCGATGATTAGTCATACAAGTCCATCATTAGCTACAAGAGGTTTTCAAAAAAATTCAATCACAGATTCCAGCAAAGACAAGATCATTTCCCAAACTAGCATGACTTGACAAATTAGGTTAGATCTTTTTCGAGTCTTCAAATGAATATAAATTTGTGTATCAGGTGGATTTCCAAAAGTTAAAGCAAGCATATACACATCCAGAAAAACCGTAGGTCAAAGTTAACGGCTTAGGTTCAGTAGTCTGATAGACCTAGATGTTGGGTATTGTAGGACCCAATTTTGCATCAGATAAATGCCCTTTCTTTTCCTTTTTGTAAATTTATTCTTAATTACGAAGTTGGTCCAATCACTATTTTTACAGATCACGACCATCGACTATGTATGACTCTGTTTGGATGCTTTATACGCCCTCTTTTTTCCTTGGAAAAAAAAACTTTCCAAAAAGAATGAAAGGGAGATTTCCTGGCTTGATTTGAAAAACGCTAAGAAATTAGATATAAAAAAAAGCTTTTTTTTATTGAAAATAAGGAGCAACATTAAAACTTAAAACGAAAAGAAAGTATTCTGTATATGACGATGGGGCTGCCCCTTCCTCATTGCCCGCTCTTCGCGCTAAAGTCTAAAAGCTTTTTAAAACTACTTCTCACTCAAATTGAACGGCCCTCGTGTTTCAGAAGTTGTTCTTAAAGAATTGGGACATAAAGTCGACCTTAACGTAAAGAATAATATAATGACCATTTATATAATTAATTGAAAAAACTTTTTCACAAAATAAGTTTTTCAAAGAAAAGTAAAGAACTTCGTTAAACAAGAAATGAGCAAAATAAAATCAAATAATCTACCAAGCGTGAAACTACCACAAATCGGCATCGATAAATAAATGAAACCAAAACCGAACAAAAATCACAATAAATAACCGAGTCAAACTCAAAATGAGCAGATGTTAACATAAGTTGGGCTCAAAACCCCTATGCCTTCCCATGGCCAGAACATAATTTGCACTTTACTGAAAAAAATATAAATGTTTTTACTTTTATAACTTTAATAAATCAAATAATATTAACATTTTGATTACTAAATATCAGTATATGTATATTAAACTGACAATGCACATTCATTTGTATTTTTTTCAGTAAAGTACAAATTATTTCGAGGCTATCTGAAAATGGCTATCTGAAAATTTTTATTGGATGTGTTTGGGGTAATGGTGGGTGTGAGAGGGGGGTTAGTTACACTCCAATCACTTTCAACTATTAAAAAGGGCACTAGCCCTCTCAATGTCCAATTGAATGAGCCCCTTTTGAAGTTTTTACGACAACTGTATCTATAAAAACCTATCTCTAACCTATAACTCTATCTCTAACTTCTATGCCCCCAGGGCATAACTTACAACCTTTGCTCTGGGGGCTCTGGGGGGTTTGTCATCCTTAAATAGATAATTTCCAGAACTTTCAACTACGTTGAACAAAATGGCTATCTCTAAACTGTGATTGAATGTGTTTGGGGAAATGGTGGGCGTAAGAGGGGGGTTAATTACTCTCCACTCACTTTCGACTATTAAAAAGGGAAATTTCAATTTCCAATCAAATGAACCCTTTTTGAAATTTCTACAACATCTTTCTATGTAAACCATATATGCCCCCAGGGCATAACTTACAACCCTTGCACTGAGGGATCTGATGGGGTTATCATCCTAAAAGACCTAATTTCCAGAACTTTCGACTACGTTGAACAAAATGGATATCTCAAAATTTTGATTGGATGTGTTTGGGGAAATGGTGGGCGTGAGAGGGGGGTTAGTTGCCCTTCAATCACTTTCGACTATTAAAAAGGGCACTAGCCATTACAATTTCCAATCAAATGAGCCCTTTTTGAAGTTTCTACGACAACACGTTCTATAAAAACCTTATATGCCCCCAAGGCATAACTTACAACCCTTGCCCTGAGGGCTGTGGGGGAGTGTCCTCCTCAAAAACATAATTTCTATCTGGAAATCAACAACGCTGAAGAAAATGGCTATCTAAAAATTTTGATTGGATTTGTTTGGGGAAAAAGTGGGTAAGAGAGGGGGGTTAGTTGGCCTCAGATCACTTTCGACTATTAAAAAGAGCACTAGACCTTTGATTTTCCAATCAAATGAGCCCTTTTTCAAGTTTTTACGACAAAGATTTCAATAGAAACTTCAGGGCATAACTTATAACCCTTGCCCTGAAGACTGTGGGGGGAGTGTCCTGCTCAAAGGTATAATTTCCTAAACTTTACACCGCGTGGAACAAAATGTCTATCTCAAAATTTTGATTGAATTTGCTTGGGGAAATGGTGGGCGTGGAAGGGGTGTTAGTTGCCTTCCAATTACTTTCGACGATTGAAAAGGGCACTAGCCATTTCAATTTCTAAACGAATGAGCCCTTTTGAAGTTTCTACGAACACGCATTATATAAAAAACTTATATGCCCCCAGGGCATAACTTACAACCCTTGCCCTGAGGGCTGTGAGGGGGTTGTCATCCTCAAAGACCTAATTTACAGAACTTAAAACGACGTTGAATAAAATGGCTATTTCAAAAGTTTGATTGGATGTGTTTGGGGAAAATTGGGCGTAAGAGGGGGGTTAGTTGCCCTCCAATCACTTTCGACTAATTAACAGGGCACTAGCCCTTTGAACTTCCAATTGAATAAGCCTTTTTTGAAGTTTCTACGACAATGCCTTCTATAAAAAACCTTATATGCCCCCAGGGCATGACTTACAACCCTTGCCCTGAAGGCTTTGGGGGAGTGTCCTCCTCAAAAACATAATTTCTATCTGGAAATCAACTACGCTGAACAAAATGGCTATCTCAAAATTTTGATTGGATGTGTTTCGGAAAATGGTAGGCCTGGAAGGGGTGTTAGTTGCCTTCCAATCACTTTCGACTACTGACTTCCAATCACTTTCGAAATTGGAGTAGCACAAGCCACTCCAATTTCCAACTGAATGATTCCTTTTCGAAAATTCTACGACAATTTCTTCGATACGAAGTGCCCTGCTCAAAAGGAAAAATAATAAATAATACGTTGGGCCAACATCGTTCTTATATGCCCACAGGGCATAACTTAAAACCCTTGCCCTGAGGGTTGTGGGGGAGTGTCCTCTCCAAAAATACATTTCCTATCTGGAAATCAACTACGCTGAACAAAATGGCTATCTCAAAATTTTTATTGGATGTATTTGGGGGAATGATGGGCGTGGGGGAGCTAGTTGCCCTCCAATCACTTTTGACTATTAGAAAGGGCACTATCCCTTTGAATTCCCAATCGAATGAGCCTTTTTTGAAGTTTCTACGACAATGCCTTCTATAAAAAACCTTATATGCCCCCAGGGCATAACTTACAACCCTTGCCCTGAAGGCTGTGGGGGAGTGTCCTCCTCAAAAACATAATTTCTACATGGAAATCAACTACGCTGAAAAAAATGGCTATCTCAAAATTTTGATTGGATGTGATTTGGGGAAATGGTGGGCGTGGAAGGGGTGTTAGTTGCCTTCCAATCACTTTCGACTATTAAAAAGGCCACAAGCCACTCCAATTTCCAATTGAATGAGCCCTTTTTGAAGTTTTTACGACAACTTCTTCGATACGAAGTGCCCTGCTCTAAAGGAAAAAAATAATAAATAATACATTGTGCCAACATCGTTCTTATATGCCCTCAGGGCATAACTTAAAATCCTTGCCCCGAGGGTTGTGGGGGAGTGGCCTCCTCAAAAAAATATTTTCTAACTGGAAATCAATTACGTTGAACAAAATGGCTATCTCAAAATTTTGATTGGATGTGTTTGGGGGAATGATGAGCGTGGGGAGGAGGGGGGCTAGTTGCCCTCCAATCACTTTCGACTATTAAAAAGGGCACAAGCCACTCCAATTTCCAATTGAATGAGCCCTTTTCGAAGTTTCTACGACAACTCCTTCGATACGAAGTGCCCGGGTATGGAGAAAAAAAATAATACATTGTGGCAACATCGTTCTTTACCTAGGCAGCGCTATTGCACTGCCTATGATAACCATTTATTTAGCATGGCTGTATATATGCTTAGTGATAGACGCGCCATCACGCAACCTTACAACCTTTGAAACTATGATGCTTCATAAATAGGTTTTTGATAGTTTTAATTTGTGAACCGATTGACTATCTCATAAGTTTTACCCAATAGCTTATTTTACTCAAGCGAAAACTTTTCGTGTCACAAAGGTCGAAAAATCACTACTTAGCTCTAGTGCAATCTTCGCTGTGATCGGAAAGGGACAGAAGAACTTTCAAGTTTTGTTTTCACTTCCGACATTATAGGGCCATGGTTTGCTGTGGTCATCCATTGTGAAAAATAAAAACAAAAGAATACGCATCCATGACCATCCTTCTTGGAAAAAAAAGAAATTTCACCTTTTTATAGGAAATAAATTTGAAATAATCGCTCTAGTGTTTGAAACATTGAATTTAATAGTGCAACTTTAATTATGACGGCAACAATTTTTAGGGGCATTTTTATCGATTTATGTATTAACTCTCGGTAGTTATCCGGTAAAATCAGTATTGGGCTACCGTAGCCGGGTGGATGACATGCTGGAGCTGTAATCCTATGTCCTTCGGGACAAGGGTTCAAGTCCTAGTGTAGCAAATTCTTTGACTTGGGGGTGGGAGTCAATGATGTGGATCTGCAACATCAGCCCCCGTTACATGCAGAGGGCGGAAGCTGAGCGTATATATCTCTCTCACCTCCACAGTTCTTAGACATATTAAATTGGTGATGAATTTTCCACAAAGATTCAGACCATTTTGGGCGGGCTTGCTCTCATTTTCGAACATTATCCAAATTTCTTTATTCTGCCAACTTTTGATGGGTACAGTGAAAAAGGATTTTATATTTAGAATCAGCATGAAAGGTAGCTTCTACTTTTTTACAGATGAAGCATATTCAAAATCACATTGTCGGATTTTCTGAATTGGACAACGACAACACTGCTCGTTTCTCACAATCTCGCAAGTTTCGTTTGAATATTCCGAACAACTTCTTTAAAATTCCTTCCTTTTTCCTCTCAGGAAACTTTAACTTCATTTTCTGCCTCTCAAGTTCTAATTAATGACACTTTTAATCGCCTGGGAAACTATTGAGAACTGTTCATTTCCACAGGGAATTAAAGAAAAAAGACATCGACCAACCAGTGAGAAGGATGATTTTTCGTTTCAACAATAGACAAGCCCCATTGAAATTGCTTTCAAAACCATTTTCAAAGAATTCTAAATGACTCTCCACTAATTGAAATCGACCAAGAATCTGGTATTGCCTCAATAGCTGTAATGAAAAGTTGTCTTCAATAAATTCCTCGGGGAATACACAAAGGGGGTAAGGTTTTTCACCGGGGATTGAGTCCTTCACTTTTGTATTCAGTTGACACCCTGATAAATATTCACAAATATTTTGTATTCAATTAAATTCGTTTTCTGTGGCCTGGGCCATCCAAAAAACACTATTGGCTCTTGCCCCCTATCCGCCTCCATCTAAAAAAAGGTATTTGGGATATTATTTCTTTTGAATAATTCATAGAGAGAGCAGATTGCTTACTGCCTTTCTGCAGTAAGCAACTGAAATATCCCATTGTAATATTTCAGCGATAAGTTGTCTTTTTATTTAACCTCTGGGCGTATTATTTACTGGCAGTTGTTTTTGGATAGAACTTACTTGGTCAATCTGACTCTGCCGCATTTTAGAAAATTTGATCGTCGGAAGTATTTCATTTCCAAATAGTTCTTGTAGGATATCCTTAATTAAACGATCCAACAAAAAGTAAATTACTCATGTCAGAACGGAGGTTCATCTAGAGTAATGGACTTGGTAACAGTGTTTTTGGCTAAGAATTTTCAGCTATATTTGGACAGCATTACAAATTTTCTAGACTTGTCTTAGAGTAACAAAGTATATTTAAAATTAAAACAAAATATGTTGATAACCTAAATATCGGTTAATTGGCATTGTTCGCATCATAATTTACATCTTTTAAACTGAGGCAGCTTGCAACACTGGTCAGAGACGGTGCCAAAAGTAGTATCTAGATTAGGTATATCAAAGATACGACCCAAAACTTGAGTCACCTCCATTTTCACGTAACTCATGCCCAAAACTTTACCGCTTCACAAAAAAATTATTAGAAGTCAATCAAAGCATCATATCGTACCTAACGATCTAATTGTACTTAAGCATCGATTTTAATAACTGTGCAATGCAAGAAAAAATAATACCTACAATACAGACATGATTCTAGACTTATGATAATGTATTTTTAGCCAATCAAGGAGGCACACTTGTGCCTCTTTAAAGAGGCGACCCACCACAATGTTAAGCGATTTCCGGTCCTAGCGGTCGCAGAGAGACAGCGGTGATCGCATTTTGTAGCCCAAGCTCCAACTAAGAAACGTGAAAAATTTCACCCCCCTCCGACTTTATCTTCATGGGTAAAAGTGGGCCTGAAGTTTCGACCCTCCGACCACAGCCCCCCTTTAACGTTGTCCAATTGGGCTGAAATTTAGAGGTTAAGCTTTCCTAGGGCCCGGGAGCTTATCCTCGAAATTTTTTATTGTTTAAAAAGAGTTGTGAGAAAGTCAAACTTTAGCGTAAAGAGCGAGGCGTTGAGGAGGGCACAGCCCCTTTTATATACGGAAGCGGGGGTTTGGGGGGCGGCAGCCCCCCAACTGTACCTCCTAATCCCTGTACGTTTTAAGGTTCGAACTTGTGACTCAGCCTCTTTAACTCTTTAGAAAACGTAGTTTTTTTTTTCAAATAATTATATATATGGTACAACTGCTTAGATTTCGACCATCGGTAAGCTAGATTAATGGCTAAATGTTCGCGATATTTCATATCCACTACAACTAATGCCATCTAGATCACTCAAAATCTTAATATCGTCATAGATCTTATGAATAATATCAAGGCATATACGCAGAAAGCAAAGGAGGTGCAAATTTTAGGGCAGAGACAAATTTCAAATGGCAAAAAAAGAGAAAATAGTTTGAAAGATGCAGGAATTGTGGAGAATTGGAAGCAGTCGGTACAAATTTTGCGAAATTACTGGCTAAACTGGCTATATTGCCTACACAAACTTTTTCTATATTCCTTTACTTTTTATCCCTTCTTGAAAAGTGAATATGGACAAAAGGTTAACTGTTTATACTGAAAACTAGGACTTTCAACTTTTGAGACTATATTCATTATAATTATAATTAAAAAGTGAAAAAAATCAGCTTCACTGAATTTTTGACGCTTAAAAAGCCGGTAAATCAGATTAGATTAAGAATGACTTAAGTCCCAAGACTGACTGCCCTACAAAGAGCCTTTTAAGCCCTTCTATACCAAAAAGCCGTATCTCGCTTTTTTCCGGCCCTTTTTGGGATGCACCAACCAAAAACTGAAAAGGTTTCTACCAAAATACATTTCTTTCTTGCTGAAGCTATATGATCCATCAAAAATAATCTTAAATTATTAAGTAATACTTAAGTATTCATTAATAAAAAGGTGTAAGATGAATTCTATAAAAAAGCTAAGTTACAGTTGGGTTTTACAGAAGGTGTTTTGCAACCACCTTTAAGAAGGTGATTGTTTTAAAATTTGAAACTTAATTTTGTTACAGTTTGAATTGCATGAATAAAGCTTTAATAATTTCTCCCTGTTTTCATTAAAGTTTTGAACTCATTGAATAGTGGTTTTGAAAGATCTATTAAGTTTATCATGTGACAAAAAAAAAAACAACCATGTTTCCTCGATTTAATTCATAATACCTAAGTGGTTAACAGTGAGTTATTGTAGCCTTTACGATTTGGAACATATCGGAAAAAAGAACGAAAGGAATATTCGCCCTAAATTTACCAGATTAACCGAACATTAAAAATAACAACACTTCTACTATTTTCTGAATTTTTGGCTGATTTTCAGTCACTAGATGTGTTGTGGAATAAAATGTACTTAATCTCTTAATGTGTATTGAATTAATAGCAAACTTTGTGGCAAAGCTGTTTCTATTTTATCACAGAAAAAGTTTAACTTACGCTATACATATGCAAGAAACCCTTAAAAAGGACTTAGGAAGTGTGAAATTTACATATTCATATGCGAAACAAATTTCTATATAATATTTGATTAGTTTTAGGAAACAGTACAACAGTAAGAAGGTTCCCATTTTAGGCTAAGAGAAATAAATGACTACAATATGTATTTATTCTTTAAACAAAATCTTGCGGTGTGTTTGCTCAGGAAGTAGAGGAAAGAATTCAAAAAACTGGTGTACTTCAGCAACAAACTACATAATCAAATGTAATATTAAATTCAATTCAACTGAGCTTTAGTATTGCAGCAATCTTCAACAAATTGGCATTGAATTAATTCGTCTATTTCTAAATTCTTAAAAAAGTATTTCTATTAATTAATTAAAATAACTTTTTCCACAAATTAAGTTTTTTCAAAGAAAAGTAAATAACTCCATTAAACCAAAAATGAGCAAAAATAAAATCAAATAATCTACCAAGCGTGAAACTACCACAAATCAGTTCTGTTCTGTGTTTGTACAGTAAGCTTCGAAAGGTTAGATTTTCGTTTTTTTTTTGTTTTTTTTTTTTTTCTTTTTTTGTTTAGCACTGAGGACGACTTGGCGGAGGTCCTTGTCGAAATATTTGCTTATATTTTGTCATCTTCATGGTTCGCTGGCTGACAAAATCCTCGTTTTTTCACCCTTTTTGATTTTATTTTTCATTTTGTTACTTTCTCTCCTCTCTGAGTTTCGTTTGTCATGTATAGCCAGTGTGGTCTAAGAATGTATTTGCGTCAAATGAGCACAAAATTTCAATCCAAAACAAAAAGTCAAATTTCAAAATCTTTTGCACAATTTTGAAATAAAAAAAAAAATGAACCTTAAATTTCATACTTGACAACAATTTAAAATTCAACTCCAAGTGAGCTCAAAATTTTACTAAAGGTCAAATTTTGTTTGATGCTATGGATCGTTAATGCTTAACTCTAAAACATAATTTTAATCGAGTTATCAGGTCTTTCGAGCCTGAGAAAAGTTGCCTTATCTTCGAATAAAGGGGGAAACACCTCATTAAAAGTCAGAGAATCTTAATGAAAATAACACAATCAGATTCAGCGTTTCAGAAAACCCTATTGTAGAGGTATCAAGCTTCTACCTGCAAAAATAAAACAGTTTGCATTTTTTGCCAGAAGAAACATCACGGAAGTGGTTTCTTTTTTGTTTTTTTTATCGTTTTTTTTTCTCCAGGGGTTATCGTATCAACCCAGTGGTCCCAGAATACCATGAGAGGGCTCATTCGAACAAAAATAAAAAGTTCGAGTGCCTTTTTTAAATGATCAAAAAGATTGGAGGGCAACTAGGCTCCCTCCCGCACTCATTTTTTTTCCAAAGTCGTCCGATCAAAATTTTGAGATAGCCATTTTGTTCAGCATTGTCGAAAAATATACTAACTATGTCTTTGAGGATGATTTAATCCACCACAGTCCCCGGGGGAAGGGCTGCAGGCTATGAACTTTGCCCAATGTTTATATATAGTATTGGCTATTGGGAAGCATACAGACGTTTTCAGGGAGGATTTTTGCAGGTAGTGGGGGGTTAGCCTACGTGTAAGGATCTTTCCATGGAGGAAGTTTTCATGGGGGAAGGGACATTGCTATAAAGAGGGCGCCGGATTTCCCAGCATTATTTAAAGAAACGATCAGAAATTAAATTAAAAAAATAAGTTCTTCAACTGAAAGTAAGCAGCAACATCAAAACATAAAACAGAAATTATTACGTATATGATCAAGTTCGCCCCCTAGTCAATACCTCGCTCTTTACGCTAAAGTTTCTTTTTAGTGCTTCCATAAGAGCTATTTATTCTAATTAACGGTCTTTATGATTAAGGGGTTATCTATAAAGAATTAATTAAAAAACTTTTTCCACGAAATAAGTTTTACAAAGAAAAGTAAAGAACTCCATTAAACCAAAAATGAACCAAAATAAATCAAATAATCTACCAAGCGTGAAACTACCACAAATCAGCATCGATATGTAAATGATACCCAAAACGAACAGAAATTACAATAAATAACCGAATCAAACTCAAAAAGAGCAGAAATTAATATGAGTAGGGTTCAAAACCCCTAAGCCTTCCCAAGTCCGGAACATAATTTGCACTTCACTGAAAAAATATAAATGTTTTTACTTTTATAACTTTAATAAATCAAATAATATTAACATTTTGATTACTGAATATCAGTAAATGTATATTAAACAGACAATGCACATTCATTTGTATTCTTTTCAGTAAAGTGCAAATTATGTTCTGGCTTTGGGAATCCATTGGGGTTTTGAGATCTACTCACGCTCGTTTTGAATTTGCTCCGGTTATTTATTGTAATTTCTGTTCCTTTTAGGTTTCATTTATTTATCGATGCTGATTTGTGGTAGTTTCACGCTTGGTAGATTATTTGATTTTATTTTTGCTCATTTTCGGTTTAATGGAGTTCTCTACTTTTCTTTGAAAAAACTTATTCTGCGGAAAAAGTTTTTCTAATTAATTTCAGTTCGTTTTATATTGATTTAGTCTTTTCAGGGAAAAAGAAAATAATACTTTAAATCTTTTCGTTTTTTTAGACTTTATAGTTTGGCCTGCTATTTGCATGCTGGAGAAAAATTTTCAGCAATTTTTAACAACATACACCCTTTTAAAAATCTGCACACAAATAGTAGTGTTTAATTTAGTTTCATAACCCCTCTAGTTGACCTGAAATAGAAAACTTGATACCATTCGCAAAAAAATCTGTTTACATTCTTTGCTAGCTTGGATACACTTACGATATTTTGATTTGGTTAAATTTTAAGAGCAGAAGTAGCCCCGAAAGTTTGAAAATAATACCCTCATTCGTTCTAGGGATACTGCTGAGATGCCTTTTTGGGAATGAGCATTAACACAGTGCATTTTGATTTAATCTTAAGGCAACATTTAGTTTTTAAACATAATGGGCAAACTGTAGGGTGGGCGTGAGAGGGGGATTAGTTGCCCTCCAATCACTTTCGACTATTAAAAAGGCATTAGCCTTTTCTATTTTCAATCGAGTGAGCCCTTTTCGAAGTTCCTACGACAACTCCATAGATACCAAGTGCCCTGGTCTAAACAAAAAAAAAATAATAATAATAATACATTGTACCGAGATCGATCTGGGTACCCCTTTCATATACGGAATAATTTCTGTTCGTTTTAAGTTTTAATGTTGCTCTTTACTTTCAGTTAAAAAAAAACTTGTTTGTTTTATTTAATGCTTACATGAATGAAGTATCAGCTTGAAGTCTTCATTCAAATGTTATAACGTGTTACTCATTTTATTTGTATTTTTTTTAGCATGTGATAATTAAATTGATTTCGGAACAAAACAGGTGTACTTTCATTAGAGAAACAAGGCGTGTGATTGAAGTTGTGGAGGTGGACTATTAAATGAAGATGTTGTCAAGCAGTTCAGCACTTTGCGGTCAACACTTGTGATGATTTAAAAAAAGCGGAGACAGCGTAACAAAAGTGCCAAAGTGCGAGTGGGAAAAACTCACGACAGAGTGAATTCCTCCATCTTAAGGATTAGTTTCTCGAGTAGACTCGTTGAGTATTGAGAACACAATGTTCCCATGCCGGTTTTTGGAACCCATGTTGAAGAAAAAAGCATTCTTTTTCTTAGACAATCTGTAACAAGTCAGGGGGTGGCTTTCAAATTTCAAGATTCGACATGCCATTACATTCAAAAGTATATGTGATAAGATTACCGGATCGGAAATTTTCGTTTGTTCCGAATGTGTTGACCAACTAAGATAGATTCTTAATGGCTGTACCCCAAGAAACATATTCAGCGCAAATGATACTGATCTATTTATATTCGCAACCTGACCTTTGAAGACCAGATGTTTTAGGCAAGGAAGATGAGCAAGACCAGAACAAATGTCCTTCTAGTGTATAGCACGCACGGATCTTCACATTTGCAATCATATTATTATAGGACAAATTTGCGAAACCACGTTGTTCCAAAGGAATAAAATCGCTGCCCATAACTAACTGGTAAAAAAAAAAATCATGGAAAAAAGACAGACTTGTTTAATGAATGGCTGATCACGATTAGCTGTGATATGAAAAAGAAAAAAAAATCCAACATCTTACTGTTTTTTACTTTTTTTTGTTTTTTTGTTTGTTTTTTTTTGTTAGTTTTTTTTGTTTTTTTGGCAACTGCACCGTACATAATAACCCACTATCATGTGACGAGTTGAAATTTCTCTGATGTTGGATAGTATTGAAAAAAGGCAAATATATCTCCTTGACAAATAAATCATGATTCAAAAGTCTGTAAGAACGTCAAGTCATTTTTTTTTTATAACTACTTCAAAAAGCGTAGGATTGAAATTTGAAATTTCGACCCTAGTCCCTAGTTGAAATTCAACCCAGTTGAAATTTCCCTTATGTTAGATAATATTGAAAACGGAAATATATATAACCATTGACAAATAAAACCATGATTCAAAGGCCTGTAAAAATGCCACGCCCAACCACTTTTTATAACAACTTCAAAAAGTGTTGGGCTAAGTAAACAGAAAATCCATAACAATCATTAGAGCAAGCAAGACCTTTGAGCTCTGATTCAGGATGGAGACTTTTACCTGACTGGGTAGAGTCAACGTTTGAGGATTATGTTCAAAGTAAAGATGGCATCGGTATCCAAGGATTCTTATATGCTGCTAAGCTGACGGATTTGGCTTCTCTTGGTGACAAAGAGGAAGAGAAAGTCTAGAACAACAACCACCAAGTCCAGTTAAATTGAGCAATGCAAGAATATATCTAACAGGCCTGGTTTCCTATGTCCTGTCCTCAGAGTGGAAACTAGGCCTAGTGAACATTTCTTTTCAGCTCTCACTACCATCGAAATTTTCTTAGAAACTACTAAATGACAGTCATTCATTCAAAAGGAAATAACCAATCTTTAAAAATGACATTTTTGTACGTCTAACACATTTATCATAAAGTATCAATAGTATCAATGTGGTGAAATAAAAATCACGAATTTCCATCAAACAACCGCTTATTTGAAATTTTTGCTTCCTTCTCTGAGCTATTCGAACTCTTGTTATTGGGAGCTCAAGGTACTTCTAATTTTTCTCTTTGGTCCCTTGCTTTTCAAAATATCCAGAGTTGGATCATCATAGTCTCTTTTAATCATCCTTTAAATTTCTTTTTTCAACTAAAACCGACACTATCCTGCTCGCAATTTAATTTTTTGGAATAATCTTTAAAAAGTATTTTTGATTGATTCCAAAACACATTTTCTATTGTTTTTTTGTTTTTTTTTACTGTTAATGATTTTTCTTATTTCCTCTTCTCTCATTTTAGTACTTGGTTTGGGTGGTTAGAATAGAATCAGGAGGAATGTTTTATATTTTTTGTAGCTGCTTATAGGGGTGCCATACCAAAAAAATGTTGAAGGGGGTAGGGCTATCCAGCATATATTTATGCAAGGTAATTATACTATATGCGCATGCGAACTGTCAAACTAGTTCTGGTAAATGACAAAGGCAGACTTACCCACAGTTTTGCATTTCTAAATTACAATTGCTTGCGTAAACATTTCCATCGGATCCACAAACAGAAATTTCTTGTTCGCCTTCACAAGTCAAAGGACATTGATTTGCAAGGGCTCGCTCATGAGGTACACAATTTGGCATTGGTACTTCATACACCAGTTTACTAAAAATGACAATTTGACACTTAAATAAATATAGTTCAGCGGTTGCATCAGTGCAAGTCAATTTACATAGAAGATAAAAACTAGTTTAGTTATTGACACGCAGCAAGTGCGTTCCTGAATGAGAAAATATGCCCTAGCATGATTGTTAATTAGCAATGATGTAAATTCAAAACAGAAGCATTTGCAATAGAATAATTGAAGAGAAACAGGATCCTAGTTTTTTTTATATAATAGAGATCTTTATTACATACCTAATATATACAGAAAAAGCACGAACACAGAATTCTGGGCTTGTATGGCTACTCGTATTGACAAGTGTAAACTTGGAATAAACTTTAAACCGAAAAAATATATCAATCCACGAAAGGAATTCTGTTTAAAACAAAGAAGAAACAAATTAGATCGAAAGTAAAAATAGATGAATTACCGTATTGTTGTAAACTAAAGCCAAAAAGTCTATTTCATCCACATTCTTTTTTTCTTTTTTACTGAAAGAACGAAAAATAGTGACAAAAATTCGTCATGGTGGATACACCGGTTGTACATGTGGAGGCGTATTAATTTCACAAAAGGTACATTGGGTAGGCCTACAGACAAAGGCTCAGACCACTGTGGCCCATTGTTTCCATTTTCCACGAAATAAGCTGAACCTAATCAGTAGCCTGCGTTAAAAAGACTGATGATGGATTTGATCTACCCATCACAAACTACCCCATCTGACGGTAACAACATCCGAACTATGAAACTTTTCTTGCTGGTGTCCCATCCTGGCTGGAAACTCCCATATTAGCTGTATTAAGTTTCAACCGCAATCCCATAATTCTAGCAATCAGGGGACCAAGGCCTCCCGATCAGAAAAAAATTTTCATTCTGACCCGTCATTGCCTTTATTCCCTGTATCACCGTTCTTATTTCAGACTTATTTAGACATATATTTTTTAATCAGCTTTGGGTTTCCATATGAAATAACGTCCATTTTAGGAGCTTGCCCGGTCTTTTTATGCCAGTTTTGCTCCACTTCTTTATACTCCCTCTTCTCACAACCAATTTTCGTTAGCTTTAAGGGATGAGATGAAAAGTTTTGATCTATAGTATTGCATTGATGTTCTGGCTTTATTCACGTCAGTTGCTTCATATTAAAGTTCAATTATGGATTGATATGGAGCCCAAAACAGGCTGATATTATTTTTTTGAAAATGAGATGAAAAATTCTAAAGATTCCTCTAATGAGGTTTTATTTACCAGAAGCATCTGTGTAGGCCTATTTACCTCAAAGAGGCTAGAAGAGAAGGGGCATAACAGGATTTAACGCTATTGGATTAAAAAAAAACTAATAATGTCCCTCCCTGTATAAATTCCATCGTACTGGAGGCTGTTTCAGAAGCAGAAATTGTGAACATAGTTAATTCCCTGAGTACTATGTTCTCTTCCAGCCCCGATGGATGTCCGGGTCTAGCAATTAAATTCATTACTCTGTTTATTTACTCTTCTTTTAGATCCAATTAATCGATGATTCTATTAACAATTATAACTATAATTTATTCTAGCTTCTGTACATAACACGACTTGGATATTTGAAACGTTTTTGACAGTTTATCACGGAATATACGCCTACTTTGTTCAACGCTAGGACACGTTGGAGCCGCAGGTTAGGTCATTCCATAGTTTCACTCACATCAAACACTTCGTGGTAATGATCTGTAAGTAAGGAGCGACCCAGTTCCGTAGTAACAGAAACTCTAAAAAACGGAATTTTGATACCAATAGATATATCAAAAGAATCGGGTTTATCTTCTAATTCCATATATATGTTTTGTTTAAGTTTATATAAATTTTCTCAGGCCCTTATCCATCAAAGGTTACGAGCCTGAGAAAATTTGCCTGGTTTTCAAAAAGGGAAAACACCCCTTTAAAGTCAGAGAATCTTGATGAAAATAACACCATCAAATTCAGCGCATCAGAGAACCTTACTGTAGAGGTTTCAAGCTCATATCTGAAAAAATGTGGAATTTTGTATTTTTCAAACAGTTCGTGGTAACGACCTGTAAGTAAGGAGTGACCCGGCTCAATAGTAACCGAAACTCTAAAAAACTGAATTTTTGATACCAATAGATACGTCAAAAGAATTGGATTTTTCTGCTGATCCAAATATATAAGTTTCTTTAAGTTTAGTCTTACGAGCAAGGGCACCGGCCAAACGCCAAAATATCAGTGGTGGTTGGGTGACGGAATATATTTCAGGATTATTTTTTTTTGTAGGAATAAGTTTATTTTTAAAAACTTTTGGGAAAAAACTCTCAAATAAAAAGAGCAATTAAATTGCATGCAAAATGAAACAAAATACAACCCCCCCCCCCAAAAAAAAAGCAAGCGATCTGATTGAAAATCTCTTTATTAGATACATCATATCAGAGAACCCTACCGTAGTGGTTTCAAACTCTAATATTCCAAATGTGGAAAATCGCTTTTTTTTCAGAAGAAACATAGTCGATGCATGTTTATTTGTTTTACTGTTTCCCAAAGGTGATTGTATCAAACTGAAGGTTTAAGGTAATTGGGAGGGAATTACAGAATAAACATAAAGGTCTTTTTTAAATGACCATACAGATTGTACCAGGGAAAAATCTTGTTTTCTTGCTATTTTAGGGCACAAAACTACGACTTTACCCCGGAGGATGAATTTGCAATCAATTTAAAATCTTGAAAAGATAATTGATTTAAAAGTATGAATACCTATATTTTATGCTTTCCAGTTGTAAAAGAAGTAATGCCACACGGTGGCAGCACTGTATTCAACTAAGTTGATTCGCTTAATTTGTAATGAAATTAGGCTTTGTTTGGCGATGTGTTATTGCGTATCTGCTGTAATGAGGGAGGGATGAGTCATTGCTTAGGTGGGAGTAAGGTAGATTAATAAAAAATGTTACATTCCGATTTCTACCAGCAGACAGGTGGAAAAGGCAAGGCGGGTCATCAACAGCCCCACCAGAAAATTTCTTTGGGGTAGCAAATACTGCAAGAAACTTAGTTTTCAGCAATTTTAAATGGTGTTATTTTCTTTTTCTATTTATATGATATGTTTCAATGTATTTAAACAAATGTATGTAATGTATTTATCGATAAGAAAATCCTATTTCAGAGGTTGTGATGGCTTCAGTTATGTAGAAGATCAAAAGTCTCACAGAATTTCCATCCATGGAAACAATAATCCTCCTTTTTATCCAACCGAAATTCTTTTGTAGTAATATTAACAAGGACTTTTTACCAAAATTACTATTTATCGCCAATTTTTTAAGTATATTCCAATTTTATCCAAAATTTAAATTGAAAATTTAAACGTAGGACGGTACTAATGCACGTAAAATTAATGATTTATACATTTTAAAAGCAATTAACCAGGGATTTAAGGGATAAGTACCTCAAATTAAATCTTAGTTAGTCCTGGGAATGTTTTGGAAAACAATCAGAAATTTAAATTAAAAAAAAGAGCTTTTCAACTGAAAGCAAGGAACAGATTTGCAAGGTGTTGAGAAGGGGGCAGCTTCCTTACATACAGAGTAATTTATATTTGTTATAAGTTTTGACCTTGCTCCTTACTTTAGTTGAAAACCCTTTTCTATTTGTTTAATTTCATTGCTTGAAACTGTAAAGTTCTATGAATGCAGTACTTTTGGTAACGCAGAATAAATGATCAATATTTAAATGATCTCTGTTTGGATTTTGATGGGTAATCAGAAAGTACGTGGTAATGAACTGTAAGTACGGCTCAATAGTAATCGAAACTCTAAAAATCTGAATTTTGATACCAATTGATATATCAAAAGAATTGACTTATTACGCTGATTCCAAATATATAAGCTTCACTAAGTTTAGTTTTACCCATCAAAAGCTACGAGCCTAAGAAAATTTGTCTCATTTTCTAAAAAAGGGAAAAGACCCCCTCGAAGTCATACAATTTTAATGAAAATTAAACCATCAGATTCAGCGTGTCAAAGAATCCTACTGTAGAGGTTTTAAGCTCCTTTCAACAAAAATGTGGAATTTTGTAATTTTTGCCAGAAGAAAGATCACGGGTGCGTGTTTATTTGTTTTTTTTCCAGGGTTGATCGTATCAACCCAGTCTGCCTAGACCGTCGAGAGAGGGCAAATTCTATTGGAAATGAGAGGTTCTACGGCTCTTTTTAAGTGACCAAAATAATTGGAGGGCAACTAGGCCCCTTCTCACACCACCTTTTCACCAAAATCATCCGATCAAAATATTGAGATGGCTTTTTTCTTCAGTATAGTTGAAAGGCCCAATAACTATGTCTTTAGAGATAAAATGACCCCCTGCAGCCCCTGGGGAAAGGTTTTTAAGTTATAAAATTTACCCATTGTTTTATTTGTTATTGGGAATATGCATACATTTTGTGGGTGGGGAAGGGAGGAAGAATTTTCTGTTGGGAGGATTTTACACCGAGAAAATTTTCCAACGAGAGGGAAGTTTACAGGGGGTGAACCTTTCAGGGAAAATTTTACACTTGGTGAATTTTCCAGAATTCCTATGCGAAATTTCTTTATATGTCTTGTTTTTTCTTTACCGATTCAATTTTAGACGTGGAGATGTTAAGGATAATTGTCCGGGGTAAATTTTCGCCTGGATTGAATTGCCCAGAGGTATTTCTGTGTGGAGGGGTTTTTTTCTGTGGAGGTGGAGCCAGGTATCCTGGCCTTATTAAAAAAAAGATCAGAAATTAAATAAAAAACAAGTTTTTTCAACTGAAAGTAAGGAGCAACATTAAAACTAAAAACGAACATAAATTATTTCGTATATGAGGGTTGCCCCCTCCTCAACCCCTCATTCTTTACGCTAAACTTTAAATTTTGTATCAATTCTTTAAACACAATTCCTGAAACACGAGGGTCGTTTTATTAGAACAATAAGTCACTTTTTTTAAAGTGCCGAAAAACTGTAATGTGAAGAGCGACATATTGAGGAGGGGGGGCAACCCCCCTCATATAGGTAATAATATCTTTTCGTTTTAATTTTTAATGTTGCTCCTTACTTTCAGTCGAAAATTACTTTTTTTTTATTTAATGAAGCTTACAACCATTTTTCTAAAGGCAATGAAAAAAATATGTCAATTAAAGTAAAAGTATATAAAAATCGAAAAAGTAATTAGTTAAAAAAATTACACAAAACAATAGCCTAAGATATAAACTAAGATATAAATTCCCAGCATTCAGTTCTGTTTAGCAATGCCCAAGCGTGGGACGGATATTTTATAACAATATCGACAGTTTTGAACTTGATTATCAAAATATTTAATGCCTTTAGACTCAATTGGTTATATAAAGTAACGTATAATCAAAGGAGTTTGTTCAAAGTAAAATATTAAAACTAAGATTAAGAAGATCAAATAAAAATTTTAATTCAATATCTTTAATTTAATTTTGAATACCAAAAACCAATATGTTTGACACCTTTATGCTTCATAACTGTAAAAAATTTAATCTTTATCAAAGCGACAACTAGATAAATACAATCACTCCTGGAAACATAGATAAATGATAATAAAACACAAAAAAACGTATCCTTTCAGGGGAAAAATACTAAATTTCCCGGCATTCCGTTCAGGGGAAATATTTCTGATTATATTGGCTTCATATATCAGCTCATGGGTACTCTGGTAATGCAAGCAAAAGTTGAAGGCAATTTTTTTACCGAAATTACCCCTTATTAAGTTGCTTTCCTTGTGTTTTCTTTAATTATACGAACTTTCTTGTGCACTAATAACTGCACTAATTACTAATAAACAAACACATATTTAGGATTCCCATAAATAACTGATTCTTTGATTTAGTGTTATCAATAGTTAGGCCATTACACTTTCGTTATAGGGTCAAAATCTATTGGCAGGCAGTCAACGATGGAGCAACACACATTTTTCCATGGGTTTCTCATATTCTGCCTTTTTTCTTTTGGTTTCCTTATAATTACTTTATAGTCCCAAATTTCCATGGGGGGCATACCCCCTGCCTCCCCCCTGCCGGTAACCATGGTTACGAGCCTGAGAAATTTTTTTTCGAAAAAGGGGAAAACACCCCCTATAAGCCATTGAATCTTAATGGAAATCCCATAATCAGATTCAGCGTATCAGAAAACCCTACTGTAGAGGTTTCAAGCTCTTATCTGCAAAAATGTCGAATTTTGTGTTTTTTTTTCCATAAGAAAGATCACGGATGCGTGATTATTTTTATTTTTATTATATTTTTTTCCCCCAGGGGTGATCGTAATGACCCAAGTTCGGAAGTTCAAAACGCTTTATCAGACTCTAATTTGGTCTAAAATCTATCTTTGAACTTTTTTTTCACCTAATATAAAATGCTCTATGTTATTTGGAAGTAGAGATATGCCGGATAGCTGGATGGGGAGGGATAGAGATAAAAACTCAAATACAGCTACCCAGGATTTAATTTGGGTTTGGGAATCCCAAAAGTTTTGTTTGCGTAACAGCTTTCCAAGCTAATAATAGGCCGCTCTTTTCCACTTTTCCAAATAAGTAACATACTTTAATTTTAGCTTACACACTTACTCAATAAATAAGGAACGATATCAGCTAGCTCAACTCTTGGAACGCAGATAGATTATATAGTAAAAGTTAACTGAAAAGCTTCTATGCGCATACTCAGAGTTATTCTCTACTTTTATGGGAATAAGAGCTCCCACTGCCTTTCTTTCTGAACCTTCATTCGTATTCAAGATAATTGCTATATCTTACCCACAGTTCTTTACTTTCATCTGACAGGAATTTTGATATATTCTTCCATCAGAGGCACAGACTGGTCTTGAAGGTTTCCAGCAGACGTCCTTACAATGTTTGGTCGTAAGACAATGTTTCAACGCCACTTGCACTACACCTTGCCTAAAATGATAGAAACTAGTCCAGTATTGCACGTTTTTGTTACAATCATTATCAATGCGGAGGCGTTGAGCTTGTAGAGGAGAGTATTATATACTGGGACGCCGTACATAGTGGGTCAAGCCGCCTTTCTGCCATCTATCATTCTCTAAGAAATCTGTGGAATCTCTAAGAAATCTAGCATACTTAGTTGGATGTTCAACCATCCAGACCAATTATTTTGGTATGTTACAATTTTTTAATCAGAAAAAAAATAGCCCTCAATTTTGTAGATGGGTGTCATCTTGTATATAGTGGGGAAGTAAAAATGATGCACGCTGGGAAATATCCCAGTATGTACCAGATGACACGCATCTACAAAATCAATGGTAAAATTTTCGCTTCTATAGTTAATTTTCTTCAAAAGGGCTTAAGTGCATACACGTTGTCAAAACAGCAATATCTCAGGAACAGAATAGGCTATTAAGTTTAACTTTCAGGGAAGCTTGAGGGGGGAGTAAAACTAAGTCAAAAGGTACTATGCATTTCCAGATCGTCAAAAGAGTGCATGTGCAATATACCAGGAAAAAAGGAGGGTCATGTTGGAATTTTCAGAGCATGTTAGTGAGGATGTTAAACTAAATCAAGAGACAATACGCCCATCCAAGTTTGTCATAAGGGCGTATTTACGACATCTTAGGAACAGATTGAGGTATTATGTTGAAACTTTCAGGGCATGTTAGGGAGATTTATAACTAAATATGGACGTTAAAATGACCTATCTGAAATATATCTGGGATGGCTAAGGGCATTAAGCTGAACTATTAGGGGATATTGCAGTGTATGTTTAATAAAATCAGAACGCACTCTATGCATGCGAGTTTTCAAAAGGGCGTATATACAATATCTGAGGAACAGCTAAAAGAATTAAATTTAACCTCTCAAGGCTAATGAAACCCCTAATCGAACTATTAGCACTACTGCTATTTTGACTATTCCAAACCAAACTGTGACTGCTTTTGTCTGTTTGCATTTGTGTCTTTTTCGGAACTGCAAATACTTGTGACTGGGACTGATTGTGACTCCAACAATTTCCGACTGCAATCCGAACTACGTGTAACTGCAATTGCCAGTACACGCGACTTTAACTGCATCGCCTATTTGTGTCTGCAGCTACTTACAACTATGACTCTAACTACTTGCAAATATGACTACCATTACAGCTACTTAGAGCTGTGACTACAGCTACATGCAAGTGCGACTGTCACTGCAATTGTGACTGCTTGTGACTGCTATTACTGTTCATACTATTGTTATTACTGCTACTAATAGAACAAGTTATTTTTATTTTGACTCCACTTTTGTTATTTTTTTATGTGTTTTCTGTAAACGAAGTACCAAAAAAAGATCGAAAGTCAGAGATGCCCTCAGAGAAAGGTGCCCCTGTGACCATCGTCGGGACTGTTTCTGCAAGTGGCCAGTAATTACCACCTTAATTTTTATTTCAAAAGAACATTTTTCAACCTCAAACGCTAACTGGCACTCCAGCCGACTCAGTAGGCGAAGCCTCGACATCAGGTTAGGTGAACCAAGATCTATTTTGAAATATATTCATCACTTCAAGGTATATTCACAAGCATCTCAAAAGAGCCCCATGCTTCTAATCATAGATAACCACAAGTCTCACGTCTCTTTCAAAGTTGGCCAGTTTGGAAAAGATACTGGCATCATGCAGCTTACCTTTCCCTCTCACTGCTAACACAAGCTCCAGCTGTTTGCTGTTAGTGTGTACTTTCCCTTCAAATCCCAATACAACAAAGGTTCCAATAACTGGATGTTGTCTAATCCTGGGAGAACCTTGACAATATATGACATTGCTTTACTTGTTGGATGAAATCTTCCTTTACTGTTCATCTTAAAAAAAATCATAAGGGGCTTTGAAAAAACTAGAATATGACCTACAATCCTGTAATCATCACAGAAAAAGATTTTCTTACCTCTTTTGACACTGACAGGCCTGCTCCACCTAATCCGAATGGACCTCCTCCTTTTAGTCCAGCAAAAAATGTCCTATTCCGGCCTGAAGACCCTTAGACTGAGATGAACAAGGAAAAAACTCAGAGCTCATCTGCTCCTGTTCAAACAGTTCGTGGTAACGAACTGTAAGTAAGGAGCGACCCGGCTCAATAGTAACCAAAACTCTAAAAAACGAAATTTTGATACCAATAGATACATCAAAAGAATTGGATTTTTATACTGATTTTAAGTATAAAAGTTTCATTAAGTTTAGTTCTACCCATAAAAATGTACGAGCCTGAGAATATTTGCCTTATTTTTGAAAAAAGGGGGTAACATCCCCCATTACGTATGAGGATCTCCCCTTGGAAGAAGGTTTCATGGGGGAAGGGACATTGCTATGAAGGAAGCGCCGGATTTCCCAGCATTGTTTAAAAAACGATCAGAAATTAAATAAAAAAAAACAAGTTTTTTCAGTAAGGAACAACATCAAAACTTAAGGCGAACAGAAATTATTATGTATATGAGGGGGTTCGCCCCCTAGTCATTACCTCACTCTTTACGCTAAAGTATTTTTGGTACTTTCATAAGAGCTATTTATTCTAATAAAACAGCCTTTGGGATTAAGGGGTCATTTTTAGAGAATTGGAACAAAATTCGAACTTTAACCTAAAGAGCGAGTTATTTACTAGAGGGCGAACCCTCTAATACTCGCAATAAGAATATACGAATATTGAAGTTCGTTACGGAAGTTAAAACGTAAGTTATGTATATTTGTTACTAATAAAAACGTTCGTAAATAAATTTAAAAGCTCTAGTGCCCTTTTTAAGTAATTAAAAAGTTGTCGGGCAACTAGGCCCCCTCCTCAGCCCCCTTTTCTCAAAATCGTCCGATCAAAATTTCGAAAAAGCCATTTGGCCAAAAAAAAATGTAAAATTAATGTGCAAATTTCGTTTTAATTATTCATGTACGGTGAGCCAAAGTCAAAACTTGGATTAATTAAAAAAAACATTCAGAAATTAAATAAAAGAAACAAGTTTTTTTAACTGAAAGTAAGGAGCAACATTAAAACTTAAAACGAACAGAAATTATTCCGTATATGAAAGGGGCTGTCCCCTCCTCAACGCCTCGCTCTTTACGCTAAAGTTTGACTCTTTCTCACAACTCTAATTTTCAAAACAATAAAAAACTTTAGCGTAAAGAGCGAGGTGTTGAGGAGGGGCAGCCCCTTTCATATACGGAATGATTTCTGTTCATTTTAAGTTTTAATGTCGCTCCTTACATTCAGTTAAAAAAAAAACTTACTTTTTTTTTTAATTCAAATCAAGAACCAGCTGCACTTGAATAAGTAAGAGCATTTCCTAAAGCAAAGCCACGCGTTAGCCAATGCGGTCAAGGATGTAAGAAAGGAACTTCAAAAGTTCTGATGATATACATGTCAAACTTCATCTTAGAAATGAAGAAAAGAAGAGAAAAGTGAAGATCAGCAAAGTAGTTGATGAGATAGTTGCTGAAGGGAAAACACCTACACCAAGAAGAAACTATTCATAGAGCCAGGCAGTGAAGAAAATATGGTCCTGGATGACAAAAGTAACGATTCTTTGAAAGTTGGTGCTTCTGATGAGGAGGATGTGAACGAAGAAGTCTTCGGCTATATCAAAGTTGATAACTTTGTAAAGGTCCCCTTTACAAAGGAGGAGTAAAAGTATATGAGACAGAATTCTACCCTGGTTGTATTGTTGAAAAAACGGAGAACAGTGCCAAAGTAAATGGCATATGTCTGGCTTGACTTCAAAAATGGAAGTGGCCAGACCAAGAGAAGTCTATCTTTTACCCCAGACAAGATATACTCAAAAAATTATCACTCCCTGTTCCTGCCCTTGGGGCTACTTCCAGAGCATCTTCCTATTTCGTTTTCACCAATTGGTAGTCAATTATGGCGAAAGTGTTCATGATTTCAGTTATTTGAAGTTGATTTTGTGATAATAAAAGTTATTCTTATCCTTATTTTGCTAATAAATGAATGTTTTGTATCATAACCCACTGTGTACCGTCCCCTGTCCTTGTATGTACCACCACCTGGTATTTAGTGGGATAAATGGTACATGTAGGTACTCCCCCTTTTTTCAGTTGAAGGGAAAAATCTGAAAAAGCATGTTCTATTGTCCTGATAATGGCTTTCATTTGATCTATAAACCAATTCTCTAATCAACAATTTGATATGATTTTTTTGTATTAAAAAAAAAACTTCCAGGTATATACCACTCTCTCCTATAGAGCGATGAATTCCCCAAGTATTATTTCTTTTTCTCAATAATAATCATCAAAAATGTATGGTCATTGAAAATGGAGGAAGGGCAAACCTAATTGCAAATTATAAGCTCTAGTGCCATTTTTATGAAACTGATCATAGGGCAGCCTGCCATCCTAAGGTAAAATTATTACGCTTCAGGAAGCTACATGATAAGTGCATTCTAAAGGATAATAGCAATTAATTACAAAAACAGTTCATAAAATGAAATAAATTTTTATTTAAAAAGGTGGATATATTAAAAAAAATTGAATACCTTGATGAAACCAGAGTCAAACAAAGATTTTCCATCTGAGAGATAAAAGGTCCCAATGGAAGGCCTTTGGGCGTATTTTAAAGTGGTTTGATTTCATCAAATGTGCTCTCATTTTTGCCCTGTCATGGAATATTATAACAAAACTTCCTCATAAAGCTCGCTGATCTTTAAGAATAGTCAAACAATTTCCAACATATTTGCCAGTTTTAAGCGATGTGACATAACTCCTTTTAAATTACCGCAGCTCATGATAGTAAATTGTTTTAAAAAGAATTTAAATTATATACAAAATTTCAAATTAAAATGAATTAAAAAAGCATCTGAGTTTGCTCTTTACCGACAGTAAACGAGCAATGTCTATTCTGAGTAACACCTAACTAGCAACATAAGCTTTACAATTTTAAAACTTAGATGGCAATGATGTTTCTCCAACTGTTCACAGCATAAAACTATGTCTAACCCTTTAGTATTGTCCAACGAAAAAAAAAACCTAGCAAAAAAAGTAATTTGAAGCGACGAATAAAATAGCATATAAAGATAACATTTATGTCACCAAAATCTAATAAAAACGGAAATTGCGATGCTGATCAAAAATCCCTCCAATGTCATGATTTTTCCAGCCACTAGTGTACTCTCTTACTTTTGCTTCTTCGTACTTCACGTCACATACAGAAGAATTCTTTTTTCGAAAATTGTTATATAGGCTATTATAATGTAAATGTATATACCTGCAGAAGTAACATTATAGATACTTTAGCCATCCCATTGGTGACAAATTATCATACTTCTAATTATTTCAGCTCCTGATGCAAAGACAAAAGAGAATTAGAAGCTCGTAAGAGAACGTTTATTTAAATTTTTTTAACAGAAATTAAAATCTTATTCGACCTAATGACAGGATAGTACCGAAGGAAAATTGCAAAGTTCAAAATGTTTAGAATTTAATCTATTATTACTGGGTTTAAAGCATAGATTCTTTTTTTAAATTAATATTTCATTCTATCATTATAATATTGCTTTTACAAGTGGCAAACACTTCAGCCCAGCGAAACATGCATAGTAAGGTGTACACGATTTTTGAAAGGGGTGGTCAATCGAATTCGCCTTATTCTAACACAATTTTGGCACCGATTTTATTGGCAGCTTTTGTCCAAAACGCCTCAATTGATGCGCTTAAGTTACTGCTTTATTGCCCTAAGACTTTTTTTCTTTTTTTTTACGGCCAATCATTCCCTAAATTGACATGGGTTAGAGCCAGCTATAACAACCACTAGACCATGTAGGATATATTAAAATATCTGATTATGAATTTTATGTTAAAGTTATAGTAAAGAACGAACTCTAGTCCACTGTAATTATAATAAGGAACTAACTCTAGCCTATAGTAACTAAATTATCAAAATAAATAATTACATAGAAGCTTGATTTAGTTCATTAAAACTGGGGATTATTTAAGTTCCATCGGTATCGTGGTTGTAAAGATAGCTGAAACCTAGTAAAGAATAAACCATGACATAGTAACTAGAAACTTTACTAAGGGCCGTGGTTCGTCCTTTACTAGGTTGCAGCTACCCCTGGAACCATGATGGTTTTAACATCGGTTTATCACGTCATACATTATTTTTTTAACAAGTCCAGGTTGCAGCGGTAGCTAGAAACCTAGTAAGAGACAATCACGTCCAATGTTAAGAAATATAATAACCTATAACTCCTAAAAATAGAGTCAGATCAAAACAAAAAGCACACCATTAGAACCCCCTTGTCCGTTACCTCTGTATAGGAAACTGTATGTCCCTTGGCTTGAACATGATGGGAAATATATTGGCTTGGAAATCAAGAAAAGTGGCAGCTACCACAGCATTCTGCCTAAACGGCATCTTTTTTTGTTTTCTTTTCCACAGATAGCTTGGCACTGGAATATCGTAGAGAGTTGTTCAATGGCTCATTTTAAAGGAAATTAATGGGGTTAAAAACCGTCTGTAATAAAAACAAATTATTTTTTAAATACAATCATTTTTTTTTACAAAAAACTGCAGATTTCATGTTTAAGATCGATCAATGACGTCATAATCGTAGGTTGTAGCCAGGTCGTCTCTTACTATTCCAATTAAGAAAAAACCAAAGGCTTTTTCCTATTTTTAATTCCACATCAAACGAAGAACAGATCGGATCAGACTGAGAAAAGATCAGATCAGACCGATAACAGATAAGATTACACTGAGAACAGATCAGATCAGGACAAGAACAGATCAGATCATCCGGGTTGCAGCGTAGCTAGCAACCTAGTAAGAGACGGTCACGTCCAATGTTAAGAAATATAATAGTAAAAGACAAACTGCAGCCCATAGTAGCCACAAATTAAAAAACTTGGTTGCAGCAGTTGGTGCAACCTAGTAAAAGGCAAACCAGAATCCATAGTAACCAAAAATTTCAAAAAAACGTTTTGAAAACTATGATTTTACATAAAGGAAGTTTAAGGGGATGATTGATGTCAGAGGCAACGCTATAGCGTTGCCTATAGTAAAGGCCATACGACTCCAGTGTTTTATTATTATTATTTTTTTTTTTTTCCAGAGGCACTTCATCTGGAAGGGGTCGTCGTAGAAACTTCAAAGGGGGCTCATTCGATTGGAAATCGAGATTTTTAGTGCCCTTTTTAATAGCCAAAAGTGATTGGAGGGCAACTAGCCCCCCCCCCAGCCCATCAGTCCCCAAAACACATCCAATCAAAATTTTTAGATAGCCATTTTGTTCAGCGTAGTTAATTTCCAGATAGAAAATATGTTTTTGAGGAGGACACTCCTCCATAACCCTCAGGACAAGGGTTTTAGGTTGTGCCCTGGGGGCATATAAGGTTTTTATAGAGGGCGTTGTCGTAGAAACTTCAAAAAAGGTTCATTCGATTGGAAATTAAAAGGGCTAGTGCCATTTTTATTAGTTGAAAGTGATTGGAGGGCAACTAGCCCCCCCCCCTCAAGCCCATCATTCCCCCAAACATATTCAATCAAAATTTTGAGATAGCCATTTTGTTCAGCGTAGTTGATTTCCAGATAAAAAATATTTTTTTGAGGAGGACACTCCCCCACAAACCTCAGGGCAAGGGTATTAGGTTATGCCCTGGGGGGAAATAAGATTTTTATAGAAGGCATTGTCGTAGATACTTCAAAAAGGGCTCATTCGATTGGAAATTCAAAGAGCTAGTGCCCTTTTCAGTAGTCAAAAGTGATTGGAGGGAAACTAGCCCTCCCCTCACGCTCCTCATTCCCCCAAACACATCCAATCAAAATTTTGAGATACATGGACCAAAGTGGATGGAGGAGGCAGACGTCACTCTCTACGCCGAGCAGCGCCCGGCAGGAGACATAAGTCAAAGTAAGTCAAATTTTGTTCAACGTAGTTGATTTTGAAATAGAAAATATGTTTTTGAGGAGGACACTCCCCACAACCGTCAGGGCAAGGGTTTTAAGTTATGCCCTGGGGGAATATAAGGTTTTAATAGAAGGCGTTGCGTAGAAACTTCAAAAAGGCTCATTCATTGGAAATTCAAAGGGCTAGTGCCCTTTTTAATAGTCGAAAGTGATTGGAGGGCAGCTAGACCCCCCCACGCCCATCATTTCCCGAAACACATCCAATCAAAATTTTGAGATGGCCATTTTTTTCAGCGTAGTTGATTTCCAGATAGAAAATATATTTTTGAGGAGGACACTCCCCCACAACCCTCAGGGCAAGGGTTTTAAGTTATGCCCGGAGGGCATGTAAACTTTTTATATAAGGTGTTGTCGTAGAAAATTCAAAAAATGGCTCATTCGATCGGAAATTCAAAGGGCTAGTGCCCTTTTTAATAGTCGAAAGTGATTGGAGGGCAACTAACCCATTTCTCACGCCCACCTTTTCCCCAAACACATCCAATCAAAATTTTGAGATAGCCATTTTATTAAACATAGTTTTGATTTCTGGAAATTAGGTCTTTTAGGATTACAAATCCCCCATAGCCCTCAAGGCAAGGGTTGTAAGTTAGCCCTGGGGGCCAATAAGGTTTTATATAGACAACGTTGTCGTAGAAACTTCAGAAAGGGCTCATTCGATTGGAAATTTAAATGGCTAGTTCCCTTTTTAATAGTCGAAAGTGATTCTAAGGCAACTGACACCCTTCCACGCCCACCATTTCCCCACACACATCCAATCAAAATTTTGAGATAGCCATTTTATTAAACATAGTTTTGATTTCTGGAAATTAGGTCTTTTAGGATTACAAATCCCCCATAGCCCTCAAGGCAAGGGTTGTAAGTTAGCCCTGGGGGCCAATAAGGTTTTATATAGACAACGTTGTCGTAGAAACTTCAGAAAGGGCAAATTCGATTGGAAATTTAAATGGCTAGTTCCCTTTTTAATAGTCGAAAGTGATTCTAAGGCAACTGACACCCTTCCACGCCCACCATTTCCCCACACACATCCAATCAAAATTTTGATATAGCCATTTTGTCCAACGTAGTTGAAAGTTCTGGAAATTATATGTTTGAGCAGGACACTTCCCACACAGTCTTCAGGGGCAAGGGTTATAAGCTATTTCCTGGGGGCATATATGGTTCTTATGGAAGGATTGCTCGTATAAACTTCGGAGAGGGCAAATTTGATTGGAAATTGAAAGTCCTAGTTCAATATTTAAGCGTCAAAATATATTGGAGGGTTACCGCTCCTCCCCCCCCCCCCAAATGCTTTTTTCCCAAATACATCCAATAAGAATTTTAATATAGCTATTTTGTTAAAAATAGTTCAAAGATCATATAACAAAAATTCAACACAACCCCCCAGGGCCCGGGGGCAGGCATTGTAAGTTATACCCTGGGGGCAGATATGGTTCTTATGGAAGGGATGCGTCAAAAGAGATTGGAGTGCACCTAGCCCCCCCCCTCCACGCCCTTTTTTCCTCAAACCCATCCGATAAGAACTTTGAGATAGCTTTTTTAAAACTAGTTCAAAGACCATATAACGAAAACTTAGAGGTCAACACAGCCCCCCAGGCCGAGGGCAGGTGTTGCAAGTTATACCCTGGGGGAATATATGGTTCTTGTTGAAGGGATGCTCGTAAAAAATTCAGAGATGGGTCATTTGATTGGAAATTGAAAGTACTAGTTCAGTTTTTTAGAGTCAAAAGAGATTGAAGGGCAACTAGCCCCCCCCCCCTCCACGCCCCTTTTTCCCTAAATGCATCCAATAACAATTTTGAGATAGCCATTAAGTTAAAAATTGCTCAAAAGTCAGATAACAAAAACTCAGGTGTCGTCACAACCCCCCAGGGCCCGGGGGCAGGCGTTGTAAGTTATTCCCTGGGGCATATATTGTTCGTATGAAAGGGATGCTCCTATAAACTTCATAGAGGACTCATTTGATTGGATATTGAAAGTTCGAGCTCACTTTTTAGTAGTCAAAAGAGATCTGAGGGCAGCTAGCCCCCCCCCCACGCTTTCTTTTTCAAAACCCATCTGATGAAAATTTTGAGATAGACATTTTATTAAAATAGTTCAAAGGTCGGATAAGAAAGAATCCGATATCAATAGAACCCCCTCCCCCCAGGGCACAGGGGAAGGTTTTCTAAGTTATGCCCTAAGGGCATGTACAGTTCTTATGAAAGGGCCTCTTGTATAAACTTCATAGAGGGCTCATTTGATTGGAAATTGATTAGTTCACTTTTTAAGAGTCAAGGGACTTAAACTAGCTCCCCCACGCTCTTTTTTCCCCAAACCCGTCCGCTACAAATTTTGAGATAGCTAGTGATTTGGAAATTGTTCAAAAATTAGATAACAAAAATTCCCCCCAGAGCCCGGGGGTATGCGTTGTAAATGTTGTCCTGGGGGCGTATATGGTTCTTATGAAAGGAATTCAGAGGGGGTTCAGCACTTCAGAGGGGGCTCATTTGATTCGAAATTGAAAGTTCTAGTTCAATTTTTAAGAGTCAAAAGATATCCGACGACAACTAGCCCCCCCTCACATACCATTTTTTCCCCAAGCCCATCCGATAAAATTTTTATATTAGCCATTTCATTAAAAATAGTCCAAAGGTCAAATAAGAAAAATTCCTGTGTCAACAAAACCCATCAGGGCCCGGAGGCAGGCGTTATGAGTAATGCTCTAGGGGCATATATAGTTGTTATGGAAGGTATACTCGTATAAACTTCGGGAGAGGGCTCATTTGATTGGAAATTGAAAGTTCTTGTTTACTTTTTAAGAGTCAAAAGAGATCGGAGGGCAACTAGCCCCCTCCTCCACGCCCTAAATGCATCAGATAAAAATTTTGAGACAGAAATTTTGTTAAAAATAGTTCAAAGTTCTGATAAAAAAAACTCCGGTGTCGACACAGCCCCCCAAGGCCCAGGGGTAGGTGTTGTAAATTATGCCCTGGGGGCATATATGTTTGTTAAGGAAGGGATGCTCGTATAAACTTCCTAAAGGGCTCATTTGATTTGAAATTGAAAGTTTTAATTCACTTTTTAAGAGTCAAAAGTGATTGGAGGGCAGCTAGCCTCCCCCCACACTCCATTTATTTTTTCCCAGAGCCACTTCATATAGAAGGGGTCGTCGTATAAACTTCAAAGGGGGCTCATTCGGTTGGAAATCGAGAGTTCTAGTGCCCTTTTTAAGAGTCAAAAGTGATCAGAGGTCAACTGGATCCCTAAGACCTTTTTCACAAAATACATCTGATAAAAAATTTGAGGTAGCCATTTTGTTAAAAATAGTTCAAAGATCATACAACAAAACTCCTTTACGTATGGTCGGAGGGCAAATAGCCCCTCCCGCTCTCCATGCCTTTGGGTGTATCGGATGGATGAATCCATCCGGTAAGAATTTCAGGTGACCATTTTGTTAAAAATAGTCCAACCATCAGATATTAAAACTCCAGGATTGACACAACCCCCCAGGACCCAGGGATAGGCGTTGTAAGTTATACTCTGGGGATATAAATGGTTCTTATAGAAGGGATACTCGTATAAACTTCAGAGAGGGCTCATTTGATTGAAAATAGAAAGTTCTAGTTCATTTTTAAAGAGTCAAAAGAGACCGAAGCTTAATCTAGTCACCCCACGCCATTTTCCCCAAACCCATCCGATAAAAATTTTGAGATAGCAATTCTGTTAAAAATAGTACAAACATCAGATAATAAAAACTCCGAGGTTGACACAAACCCATTTTTTCACTTTGATATTGTTACTTTTATATCAGTTTTGATACTATGATGAATATTTGATTTTATTTTTTTAAGTTTGATTTTGAAATAAGGAATTTTTAAAAACTTAAAATTTTTTGCAATCAAAAACGAACAAAAATTAATTAAAAAAAAATCCGAAAAATAAGTTTTTCAAAGAAAAGTAAAGGCCAGTTTAAACTTAATCTCACCAGATACAAATACCTTTTAAAATTCCAACTTAAAACGACCAGAAATTACTATTAAATGAAACCCAAAACGAACAGAACTTAACTAAACAATCATAGCAAAAACATACAACAGGTAATAATATAAATGAATAAATAGATCTTAAAGCGAGTAATGCTTATACTGCATATAAAAATCAAGCTTAAGACGAAAAAAATATTTTCCTATTGAAGTACAAATGAAACTTAAAACGAATAGAAATTAAATAAACAATCAATGCAAACAACCGTACAATAGATACTAATGTAAATTAATAAATGAATCTTAAAACGAGTGAAGCTTAAATTGAATATGCAAATCAAGCTTGAAACGAAAAAAAATCACCACAAACAAGAGTTTGGGTATGACCTCCTTCTTTCACTGTAAAAGTCTAAAACCTATTGCGTCATTGGCGCTTTACTGAAAACTATATGCGTCTTGAACAGTCTTGGAAAGTATAAACAAAATCAAATTGAATATTTGATGTATAATGATATTAATTGTTGAAAGATCCATCAGTTCAAGAATTTATTTCACTGTAATTGTATTTTCATTTTCAATGCTGTAAGAACTGGAAAAGAAAATATTTGTAATATAATCCGTTTTCAGTTAAGCGCCAATGACGCAGTTGGCTTTTGGTTTCTATTTACTGTTAGGAAAGGAGGCAGCATCCAAACACTGTGTTGCCGGATGGGCTTGTTTTCCGTCTCATGGGTTTGTTTTAGCCGTCAGGGGCGGGCTGAATTTTGGAGTGGGCGTGGGGGCCGTGGGGTGGGAACGGGGATTTTTTTTTTTAAATGGGCTTATTTTGGGCTTATTTCGACTGACAGTTTGGAACCAGAAAAAAATTCCAAAATCACGGTGGCTCAGCCGTGGCTATGCACCAAAAAGACAAGAGCGCGTGGAACGCTTTCTATTCTGAAACGCTTCCCCATTAGGAATTTATTTCTGCATGGCTGAGATGGCTCTGGGTTAGGAATCTTACAAGGAATTTTATTGCTGCTCAAGTTAAGGCAAGACTTGAATTTTATGCAGATCTATCCTTTTTTGATATATATTTGACAGATCTGGCCCAACCTTTTTGTGGCCTAGGCTTGGTCTAGAATTGGGGCTGTTGCGATAAAATCATGTTAAAAAACAATTTATACTTTGTAATATGCGAAACATGTTTCTTAGAGAAGGAAACATGTTAAGAAAACAGTTCACACTTGATAATTAATACACATCCATACTTGATCAACAAAAACATCCAATCAAAATTTTGAGATGGCCATTTTGTTCACCATAGTTTAAAGGTCCAGAAATTATGACTTTGAGAATGCCACAACCCCCCCCCCCTCTCGCACAACCCTCAGAGCAATAGTCCAAAGAGAATATAACAACATCCTCAGTAATCAAATACAAGAAATACTTAGGCAGACTTTGAACTAAATCAAAACAAACTATTAGCATGTGGACTTTCAAACAGGTGACAAAGCAATATCTCAAGAACAACTTATATTAATACGTTAGATCTTTAAGAGTACATTGTGGGAGATTTTGAACTGCCCAGAAGGCACTATGTGTATATTTTAAGTACAAAACTACAGTTACTGTAACTAATGATGCTAAGAGTACTTACATAATTTATTTTACATAATTTTACATAAATTGTATATTACATAATTTATTTCGTCAAATTAGTGTCTACATCAATGGCACGCTGGTGAGCACAAGCAACAATCTCTCAAATTATACAAGCTATATGCAATTCATGCTGATGACACCCAAGTCATACAAGGAATTGAGAGGCACCTCCAATGGATATGAATATATTACTAATACTGATAGTACAGATGCACTTAAAAATGCTACAACTAGTGAATTACATCTAGTTGGAAAAATATATCATGAAATATTTAATATACCCCAATGGATGCCACCCAATGTTAAAGTGGATATAAAACTAACGCTTGCACCCTCCAATTTCATATTGAGAAAAGAACTTGCTGTCAATCCTGATGTAAGTCTCTCCCTCACTTCGGCAATACTTCATGTACGCAAACAACAGGTCATGAGTTCTGTTGCTTTGGCAGTGGAAAAACTGAGAGCCAATGGAAATAATATTAAACTACTTGTTCCTCATACAATCACCAATCAACGTCATATTGCAATGGGCTCACGCACCTTCACCGATTCATCCTTTATCAATGGTGAAATTCCGTCAAAACTTGCTTTGGCATTTGTAAAAAGCGCCAGTGCAATAGGATCATGGACTGAATGCCCACATAAATTCGAGATGTTTGGACTTTCATCTCTTGTGTGCAAAGTAAACGGCATCCCACTCTACAATCTATCTTTTGATAAATCCTATAGAACATTGTACGAGTTGACCATGCAAACCCTAGATCATGACTCTCAACTATTTGAAAATGGTATAACCGAAGATATGTTTGCTAAAACACATGGTATCATTGTTCTGGATTTGTCTGGCACACAGGATATGAGTATAGTACGTACGGGGAGTGTGCGTTTAGAGTGTACATTTGCCGACCCATTGGCTGAGAGTATTGCACTAATCTCACTAAATCAATATGAAACCTATTGGGAAATCACTCCCGAAGGCAGTGTTCTACTAGACTTGGCGCCATGAACACCAGTCAAATAATCAATGTATTTAATATGGACCCCTACATGTCCCAGTACAAATCCTATTGTCTACCCTCGGACTTTCTTGGAAAAATTCAAAATGTCAACAATACCTTGATTATTGTTAATAGCAGTCCGTCGACTGTGCTGACGGGTCATTGGCTGTGCATCTTTCAAACAATGAAGACGATTGAATTTTTTGATCCTCTTGGTCTACCATATACATTCTACACACCTCACATCAGCAACTATATTGAGAGCAGTGGGAAAACTATTATTCAAAATCGGAAGAGGGTTCAGGATCTAACGACTAAAAGCTGCGGCTTCCATGCACTACTATATTTTGTGTTCCGATGTCGCGGCTATACTTACAAGCAGTTTCTCCACATTTATGTTGACAATCCACGTCTGAATGACTTTCTAGTGGAAAATATCCTCTCAGACCTATATAGTATTGATTTCAGTGCCCTAAGAGTAAAGTGCTTAAAAAATGTTTGTGAATTTGTTTATTAATAAAATGCATATATATACAACAATGTCTTTAAATCTTCACTTTAGATTTCTTCATCTTCGATGTATAGGCAACTGTCGTGAATCACTAATGCTGGTAAATCATTTGGATTCACTGTATATTGATCTTGATTGACTGCAAAGTCAGGGTCACATTTTCTACAGTACAATGTAACTTCACTCTTGTCATATCTCTTTGTATAGTCAATGATACTATTTGCATTCATATTATGAAATTCACGAATTTCAATCTGTCTATTTGAAGCAATATCACATACAATGTTTTCAAATGGTGAATCACATTCGGTAACTGCCAAATAAAAATCACTTGGTTTATAGTCATAGTAGGCAGTGTCATCACAACGATGACGTAGAAACCAAATTGTCTTGTTACCCCAACAGTTGAATCGTAGACCAGATTCCTCTTCCCAGAATAATTTAAATCCACGACGATACCAATCTCGTAGAAATAAACTAAAATCACGTTTGGGATTCTTTCCAATCATAGCGGGGTAAGTATTCTCCCACTGATCACATTTATCATAGTGACAATTGGAGCACAGGTGCCCTCTAGGGTGAGAGTCACACACCTCTTCAAGACATGAATTACATCCTTTAATTTGTACTGCATAGCCTCTATGTAATTTACAAGGATTACATAATTTACACTTTTCACTATAGTCATCTATAATTGTACAATTCTCACACTGAGTCCAACTGCCAAGAGTGTACATGCACAATGGACATATATAGAACATTTTTGGTTTCCGATGTCAACTCACTCACAGCTAAAACGAAACTGATCGTCCTCGCTCCATAAATTCAATGAGGGGAAATGAGGGAGAGGAGTAGCTCTGTAACGTTACCTCTTTCGAAGGAGGAGCCATCTACATTGAATCCATTGGCAATATTTTCAAAAGTATATCCACAATATGATTCTGCTTTGTTCCAATTAATATATCAATAAATTGACTATAAGCATTTGAATCACATTTTAAAAGTTTCATACAATAGTCCAATGGGGGAGAATCACTCCTCATTATATTGTCAAGTGTTCCCTGACAAGAGAATATCCTGCGTTTAAGAGATAACTCGAGAAAATCATCATCCAAAATCAAATGTTTTTCCATAAACACTAGATTTGATCTAATTCTCTCTTTCTCAAATTTATTCATTTTTCAATCCTTTCACTCCGACTGCTGACTCTAGACTGACCCTGATTCGTTAGCCCCATAGCCTAACCTAACCAGAAAAGAAAGAAAACATTTTCGATTTCGAAACAATTTTATTGAATAATTACAACAACATCAATAATACAGAGCATGTACAATTAGCGATACTGTTTATTGTCTTCAATATGTTTCACCAATGCACTTAAAGCACATTGAAGTCTATTCACATGTGCTATATCAACTTTAGCGGCAAAACATAATTGATCCTCCATTTTAAATTTGCTCAAGGATATCACATATCTTGCATATACTGCATCCCATTCCAGACAAAGACGTGATCCTTTCGTGATTTCCACCGCAATGTTTGGTGCTCTTGTATTATTATCATCAACTCCACTATCAACTTCTAATAGGGTAAACATTCCACTCATCGCCATCAACACAAATATATATCCAAATGAGTAAAGTCAAACTGTTCTTCTTCTCACTCCTTTGAATTCTATTCACAGACTAATAAAACTTTAGCAAAAAACCCTTTCCTTATATTCCCTCCGCCGCTAATATGTAACCAGCCCTCTGATTGGCTGAGAAGGGGGATGTAACCGACTCGCTGATTGGCTGAGAAGGAAACACGTGATCTAACTGTTTCCTGGAAACTCATAACATTCGCGTCGAGCATGTACATTCTCACTGACAATGAATCATAAAACAGACATAAATTGCTGTTGACATCCATAAATGTGAGAAATTTCCTGTTTTTCCATTCTCACTGACAAGGAACAGACATAAAACAGACATGAATTGCTGTTGACATCCATAAATGTGAGAAAGTTCCTGTTTTTTTCATTCTCACTGACAACGAACATACATAAAACAGACATGAATTGCTGTTGACATCCATAAATGTGAGAAAGTTCCTGTTTTTCCATTCTCACTGACAACGAACCATAAAAACAGACATGAATTGATGTTGACATCCATGAAAAACATCAAATAAATTGACCAACACTCACAACCGTCCAAGAAACATCCATAAATGTGAGAAAATTCCTGTTTTTCCAAGTGAGAAAATTCCTGTTTTTTCATTCTCAGTGACAAAACCACAAACCACGTGGTATGTTCGGACCTCATGAGGCCTTTCTACTGCTAGAATAGGTTCGAAAATTAATGTTAAGAAGACTAACTCACTAAGGCTAGGAATAAGTGAAGATGAAAAAGTGAAAATGAAAAGTAGAATAGTCAAGGCCTGGGGGTTTTTACAGCTATAAAAGTTTGGAAGAATAGGAAGATAAGTCTGCAAACCAAGATTAGAATATTGGAAGGTGCATTGATGACAATGGTCAAATATAGCTTTGAAGCATGGGAGTTCCGAACAGTGGATGAAGATTTGCTAGATGTTTTCCAGAGAAATTTCCTACGGAATGTTCTGGGTACCCGGCTGACTAACCGTATTTTAAACAGTAGGTTGTGCGAAAAATGCGGTTCAATCCCGCTTTCTAGGGCTATAATGAAAGAAAGGTTGAGATGGCTAGGGCACGTTCTGCGGAGGAAAGATGACAAATTGCCGAAGATTGTCCTTTTTGGCCAACCGTTTAGGGCTAAACAGGAAGCAGTTCGTCCTCGTCTGGGGTGGGAGGATGTAATAAAGAAAGATTTAAAGGCAATGAGAACTTCCCGGGAGGGTGTAAAGAGGGAGGCTTTGAATAAATTGGGATGGAGGAAGAGCGTGCGTAGCTGTGTTAGCCTCAGGTGGCTTGTCGCTGCGGTGAGTTGTTAACAGTATTAGTAGTAAAATTTGCCATGATTTACGTATAGTATTTGTTATTAGGAAGTATACATACATTTTTGGGAGGGGGCGAATTTTCTGCTAGAGGGTTTTTCAATGGGGAGAATTCTACACTGGGAGGAAAGTTTCCTGGGGGTGAGCTTTTCAGGAGAAATTTTACACTGGGGGAATTTGCCAGAATTCCTACGCCCAATTATTTTTATATGTCCGACTCAATGTTACTCGTGATTGAATTATCTAGAGAATATTCCCGTAGAGAGAGAAGATTTTTCCGTGAAGATGGAGCCAGATTTCCTGGCATTATTTAAAAAACGATCAGAAAATTAAATAAACAAAACAAGTTTTTTCAACTGAAAGCAAGGACCAGCATTAAATAAAACGAATAGAAATTATTACGTGTATGAGAGGGTCGTCCTCTCCTAAACACCCCGCTCTTTATGTTAAAGTTTGAATTTTGTTCCAATTCTTTAAAAATGACTGCTGAAACAGAAGGGTCGTTTAATTAGAACAATACGAAGCATTTTTAAAAATACTTTATCACTTCAACGTGAAGAGCGATGTGTTAAGGATGGGACAACCCCCCTCATATACATAATAGTTTCTGTTCGTTTTAAGTTTTAATGTTGCTCCCTATTTTCAGCTGAAAAAACTTGTTTCTTTAATTTAATATACTTTAATCTTAATTTTATCCACAAGCATGACTATACTTTTCAAATGCCTAATAAAATTGTGTAAAATAGTGCATATTTAAAACGTATAAAAATTCAAATAAATGAATAAAATACACCTTAAACAAATATTAAAGTGTGAATTAAGCATTACATTAAACTTAAAAATAAAAGTTACTACTATGGATGAATAGATATAAGTAAATGAGGGAGGCTTAAAATGAATAGTCAAGTTAAACTTAAATCAACATTTCAACTCCCCAGACCATCTCCAGTACCTTGAAGATATACTATTTTGATAACCTAGAGCCACTTGGCGTCTTTCATTTCTTCTAACACCTCTTCCAAGGTGGAAGTCAAGGTCAGCTTTACCATCCAAACACTCTTGGAGACTTGCATCTTTGAATTAGAATCCAAATACATAAATATATTTGGGAAAAGGGAAATATACTCGCGTTTCTTGTCAGGTTACGAACGTAAAATTTAATTACTGTGACGGGACATCCCTGATAGTTCTGTCTTCACAGAAACTTTTAAACGCTGCGAGGAGAGAAGTAGGGGATGTTGAAACATAGAAACTACTTCACAGGACCTAATCAGATGATAGACGTATGTCCTTCGATTCAAATCGCGTAACACAATCATTTCCAGATTTTGCAAGAAAGCACCGTATAAAAGCGGGATGTGATGGGGATAAGAACTTGAAAACATCTTTCCAAAAGTTAAATTGGCTCTTCCATCCCGTCTTTCTCCCCTACTAAAGCAATTTTTGATTTGGAAAGCAGTCATTGTTCAACGCCTTCACCAATTTTGAAATCTCAAGAAAACAATAGTACATCTTACCCACACGTCTGCTGTTTCAGGTCACAAACAGAGGCATAAACATTCCCATTGGAGGCACATACAGGATCTGGCTTTTTGGAGGTGGCACACTCTTCCGGGCAGTCATCTGTAAGTAACTTGCTTCGATTCATGCATGGTCCATTATGAGACAGTCTTATTCCTCGTAAGCAATGTTCTACCTGAAGAAGGCATAGATTTGGATATGTCCTTGCGTCTGATCCACAGACAGGATCAATTTCTTTGGGGCAAAAATTTTCACATTTTGATCCCTTATACCGTGTGCATAAGCTAGCATCTTCAACTTTGATATCTGCAACGATAAATAACACTTTTACGTTTAAATCTAATCCTTCCGTAAAAACAAATAATATTTTTGATTTAAATTCAAAACTTATCAAAGAAGTTATACTTCCTATATTTTAAATAAAAGTAAAAAAAAATGAAAACTATTCTAAAGAATGTCTTGATGTACCATGCACAAAAAAAAAAAACAAAAAAAAAAACCGTTAGACCCTATATAGCGGTCGTCCAACATCGGAACAGATTCTGTATGTGTTCCAGAGTCGTAATTAGATATATAATTTGAATGGTTAAATGGAATAAGGACAACACTCCATCATAATTTGAATACATTTCAAGCTATTAGACTCTCAATATATATTTTATCAAGAAAAAAAATTCCTAAAAAAGAACGTTTTCAAAGAAAAGTAAACAGCGATATAAACTTAAGACAAGCAAAAATGAAGCCCTAGCATAATTTAAATTAAAAACAGCAAGTAATTACTATCGTAGAATAAATGAAACATAAAACAAACTGAAATTAAAATAAATACTCACATCAAACGTAAGGATAACAAATACTGATAAAGACGATTAAATAAAATTTATTTAAATTCTTGGGTTGCATAAAGTGATCGTAGCACTACTTTTGATTGTTTTCAATATAATTATTGCATAGATTTCGTTCAACTTGAAACTAAGGCTTAGGACAGTTCTGGAACTGAGCTTTTGATTCAGTAGTATTTCTAAATATTATAGGAGAACATTCAAAAGATTACACATGAACTGAAAAAGAGTAAGGAAATAAAAACAAATCAAAGGAATCGCTCAGCTCTCTTTATAACTGACTCTTTAAACTCTTGTGTTTGCGACTTTGACGTGAGCGTTTGCTTATAATTCTGACAACCCGGACGCATATAATGTCTTTCAGGTGAGTTCCATAACCCTCTCAGCATTTTTTGAAGTTTAAGATAAATACCCTTAACCGTTCCTGCGTAGTTCTGTCTTAATACTCTTATCCGTCTCTGAGACATTACACCCCCCATTTTGACTACCTGGATGCACATAGCGTCCTTTTGATCTAGTCCACCATCCCCTCAGCATTCCTTGAAAATCTCTACTTAATACCGTTAGTAGTTTTGGAGATTCTTCAAATATACCCTTTTGAAAATATGGACGCACGTTGTCTTTTCTAAATACGTGAAAAGACAAAGAAGTCGCTCGTGATTGATAGAATTGTGACTAACCGATGGCATTACTGGGTTCACATGGTGCGGATGGGTGGTGGCTGCCTACCCCATGATGGGTGGTGTTTGGTTCCTTCTAGTATCACAAGATGTGGGTGACAGAAGACAACACTGGGAAAATGCCTTGAGAAGGATGCTGCGCTTTTGAGATCGTCGCTCAAAGAACTTTAGTCAAAAGCACAAGAGAGGTCGTCATGGAGAGTCACCGGTGTCGCCTTATGCGCAAGCCAGCGTGGGAAGACCCAAGTCTAAGCAAGTAAGTTGTGTCTTTTGATTGAGTTCAACATTCCAACTGATACTACCTTACAGTTTAAGTTTAACATTCTAAACCATTCCTGAGATATTGCAGATACGTCCTTTAGATAACTGGAATGAAAATAGTATCTTATGATTAAGCTCAACAACCCTCTCAACATCAGCCTCTGAAAGCTTCAGCTTAGTACCCTTAATTGTTACTGTTTCGGAGATATCACATATACAACCTTTTAACAATATGGATGCATATAGTGTCTTTCAACTTAATGCAACATCTTTCTCAACATTCCCTGGAAGTTCCAAGTGAATCGCCTTAGTCATTCCTGTGATTTGTACAACATGTATGCATATAGTATCTTTCAACTTAATGCAACATCCTTCTCGACATTCCCCGGAAGTTCCAACTGGATCCCCTTAGTCGTTGTTGTGATTATGCAGATAGGCTTTTTTGAAAACCTGAACGCGCATAGCTATTTTGATTCAGTTCAATATCCCCCTTAGCATTTTCAGAAAGTTTAAACTTAATACCGTTAGCAGTCCCCAAATAAGCACGGGCAATGTTCTGTTTTTTTTTAGAAACAGAAAAAAAAACAGGGCTTGGATTGAATAGAACAGAAACAGAAAACGTCAACAAAAAACAGAAGACCTGTTTCTGTTTCTGTTCTGTTTTTTAGTAAAAACTGAAAACAGCTGTTTTTGTTCAAAATCCCTTACACCTTAGTTCACCAATGCAAACCACGGTGCATAAGGCATTAGTGAGACTCGGCCATTCTTCTCGAAGCTGGGCAGCGGCTAATACATCCACCCAGTCTGGCACAATAGCAGCGTTTATTGTTGCTCGTTCTTTTTCGTACGTCCAGCGTATAGTATTCATCGGCCTTTCTCTGCATCTTGAGCCCCCTGGATTCCATTGGAGCGTCATCTTCGGTAATCTACTGTCCGGCATGCGTGACCAAGAAAGCACCAGCGTCTATACTTGATTACTTCTGTAACGGGTAGCTGCATGGCCCGGGATCGTATTTGTTCGTTGGTATCTCGGTGGTACCAGCGGTTGTGCAACGATCGTCGGAGACAGTAATTCTCAAAGGTTTGCAGATGTTTCTCTAGAGGTTTGTCGAGTTTCCAGTCTCATTTTTAGCCTTAATGAGAATTTTGGAGATTTCCATATTAATGAGAGCCGATTCAAGGCAGTCTGTGCCATCCCAATTCTGGTCTGGATCTCTTTAGTTATGTTGCCTCTCTCTTCAACTATACTGCCAAGGTAACCAAAGCATGATACTTGCTCGACTCTTTCACCCTTATGGTATATCTCGAGAGGTTGATCGTCGCAAACAGCAATAATTTCGTCTTCTTTACGTTAACGTGTAGTCTCACTTTTTCGGCTCAGTCTGTTACACGGTCAAACAATTCTTGCAGGCTAGCCTTGTCTTCATTTAGGAGGGTTAGGTCCTCATTAAATTCAATATCTGACAGTTGTTTTGAGTTGCTAAGGCTTACCCCTTTACCGTTGGCACTTCAGCGAATGAGGTCGATGACAATGATGAACAAGAGGGGAGACAACACGCATCCCTACTTAACCCCCGAATTGATTTTGAACCATATTGCATCACCAGTACTGGTACAAACACAGCATTCTGTTTCTTCATACACGGCCACGATCAGATTTACTATTTTCCCTGGCAATCCATAGTGGGATAAAATCTTCCACAGGGTTTCTCGATCGATTCAATCGAATGCTTTTCCAAAGTCTATGAATAATATCAGGAATTTCCTCCTCCGTTCATTGCTCTCTTCAATCAGTATTCGCACAATGAAGATAAGATCAGCGTACGTTCTCCTAGGTCTAAAACCACTTTGTTCCTCGCGGAGGTTTTGGTCGATATGACTGATGATTCTGTTTAATAGTATCAGACTGAACAGCTTAGCAGCTACAGATGAAAGGGCGATCCCTCTCAAGTTTCCACAAGACTTGGCATCTCCTTTCTTAAATAGATTTACTATCATGCCTTTGCTTCAATCTTTGGGGAACTCTTTTCGTTTCCCAGACGGCTTTGAAAAGGGTGAGCCAAACTGTCGTTCATATGCCCAATGAAACTTTTATTATTTCAACAGCGATGCCATCAGCACCAGGTGACTTGCCATTTTTAACTTCTTGGAGGAATTTAAGATATCAGTGGGAGAGATTGGGTCTAGGTTAATGCCTAAATCGAATTAAGGTACTTCTGGGATATGGTGCGTCTGAGGTGGTCTAGGTCAATTAAGAACGTTCTCAGAATGTTCTGCACAACGTTCCTTAATCTGCTCTTCAGAAGTTAGGAGGTTGCTTTTACTGTCCATACTGGACTTCCGGCATTTTTTGCACGCCCCCCAATGTCATTCGTTATTTTGTAGACGAGCCTTGAGTCACCTTTTTGGCAGTTTCCTCTGCTTGTTCAGCTTTGACATCGATGAATTTACGCTTGTCAATTCGTGTCTTGTTCTTAACTTCTTGGGCTTCTAAAAGTACAGCACTGAGAGGCGAGCTTGGTGATCACCTTGTGGGCTATTCTTCTGTGTCTTCGAGACGGTGCGTTCAGCTATGGTCTTCAATGTTTCAGCGGAAACCAATCTTTCTTTAGGTCCCTTCCGGACGCCTAGGATCTCTTTCACAGATTCAGCATAGGCAGACGAGAATGCAGTCCATATAGATTCAACGATTCCTGCTTCTTCGGTGTTGTGACTTCCCAGTACTTCAAAGCCATTTTTGAGAGATAGACAAAACTTTCTCTTCGTTAGTGCTTCGTTCAGCTTGTCCACATCAAATATCCTTTGAGTATGTCTCCTTCGTTTCTGAGCTCCAAGTTTGATCTTGACCTTGGCGATAATTAGTTTGTTGTCTGAACTGAAGTCAGCATCTAAGATACTTCTTCTTCAAGCTGTATTCCAAAGAATATGATCGATCTGATTTTTGGTTCCCTAGTCCGGGGACGTCCCAGTGTATTTGTGTATGTTTTTATGTAAAAATAACGTTCCACCGATCAACAACCCGTGTTCAATAGCAAGATCGATTGATAGGGAGCCGTTTTCATTCAGGTTATAGACGCCATGCCTCCCGATAACGCTGGATGTGCATTCTGTGTCGTCGCCAACTTTGGCATTAAAGTCTCCGAGAACACACATGATGTCGTCCCGAAGTTTATCACATCTTTCAATGTACGGTAAAATTCATCTTTGATATCGCTATCTTCGTCATTTATCGGAGCGTAGACTGAAACCAGTGTCATTTTAGCGTGTTGGGAAGCAAACCTGGCTGTGAGGATATGGCTGTTTAAAAAGCTTTTTTTTGAACACTTGAAGCTATAAGAAAGAAAAAAGTCCGTAGGTGATAAGTTTTGCTTTATCACCAAAAAGTTAATAATAGGATCACTTATCCAAGTCTTAAAGTTTACCACTCAAAACATACTCTTTTCCAGCGTTTTGGACATAGTCCGGGCATACTGCTTTTGTGTGAAATAATCGGTGATAAAAATGCCGGTTTGCTTAACACATTAGTACTAGGTATGCTAAGATGCTTTAGAGTGATATCTGACAGCTCCAGAAACATGTCTCTGTTTTGAGTCCAGAAAACGAGTATTTCTCCGATTTGAAAACATTAAATTTTAGCCTCTTATTAACTTCTTGTCAGGGTTCCCACCTGCCGATATAGTTCTTTTCTGTGGCAGTAACGCTTTCAAGAAAACTTTGTACTAGGCTATTGCAGCACTTTTTCCGAAAAAAGTCTTTCTAATGAAGGGCAAAAACTGTCTAAGCACACATATATCACCATACTTTTTTTCTTTGTGGTTATTTTCTTCTATTTTCTCGTTCTTTTTTTCCAAAAATGGGCTATTATGTTTATACAGCGTCGCCTCAAACTTCCAGGGAATGCATACTAATTATTTGAGACAAGTCGATGATAAAATAATTTTTGTCATCAATTTACGCAGTCATCTCAGAGTTAGCTCAGTGTTTAAGCAGAACCCATAGTTGCTTCGGGAAAGAGAAGTCTCCCCCTTCCAGACCATATTTTCCCCTTCCTACATCCTGATGTTCGGAAGCCATCTTAAACAAAAGTATAAAAGAAGAAAAATGCACGGGAAAGACACTTCTTACGTCCAATTCAAATTTTTCGTTGCCTTGCGGCTTAAAACAGCCTTAAAGATAAATTATTTCCTAGAAAGTGTGTGCGAGAGATAGATCAAAAGAGAGATTAATGGTTTAAGGGTGCTTCACATATTTTTTCGGCACTTCGCGTTAAAAAATACGGTTCTAGGCCATCCACCGAATTTATGCAATACTTTCTTTCAGATTTTTCTTCTCTTAAATCAGTTTTCAAAGGGATGTAAATATAAGGAAAATTACACTTTTTAATAATTTATTTCGAAAATTTATGTTGCTCTGCAGCAGAAAATACTTTTTCTAACCCATACACTTTCTCTATTATAGAAATTGTTACCACTTCAAACTTTTGTTTTAAAAATACGAGCGAGCATAACTTTGATTATGTAGGCACGTTTTTCTGGTCCATTTCCAAAGAAAAAGCTTACTCAATCTAAGAATAATAATTTTATTTCTCAGTCAAGCCCATCCCTACTTCGGAAACTCTAGGTCTAATAATATTTCAAAGGTGTTAATAAAAATAATGCTCTTTCCCCCCGCCCCTCCCAGAATTTATATAAATTTGCACTACTTTATTTATGCACATTAGTCAAAAAAAGAAAAAGCTTCCGGTCCTGGAAAGCTCTGTGTTGCTCTGAAAGATAAACCAGGAGTTTCTTCTCAAACGATTTTATGGCATTTAAGACAGAGTTGCTGAAGCTGAAGGTGCATTTTACGGTTTTGATACCTATTGTGTCCAAAAACTACGGGAACAAGTTTTCCTCACTTCAAGGCTAAAGGACTTCAGCTGTATAAGGTGGGCGATTTGGGGTCTTGCTGTTTCTACAGCATTACTTAGTGTATCCAACGGTAATGGCGTCAACGGTTAGGGGGCCTTGGAGTGATCCATAAGTGACAATCTTTTAAACGTTGGAGAATCCAGATAAGCTGCCTTCAGGAAAAGAGTAATTTCAGAATGCTGGCTCGTTATAAAATGCGTTTTTAACTCCACAACTATAAGTTCTTTGAGGGGTGCAACAACGGGGCCATCACCGGCTCTAGTATACAAAAGAACCCAAGCCCTTCTAGGGCTATGTGTTCTCGACTACCAATTGGATGTGAAGAATCACTTGTCAGTACTTTGGCATTGTGCATGGGAACAAGTGCGGTAATAGCAACTTCTGGGACAATCCGGCCATTAAACACAAGCCAGAGCCTCATTTAATCGCTGCATTCGTCGAATAAAAAAAACAAAAAAGAAACGAGAAAACGATTCCCAGGCTCCCTACTTTTTTGTAGACTCATTCATTTTAATGTGCTATCCCAGCGCACTTTCACGTCAAGAGGGATATGAAAACAATAGCCGCTCTCTTTGCAACCTATATTAAAGTACAATGCGCGAAAGTGGAAACTTTTAGTTTTCTGTATAATATATGCAGCTTTATCAATGTTTGAGCAACTGCAACATGTCTTCGGATAGCATGTGCTGCAACCTCGTTTTCAGCCTGACTCTGAGCTCCCCACACTTCTTCTTTATTACTTTTGCCACCCTTCCGCAGACACTGTATCAGTTTCATCAGATTCTTCAGCAAACATATCTATAGTTCCAGAGTTTTAATACTAGGAATCAGAAAAGTTGTCTGAACCATTTTCATCAGTTGGTTCTCCGTCTTAGACTTCATCAGAGGATTCCAATCAATCTTTTTCAGGTATGTCATTGGCTATGTTTCAAGGTGACAAAAATCCAAGAGCGCGTGTTACAGATAAATGAAGACAATGTACAAAACAAGAAGTTAAAGAAATTGCCCATAGCCTACATTCTTTGGTGACATTGTTCCTAGAAGCGGTCACAACGTGGAACATCTTACCTGTCAGTGAAAACATATCGATTGCAACTGGGATTGCCGAGAGGATGTTAGTAGCTGTAAGCCTCTTGAAATGTGAAGTGCAGTCCTGCAGCTTCTGCCCATTTTTCTTCTTCTTTTCATATTTTGCAGACCAGCAGTCAAAAGTCAAGCTACCCTAAGAGGCATACCTTAAAGCAGCCTTCTGCTTAAAATATTTTTTTTCTGGCAGCAACAATTATATGACGACGGAAGGTTCCCCGGGATGGTGCTTTCAACCCCCCTGTTGTTTTTCTATCTTGCTAATCAAACACAAAAAGTGGCAATTTGTCCTTAAACAGTGTTTTACAGCAGAGCTTCCACAGAGCAGCTTGCTTTGATCGATTGGAAATAACAAATGATTCTATGTCTGCTCTTCTTGTTCCAGATTTCATCATTTCAATGCCCTATGTGTTACTTACTTTGCTATCTGGAGCTTTCTTTAGAGAATCAGCCTGACTTAATATATAAGTCAGGCTGAAAGGGTAACTTAAAGGGTTACCCTTTCACCGTTGCTAGGAAAGGGTCGTCCAATTTTATTTTGGTATTTTTATTTTAAGGTTTGGTTTTTATATTATTATCAGTTCTATTCTGCACTGAGGACGGTCAAGCGGAGGCCTTGACCGAAATATTAGCATAATTTTTCAATTTTTTCACTGGCTGTTAATTGTCCTCGTTTTCTTCCTTTCTTCGCGATTTTTTTGTTTTAACAAGTAGTCACACCCACGAGTAGTCACAGTCATAAGTAGTCGCAGTCATTAGCAATTGCAAGTAGTCGCAGTCACAAGTAGTTTCAATTGCAGTTGCAACAGTAGCAGTAGTAGCAGCCTAGCCGCTCATAAGATATTGCAGATACACCCTTTCGATAACCTGGGGACACATACTGATTTTGTTCAACCTCGCCTGAAGTTTCACCTTAATACCCTTGGTCTTTTTGGACGTGCCAAGAATCAAACATTCCTCCTTTCCAGATAATAAATTCTAGATGTAAGTAATGGGCAAAATGTATAATTTACTACCCTTTCCCAGGGGCTGTGGGGGTCATGTTTTCCTTGGAGGCATTGGACATTATTACTATTTTGCACAAAATTAATAACTCAATATTTGACCGCTGTTGAGGGGGGCTTCTAAAAAGGGTGAAGAGGGGAATGATTACCCTCTGGCAACTTTTCAACATCCCCCTCAACAAGCCCTGAAATTTTTAAGTTTTTGTTCAACATAGGTCTGACAGAGACTTTTATATCTGATTTTTCAGAAATACCAGGTTTTTTCCAATTACCGTAATCTTAGTAGTTTGAAAAAATGGCTTAGGTGCTTGAATATGAAACTTTCTTTTTTTTTGTCCGTATTAGGAAATGTCTTTTTTTGGTAGGAAGGGCTACTTGAATCGCTTGCCATGCAATTTCGAAAAACCTGTCTTTCAAGAACCACTTTGGTTCACCGCAAAGATAATCGCTTGCCATGCAATTTCGAAAACCTGTCTTTCAAGAACCACTTTGGTTCACTGCAAAGATAAAAAAAAAAAAAAAAAAAAAAAAAAAAAAAAAAAAAAAAAAAAAAAAATTATAAAACTGAGAAATAACTTCTTTATTAGGAAAATAAAATTCCCATACGGAATACCTACTGTGAGCAATGCTAAAGGAGAATCACAAAGAAATTATTATTATTATGTTTTTGAATTAAATAAGAATAATATACGAGCAACATGGAAAATAATAAATGGGATACTTTCACCTTATAAGAAACAACAAAAAGAAGAAACTCCAGTATTCTATTATAAAATAAATATTTGAATAAGTACCTTTTGTAGTAAAAAGTTTTATGACAAGAGGAATTTATAGATATCCTTTTATCTGTAAATATTTTACAGATATCCTTTGAAATAAATGAAGTTGAAACTGGGTAGTTCAATATTCAAATTTACAAAAAAGCTTAAAACTATTAGGAGCATACAAAACACTGACTACTTCAAGCTAGATCTGCTGCAAAATAAATGCAGATATGGGATGTTCCATATCTTGGAAGCCTATTTTACTTGTTATTTAGCTCATGTTTCTTTGATTTAGTATTTTTTATCAAGCATTTACAAAATTCAACGGTAAACGTGTGGTTGCTATGTTAAACATAGCGACCACAGGAATATTTGGACAGCGTGAAGTTAGAAAAGAATTCTTACTTCATAATATGCAAAATAATTGTAACTAACACATTTGCATGCAGAACCGCTATACTTTACCCCCACCCCCTAATAGCCAATAAAAGGATTATTTCGCAACAGAATAATTAAAGTAATTTCCATTTTTTTTATTTTTCCTCAGTTGCTCTGGTGTTCTCACTAAAGTAACTCCATAATAGCATCTTTTCCCTACGTGGATCAGTTTGCACCAATTGTATATATATATTTTTTTTTTTGGTGGTGGTTTTATTGGTTTTTTAGTTTTAACTTGTTTTCTTTCTTTTTTTTATCTTGTTCTTCTTCTGTCTTTCGTGCTGAAGACGCCTTGTTTGTGTTACAGGCGAAATATCCGCGTTGTTTTGCATTTGTCTTTTCTTTTCTCTCCACTGGCCGCAGTCTCGTTTGTTGTTTTTTTTTATTTCGTTGAAATTTTTCTCTTTGTTGGTTTTTTGGAAAATATCCCCCGGAGAATACGCCCCCCGTGGAAAATACGGCTTTTCAAATTTGAGAATTTAATTGAGTTTTGATTTGTTATTTTCCGTAGCGGGAAGGAATTTTGGGACTTGTATACTATACGCCACTCACTGAAGTCTACACTGTGTAAAACTCGATAATAAATCGGTTTCTTCGTTAGTTTCTTTCAGCTTAGCGTGAGACAAGACAAAGCCAAGTGACAGAATAGATGGGAAATATATAATTCGGGCTACATATTTGCACATAAGGGGAGGGGGTAAAGTATTTAACGAAGAAGCTAATAAAGAAACCGGTTTGTTCTCGAGTTTTACACATCGTAAACTTGGGTGAGTGACGTATAACACACAAATACCGGAATTTTTCATTGAGTGAGAGCCTAATTTTTCGGTATTATTTGAAAACAATCAGAAATTAAAATAAAAAAAAAACAAGTTTTTTCAACTGAAAGTAAGGAGCAACATCAAACCTTAAAAGGAACAGAAATTATTACGTATATGGAAGGAATTGTCCCTTCCACAAAACCTTGCTCTTTACGGTAAAGTTATTTTCTGCAGTGGGGGGGGGGGTATTTTTCCGGGGGTTAAACGCCGGCCACCATTGTTAGGTTCCAAAACTATACCTTTAGATTTAACATTACTCACGCATCCCCTGAGGATAGGTCTAGGGATGAAAGTATGCTAAGGACAATTTTCTAAGGATAATAAGGACAATGTGTGATCTATGAAAAGCAGTTACATAGCCATAAAAACAAATAACGGGTGACAGAATGCATTGGTATTGTACAATGTGGGCTATATATTTGCACATTAAGGGGTGGGGGTAAGGTTGTGTGACTTTACCCCCACACCCCCGTGATGTGCAAATATATAGTCAAAATTACATTATTATGATAAACAAAAGTATTTTATTCTCATCATATTTTGGAATAGATAAGATAAGATTTATTGCAAAAAGCATGTGGGCCATAGCAACACATAATACAGTCTACAAACAAAGCTCAGGAACAAAATAAAACTTTAGATAATAAAAATCAAAAAAAGAAAAAAGAACAACAAAACGACAAAAAAGAAACCACCAAGGTTCAAAATTTTAACCAACAAACACTAATCATAATAAAATTCAAATCCTAAAAACCCTAACAGGCTATCCCCTCAAACATGATTCCCTATGTTTAATCCCTAAACGAAGAAACTTACACAACTGTTTAATAGCACATGAGTTTCTCTCAGCCATCCGCTCAATTAACCAGCGTTCACTCCCAAACACTCGTCCAAAACATTTATTCAGCAACTCAGACAGCTCTTCACACTCGGATACAAAATAAAATAAGTTTTCATTCACACATCCACACATAGGGCAAAAATAAGGGCCAGCCGCCAGCCTAAACTTTCCCAAAAATTTCCTTCTCTCACCTAAATCCAAACTATCCCCTCTTATCAACAATAAATTCTTCAAATCCTCTTTATTTAACCCAAATTTAAAATATACCTCCTCCCCCAACCGTCTTTGGCTTGGGAGAAAAACCTCAAAGACATAGATTGGTCCTTATGAGCTTGCCACTCTTGGATTTCCTGGTCATTTAGGGTTCGCTGGACTTCCCTCCATACTGACACGGTTTCACCCGTGTATATTTCATTAGGATTAGCATAACTTTATTTCTTGGGTGTGCTACGTATAATTAACAAGTATTTCTTTTGTTTACTTAAAGAAGCAATAAGACCGATACTTATTGAAATTTGTGAAGGGTGTGGCAAATTTTTTCCATGAAAATATAAAAAGGACATTTTCAAAGTTGTCGTTGGTCTTCCAGTAATTACACTAGCTCAGCTAGAGTAAAAAGAAAATAGTTTCTATATTTAAAAAAAAAAACAAAAAAAAACTGGGGTCTATAAGAACGATTTAAATACTGAGCCTTATTTTCTTGGTATAAAAACAGCATCTTAAAAGTTTCACAAATTTCTGCTCAGCTAAGCACAAAGTTAATAATATATTGGTGACAATTTGATTGTTCGATAATACGATTTATCAAATAGCTGGTCGTAATATTTTACTTTCTCTTTCCTTCGACAGAAAAGACCATTATCAGAAATACAAACCAAAGGGTATCTCAAAAGAACACCGGATATAAATCGACTATTAATCGAATTTCTTCATTCGTAAGAATCAAGCAAAACACACCATTCTCTTCAAAAGATGTTGCAATTACAAGTGAAACACAATATCGGGCATATTCTGTCATGGATTAACCATCAGGGTTGCCACCCTGGCCTGGAAGAATTTACTAAATCTGAGAGGAAAAATTTACTAAATCGCATCTGTTTTTACTAAACGCACCATCAAGCATCGATTTTTACTAGGAGGATAATCAATAGGATTTCCACAATCTTTTTTCCTTTTTTTCTTCTTTTTTCTCTTTTCCTCTTTTCTTTCGTTTTCATAGTATGATTGAAAATTCCGGAAACCTATTAGTTCAAAAATCTCTTTTTTTTTATTGTTTGGATGTACTACTGGATAGGCTTCATATTCCAGATACGGTGTATTCAAGACGTCAAATAATAGTCTGGAATCTTAGATTCTGGAAATCCTGCTGGTGAAGCCCGCAGGCCCGCAGCTTTAAATTTATCAACAGCATTCAGGTCAGAAAATTCAGATGTATTGAAAAATTAAAAAACAATCAACGAAGAAAAACAGCTACAACTCATATTCACGAAGCAATTCAGGCGATGGAGTGCTTAGAATCTGATGTGTGTTTGAAAGCGACGGCTTTTGAAATTTGTCCCCCCAGTTTCCGTTTTTAGGTTTGAAATCTAAACCCTTCAAATTTGCATTTTTAAGAGAAAATTTGCCACTTTTAAAACAGTAATTGGGCTGGAGTTTAAATAAGGGATAAGCTGCTTACATAGATTTCTGGCAAATTTTAAAGCAATTAATTTAGGATTTTTTGAACTGATTTTTTTCTGGATTCTCTCTTGTTCGCATTCAAGGGAATCAAAAACCAATATAATCTTTGTCACTTCAAAACAGAAATAATGTAATCAGCTACCGGTTCAGTTGTAAAAATATGTAAATTAAAAGTGCACCTCAAGTTGGACTAGGGCTGCCAAGAAAAAGAAAACTTATATAACATACAATAATTAGTTTAAAAAAAATAACATTATGTCAATATTCTTCAGGTCAGGCAAATCATACAAATTGAAAAGTAAGAAGAAAAATATGTTGACAAATTAAAAAAAAAGTCGCACTTAAAAGGCTTTAATCGTCCTCGGCCTCATCAAAATTTAAAGCATCCACTAGTGTTGAATTTTGACTGAAGGGATCTACTTTGTTTCGATTTCTAGATAGCCCGAGTCAAATCGCTGGAGATCACCCAGTCATTTACTCCACTTGACGACCTGAGAACAAGTTGCTTCGTTTTCATCAGGAACGAAACACTCGAGACATTTAGCCTATTTCGGTTTTTAGTTTTGATGACCGACAAAATCAAGAACTGTCTCTCTGCACCAGCACTTGATGGGGCAAGCTAAAGAGAGTCAGAAAGAACTTGGGCAAGTATGGAAAAAGTTCGTTCCCAGCAGCGTCTTTAAAAATGGACAAGGCTACCTAACAAACGTAGCAGCTGTTATGAGAGTCTGGGAAAATTTTCTGAAAACAAATTTAGCCGGCACATCAGTCCTAATTTTAAATAGTTTGCCTTTCAAAGTGAGTATCAAGAAGAAGCCGAGAGAAAAGTAGAAGTTTTTAAGCGCTAGGGTTGACGCGAAATCGCAAAAATGAGAGCAATAGTAGCCATAATACCTAACGTACTCGAAATCAGATTTTGTTATGAATGGACCCTAATTTTTTCCCCTGAATCCATGGAAAATAACAAGAGTTTTGTTTACTACAATTCATGACTTTTTGCTGGATTTCGGGAAATTTACTAGATCCTCTATTTACTAGATTTTTTTTTTTACTAGATCTAGTAAAATCCTACTGACGGTGGCAACCCTGTTAACCATTACTCGTTGCCACATTTCCCGATCAACTTCGTTGAGAACCCGTTGAATTTGTTGTTCGAATACAAGAGATTACATTTTTTTTTTTTTTTTTTTTTTTTTTTTTTTTTTTTTTTTTTTTTTTTTTTTTTTTTTTTTTTTTTACTCGTGACTTGCATGAGCTTAAATTAATTTTTTATCCTCTCAAGAATTTTAGCCCTCCCCTAGATTTTTTGACTCCCCTAGATGTATAAAATATCTTTCTCCGGGTATTTTCATGAAAAAATGAATTTTTGCTTTTTATCATTGCAAAAAATTGAAACAAAAAACAATTAACTTGTCTTCCCCCCTATATTTTGAAAAATACATTTTGCCAGACCACCCCATTATTTTGGTGAACTAATACCACTTTCTATCTTTTTTATTTTTTTTAAATTAATTAAAAAAAACTCTGAAAAAGAAGTTTATCAAAGAAAAGTAAAGGCAATATTATAAACTTAAGTTTATCAGAAATAGTCACCAATAATAATTCAAACTCGAAATGATCAGAAATTACTATTAAAGAATAAATGAAACCCAAAATAAACAGAAATAAGACAAACAATCATAGCAAACAAACATACAACAGGTAGGCTGCTAATAGAAACGAATAAATTAATCTTAAAACGAGTAAAACTTAAATTGAATATACAAATCATGCTCAAAACGATAAAAAAAAATCGTTTACTATTAAAGAATAAATTAAACCCAAAACGACCAGAAATCAAATAAAGAATCATAGTAAATAAACACACAACAGGTATTAATGTAAACGAATAAATAAATATTAAAACGAGTAAAACTTAAAATGAAAATTAACCTTAAAAAGAAAAAAAATCACTAAAAACAAGAGTTTGGTTACCACCCCCTTCCCTAACTGTAGCCTACAAGTCTAAAGCCTACTGCGTCATTGGCGCTTTAATGAAAACGAATTATATTATAAATATTTTATCTGTACTAATTACAACATTGAAAATAAAATGAAAACTTCAGTGAAATAAAATCTTGAACTGAAGAGCTTCCAGCAATTAATACCATTATATCAAACATTCATTTTAATTTTATTAGCTCTTTCCAAGACTGTTCAAGACACTTATGTGCACATCCCTTACAGCGGGAGCTTAGGGGATTCAACCGAGAAGCATAGTTATTTGGCTTTTGGGCTATTTTGAACAAAATTGTTATCTCAAAATTTTGACTGTAATTGTAGAAATGGGATTAAGGGGGGGCTAGTTGCTCTTTTATCGCTTTTAATTATTAAAAGGAACTAGAACTTTCAATTTCCCATCGAATGAGCACCCTCCAAACCAAATACGACCACCCCTCCTACAAAAACTATGTAAACAATGGGCAAATTGCACAAGTTACAGCACTTGCCCTGAGGGCTGTGGGGGATTAGTCAAGTACCAAATTATAGTTATTTGGCTTTGGGACTATTTTGAACAAAGTGGCTACTTTAAATATTGATCAAATACATTTGAGGAAAAAAAGGCGCAAGTCGGGGGGAGGCTGTTTACCCTCTTGTCACTTCTGACTCTTAAAAAGGGCACTAGAACTTTCGATTTCCAATCGAATGAGCCACTCCAAAGTTCATACGACCACCCCTATAATAAAAACCTTAAATGACCCGGGGCATAAATTACATTCCTTGACTCTGGGCTCAGGGGAGGGGGGATTGTGTCTCTCCCTAGACGCATTGTTATATGATTTTGGTGCTATTTTGAACAAGATGGCTATCTAAAATTTCGATCGGTTACATTTGGGGAAAAGAGGGCGTGGGTGGGGGCTAGTTGTCTGCTGATCACTTTTGACTCTTAAAAGGGAACTAGAACTTTCAATATCCAATCAAATGTGCCTCCTCCAAAGTTTATACGACCACCCCTTCCATAGAAACCTTATATACTCCCAGGGCATACCTTACAATCCCTACCCCCTGGCTTTGGAAGGCTGTGTCACCCCCCCCCCCCCCGGATGCATTGTTTTGTGATCTTTGGACAATTTTGAACAAAATGGCTATCTCAAAATTTTGATCGGATGCAGTTGAGGAAAAGAAGTGTTGGAGCGGGAGCTAGTTGCCCTCGGATCATTTTTGACTCTTAAAAAGGGAGCTACAACTTTTAATTTCCAATCAAATGTGCCTCATCCAAATTTTATACGACCACCTCTTCCATAAGAACCTTATAAGCCCCAGGGTATAGCTTAAAACATTTCCCCCTGGGCTCTATGAGGTTGTATCAACCCCGGAGTTTTGTTATCTGAGCTTTGGACTATTTTGAACAAAATGGATATCTTAAAATTTTGATTGGATGCATTTGGAGAAAAAAGGGTGTGGCGGCGGGCTAGTTGCCCTCCGTTCATTTTTGACTCTTTAAAAGGGTACTAGGATTTCCGACTTCCAATCCACTAAGGCCCCTCCAAAGTTTACATGATCACCCCTTCCACATAAAGTGCCTCTGGGGAAAAATAGTAAGAACAGATAATAAAACATTGAAGCCTTACAGTCTTTATCATAGGCAACGCTATTGCGTTGCCTCTGATTTCTTTTTGTTCTAAGTTCTACTTGTTTTATGGCATTATTTCTGCTCATTATAGGTTTTAATATGACTCTTTACTTTTCTTCGAAAAATACATTTCTAAATTTCTTTCTTAAATTAATCTTAGGCAGCATAATAGCGCTGGCTAAGGAAAAAGTCATAAGCCTTCAATGTGCTATTTCTTTCTGGCCACTTTTTGACTTGACTTACTTACTTAAAGCTCCTGCTGGTGGTCCAGCGTAGAGAGAGATGTGACTCTTTGCCGCCATTCCGAACGGTCCTGCGCAAGCGTGACTGCTTCTTGGAGATCAGTACTGATCATGGAGAGGTACTGGGTAAGGCTGTCCCTCCATCTGAACCGGGGTCTTCCACGGGGGCACTTCCAGCCATGTTCAGGAGGGATCGAAATTGAAAAGTGTGCTGGCGGGTGCTTCTGATGGCATGCAAATTAAGTGGCCAAACCACCGTAGGGTTCTTATGGCCAGCTGACGAGAGTTGGGGGTCATATCCGTTAGTGTCAGCAGTTTTAGTGATCAAGTGGTACGACGAAGTCGTACCACTTGATCCCTTCCATTCGTCTTAGGAAGTTTGTTTGGGCCACATCTATGGCATCACGAACAGAAGCAGCTGCCGGCCAAGTTTCAGTACCGTAGAGTAAGACTTGCATTACGGTCGTGTTGTATATCGGCATTTTTGTTTCTCGGCTGATGTTGGGCTTTGACCACACAGAACGGCATAATCCGGCATTGATGGAAGCGGCTTTAGCGATCTGAGACTGGACTTCTATTTCAATTGAGCCGTTATCCGAGACGGCAGGTCCAGGCTAAGTAAAAGACTTGACAACTTCAATAATGTGCCCTAATACGTTGAATGGTGGTGAATTGGCGGCATTACCTGCCGGGTCAATGATCATTATTTTGTTTTCTGCCAGCAAATATGTAGTCCCACTTTCAGGGCTTCTTCCGACGGTGTATTGAGAGCTGCCTCGAGTTCAGCAGCAGAAGTGCATATCAGGGCAACATTATCTGCGAAGTCGCAATCGGCTAGGACTCTATCACCATATTTCAGTCCGAATTGGAGCCGATTCATTGTTCGATCCATGACATAATCAATTACTGCGTTGAAAAGTACAGGAGCAGTAACACAGCCTTGCCTTACACCAGTATCTATTTTAATAGGGGGCTTCGGCGACCGTTGACCTGGACGGAGCTTTTTGTACCAGTTTAGAGCGCCTTGATCAGGCGGCAATAATCTCTGGGAATTTCTTGCCACTTCGTATGGAAGAAATTGTCGTAGGAATTTCAAATTCTCTTCAAAATTGAAAGTGCTAGTGCCCTTTTTAAGATTCAAAAGTAATAACATGATGACCCATCCCCCTCTCACACCATTTTTTGCTATACACCCCCTCCCGCAACCCTCAAAGGCATCCAATCAAAATATTGAAATAGCTATTTTTCTCAAAATAGTCAAGAGATCCAACAAATATGCCTCCGGGGATGGCACAACCCTCACAGCCCCTAGGGCGAGAACCGTAGTGTAGGGGGCTGGAAATCAGGATATTACTCGAAAACTTTTTGTCCCTGATCAGTTTGAAGGTTACAAAAAAGGTGCAAAAAAAATTGGTTTATAAGAACATATGCCTCTTCCTCTAGGATTTTTGAAATTAAGTCCCGCACCTTTTTGTCTCATATATTACAGACGCAATAGTCCGCTTTGATTTTCCTTGAGCTCTTAGAATATAAATAAAAAAAACAAGTTTTTTTTAACAGAAAATAAGGAGCGACATTAAAACTTAAAACGATCAGAAATTATTCCGTATATGAAAGGGACTGTCCCCTCCTCAACGCCTCGCTCTTTACGCTAAAGTTTTTTATTGTTTTAAAAAATAAAGTTGTGAGAAAGTCAAACTTTAGCGTAAAGAGCGAGGCGTTGAGGAGGGGAAAGCCCCTTTCATATACGGAATAATTTCTGTTCGTTTTAAGTTTTAATGTCGGTCCTTACTTTCAGTTAAAAAAACTTGTTTTTTTACTTAATTTCTGAACGTTTTTGAATTAATGCAGCTTTGTTTTGGCTTACCGTACATGAATAATTAGAATGAAATTTGCATATTAATTTTACTTGTTTTGGCTAAATGGCTTTCTCGAAATTTTGTTCTGACGTGACTTGCGAATTAACTTACGTAACGAACTTCTATATTTGTATGTTTTTATTACGTATATTAGGGATTTTACCCCTAGTCAATATCTCGCTCTTTACGCTAAAGTTCGAATTTTTTTTTCGAATCCCAAATCCCTGAATCACAAAGGCCGGTTAATTAGAATAGATAGCTCCTTTGAAAGTACTAAAAAAAACTTTAGCGTAAAGGACAAGGTATTGACTAGAGTGCGAACCCCCTCATATACGTAATAATTTCTGTTTGTTTTAAGTTTTAATGTTGCTCCTTACTTTCTGTTGAAAAAACTTGTTTTTTTATTTAATTCCTGATCGTTTTTTAAATAATGTTGGGATATCCAGCGCCCCCTTCATAGAAATGTCCCTTCCCCCAAGGAAACATCCTCCATGGAAAGATCCTCCCCCGTAACCCCCTCCTCCGACCCCCCCCCCCACCAAAAAAAATCCCTCCCGAAACGTCTGTATACTTCCCATTAACCAATACTATATGTAAACAGTGGGCAAAGTTCATAACTTGCAGCCCTTCCCCTGGGAACTGTGGGGGATTAAGTCATCCTCAAAGACATATTCATTAGATTTTCAACTATGCTGAACAAAATGGTTATCACAAAATTTTGATTGGATGACTTTGGGGAAAAAATGAGCGTGGGAGGGGACCAAGTTGCCCTCCGATTTTTTTGGCAACTTAAAAAGGGCACTAGAGCTTTTAATTTTCGTTCAGATGAGCCCTCTCACGATATTATAGGACTACTGGATTGATACGATCACCCCGTAAAAAAAACACGCATCCGTAATCTTTCTTCTGGCAAAAAATACAAAATTTCACATTTTTGCAGATAGGATCTTGAAACTTCTATAGTAGGATTCTCTGATACGCTGAATCTGATGGTGTGATTTTCATTAAAGTTCTATGTATTTTAGGGGTTGTTTCCCCCTTTTTTAGAAAATAAGGCAAATTTTCTCAGGCACGTAACTTTTGATAAGTAAAATTAAACTTAATGAAACTTGTATATTTGAAATCAGCTTGAGAATCGGATTCTATTGATGTGTCTATTGGCATCGAAATTTCGGTTTTTAGAGTTTTGGTTACTATTGAGCCGGGTCGCTCCTTACTTACAGTTCGTTACCACGAACTGTTTGAAAGATAAGGGCACAATGGCTGGCATAGGATGCCAGATTGACCTTCTAACATCCAACGACTTCCGGCGACATTTGTGTGGTTTGCAGCTGTACCACCCACGAAACACGAAAATGAATATAACCTTAAGTTCGAGTATTTTTAATATTCGAAAAAAAAACATTACACCTTTCTGACAAAAAGTATATCTTTAAGCCTTTTCCTCTCCCCCTAAAAAAAAAATTGGTGAGCACCCTTAACGCCTTTAAAGTCTATTTCAGACCCAGGGTCCTGGTATGTTTGTTCGTTGTCATCTGTTCGACTTGAAAAATTACAAATTAAAGCACTACCTTATAAAATTATAAATCTACATTGTCTAATTTATCGATTTTAGTTTTAAGCAGTTGGTTTTATTAACAGCTTATCAGCTTAAGCTATCATAATACTACTACTGATGATAACTTTTTATTTCTTTTTAATACGAATACAGGAGGAAGGGAGGGGGGGGGAATTCCGGAACAAAGATTATGCAACGATTTTACCCCAAACGAAACTTTAGAAATTCAACATAAAGAGTACCTCTGCCACAGGTTCTTCGCCTCAGCTCGCATTCACTAGGATAAATAATTTGATCTGATGCGCAAACAGGTTCAAGAACCTTGGAACAAAACCTTGGGCAGTTGTCATAGTCATGCAGCCTTAGACCTGAAAAGAATATAATTGTTTGAAAATGCGAAGAGAAACCGTAGAATTATCCCGTAGTAAAATTTAGTATTCTTCTATTAAATGCATCAAAAATTTCAACTTAAGAACACCGTTTGGAGACAACCCACGAAAGCTCATTTTCCATTCTCCCCTTTTCAGTGTGACTGCAACTGTAGCTACTTTGAAGTTTAAAATCAATTTTTTTTTCTTATTTATTCAGTAAGAGAGCAATGACTTATGAATTATAATCAGTTAAAAAGGAATCAAGGATTTTTTTTTTCACGAATAGCATAATAAGCAACAGCTGGACTAGCAGAGCGTGAATAATTTGAATCGCTAGTGACAGGACAATTAAAATAACAGACAGAACCAGCTGAAGATAAGATAGAAAGAAATACAAGCGTCAAATCAGTGGCTCTTGTCTAATTAAAGGGCGTTATTCACGAGCTAGCTTAGCTTTCCTTCTGATATTCGCTACTAACGGAAAACAGCTAAACTCATTTTCGCGAGAAGTTAAGAATTGAAATCTGGACCAAGCCGTGTCCGGGGGGTTGTGGGTTTGACCCCTCCCACAAAATGTTTGTCCCACGCGTAAAAAACGTAGCAAAAATAATTATAAACAAATAATTTATGCGTTTTTGAAATATTTTTGCTATAAAATTCATATTAGACATATAAAATACAATTATTGATATTGGACAGGATGTGTCCAATATCAAGATATATCAGAACATTTTTTATGCATGACAATTATATAAATACATTTAAATAGGGGATATGCGTGTGCGTGTACTTTTTCTCATTCTCTGATCAGCTCAGGATACATTTTTATTCCTTTAAATTAAAAATCTACCAAAAAACTAATCTAAGTACACTTAAACGAAAGTAGAGAGGGAGGTGCTACTCGTGACCCTCACCCCTGCTGCCACCTACAACTTTTTTACATAGTTTAATGGGGACAGTGTCAATGACCTCTTTCTCCAAGGTCTCTTTCTCCAGGTGTGTTTTTGGCCAAGTGTCCGCTATGGGAGAATGTTATGATCTAGGAAAGAGTATTTGTTGTTTTTGGCCAAGTGCCTGGGAAGAATGTTATGATCCAGAAATAGTATTTGTTGTTGTTGCTCGATGCAAATGTTATGATCCAGGAAAGAGTTTATTGTTTTTGGCACGCTAGGGGAGAATGTTATGATCCAGAAATAGTATTTGTTGTTGTTGCTCGAGGCAAATATTATGAGTTTCCAGGAAACAGTTAGATCACGTGTTTCCTTCTCAGCCAATCAGCGAGTCGGATGCATCCCCCTTCTCAGCCAATCAGAGGGCTTGCTTACATATTGGTGGCGGAGTGAATATAAGGAAAGGATTTTTGCTATAGTTTTATTAGTCTGTGAATAGAATTCACTAAGTTTTTAGTTAGCAGTGTAATAATATGAGTGAACAAGTTGAGTTAGAAACATCCTTTTATTGCAACTGTTCTATTTGTAAAGGACATTTTCATGATTTTGAACATTCTCATGAACCTACTGCGTGTTTAGACAGCATAGAGGCAGAGACAGATGAGAAGAATCTGGAGGAAACGAGAAGAAAAATTATATGTGACATGGAGAGAAATTTATACCGGTTGCAAGTATGTTCACATAAAAGAAGGATTGATATGATAGAAAAGGAAGATCAAAGGAAGAGACTGGTAAAAGAGGGCTTTCTCTATAGTGTAAAAGACACCAGTGAAAACCCAATGAAAAATGTATATAAAGCAAGATATAACTCGGATTATTGTGATGAACATGATCTAAGAGAAGAGAAAAAGTGGCCCTTTAAAAGACAACATAAGAGCTCATTCTACGAAAAGGATTTTAAACAACGGAAACCATGGTGGAAGTGTTCTCATATACCATTTTACGATAAATCTCATTTTTGATATGCTTGATAAGTTTTATACCATAATCATACAATAAATTTGTTTCTGCTATTATAATTTTCTCATACTCGATATGCATAGAGTAAGGATACCAGCAGAGACTTCTGTACATGAATAGTTCAGATTGATTAGATCACCCCTTAGAGTGTTCTCAGTCCACAGCCAAGTTTTCTATCAAAGATAGAAAAAATTTCGTAGAAGTTAGCTGTGTAATTTTTTTTCTTAAGAAATCAACATTTCCTTTTTTATCCATGCTATTTAAATAAATTCATTCTTCTAATTTCTATTTATTTGACAGATCAATATTTATAACAGTTTTTAAATATATAATGTCAGGTTCAATTACTTGAATATCATCATCTTCTATTATCATTATATTACTCAGAGGGGGCATGTCATCATATAACCGCTCGTCATCTTCGACACAGAGTCGACCCGAAGGTCCCCTTCTCACCAAATCATCTGAAGTATATGATAGCCCATCCTCAGTATAATGAACTTCCGTAATACAATCTGTAGAATCGGCGCCAGCATGACAAAGAAGAAGCTCATCACTTCTTGTGAGCTCCCACTCGGCCCATACATTATCTCCATCATGCGCACTATGATTAAAAAACCTCGCCGGAATGGTTTGACCTTCTTGAATGTACTCAGGGGTTTCCTATAAATGTAATAAACAGGATTCCTTAATATTTTTCATTATATCCTTAATTTTCATGTCTAAAATTCAACAATTAAGTGGATATGGGATATTTACATATGGGGGAGCTTTAATGTTATTGGTAAAAGCCTGTACGAGATTTAATGTCTTTGGTAAAAACCTCTATGAGATTCAATGTCCTTGGTGAAAACCTGTATGAGTTTTAACGTCCTTGGTAAAAGCCTGTACGAGATTTAATGTCCTTGGTAAAAGCCCGGACGTGATTTAATGTCCAATTTCTGAAAAAAGGGGGGGGTCTCCACCGAGGGAGTGTCCAATCCACCGTACGATTTATATCAACCCTGTCGCAACCCATGGCACATTTTTCAGCAAAAATATCAAAACATACAAAGGGAAAATTCTCGTTCCCACCCACCCCACGCGATGTGGGGGAGTTTGGTCAGTATTGTCTCATCCCAGGGACGGAATCCGATCATCCGAACGCGATTCAGGTTGTTTGCTCACTGTTAAATCATTCCGAGGAGATGGAATCCGGGCTTCGGCTAGATGATAAAAGAGGCTAAAAACGGTCTCGCTCGAGATAATCTAAAGGTAGTAATAATAAGAATATTATCTTTGAGTTTCTTCAGCAACACTCTAACGTCAGAGCATCCCTATGTGAGAAGAGTAGATGTCCAAACCGATAAAAAAGTATACTTATGGTCCAGAGCGGAATGGCACTACGACACTGTTTTCACACTAGCACCAGCTCTCCACACATCCCCCCCCCTTTGAAAACAGAGAATACTACCATTTTTTCTTTACTATTGTTAGATACTCTAAACAGTTCACCTCACAATGTTACACTATAAATACTCTAAGACATCGCCTCTCATCATCCCATCCCCCCAAAAACACTTTTCCAACATTTCTCGCTAAAAATTTTAGTTTCATGTCATTCATTCGGGCTTTCGCAAGCAATTCAGCCCACCGTGTAGCACTATAACTACTCTAAGACATCCCTTTACCACCACCACCACACCCCCCCCCCAACCACAAATTTTTCTTAGAAATAATATTTTTCCCACTCCAATACATGATAATATTACTAGTACTAACAACTCACTGCACTACTAAGCCATCTGAGCTCAACAAAAGTACGTATTATCGAGAAAATATTAGAAAATTTATGGATAATAGTATGAATGACATGCAAAAACATGAAATACTACTACTAATACTAGCAACTTACTGCAACATAAGGACACCTGAGGCCAATATAACTACGTTTTATCATGAAAAATGTCTGAAAATGTTGAAGGTATAGTAAGAAAGGCTTGCAAAACATGAAATGCAACTAGTACTAACAGCTTATGACACTACTAAGCTATCTGAGGTCAACAAAAGTACGTATTATCGAGAAAATATTAGAAAATTTATGGATAATAGTATGAATGACATGCAAAAACATGAAATACTACTACTAATACTAGCAACTTACTGCAACATAAGGACACCTGAGGCCAATATAACTACGTTTTATCATGAAAAATGTCTGAAAATGTTGAAGGTATAGTAAGAAAGGCTTGCAAAACATGAAATGCAACTAGTACTAACAGCTTATGGCACTACTAAGCTATCTGAGGTCAACAAAAGTACGTATTATCGAGAAAATATTAGAAAATTTATGGATAATAGTATGAATGACATGCAAAAACATGAAATACTACTACTAATACTAGCAACTTACTGCAACATAAGGACACCTGAGGCCAATATAACTACGTTTTATCATGAAAAATGTCTGAAAATGTTGAAGGTATAGTAAGAAAGGATTGCAAAAACATGATAATATTACTATTACTAACAACGTACTACTCCACTAAGCCATCTGAGTTCAACAAAAGTATGTTTTACCAAGAAAATATTAGAAAATTTATAGATTTTAGTACAAATAGTTGCAAAAAACATGAAAATAGAACTACTACTAGCAACTCACTACAAGATAAGGACACCTGAGGCCAATACAACTACGTTTTATCAAGAAAATATCTAAAAATGTTGAAGGTATAGTAAGAAAGGCTTGCAAAAATATGATAATACTACTAGTACTAACAACTTATACGGAGTTCTGAAAGTGGAAGTTTATTAAATTATTAAGAAGGCTATTATTTCTTTGAAATATGCATTTACACAACAATTTCCATGTTTTTGATTTTATATTAACGAAGAATTTAAACATAGCTTCAATTAACTATTTTTCACAATCAAACTACGAGATTACATTTTATTGAACCAGAGAAATGTATGGTCATATGATTTTATTGTAAAAGCCACTATACTTTATAAAATTCCTTTTTCATGTTTCGTCTCCTTAACAATTCCTGAAAGTTTCAAATTAATATACCAAATCATACATGACTTTGGGCTTCATTACGGAGTTCTGAAAGTAAAAGTAAAATCTTTAGCGAGAAATAATAATAAAATTTAAACTTACATTAAGATCAGCAGCTTGCATGGTAGGTTCGGACATCGCTTGACGGGGGGTTGAGGCTTGTTGTGGCATTGACATGGAAGGGTAGGGCTTCTCTTGATTGGTGGTCATGATAGGGCCAGAATATTTGATGACTGTTCCTCTTGAAGGGCCGGCGACTTCACCGTCTTGTATGTGGAGCATAGATGGGTCAGCATATCTCCTCTGAAAGTAAAAGTCTATTAAATTATTAAGAAGGCTATTATTTCTTTGAAATATGCATTTACACTATAATTTTCATGTTTTGATTTTATATTAATGAAGAATTTAAACATAGCTTCAATTAGCTATTTTTCACAATCAAACTATGATATTACATTTTGCTGAACCAGAGAATTAGGTTTAGACTTTTATTAAAAGCCTAAACAAAAACTGAAATTGTAAAACAGCAAAATGTCGGTAACATGAGTTAATTGATTAGGTTTAGAATTTTATCAAAAGCCTTAATGGAAAATTAAAATTATGCAAAACAAAAAAAATGTCACTAGCGTCATTAAATTGGTTACCATTAACTCAGGAGCTATTCAAACGGGATCACTTGCGTGAATAGTAGACACTTTGTCCCTATTCCAGATCCACCGTTCAACTTCTCTCCAAATTCAGGGATCTTATCCCGCCGCCAGACACCAATTGTGGCAACTTCTACTGCAGCAACCAATAATTAGAACCCAAGCTCTAAAATTGGTCTCAATCAGAAACCCTTATCGCTGTCTAAATTCACCATGTGTAAAGATTTTCAAACAGAGGTCTTTATTCTACAAAGTTCAGGGAAGGTCTGACAATTTCATACGAACAAAAATTCATTCAATACGAAACTAGCCTATATTTCGGCTCTCCACCAAAACAGGTAATTAACCTTTTTCAATTCACACACAATTATGAAGTACAATCTCAGGATATAAATATCACGATGTGAAAATAAAAAAAGAAAAATGATAAACCAACACACCGGCCAGAGAGAGATGGCCAAATTATATCGAAGCATTATAAGCTAATCTAAATTTTACTCATTTGAGTAAGGGAAACAACCCCATTCTGCAATAGCAGAGCTAAAAAAAAGCTAACTGAGGAAGGGTTCTAGGCGTTTATCCCCCGGGAAATTTTTTTTCAAATCATGCCATACATATCCGTTTGAATAGACCCTCTCCTATCAGTATAATTCGATTCGAGTACCGGTTCGATTCGAACAGCAAACATTCTTTCTAGTCTTTAGACTTTTCAAGCATAATAAACTTGATTACGGTATGTAATTTGTAGGATCGGTGGTGTTTTCCTTCAAAAACTTTCTCGTACAGCTAACCGTTGATGTAAAACTATAAAACTAATTCATTTTAAATATTTGCAATTGGAATAAAAAGCAAATTCTGTGTGGACGTACTAGCTACCACAGACCCAGAAGGGCTGAATTCACATTTTAGAGACAAAAAGTGCACACACACACAAAAAAGCAAATATAATAGCAATTTAAAATCTCCCTTCCCCCCAAACTCAAAAATTTCTGGGGGGGCATATTTTCATCGTATTTTGAATATTTTCCTTTGGAAAACACTCCGAAAAGCCATATTAAGAGCTAAATTTGTGAGTTTTTCACTGACAATTCCTTTTTTTAGCCAAGCCTTTATAATCAAGGGAACATAGTTCATCGTCTTTTACATATTTTTGGTTGGAAAACACACCGAAAGGTCATATTATTTGAACTTACATCAAACGTTGGAGAGCATACATTTGAAGAACTATCCATTATTTTTATATATTGTTCTTTATTTCAGCTTATACTGATTTCTAAAACTTCAAAACCCTGAAATATACTGACCTAACGGTTATCTATTTGCGAAAATCGTACTATGTGACGCTCTTAGAACAATAATTACCTTTCTATCTATCACTTAACACTCGCGGGAATTACCACATCGCTCACGGGGAAAGGATTCAAAACAATACTTCTTACATCATATAGTCTAATTGCAGATTAAAACCAGAAAAGAACAGAAACGCATAAAAATAAGAAAAAAAGGGGATTGCAACCAATCATATGCAGAGCGCTAGTGCTGTCTAAGTAAAGAATGATGTGGGACACAACATGTTGTTTTGGTTTTTTCTACATAGCCGGGCACTTCATATAGAAGGAGTCGTCACATAAACTTTGAAAAATGCTCATTTTCTGGAAATTAAAGTGGCTAATGCCCAATTCACAGGAGGGGGCATGAAAACTATGGTTTTTAACTATGATATGCAAGACTAGAAAGAAAAGTCTTTAGGAGTTGCCCCCTCCCCTTCCGCCTCAACCCTCGCTCTTGAAATCCCCACACCCCCTGCCCCCAAACTCAAATTTTCCAGAGGATTTTAAACCCCCCCCCCAAGTAAAGAATGATGTGGGACACGACATGTTGTTTTGTTTTTTTCTACATAGCCGGACACTTCATATAGAAGGAGTCGTCACAGAAACTTTGAAAAAGGCTCATTTTTTGGAAATTAAAGTGGCTAATGCCCAATTCACAGGAGGGGGCATGAAAACTATGGTTTTTAACTATGATATGCAAGACTAGAAAGAAAAGTCTTTAGGAGTTGCCCCTCCCCTTCCGCCTCAACCCTCGCTCTTGAAATCCCCACACCCCCTGCCCCCAAACTCAAATTTTCCAGAGGATTTTAAAATCCCCCCCCCCCAAACACAAAATTTCTAGGAACGTATTTTCATCATATTTAAATATTTTCCTTGGAAAACCTGCATGCCGAAGCGCTAGTGCTACCTAAGTAAAGAACGATGTGGGCACAATATGTTGTTTTTGGTTTTTTTCTTCATAGCCAGGGCACTTCGTATAGAAGGAATCGTCACAGAAACTTTGAAAAGGGCTCATTTGATTGGAAATTAAAGTGGATAGTGACCAATTCACAGGAGGGGGCGTGAAAACTATGGTTTTTAACTATGATATGCAAGACTAGAAAGAAAAGTCTTTAGGAGTGGGGTTGCCCATCGCCTCAACCCTCGCTCTTGAAATCCCCCCCTAAAGTTGAAGTTTAGTCTAAACTAGCATAACCACAAAATTACACAATATTGCATAGAAATACCAAAACCATAGATTAGGCTAGGTCAGGTTAGGTTAGAAGTTAGGTTTCTCCACGTTTAAGTTAGGTTAGATTAGGTTAGCTTATCATGAGCGCTCATGATAAGCTAACCTAATCTAACCTAACTTAAACGTGGAGAAACCTAACTTCTAACCTAACCTGACCTAGCCTAACCTATGGTTTTGGTATTTCTATGCAATATTGTGTAATTTTGTGGTTATGCTAGTTTAGACTAAACTTCAACTTTAGGGGGGGATTTCAAGAGCGAGGGTTGAGGCGATGGGCAACCCCACTCCTAAAGACTTTTCTTTCTAGTCTTGCATATCATAGTTAAAAACCATAGTTTTCACGCCCCCTCCTGTGAATTGGTCACTATCCACTTTAATTTCCAATCAAATGAGCCCTTTTCAAAGTTTCTGTGACGATTCCTTCTATACGAAGTGCCCTGGCTATGAAGAAAAAACCAAAAACAACATATTGTGCCCACATCGTTCTTTACTTAGGTAGCACTAGCGCTTCGGCATGCAGGTTTTCCAATGAAAATATTTAAATATGATGAAAATACGTTCCTAGAAATTTTGTGTTTGGGGGGGGGATTTTAAAATCCTCTGGAAAATTTGAGTTTGGGGGCAGGGGGTGTGGGGATTTCAAGAGCGAGGGTTGAGGCGGAAGGGGAGGGGCAACTCCTAAAGACTTTTCTTTCTAGTCTTGCATATCATAGTTAAAAACCATAGTTTTCATGCCCCCTCCTGTGAATTGGGCATTAGCCACTTTAATTTCCAAAAAATGAGCCTTTTTCAAAGTTTCTGTGACGACTCCTTCTATATGAAGTGTCCGGCTATGTAGAAAAAAACAAAACAACATGTCGTGTCCCACATCATTCTTTACTTGGGGGGGGGGTTTAAAATCCTCTGGAAAATTTGAGTTTGGGGGCAGGGGGTGTGGGGATTTCAAGAGCGAGGGTTGAGGCGGAAGGGGAGGGGGCAACTCCTAAAGACTTTTCTTTCTAGTCTTGCATATCATAGTTAAAAACCATAGTTTTCATGCCCCCTCCTGTGAATTGGGCATTAGCCACTTTAATTTCCAGAAAATGAGCATTTTTCAAAGTTTATGTGACGACTCCTTCTATATGAAGTGCCCGGCTATGTAGAAAAAACCAAAACAACATGTTGTGTCCCACATCATTCTTTACTTAGACAGCACTAGCGCTCTGCATATGATTGGTTGCAATCCCTTTTTTTCTTATTTTTATGCGTTTCTGTTCTTTTCTGGTTTTAATCTGCAATTAGACTATATGATGTAAGAAGTATTGTTTTGAATCCTTTCCCCGTGAGCGATGTGGTAATTCCCGCGAGTGTTAAGTGATAGATAGAAAGGTAATTATTGTTCTAAGAGCGTCACATAGTACGATTTTCGCAAATAGATAACCGTTAGGTCAGTATATTTCAGGGTTTTGAAAATTTAGAAATCAGTATAAGCTGAAATAAAGAACAATATATAAAAATAATGGATAGTTCTTCAAATGTATGCTCTCCAACGTTTGATGTAAGTTCAAATAATATGACCTTTCGGTGTGTTTTCCAACCAAAAATATGTAAAATACGATGAACTATGTTCCCTTGATTATAAAGGCTTGGCTAAAAAAAGGAATTGTCAGTGAAAAACTCACAAATTTAGCTCTTAATATGGCTTTTCGGTGTGTTTTCCAAAGGAAAATATTCAAAATACGATGAAAATATGTCCCCCCCCCAGAAATTTTTGAGTTTGGGGGGAAGGGAGATTTTAAATTGCTATTATATTTGCTTTTTTTTGTGTGTGCACTTTTTGTCTCTAAAATGTGAATTCAGCCCTTCTGGGTCTGTGGTAGCTAGTACGTCCACACAAAATTTGCTTTTTATTCCAATTGCAAATATTTAAAATGAATTAGTTTTATAGTTTTACATCAACGGTTAGCTGTACGAGAAAGTTTTTGAAGGAAAACACCACCGATCCTACAAATTACATACCGTAATCAAGTTTATTATGCTTGAAAAGTCTAAAGACTAGAAAGAATGTTTGCTGTTCGAATCGAACCGGTACTCGAATCGAATTATACTGATAGGAGAGGGTCTATTCAAACGGATATGTATGGCATGATTTGAAAAAAAATTTCCCGGGGGATAAACGCCTAGAACCCTTCCTCAGTTAGCTTTTTTTTAGCTCTGCTATTGCAGAATGGGGTTGTTTCCCTTACTCAAATGAGTAAAATTTAGATTAGCTTATAATGCTTCGATATAATTTGGCCATCTCTCTCTGGCCGGTGTGTTGGTTTATCATTTTTCTTTTTTTATTTTCACATCGTGATATTTATATCCTGAGATTGTACTTCATAATTGTGTGTGAATTGAAAAAGGTTAATTACCTGTTTTGGTGGAGAGCCGAAATATAGGCTAGTTTCGTATTGAATGAATTTTTGTTCGTATGAAATTGTCAGACCTTCCCTGAACTTTGTAGAATAAAGACCTCTGTTTGAAAATCTTTACACATGGTGAATTTAGACAGCGATAAGGGTTTCTGATTGAGACCAATTTTAGAGCTTGGGTTCTAATTATTGGTTGCTGCAGTAGAAGTTGCCACAATTGGTGTCTGGCGGCGGGATAAGATCCCTGAATTTGGAGAGAAGTTGAACGGTGGATCTGGAATAGGGACAAAGTGTCTACTATTCACGCAAGTGATCCCGTTTGAATAGCTCCTGAGTTAATGGTAACCAATTTAATGACGCTAGTGACATTTTTTTTGTTTTGCATAATTTTAATTTTCCATTAAGGCTTTTGATAAAATTCTAAACCTAATCAATTAACTCATGTTACCGACATTTTGCTGTTTTACAATTTCAGTTTTTGTTTAGGCTTTTAATAAAAGTCTAAACCTAATTCTCTGGTTCAGCAAAATGTAATATCATAGTTTGATTGTGAAAAATAGCTAATTGAAGCTATGTTTAAATTCTTCATTAATATAAAATCAAAACATGAAAATTATAGTGTAAATGCATATTTCAAAGAAATAATAGCCTTCTTAATAATTTAATAGACTTTTACTTTCAGAGGAGATATGCTGACCCATCTATGCTCCACATACAAGACGGTGAAGTCGCCGGCCCTTCAAGAGGAACAGTCATCAAATATTCTGGCCCTATCATGACCACCAATCAAGAGAAGCCCTACCCTTCCATGTCAATGCCACAACAAGCCTCAACCCCCCGTCAAGCGATGTCCGAACCTACCATGCAAGCTGCTGATCTTAATGTAAGTTTAAATTTTATTATTATTTCTCGCTAAAGATTTTACTTTTACTTTCAGAACTCCGTAATGAAGCCCAAAGTCATGTATGATTTGGTATATTAATTTGAAACTTTCAGGAATTGTTAAGGAGACGAAACATGAAAAAGGAATTTTATAAAGTATAGTGGCTTTTACAATAAAATCATATGACCATACATTTCTCTGGTTCAATAAAATGTAATCTCGTAGTTTGATTGTGAAAAATAGTTAATTGAAGCTATGTTTAAATTCTTCGTTAATATAAAATCAAAAACATGGAAATTGTTGTGTAAATGCATATTTCAAAGAAATAATAGCCTTCTTAATAATTTAATAAACTTCCACTTTCAGAACTCCGTATAAGTTGTTAGTACTAGTAGTATTATCATATTTTTGCAAGCCTTTCTTACTATACCTTCAACATTTTTAGATATTTTCTTGATAAAACGTAGTTGTATTGGCCTCAGGTGTCCTTATCTTGTAGTGAGTTGCTAGTAGTAGTTCTATTTTCATGTTTTTGCAACTATTTGTACTAAAATCTATAAATTTTCTAATATTTTCTTGATAAAACATACTTTTGTTGACCTCAGATGGCTTAGTGGAGTAGTACGTTGTTAGTAATAGTAATATTATCATGTTTTTGCAATCCTTTCTTACTATACCTTCAACATTTTCAGACATTTTTCATGATAAAACGTAGTTATATTGGCCTCAGGTGTCCTTATGTTGCAGTAAGTTGCTAGTATTAGTAGTAGTATTTCATGTTTTTGCATGTCATTCATACTATTATCCATAAATTTTCTAATATTTTCTCGATAATACGTACTTTTGTTGACCTCAGATAGCTTAGTAGTGCCATAAGCTGTTAGTACTAGTTGCATTTCATGTTTTGCAAGCCTTTCTTACTATACCTTCAACATTTTCAGACATTTTTCATGATAAAACGTAGTTATATTGGCCTCAGGTGTCCTTATGTTGCAGTAAGTTGCTAGTATTAGTAGTAGTATTTCATGTTTTTGCATGTCATTCATACTATTATCCATAAATTTTCTAATATTTTCTCGATAATACGTACTTTTGTTGACCTCAGATAGCTTAGTAGTGCCATAAGCTGTTAGTACTAGTTGCATTTCATGTTTTGCAAGCCTTTCTTACTATACCTTCAACATTTTCAGACATTTTTCATGATAAAACGTAGTTATATTGGCCTCAGGTGTCCTTATGTTGCAGTAAGTTGCTAGTATTAGTAGTAGTATTTCATGTTTTTGCATGTCATTCATACTATTATCCATAAATTTTCTAATATTTTCTCGATAATACGTACTTTTGTTGAGCTCAGATGGCTTAGTAGTGCAGTGAGTTGTTAGTACTAGTAATATTATCATGTATTGGAGTGGGAAAAATATTATTTCTAAGAAAAATTTGTGGTTTGGGGGGGGGGTGTGGTGGTGGTGGTAAAGGGATGTCTTAGAGTAGTTATAGTGCTACACGGTGGGCTGAATTGCTTGCGAAAGCCCGAATGAATGACATGAAACTAAAATTTTTAGCGAGAAATGTTGGAAAAGTGTTTTTGGGGGGATGGGATGATGAGAGGCGATGTCTTAGAGTATTTATAGTGTAACATTGTGAGGTGAACTGTTTAGAGTATCTAACAATAGTAAAGAAAAAATGGTAGTGTTCTCTGTTTTCAAAGGGGGGGGATGTGTGGAGAGCTGGTGCTAGTGTGAAAACAGTGTCGTAGTGCCATTCCGCTCTGGACCATAAGTATAGTTTTTTATCGGTTTGGACATCTACTCTTCTCACATAGGGATGCTCTGACGTTAGAGTGTTGCTGAAGAAACTCAAAGATAATATTCTTATTATTACTACCTTTAGATTATCTCGAGCGAGACCGTTTTTAGCCTCTTTTATCATCTAGCCGAACCCTGGATTCCGTCTCCTCGGAATGATTCAACAGTGAGCAAACAACCTGAATCGCGTTCGGATGATCGGATTCCGTCCCTGGGATGAGACAATACTGACCAAACTCCCCCACATCGCGCGGGGTGGGTGGGAACAAGAATTTTCCCTTTGTATGTTTTGATATTTTTGCTGAAAAATGTGCCATGGGTTGCGACAGGGTTGATATAAACCGTACGGTGGATTGGACACTCCCTCGGCGGAGACCCCCCCCTTTTTTCCAGAAATTGGACATTAATCACGTCCGGGCTTTTACAAGGACATTAAATCTCGTACAGGCTTTTACCAAGGACGTTAAAACTCATACAGGTTTTCACCAAGGACATTGAATCTCATAGAGGTTTTTACCAAAGACATTAAATCTCGTACAGGCTTTTACCAATGACATTAAAGCTCCCCCATATGTAAATATCCCATATCCACTTAATTGTTGAATCTTAGACATGAAAATTAAGGATATAATGAAAAATATTAAGTAATCCTGTTTATTACATTTATAGGAAACCCCTGAGTACATTCAAGAAGGTCAAACCATTCCGGCGAGCTTTTTTAATATAGTGCGCATGATGGAGATAATGTATGGGCCGAGTGGGAGCTCACAAGAAGTGATGAGCTTCTTCTTTGTCATGCTGGCGCCGATTCTACAGATTGTATTATGGAAGTTCATTATACTGAGGATGGGCTATCATATACTTCAGATGATTTGGTGAGAAGGGGACCTTCGGGTCGACTCTGTGTCGAAGATGACGAGCGGTTATATGATGACATGCCCCCTCTGAGTAATATAATGATAATAGAAGATGATGATATTCAAGTAATTGAACCTGACATTATATATTTAAAAACTGTTATAAATATTGATCTGTCAAATAAATAGAAATTAGAAGAATGAATTTATTTAAATAGCATGGATAAAAAAGGAAATGTTGATTTCTTAAGAAAAAAAATTACACAGCTAACTTCTACGAATTTTTTTTATCTTTGATAGAAAACTTGGTTGTGGACTGAGAACACTCTAAGGGGTGATCTAATCAATCTGAACTATTCATGTACAGAAGTCTCTGCTGGTATCCTTACTCTATGCATATCGAGTATGAGAAAATTAAAATAGCAGAAACAAATTTATTGTATGATTATGCTATAAAACTTATCAAGCATATCAAAAATGAGATTTATCGTAAAATGGTATATGAGAACACTTCCACCATGGTTTCCGTTGTTTAAAATCCTTTTCGTAGAATGAGCTCTTATGTTGTCTTTTAAAGGGCCACTTTTTCTCTTCTCTTAGATCATGTTCATCACAATAATCCGAGTTATATCTTGCTTTATATACATTTTTCATTGGGTTTTCACTGCTGTCTTTTACACTATAGAGAAAGCCCTCTTTTACCAGTCTCTTCTTTTGATCTTCCTTTTCTATCATATCAATCCTTCTTTTATGTGAACATACTTGCAACCGGTATAAATTTCTCTCCATGTCACATGTAATTTTTCTTCTCGTTTCCTCCAGATTCTTCTCATCTGTCTCTGCCTCTATGCTGTCTAAACACGCAGTAGGTTCATGAGAATGTTCAAAATCATGAAAATGTCCTTTACAAATAGAACAGTTGCAATAAAAGGATGTTTCTAACTCAACTTGTTCACTCATATTATTACACTGCTAACTAAAAACTTAGTGAATTCTATTCACAGACTAATAAAACTATAGCAAAAATCCTTTCCTTATATTCACTCCGCCGCTAATATGTAAGCAAGCCCTCTGATTGGCTGAGAAGGGGGATGCATCCGACTCGCTGATTGGCTGAGAAGGAAACACGTGATCTAACTGTTTCCTGGAAACTCATAACATTTGCCTCGAGCAACAACAACAAATACTATTTCTGGATCATAACATTCTCCCCTAGCGTGCCAAAAACAATAAACTCTTTCCTGGATCATAACATTTGCATCGAGCAACAACAACAAATACTATTTCTGGATCATAACATTCTTCCCAGGCACTTGGCCAAAAACAACAAATACTCTTTCCTAGATCATAACATTCTCCCATAGCGGACACTTGGCCAAAAACACACCTGGAGAAAGAGACCTTGGAGAAAGAGGTCATTGACACTGTCCCCATTAAACTATGTAAAAAAGTTGTAGGTGGCAGCAGGGGTGAGGGTCACGAGTAGCACCTCCCTCTCTACTAACGAACCATACAAAGAATTATCTTGAGCACCGAAAAATTATTATAGCACCGAAAATGGGTGTGTAGCAAGCATATTTGGGTAATTGTAGCACTTTAGAAACTGATCGTGGAGGCAACTATGGTCTGGACCACCAGCGGAGTGTTTCTGACTGATATTTCCCAGCAATAAACTCAAAATATTACGCTCGTGACTTACAAGAAAACTTTACAATTTCAAATGAATTGTATTTTTGATAATCTTTCAGGATCATGACTGACAATTATTAATGCAATTTAATTGAGAAAATCTGAATAGGGCAATGGGAGCGTAGTCAATGTTCAAATAGCTGCCTTTTACAGCTGAATAATTTAAAATAATGCTTTCCAAAAAAAAAAAATCAAAGGAAAGTAAAGAACCATAATCGAAACTAAGACGAGTAGAAAAAAGTCATATAATAATTAAAACTTTAAACCAACATAAACTTTTTTTTTTCAATAAAGGATAAATAACATTCTGGCCTTTAGTTGATTTAGAGGGGCTGTAGACTTCTTCTTGTTTATGGGAATTAATCTTGGTTTTAAGCCTGACTTCATTTGTTTTAATTTGTGCCCGTTTTAAGATCCCTCTATTAATGTATTAATTAAAAAAAACTTTTTCCACAAAATAAGTTTTTCAAAGAAAAGTAAAGAACTCCATTAAGCCAAAAATGAGCAAAAATAAAATCGAATAATCTACCAAGCGTGAAACTACCACAAATCAGCATCGATAAATAAATGAAACCCAAAACAAACAGAAATTACAATAAATAACCCAGTCAAACTCAAAACGAGCAGAAATTAACATGAGTAAGGCTTAAAACCCCTATGCCTTCCCAAGGCCATAACATAATTTCCTGAATTTTAAACTGCATGGAGCAAAATGGCTATCTAAAAATTTTGAATGGATTTGTTTGGGGAAATGGTTGGCGTGGAAGGGATGATAGTCGCTCTCCAATCACTTTCAATTACTAAAAATGGCCCTAGCCCTTTCAATTTCCAATTAAATGTGCCCTTTTGAAGTTTCTACGACAAAACATTCAATAAAAATCTTATATGCCCCCAGGACATAACTAACAACAATTGCCCTGAGTGCTGGGGGGGGGGGGTTCATTCTCAAAGACTTAATTTCCAGAACTTTCTACTACGTTGAACAAAATGGCTATCTGAAAATTTTGATTGGATGTGTTTGGAGGAATGGTGGGCAAGAGAGGGGGGTTAGTTGCCCTTCAATCACTTTCGACTATTAAAAAGGGCACTAGCCATTTTAATTTCCAATCGAATGAGCCCTTTTTGAAGTTTCTACGACAACGTGTTCTATAAAAACCTTATATGCCCCCAAGGCGAAGCTTACCACCCTTGCCCTGAGGGCTGTGGAGGAGTGTCCTCCTCAAAAACATAATTTCTAACTGGAAATCAACAACGCTGAACAAAATGGCTATCTAAAAATTTTGATTGGATGTGTTTGGGGAAAAGGTGGGCGAGAGAGGGGGGTTAGTTGCCCTCATATCAATTTCGACTATTATAAAGGGCACTAGACCTTTGAAGTTCCAATCGAATGAGCCCATTTTCAAGTTTCTACGACAAAGATTTCAATAAAAACTTCAGAGCATAACTTATAACCCTTGCCCTGAAGACTGTGGGGGGAGTGTCCTGCTCAAAGGTATAATTTCCTAAACTTTACACTGCGTAGAACAAAATGTCTATCTCAAAATTTTGATTGAATGTGTTAGGGGAAATGGTGGGCCGTTGAAGGGGTGCTGGTTGCCTTCCAATTACTTACGACTATTAAAAAGGGCACTAGCCGTTTCAATTTCTAAGCGAATGAGCCCTTTTTGAAGTTTCTACGACAACGCGTTCTATAGAAACCTTATATGCCCCCAGGTCATAACTTAAAGCCCTTGCCCTGAGGGTTGTGAGGGGGTTGTCATCCTCAAAGACCTAATTTACAGAACTTAAAACGACGTTGAATAAAATGGCTATCTCAAAAGTTTGATTGGATGTGTTTGGGGAAAAGGTGAACCTGAGATGGAGGTTAGTTGCCCTCCAATCACTTTCGACTATTAAACAGGGCACTAGCCCTTTGAACTACCAATTGAATGAGCTCTTTTTGAAGTTTCTATGATAACGCGTTCTATAAAAACCTTATATGCCCACAGGGCATAACTTACAACCCTTGCCCTGAGGGCTGTGAGGGGGTTGTCATCCTCAAAGACCTAATAACGACGTTGAATAAAATGGCTATCTCAAAAGTTTGATTGAATGTGTTTGGGGAAATGGTGGGCGTAAGAGGGGGGTTAATCACTCTACTCACTTTCGACTATTAAAAGGGCAATTTCAATTTCCAATCAAATGAGCCCTTTTTGAAAATTATATCACAACTTTCTATACAAACTTTATATGCCCCCAGGCCATAACTTACAACCCTTGCACTGAGGGCTCTGAGGGGGTTATCATCCTAAAAGACCTTATTTCAATAACTTTCAACTACGTTGAACAAAATGGATATCTCAAATTTTGATTGGATGTGTTTAGGAAAATGGTGGTCGTGAGAGGGGCGTTAGTCGCTCTCTAATCACTTTCAACTATTAAAAAAGGCACTAGCCCTTTCAATTTCCAATTGGAATGAACCCTTTTCAAGTTTCTACGCTTTCAATAAAGACCTTATACGCCACCCAGGGCATAACTTACAACCCTTGTCCTGGGGGCTTTGGGGGGGGGAGAAGGGTTTTCATCCTTAAAGACCAAATTTCCAAAAATTTCAACTACGTTGAATAAAATGGCTATCTAAAATATTGATTGGATGTGCTTAGAGAAAAGATGAGCGTGAGAGGGGGGTTAGTTGCCTTCAAATCACTTTCGACTATTTAAAGGGCACTATCCCTTTGAATTTCCAATCGAATGAGTCCTTTTTCAAGTTTCTACGACAAATATTTCAATAAAAACCTTATATGCCCCCGGGAAATAACTTATAACCCTTGTCCTGAAGACTGTGGGGGGAGTGTCCTGCTCAAAGGTATAATTTCCAGAACTTTGAACTGCATGGAACAAAATGGCTATCTCAAAGCCTTTATTGGATGTGTTTGGGAAAATGGTGGGCGTGAGAGGGGCGTTAGTTGCTCTCCAATCACTTTCGACTATTAAAAAGTGCCATAGCCCTTTGAATTTTCAATCGAATGAGCCTGTTTTGAAGTTTCTACGACAACGCCTTCTATAAAGACCTTATATGTCCCCAGGGCATAACATATAACCCTTGTCCTGAGGGTTGGGGGGGAGTGTCCTCCTCAAAAATATATTTTCTATGTTGAAATCAACTACGCTGAACAAAATGGCTATCTCAAAACTTTTATTGGATGTGTTTGGGGGAATGATAGGCGTGAGGGGGGGGGGAGTTGCCCTCCAATCACTTTCGACTATTAAAAAGTGCCATAGCCCTTTGAATTTTCAATCGAATGAGCCTGTTTTGAAGTTTCTACGACAACGCCTTCTATAAAGACCTTATATGCCCCCAGGGCATAACTTAAAACCCTTGCTCTGAGGGCTCTAGGGGAGTGTCCTCCTCAAAAACATATTTTCTATCTGGAAATCAACGGCACTGAATAAAATGGCTATCTCAAAACTTTGATTGGATGGGTTTGGGGAAATGACGGGCATGGGGGGGGGCTAGTTGCCCTCCAATCACTTTCCAATATTAAAAAGGGCACTAGCCCTTTGAATTTCCAATCGAATGAGCCTTTTTTGAAGTTTCTACGACAACGCCTTCTATCAAAACCTTATATGCCCCCAGGGCATAACTTAAACCCTTGTTCTGAGAGTTGTGGGGGAGTGTCCTCCTCAAAACATATTTTCTATCTGGAAATCAACTACGCTGAATAAAATGGCTATCTCAAAATTTGGATTGGATGTGTTTGGGGGAATGATGGCGTAGAGGGGGGGGGATAGTTGCTCTCCAATCACTTTCGACTATTAAAAAGGGTACTAGCCCTTTGAATTTCCAATCGAAGGAGCCTGTTTTGAAGTTTCTACGACAACGCCTTCTATAAAAACCTTATATGCCCCAAGGGCATAACTTAAAACCCTTGCCCTGAGGGTTGTGGGGGAGTGTCCTCCTCAAAAACATATTTTCTATCTGGAAATCAACTACGCTGAACAAAATGGTTATCTCAAAATTTTGATTAAATATGTTTTGGCGAATGATGGGCGTGGGGAGGGGGCTAGTTTCCTTCCAATCACTTTCGACTATTAAAAAGGGCACTAGCCACTCCAATTTCCAATCGCATGAGCCCTTTTCGAAGTTTCTTCGACAGTTCTTTCGATACGAAGTGCCCGAGTATGGAGAAAACAAAAGTAAAAAAAAACACGTTGTGCCCACATCGTTCTTTACTTAGGCAGCGCTAGCGCGCTGCCTATGATATTGATTGGATGTGTTTGGAGAAAAGATGGGCGTGAGAGGGGGTTTAGTTGCCTTCAAATCACTTCCGACTATTGAAAAGGGCACTAGGCCTTTGAATTTCCAATCGAATGAGCCTGTTTTAAAGTTTCTACGACAACGCCTTCTATAAAAACCTTATATGCCCCCAGGGCCTAACTTAAAACCCTTGCCCGGAGGGTTGTGGGGGAGTGTCCTGCTCAAAAACATATTTTCTATCTGGAAATCAACTACGCTTAACAAAACGGCTATCTAAAATACTGATTGGATGTGTTTGGAGAACAGATGGGCGTGACAGGGGGGGGGGGGTTAATTGCCTTCAAATCACTTTAACTATAAAAAGGACACTAGCCCTTTGAATTTCCAATCGAATGAGCCCTTTTTCAAGTTTCTACGACAAAGATTTCAATAAAAATCTTATATAACCCCAGGGCATAACTTATAACCCTTGCCCTGAAAACTTTGGGGAGAGTGTCCTGCTCAAAGGTATAATTTCCTGAACTTTGAACTGCGTGGAACAAAATGGCTATCTCAAATTCTTTATTGGATGTGTTTGGGGAAATGGTGGGAGTGGAAGGGGTGTTAGTTACTTTCCAATCACTTTTGACAATTCAAAATGACACTAGCCATTTCAATTTCCAATCGAATGAGCCGTTTTTGAAGTTTCTACGACAATGCGTTATATATAAACCTTATATCCCCCCTGGGCATAATTTAAAACCCTTGCCCTGAGGGTTATGGGGGGTGGGTGTCATCCTCAAAGACCTAATTTCCAGAACTTAAAACTACGTTGAATAAAATGGCTATCTCAAAGTTTTGATTAGATGTGTTTGGGGAAAAGGTGGGCGTGAGAGGCGGGTTAGTTGCCCTCTAATCACTTTCGACTATTTAAAAGGGCACTAGCCCTTTCAATTTCCAATCGAATGAGCCTTTTTAAAGTTTCTACGACAACGCCTTCTATAAAAAACCTTATATTCCCCCAGGGCATAACTTATAACCCTTGCCCTAAGGGCTTGCCCTAAGCGGGACTGTCCTCAAAAACATAATATCTATCTGGAAATCAACTACGCTGAACAAAATGACTACCTCAAAATTTTGATTGGATGTGTTTCAGAAATGGTGGGCCAGGAAGGGGTGTTAGTCAACTTCCAATAAGTTTCGACTATTAAAAAGGGCACAAGCCACTCCAATTTCCAATTGAATGAGCGCTTTTCGAAGTTTCTACGACAACTTCTTCGATACGAAGTGCCCTGCTCTAAAGGAAAAAATTAATAAATAATACATTGTGTCAACATCGTTCTTATATGCCCCCAGGGCATAACTTAAAACTCTTGTCCTATTGACTGTCTGGGAGTGTCCTCCTCTTTACTTAGTCCCCGTTTCTTGTCTCGTTCTCGAGTGTCCCCGTTCTTTACTTAGGTAGCGCTATCGCGCTGCCTATGATTTATGCAACAACTTTCTATATAAACCTTATATACCCCCAGGACATAACTAAAAAACCCTTGGACTGAGGGCTCTGAGGGGGCTATCATCCTAAAAGACCTAATTTCCAGAACTTTCAACTATGTTGAACAAAATGGATATCTCAAAATTTTGATTTGATGTGTATTGGAAAATGGTGGGCGTGAGAGGGGCGTTAGTCGCTATCCAATCACTTTGAACTATTAAAAAGGCACTAGCCCTTTCAATTTCCAATTGAATGAGCTCTTTTGAAGTTTCTACGACAGCGCTTTCAAGAAAAACTTTATATGCCCCAGGGCATAACTTACAACCCTTGCACTGAGGGCTCTGAGGGGGTTATCATCGTAAAAGACCTAATTTCCAGAACTTTCAACTATGTTGAACAAAATACATATCTCAAAATTTTAATTCGATGTGTGTTGGGAAAATGGTGCGCGTGACAGGGGCGTTAGTCGCTATCCAATCACTTTCAACTATTAAAAAAGTCACTAACCCTTTCAATTTCCAATTGAATAAGCCCTTTTGAAGTTTCTACGACAACACTTTCAATAAAAACGTTACATGTCCCCAGGGCATAACTTACAACCCTTGCCCTGAGGGCTGCGGGGGGAGGGGTTGTCATCCTTAAAGACCTAATTTCCAAAACTTTCAACTACGTTGAATAAAATGGCTATCTAAAAATTTTGATTGGATGTGCTTGGGGAAAAGGTGGGCGTGAGAAGGGGGTTAGTTGCCCTCAAATCACTTTCGACTATTAAAAAGGGTACTAGCCCTTTGAATTTCAAATCGAATGAGCCCTTTTTCAAGTTTCTACGACAAAGATTTCAATAAACACCTTATATGCCCCTGGGCATAACTTCCCTGAGGGTTGTGGGGGAATGTCCTCCTCAAAAATATGTTTTCTATCTGGAAATCAACTACGCTGAACAAAATGGCCATCCCAAATTTTGATTGGATGTGTTTGGGGGAATGATGGGCGTGGGGGAGGGGGGGGTAGTTGCCCTTCAATCACTTTCGACTATTAAAAAGGGTACTACCCCTTTGAATTTCCAATCGAATGAGCCTGTTTTGAAGTTTCTACGACAATGCCTTCTATAAAAACCTTATATGCCCGCAGGGCATAACTTAAAACCCTTGTCCTTAGGGTTTGGGGGAGTGTCCTCCTCAAAAACATATTTTCTATCTGGAAATCAACTACGCTGAACAAAATAGCTATCTCAAAATGTTGATTGGATGTGTTTAGGGGAATGATGGGCGTGGGGGGGGGATAGTTGCCCTCCAGTCACTTTCAGCTATTAAAAAGGGCACTAGCCACTCCAATTTCCAATCGAATGAGCCCTTTTCGAAGTTTCTACGACAACCCCTTCGATACGAAGTGCCCGGGTATGGGAGAAAAAAAAAACACATTGTGCCCACATCGTTCTTTACTTAGGCAGCGCTAGCGCGCTGCATATGACAGCTGAAAATTATGGTGATTATTATTATTTTTTTTTGTCTCCATTGAGGCTATCTTGGTTCTGAAATTTAATTGAGGTGTCTGCCAGCCCTAAAAAAAAAAAAAAAAAAAAAAAAAAAAAAAAAAAAAAAAAAAAAAAAAAAAAAAGAAAAAAAAAAATCACGCTTAAATTCGATACAACCACATTTTTCTTCAAGTGTAGTGTCCATGCTCAAATCTCCGAGGTTCAGTCTACTTACTCTAGAAGTTCCAGACTAGTCGCAGTAAAACTATGTTTTGGCCCATTTTGAGGTTTTAGGAATCAATACAGTTCATTTTGTTTAGTTATATAACCATAATATATAGTATTTGTCATTTTTATGTTTGTATCACTAGCAAACTAGTGCAAATAAACCGACTGGTGATATCTCACTGTGTTTTTAGGTTTGTGCAAAAGTAGCTAATTACTAAAAACAAAAAACCCACGAATAAGAAGCAAGAAATCCTTGTCTTCATACCGTATAATATATGCTAAAATGCTTGATGTTTCTATCGCACAAAATTTCTTACACTGTTTCGTTTTTTCAGTAAAACTCATTTTTTAGTCCCAAAAACATAAGAATATATCATCAGGTAGGTTAATCTGCATTAGAGAGGAAGTAAACCAATAATATTTACTCGTTTAAGTTTCAACTTCGCTCTTTACTTTAAGTAATAAGAACTAGGCTAACCCGTCTCTGAAGATGTTTGCAAGAAACCAACAAAAAGATTATTTACCAACATAGAAATATTGGCTGTCACCGAATTTCAATCAATGTTTAAAGCAAAGAAAATAGTCATTTTTCTTAGCTGCATTATGAGTTTTTGAATATTGCGCTTAAAATCCTCCAACTATTTTCTCCTACATCAATTTGTTAAAGACGAATAAGTAAAGAAAATAATAATGTTAAGCAACAAAATCAGCAAAAGAAAAAGCCCAGGGCTATTTTCGATGCATATGGGGCAGGAGGGTTGGGATGCGGTTATACTGGAGAAAATTTCTAAAACTCTTATAGAGAAATTCACTGAAGACAGTTAAGTATAAATTGTGTTTTTACATAATTTAATTAGAAAGGAATCTTGGATCAAGATTACTAACGTGGTAGAGTCATTGCAGCAATCCTTTTAGCGGTAAACTCATTTAATCTTCATTTGATGAACAATAAAGTACGTAATAGCATCAGTGGTCTCTTAAACGCGAATCCCCCTTTCCCTCCACGCACCAACAAAAGTTGGCGACAATCTCTAACCACAGAGGGGGTCAGAAATAGAATTGAAACAGAAATTAAAAACCAGTTATCAACTTGGATGTTATTTTTCACATATAACTTAGGTAATAAAGTTGGATACTATATTTATAGTATAGGATCTGTCAAGAGAACATGGCTTCAAGAACAAAAAGCTTCTTGTTTTATTTCCAAATTAGGGGTTAATAAACTTTTTTTCTTACAGACCGGGAAAATAAAAGTGTTTGCTAACCAAAAAACTGTTAGCTAACAATTGTCAAAAACGTATTAATTGGGGCGGGGAGTAAAAAAAAAAATAATACATAATACAAGCTCAGAGAAGAATTCAATATAGTCTGCTCAGCAGGGTTGCCACTTGGCCGGTTTTTTTGGTGCCACTTTGGGTGGCAAAACCAGTGTCAATTTTGTATAAAAAGTGTCATTTCAAAAATTTGCCGCTCGCGACGCTTCGCGTCGCTCGCGCTCATTTAACCAACAAGCTTTTGTTTTATTGAAAAAAATCGCCAATCCGCTTGGGATCATCCCCGCGTGTTTTCCTCTATCTTTAAATTCTCCAACATTAAATGCCGGATTTAATGCCATCTATCAAACTAAAAAAACGAAATTTGATTTTACTTAGTCGGTGCTGATTTCCGGCTTTGTGCAGCACCTCCACTCTTGTCAAGTTTCCAGCCCCCTCCTAAAAAACCGCTAAATACAAATGGTAATTACTGTATAAAATGGGAACTCGTCCAACAGAGTACTTTCCTCTCTTTTTTTCTGAGCAGTCTTTATTCTTAGCGTGAAAAAGGAACAGAAAAAGAAAAGAGGGAAAAACCTTCAGGTTTTTTTTCTTTTGAGAAAACGGAAAAAAGGGGACAGCCAATAGCTCCGTATTCATTTAGAGTTTTTTATCCAGTTTTTCCATAAAATGGACTATCTGGATTATTACAGTGCATTCAGACGCTTGAAACTTTTCCTTTCTCCGAAAATGTTGAAGAGAATGCCACGAACATAAGATCGTAGCTATTGATGACCCTATGATAAACACAACTAATAGTGGTTCAGACTCTAACTCTTTCAAATAATTTATTTGGCAAAAACTAGTGAAAAAACAAAATAAGACAGCTATGTCATCTAATCTATTAATCACAACCTGAATAGAATAAGTTTCACGAAAACTCTCCGCCACTCCCAGTAAATTTTTCTTACGATGTTTCCATGGACTAGGCATAGGAACAGTCAACTAGCATTTTAAGTATCAATATGAAAGCACCTTTATAATAAAAAAACGAGCATTTAGTGTATTAGCGTGAAAGCCCATTTACAATCAAATATTAGTGGGAATAAATAACTAAATGAGGAAGTGCGTCCAAATTCAAATTATGTAATGATGTAACATAAATTTAAGTACAAAAAAAGTGAAATTAGATTGTGATTTTGCTAATGATTGCATAGGATTAAAGATAATGGAAGTTTTGGTATAAATTTTTTTTCTAGAATGATGGTTATGTATGAATTTCATTGGTCCTTGCCAAGAGTTCAAGAAAAATATGAAAAGTATGAACGGAAATGTTAGAGCGCCTTTTTGCTTCACTGGCCCAGTCACTGAAGATGGTCACTAGATATTCTTGTGGTGGACACCAGTGAGACTCAGTGGATGTTTTTGCGATTTGCTGAGTCGTTGTGTAATGTCACCAGTGAGCTTTTCAGTCACTGGGCTTCAAGAGCTCCAGTCACGGAAATCGATGAAAGATGGGCAAAGTTATGCAGTCACTAGGTCCAGTGACTGGTTAACATAGTAACAGCTATTAACATAGTTGGCGCAAATATACACTACTTAGCTTTTCTTGCTCTTTTCTTCTTTGACCTTTTGACTTGTAGTCAAGCCTCAACGAATAAAACATAAAATTGAATTCGGACCCACTCAAGAATTGCAAACTGCTTGACTGACTTATCGTCTATGAGCCTACAAATTCATTGCAACAACAGAAAATAGTTGAACTAAACAACTGAAGGCTTCTCCACCACATTGCAGTTAAATGTCTATCTCTGTCCACTTCATTGCCAAGTATTTCGTACCGAAGATCACTGGATGATCTTCGCTTATCAGTGATAAGATAAGAATATAAAAATTTCTCCCACACAGATAGAGACAAACACGTTTATGTTTTTTCACCGCACAGAAAGATTCTTGCATCCAATAATTGCCCGAGCGCGGAGTTAAGATAAGAATCTTAACTGACAGAAAAAGGATATCGATGCATATCTACATTGACAGTTTCTCCCTCCGGTTTTTTGTCTGAAAAAATTCTTTTTTGTAAAATAGTGCTACTTAGCAAAAAAAGTGCACTTTGCTAAAAAGTGTCCTAATAGTGGTCAGGCAAGGCCGTAATCCAGGGGGGGGCGGGGGGGTACCCAGTTTGAACCCCCCCCCCCCCGAAAATTTTGACCGACTCGAAAATAAGTCGAAAATTAGTAAATCCCCAAAAAAAGTCAAAAATTAGTAAAACCCCACCTGAACAAAAATCCTGGATACGGCCCTGGCAGTGTCAGGTGTCCCAAAAAGTGCCATTTCTAAAAAAAAGTGTCAAATGTGACACTAAAGTGTCACCGCGGCAACCCTGCTGGCTCAGCAAGCCTGTCCTTGAAGGCATGTGTAAGAAATTGATAAAAATAATTGAACCCTTAGCCATCTCTCTGCGATTTTCCGGTAGCCTGCTAGCTTGGGCAAAAAAGGGGGATATCCGTTACGATGGATTACATTCATGCTAAAGTAGGTTTCCTTCGTTTTTGAAGGTGGGCTATAGTAAACCTTTCTCAATGGGTTTAAGATAATAGCAATTTCAAAGATATACTTTTGATTTTGACTTGATGTCACGTTATTTTTTAAGGGTTTGTGGATTTTTCCTGGAAGTTAGAAAAATTTGTATCTATGATTTAAACTTTTATTCTGTCAAACCCGTATTATTGTTGCCTTTTCTGAATTAGCATCAAGTGGTTATTTTTTACTAACCGGTTTCTTGGCAAAACACCTTGTTAAAAAACAAATTTGATTAGTATCACCCTCGGTTCGCTGTTTACTAGGTGTACTGCTACTATTGCAGTATTTCTTATATTTGCTAGCCTTCTACAAAGTGCAAATGACACTAAAAAGTGTGGTCATGATTCCATATGGCACTTTACTCAGCCGCTATAAATACAAGTTTATAGAAAGATTTAAACATAAGCATACTTGTCTGAGTTATTAAATTCTCTCTACGATCTTCCAGTAGCCTGCTAGCACTGGCAATAAAAAAAATAGAGAAAGAAAGGAACATTACAGCTCACCATGCACAAAAAAGCCATTTCCTTTTCAAAATATGATGGCGTTCAAAACTAAATACAGTTATTTACTTCTGAATTATTGTTAACTGGGATATATTCAACAATATACACTTTTTTTTTTAGTGAAACGGTTTAACAACTACCGTTCGCTATGAGGCATGGTTTGTTCTTTCTACATCCTTTGCCAATCTCAAAATTTTTCGCTTACTAGTGTTTTGGCACTATCCGGCGTAATAGCGCTGCCTAAGTAAGAATGATGTTGCCACAATGCTTAACTTTTTTTCCTTTTAGACCCGGGCACTTCGTATAGAAGGAGTTGGCTTTTGGCTTAGAGACTTCGAAAAGGAGCTCATTCGATTGGAAATTGAAAGGGCTTCGACTTTTAATAGCCAAAAGTGACTGCAGGGCAAACCAGTCCCCCCCCCACCCCACGTCCATCCTTTCTCGAAACATATCCCATCAAAATTTTTAGATAGCCATTTTTGTTCAGCGTAGTTGAAAGATCCGGAAATTATGTCTTTGAGGATGACAACCCCCCCCCCCCACAACCTTCAAGGCAATGATTTTAAGTTATGCCCTTGGGGCATATAAGGTTCTTATAGAAAGGGTGGTCGTATAAACTTCGGAGGGGGCTCATTGGTTTGGTAATCAGAAGTTCTAATGCTCTTTTTAAAAGTCAAAGTGATCAAGGGGCAGCTACCCCCCCCCCACACACACCAAACACACGTCGTATTTTCCCAAAATACATCTGATGGAAATTTTAGATGGTCATTTTATTCGAATTAGTCCAAAGATATAAACAAGGCTTTTGGGGTTGAAACAAGCCCCCAGAGCTTGGGGGCAAGGGTGTAAGTTATGCCCCCGGGCATTTAAGGTTCTTATGGAAAGGGCTGTTGTATGAACTTTAGAGGAGGCTCATTTGGTTGAAAATTGGAAGTTCTAGTTCCCTTTTAAGGGTCAAAAGTGATGGAGTGCATTTAGCCCCCCCCCCCTCCTCGTCTATTTCCATTTCCACCGAATGCGTCTGATTGAAATTGTGAGACAACCATTTTCTTCAATATAGTCCAAAGAACATATAACAATGCCTCCAGGGTTGATAAACCCCCCCCCCCCCAGAGTCCTGGGGCAAGGGTTGTAAGTCCATTCCCAAATAAGATTTTTGGGGAATGGGTGGTCCTATAATATTCAGATGGGGTTCATTTGATTTGAAATTGGAAGTTATAGTGCCCTTTTTAAGAGTCAAAACTGATTTGAGAGCAAATAGACCCCCTACGGCCATCATTTCCTCAACACACATCCAATCAAAATTTTGAGATAGCAATTTATTCAGCGTAGGTGAAGGGTCTGGAAATTATGTCTTTGAGGATTACCCCCCCCCCCCCTCCACAACCCTCAGGGCAAGGGATGTAAGTTATGACCGGGGGAAAATAAGGTTTTCACAAAAAGGGTGGTCGTATATAATTTGGAGGGTGCCCATTGGATCGATAATCGGAAGCTCTTGTGCTCTTTTTAAGAAGCAAAGTGATCAGAGGACAGCCCCCCCCCCCACAAGTCGTGTTTTCCCGAAATGCATCCAAGAAATTTTGAGACAGCCATTTTATCCAAAATAGTCCAGATCATTTAAGAAGCAATTTGGACTTGATGCGAACCACCTGAGCCTATGGGCAAGGGTTTTAAGCTATAACTCGGGGGGCATTTAAGGTTCTTATGGAAGGGATGGTTGCATAGACTTTAGAGGTGGCTAGTTTGGTTGAAAATTGGAAGATCTAGTTCCTTTTTAAGAGTAAAAAATGATCGAGGGCAAACTATACCCCCCCCCCACCCCAACTACCCCTTTTTCACCAAACGCATCTCATTGAATTGTGAGATAGCCATTTTGTTCAAAATAGTCCAAAGTACATACAACAATGCTCCAGGATTGACATAACCCTCCAGAGCCCTGGGGCAAGGGCTGTAAGTTATGCCTGGGATCATGTACGGTTCTAATGGAATGGGTGGTCGTGTAAACTTCAGATGGGGCTCATTTGATATGAATTGGAAGTTATATGCCCTTTTAAGAGACAAAAGTGATTTGAAAGCAATCAGCCCCCCCCCACACGCCCATCATTTCCAAAAACAAACATTCAAACATAGTTTTGGGACAGTTTTTTTCCCGTATTGTTGAAAGTTTCAGTTGGGGATGTCAACCCTCCCTCGAGGCTTCAGGGCAAGGGTCGTAAGTTAGGCAATTTGTTCATTGTTTATATATAGTATATTTTAGCGAGAAAAGGTATGCATGGTTGACTTCTACTTTCCCAAAATGCGAAGGGCATTAAGGTGAGTCTTTCAGGGAATGTTGAGGGAAGTGGTAAAGTAAATCAAAACATTTTATGTGTATATGGCTAATTTGGTTGAAAATTGGAAGATCTAATTCCCTTTTAAGAGTCAAAAATGATGAATGGCAACTAGCCCTCCCCCCCACAACTACCCCTATTTTCACCCAAACGCAACTGATTGAAATTGTGAGATAGCCATTTTATTCAAAATAGTCCAAAGAACACATAACAATGCCTCTAGGGTTGACATAACTCCCCAGATTCCTGGGGCAAGGGCTGTAAGATACGCCCTGGGAGCATGTAAAGTTTTTATGCAATGGGTGGTCGTGTAATCTTCAGATGGGGTTCACTTGATTTGAAATCGGAAGTTATAGTGCCCTTTCTAAGAGTCAAAAGTGACTTGAGAGGAACCAGCCCCCCCCCATACATATCATTTCCCAAAACAAACATCCAAACAAAGTTTTGAAACACCTTTTTTTCAGCATTGTTGAAAGTTTCGGTAATTTTGGGCTTGGGGATGTCAACCCTCCCTCGAGGTCTAAGGGTAAGGGCTGTCAGTTAGGCAAGTTTGTTCGTTGTTTACATATAGTAATTTCTAGAGAAAAAATGTATGCATGTTTGACTTCTACTTTCCCAAAATGCAAAGGGCATTAAGGCAAGTCTTTCAGGGAATGTTGAGGGAAGTGGTAAAGTAAATCTAAACATGTTATGTGTACATGGGTTGTAACTCGGAAGGGCGTAACTCAGGAATCACTGAGTATATTAATTTGGAACTTTCAGAAAGGATTTCAGGGTGATGATCAATTGACCAAAAGGTAATATTTGCACGCTACTACTAATACAATTACCACTGCCTTCTACTTCGACCAGAACAACCACTACCACTACTATCACCAAAAACTATTACTTCTGTAGCGAGTACTACTAAGGCTGAGGATATTGAAGAAAACATCTGCGGAAATGTTGAGGGGAAGGTTGAACTAATTCAAAACATACAATGTGCATACAGATTGCTGATACAGGCACATCAGCAATATTTTAAGAACAGCTTATTGTATCAAGAGGAAACGTCAGGGGCATCATGAGTGAGATGTCCAGTTGACCAAAAGGCAAAACGTATCTGCTACTACTGCTATTAGTAATGATGCTACTACTGTTGCTACTGATAATAATAATACACTATTACTGCTACTACTAATCCTACTACTACCACTACTACTATGATGCTAGTAAAATTGAGGCTACACGTATGAAGATGAAAGTTTGACAGAATATTGAGGGGGAATATAAACTAAATCAAGACATACTACGTGCGTGCAGATTGTCATAAGGACGCATCTCAAGAATGGATTGGGGTATTAAGTTGGAACTTTGAGAGAATACTTAAAGGGGAAGAATAATTGACAAAAAGGTAATATATGCATCTCACTACTAACACTACTACCACTGCTACTTTTACTAAAACTAAAACTGCTACTAAACTACTCCAACTACTGCTTCAATTACAACAACTTGTATGGCTTAGAGTATTAAGATGAAAAGAGAGTCAAAAGGGGGTCAAAAGCGCACATCAGCAATATTTTGGAACAACTTACCGTGTCAAGGGGAAACTTCCGGGGCATCATACAAGGACCAAAAGCCAGAATGTATATGCTACTACCGCTATTAACTGCTTCTACAACTACTAATGCAACACTAAAACTTAACTATTTCTCCTAGTACCACCGCAACTACTGTGATACTAGTGCTATGAAGGCTAAGTAAAATTTGATGAAGGTAAAATTGAGAAAATATTGATGGCAAATTCGAACTAACAAAAGACACTATGCACATTTAGGATTGTCAAGAAAGCGCATCTTAAGAAATGATTTGTGTATTAAGTTGAAACTCTCAGAGAATGCTCAAAGGGGAAGATCAATTGACCAAAGGGCAATATATGCACACTACTACTAATACTACTACCACTGCTACATTTACTAGTTCTACTGCTACTATTACTACTGCTCCAACTACTACTTATATTGTAACTACTGGTAAGGTAAAAATAATACTGCTATTAAAGCTAAGGGTATTAAGGCAAGAATTTTGGGCAGCATCGAAACTGTATTGAACTAAATCGAAACACACTATGCCCACATAGATTTTCAAAAGGACGTATCAGCAATACCTCAGGAATGATTGATGGTATTAACTTCAAACTTTCGTCGTGTGTTGAAGAGAATTGTGTTGAAAGCAAACTGAATCACAACACGCCACCTGCATGCAGGTTGTCAAAAGGGCATATCATCAATATCTTAGGAACAGGTTTGTGTGTGAAATTAAAACTTACAAGGCTTGTTGTGGGGGATGTTGAACTAACGAAAAGACAATATTTTAATCATAATACTACTGCTTCTACTCGTACAACTACTACTATTATTATTATTAATGCTACTACTACTACTGCAACTAAAGCTAAGACTACTACTATTAATTCTACTGCTACTACTGTAACCACTGGTGCTACTACTACTGCTATTAAAGCTAAGGGTACGATGGCAAAAATTTTGGGCAGCATTGAAACTGTATTGAACTAAATCGAAACACACTATGCCCACATAGGTTGTTAAGAGGACGTATCAGCAATATCTCAGGAATGATTGATGGTATTAACTTCAAGGTTTCGTCGTGTATTGAAGAGAATGTTGAAAGAAAACCGAAGGTGCTATGTGCTTACTGCTACTGCAATTATTGCTACTACACAAGCTAAGTATATTAAGGTGAAGCTTTCAAGGAATATTTAGGCGGATTTTGAACCAAATCAAAACGAACTATGATCACACAGATTGTCAAAAAGGTGACAAAGCAACATATCAATAACGACTCATATTATTAAGTTAGACCTTTGAGAGTAAGTCGTGGTGGATTTTGATCTTGCCAGAAGACACTATGTGTATACTTTTCATACTACTTCTACGGTTGCTGTAACTAATGACACTAAGGGCACTAAGTTGAAACTTTTAGGGCGCGTTTAGAGGGAGTTCCAATTAAACTAATAAACTATATGCACGCAAATTTTAAAAGGGCATAATATGCAATATACGATATACAATATGCAATATGGGCATATAAGCAATAGGGTATCATAAACAGTGCGGTTCTATCATAGCTAGTAATATCATAGATATTTTAAAGGAGCTAATCTGATTGGATATTAAAAGTTCTAGTGCATTTCTTAAGAGTCAAAAGTGATTGGAAGGCAATCAGACCACCTCTTTAGTCCACAATTTTCCAAACACTTCCAACCAAAATTTTAAGACAGCCATTTTGTTCAGCAAAGCTGAACGGTCTAGTAACTATATCTCTAGGGTCATTGGGTAGATCAATCCACCACAGTTATGCAATTTGTCCATTATGCTTAAAACTAAATGTTGCTTTAAAATTAGATCAAAATGTATTGTGTGTATGGTGCTTGCCAATAAGACATCTAAGCAATATCCCAAGAACAACTGAGGGTATTAAGTTCAAACTTTTGGGGCTACTTCTATTACTTCTTCTGCTCTTAAAATTTAACTATATCAAAGAGTGTAAGTGTATCCAGACTGTCAAAGAAGTATAGATAGAAAGGGTGTATTTTGTTGAAAATTGTTGAAAAAGTTTCTCCAGTAGCCTATAGGCCTACAGATAGCAGGTCAAACTAAATTCTTAAAGGAAAAACAAAAAACATTTAAACTATTATTTTCTCCTAATCTGAAGAAGACTATGTCAATATAAAACGAACAGAAATTCTTTTAAAAAACTTTTTCAACAGAATAAGTTTTTCAAAGATAAGTTAAGAACTCCAAAAGTGAGCAAATATAGAATCAAATAATCTACCAAACGTAAAAGTACCACAAATCAGCATCCATAAGTAGCCGAGTTACATTCAAAACGAGCAGAAATTAACATGATTAAGGCTCACAACTCACAACCCCTAAGCCTTCTCAAGGCCAGAACATAATTTGCACTTTAATGAAAAAATACAAATAAATGTGCATTGTCAGTTTAATATACACATGCTCATATTAATTCCTTAAAATCTTAATAAATTTTTATTTATTAAAGTTATAAAAGTGAAAACATAATTTTTTTTTTGCAAATAATCAAGTGCGAACTATGTTCTGGCCTTGAGAAGGGGTTATGAGCCCTACTCATGTCAATTTCTGGTCGGTCATCCTGAGAATATATAGGTAGAAGAACTTTATCAGTATCAATTTTCACGATTTGATCTTTATGGCTATTCCATCACTTGATCACAGCGACTTTGTAGTTGCCAAAGTCCATGTTTCGAACCGAGTTGGTAGATTTTGCAATTTCCAAATTTTCAGCAAAAAGAAACCCTTAAGTTTGACTTTCTCACAACTCTTACGCTTAAGTTTGACTTTCTCACATTCTATTTTTTTTTTTTTTTTTAACAATAAATACGCTAAACAATACGCTAAAGTTTGACGTTCTCACAGCCATTTTTTTTAAACAATAAAAAACTTTAGCGTAAAGAGCGAGGCGTTGAGGAGGTGACAGCCCCTTTCATATACGGAATAATTTCTGTTCGTTTTAAGTTTTAACGTCGTTCCTTACTTTCAGTTAAAAAAAAAACTTGTTTTTTTTTACTTATTTAATATTAGTTGGAAATGAGGAATCCATGATATTAAGCCCAAAATAACATCTTTCCTAATTTGAACACAATACAAACCATTAACGTATTATTTAAATACATATTCAAATGCTTTTAAAAGACTGATTTGAGGGGAGGGGGTATCTCTAATGAAGAGTATATTTTTTTTTTTAAGTTTGGGTTTATCATTAATTATTATTTGTGCGAATTTTAGGTTTCACTTGTTCATTCATGACAATTTGTGTTTGGTTTAAATCTGACTTATTATATGACTATTTCCGCTCCTGTGAGGTTTTAATATCGCTCAACGCTTTCCCTTACCAAAGTTTCACATACTGCTGGTTGCAAAAACATCGTAGACACTTTTTTGTTTCTGTTTTATGGTTAAAATGAATTCGCAGCTTTATTTACTCAGCCGTGTAACTGCACCAAGAAAAAAAAAAACCACATTAGCATGCTTTGGTGATCAATGACTAGAGTTTACCTAGGTGAAATTATTACAACTAAAAGGAATCTTTAGTGCTATTTCAGATTCAGGCTTTAAGAGACAAGAAAAAGAATAAAGAGATCTTTGTCTCTTAAATGTCATTTATTGGTCATTTAAGAGCTAAAAAGTATCTTAACGTCCTTTACAAGGATTTAAACTAATCATCATGAAGATGTAAAAATTATCATTTCTTAAAAACAGCTCTGTAAAAGCTGTGCCAGTTTGCCTCTCACAGAGACTATCTGTCTTGGCGTTTATTACTCTAAATCGGCTTTCAAGTCTTTGATCACTTTGACCCAATTTTTCACTTAGACTGGTGAGCCCGTGGAAAAATTTTCCAGCAATTTCCTTCTGTAAGAGGAACAACAGATACTTTGTATCAGACAAAAGTGTTTCATTCATTTTTTTTTAAATTGCTCTAAAGAGGGGGGGGGCACATAAACTAGATTTGTTCTCTGTTTTCTTCCGTCTACACTATTTACTAATGTTTTCCTAGCAAAACGGTTTTTGAAAGTAATATGCCAGGGCCATATCCAGGATATGGCCCTGTAATGTAATCCCCCCCCAGGATACGGCCTTTTAATATCCCATCGTCACCGGTCGTATGCACCATCATATTAACTAAATTAATTTATAATTGTCCCTAGCCCCAAAATTAGCAGCCAGCATCCCTGATTTTAGAAACCCAAATCTCTCGGCCGCTGAAATTATCAAGCATCTGCCTTGATCTTTATCCAAAGAGGTCTTACCCAGGTACCAAAGCACTGACTTTAGTTTCACCGCGCTGTTTCTATTTTTCATTATTTTTACTATTTTTTATTGCTCGATTCTATTTTCGTTGGTTCTCAAGATATTTAGAAGTTTTTCCATCTTTTTTCAAAGCGAAAAGCCTCAGAGAAATAGCTGAGGGATAGAACATCTGATAAGAGACAGACAGGTTTTTATCGTATCATAGATGCCTAAATAACCTTTCGCGTGCAAACAAGTGGTACTCTATAACAAAGGACCATTTATCCTATAACCACTTAGAAATATGCAGTGTTTGGGATATTTTGTGCAGGAAAAACTATTCATGCGTGTTCTATCTTGCCTACTTAAGTACGTTTAAGGTGTATAAAAAATTACTTTTGAAAAATGAGACTGCCCGGGTGTTATCTATCCCTGTTGGTAGAAAAAGAATGTAAACTTAAAAAAGGCATAAGTCATCTTAAGTCGATATGAGAGCCAAAAATTGTTTCATTTTATTGAAATCAGCTCAGAGGCAACGCCCTAGCGTTGATATCGAATTATTGATATCGCTATGATATCAGGTAAAACATTTTAGAATGGTGTTTCGTTTTCGTCCAAAATCATCGAAAGATCTAATGAATATGGCTGCAGGAATAACCTGAACCTCCAGCCCCTGGAGTAGGGGGCATTTACAATGGACATTGCCAATCGTTTACATAAGTTCTATAGTCGAATAGTGGGTGAACCTTGTGTTTCAAGAGTCGTCCTGAAATAATTGGGACAAATTCTAAATTTAGCGTAAAGAGCGAGGTGTTGAGGAGGGGACGAACTTCTCATATGCATAATAATTTCTGCTCGTTTTAAGTTTTAATGTTGCTCCTTACTTTCATTTGAAAAAAATTCTGTTTTCAAATTTGATTTTTTGGTCTTTTTTAAATATTACCAGGATATCTGGCTCCACCTCCGCTGGAAAATCCTTCCTCCACTGATATATTCTCTAGACAATTCAATCCTGGTGAAAATTTACCTGGACAATTACCCTTAACATCTCCACGCGTAAAATTGAGTCGGCAAAGAGAAAGCAAGACATAAGAAGAATTTCGTTTAGGAATTCTGGCAAATTCCCCCTGTGTAAAATTTCCTCCGAAAAATCCACCCCCTAGAAACTTATCTCCCCATGGAAAATTCCTCCAGCAGAGAATTCGTCCAACCCACCCGAAAAATGTATGCATACTTCCCAATAACAAATACTACACGTAGACAAGAGGCAAATTTTAGGTTTAGGTTTATTTCATCAAATAAACAAAAAATCAAGCCAATATAATTAGAAAACACTACGCTAGGGGAAAAAAAAAATTTTCGCTAACGCGTAGCGATTACATACATAACTCTTCCTAAATCAACCTAAATTAATTAATCAACTCCACAAACAAATAATAAATTTTATAACTTAAAGACCTTTCCCCAGGGCTAGGGGTTGGAGGAAGGGTCACGTTATCTTCAAAGGCATAGTTTTTCAGCCTTTTATCTATGTTGAACAAAATGATTATCTCAAAATTTTGATCAGACTACTTTGATAAATGAATGGGCGGGGGAGGGGACTTAGTTGCCCTCCGATCTTTTTGGTCACTTAAAAAGGGCACTAAAACTTTTAATTTACGTCTGAATGAACCCTCTCTCGATGTTCTAGCACCCCTGGGTCGATACGATTACCCCTGGGGAAAAAAACAACAACAAATAAACACGCATCCGAGATCTTTTTTCTGGCCAAAAATTCAAAATTCCACATTTTTGCAAGTAGGAGCTTGAAACCTGTACAAAAGGGTTTTCTGATACGCTGAATCTGAAGGCGTGATTTTCATTAAGATTCTATGACTTTTAAGGTGTGTTTCCTCCTTTTTCCAAAAATCAGGCAAATTTTCTCAGGCTCGTATCCTTTGATGCTCGTATCCTTTGCCTAGCTGTTGACTAATACCATTTGAATCATTATATGACTTAATTTGTGCTCCTTTTAGCTTTTAATATGGCTGTTTATTTAGTATTGAAATTTTTTTTTTATGAAAACGTTTTATGAAATTAATTTCATGAAAAAACAGCTTGTACCGAATCTTTAAAATTTACCGTGCATACAAATATGTCTTAATATAAAACAATTTAAGTAAAAAAAACAAAAAAAAAAAAAAAAAAAAAAAAAAGCCTTCATAGATTGAAGGATTCATAAAACATAAAAAAAACTTAAACAAAAGAATAATAAAACCAAATTTGGCTTAGAAATGCGTATCAATCCTGGAAACTATGGTCTATTTAGCGACCGAAATCTACACTTAGCCTATTGTTCCATAAGAGCAAACAAAAAACAGGAAGGCAATGCAACACAACAAGCAGCCTTCAAATCCCAATCAACACTAAAACATATAATATAATGGTTGGTAAAAATTATAATGTAACAATGAAATTTCATAACTAAAAGATAAGTATGCCATACGTTTCCCAATTAATAGCTATTTCCAAGTAATCGTCACCCCCGTGCTGGTGTCCCAGCCCCCTTCCCCTTCAATGTCTAGGTACAACCCTAGGCTGTGTAAAAGTGTACTGTTTTTGTCTGTTTGAATTATCTTGTGTGCTTCTTTCTCTTCAAGAGTAATTCAATAGTGCCAAATAATGCCAGAATGAAAAAAAAAAAGTTAAATAATGACATCATTATTTGCATGAAGCCTAGAGCTATACTACTATTAGGGGACGTCAGGGGGAGAGGCAATTTGTGATTTTAGTGAAATTTACCTTATGTCAGAGAGACCGATGAATGGGAAATAAATTGGTATATACATATATATATATATATATATATATATATATATTATATATATATATATATTATATATATATATATATATATATATATATATATATATCTATATATATAATATATATATACTATATATATTATATATATATATATATTATATATATATATATATATAATATATCTTTCTGGTTGAGAGCTTTTTGATATCTTATAAAAGTAGTTGAATCAGGTGAATGAGACCTTTAGGACTGAATTCAGGGCCAAAAATTTACCCAAAACGCTGTTTTCAAGCAACTATCGCTATCCTATGCTTATTTTTCAGTGCTTAGAAGATTCTATAGATGACAATTTATACCTATCTAAATTTCAGTAAAAAATATGTACCTTAATTTTTGTTTTTTCAGTCTTTTTTCATTGACTCTAATTTTTGAAAACGCAACTGTGTAATATTTGAGCGAGATTTTAAGCCTTCTGAAAGGGTTCTTTTTTCAAAAATTTAAGAAATATATTTGCAGAAGCTTTAGAGTCATCGTGGTTGCAGCGGTAGCTGCAACCTAGTAAAGGAGGAATCTCAGCCAAAAGTAACCCAAAATCAATTATTTTGAAATCGAATCGAAATAAAAAGTACACATTCATAAAGACCAAACAAAAGCATGATGCTAAAACAATTTTCTTGTGCCTATTTTCAGTATTACACCTATTACTCAAGATTTCACTTTTACAACACAAATAATGTAGAGAATCATCAAAGGTCAGTGTCTTTGGAGGGTGAAGGTGTTGAGGCGGGTGGTTCGAGATATCTTCCCGGGGGTCATTTAGCCTCTGGATCCATTCCTGGGAGCTTCATTCACTTAACTCAGCTTTTTTCCAAGATGTAAAAAGCCCCTTGTCTAGAATTTTGCTAGGTACTTGTTAATTACTCAGAGCACACTCAAGAATTTTGCTCTGTAAGATCTGACAAAACTGGTTTGTCTCTCTGTAATCGGTTGTGATTTGTTTATTTTGAGTGAGAAAAACTACGACTTAGGTATAATTTAATCAAATAATTAATATATAGAGGTGGTCTGGGGTTAGGTATTTTGTTAAAAGTATTATATTTTGGTATATTTTAATAGGATTAACTAACTTCACTTCTTGGGTGTGTTCTGAATATCCTATTGTCATCTTTTAACTAGCGAATTTGGTAAATTTTACCAAATCATATCATTGAGTTTCAAATAAAGTGAATATACCATTCGATACCTATTTTATGCTGATTTGAATTTCCGATAGGAATGATTATTATATTCGTAATCAGCATAAAAAAAGGCATCGAATGGTGTATTCACTTTAGTCCTAACTCAATAATATGATTTCGTATATATTGACCAAGAAATATTTGATTATGATGTTTCAATGGAAACTATACAATTAAACAAATACTCCTTACCTGAAGCTGTTGAAAAGAAAAAACAAATTCCAAAAAGAGCAACACTCATCTTAATGCAGCTATAGCGGCTAATAAAAATTGATGAAATACAGGACGACTTGAAAATTTTTTCCGAGTAACTCGCAGCCCTGTGACTACCCGCAAACTCAAGTGAGCTATAAATCCACCATTTTTTTTCAGAGACAATCAAGTAAATAGATCATTGCAAAATACTACGTGTTTTTCATTTGGCGTAAACTCCCATTAACAAAGGTGTTCAAAAACCTATTGCGATTTTGTGGTCTTTAAAAAAAAATATATTTTTAGAACAAAAGTTTGTGGTTAAGGAAGGAGTAATTACCAGATTATGATTAACTTCATAAATGGTGTATCAAGTGTCTATGCACTCAATGGAGCAACTGACACATATCTACATTTTATTTGGAAAATTAATAATAAGCATTTAGCTGGGCTACATAATTGTTTACTTTAATTCCAGAGATAATTTCATTTGCCAGTGGCATAACATAAGAAAACTGCAACGAAGGAGGTGAGTGGACATATTTATAGAAGAGAGTCATTCTCTAGACACCAAGTCAAACCCTTCCTCTAAAAGTATTTACGGTGGTCTTATAATCCACCTTAATAGCCATATTCGGGAATCTTTAAAGCGGTACCAAAAGATTATCTAAAGGCCCACCACGAAGCCATATTCGCTACAAGGGTGCAGGACTGGTATGGACGGAGCTAATCGAGTTGAACGGAAAAAAGACTGGAAGTTACGGTTTTTTTTCCCAGGTTGCTAACGCAGGAGGATTGGAACCGGTCGAGTTGGGATTACACAAAAGTCTAGCTGAGGAACGAATTCACAAACGGCAAAGTTTATCCATGCTCTTACATTGAAAATGAGGGCATATAATTACGAAGAACGTGACATTGGAACAAAACACTTCTAATGCGATACATTACACAATTGAAAAGAAGGAAGAAAGTGAAGAAGGCAATAAAAAGTAGAAAACCAGAGTCTTTGATCAACAAAAGAAAAATAAATCACAAGTACTAAAAATAATAACAATAACAGAACGAGGCTGCGAATACGATCCAGTCTGACCCGGGAGTGTCAAACAAGAAAACAACAATAAGTAATCAAAATAAAAATTATTAGAAAATATTCATATTAATCAGAGAAAACCATCGCCCGCAATATTTTTCCATTTCAAACAAAGGAGAAAATAAGGTACTTTCCATTAGCGGGTACCCACGCGAGAAGTCAAGTTTTGTTTAGTGCTAATGAAAAAAAAAAAATATGATGAAAATAGAATAGTTTAGAAACAAATTTGGGCTATATATTTGCACATTAGGGGGGTAGGGTTAAAGCATAGCATATATTAAATACGTAACCTAATCTAACTTAGGTGCCTATTTACCTCTAAAACCCCCCCAAAAATAGTTTAAATATTGTAAACGCAATGACAAACCACGGTTTGCGATCCAATTCTCTATTGACAAATACCCGTTTGACTAGTTTCCTTTAGTATCTTCCCTATACAATATATCGCGTGGGTAACAGTCAATTGAAAAATGCCGACATAAAATACCAATACCAAATCAAGAAAGCAAAAATTCAATGCGTGGTTTCGACAGTCCCAGAATTCCCTTCCCCCCATAGTCCCAAGATCTTCCAGTATAGACCCAATATTTCAATTTTACACCCTAAATCCTCTCAACAGAAAATTAAAATATTAAAAGAATACACAAGAAAAGAATAGAAAAATATATTACAAAAAAACAACAGAAAAATCAGGACAAAGGACTCCAAACAAGAAATCGAGACAAAAAACGAAATAGTTTGGCATGAAACCAGAAGTTAAGCAGGTTGTGTCCCATCCCTGATTTGCATGGATTCTTTGATGGACTGTGCCCTAAGACTGTGAAATCAATTGAAAAGGTAAAACTCTCCTACCTTTAGACCATGCAGATGGTTTTACTGTCTTAGACAAAAATATTAGCAAAATGAATGAATTTCTAAAAGTTTTGAGGGTCCAGTGTGCAAGAATAGGTATGAAAATTAACGTTAGGAAGACTCGGTCGCTTTAAAGGAAGAATAAATGAGGGCAAAGAGGTAACGTTACGTGAAAAGATGATGGACAAACTGAAAATCCTCACTTGCCTAGAATATTTTATTAGTAAGGATGGTAGATACAGTGAAGACGTAGAAAGCACAATATCCAAGGCACAGGTTTTTTTTTCTTCGAAGTTTGGAAGAATTGGAATTTAAGCCTTAGAAAAAAAAGAAGCCACGATAATTATAGCACCAAGAAGATATAAATTCATCGAAAGGTTGAAACAGATGGGCTAGATAATTTCTAAAGGAATTTTCTAAGAATGTTTTTAGCAGCCTATTTGTGAGACTGAATATTAAACACTAAGCTGTGTACAAAATTGTGGCTCCATCGCATTATCTAAGGCTATAATGAAAGAAATGTTTAGATGGTCCGGCCATTTTTATGGATCAATAATGATTGGTCACCAAAAAGACAGCTCTTTGGCAGCCCAGATTCTAATCCACATCAAGGTAGAGATAAGTAACATCCCTCGAAAGTGTCAGGGTCAGTAGGCCAGTACCTTGCGGCACCTACCATCCTCAAGCTCTTTAGACAAGATGACCGAACCCAGGCCCGGTGCCAGATTGAATTTTTTTCGTGGGACCTTCTACATATAGACCTAATAAATATTTGGTATATATATATACATCTATATATTATATATTATTTATATATTATATATTATATATTATATATATATATATATATATATATATATATATATATATATATATATATATAATATATATATATATATTATATATATTATTACATATATTATATATATATATTATATATATATTATATATGTTACCGTGAATGTCCAAAAATTGGTGAATGCCGACATTCACCGGTGAATGTCCGAAATCCCTTTTTTGTCCTTGTATTTAGTCAGCGTTGTCAGTCAACTTTCTCCATTTAATGCAAGGTTTGATGATAACATGTTAGGTTAGAATAGACTAGGTTTGGTTAGGTGCGGTTAGGTAGGGTTAGCTTAGGTTAGATTTTTAACCGATTTTTAATATTTAGAACCAAATTTATACTAACGTAATCTAACCTGACCTAACTAAACTAACATAATCTAACCTAACTTTAACTTTTACCATCATAGCTTGCATAAGACTGAAAAGACTGACTCGCAAAGCTATATAATCCAAGCAGAGAAAAAGGAATTTCGAACATTCACCGGTGAATGTCCGAAATACTTTTTTTGTCCTTGGATTTAGTCAGCGTTGCTCGTCAACTTTTCAGTTTAATGCAAGGTTTGATGATGACAGGTTAGGTTAGGTTGGGATAGCTTAGATTTTGAACCCACTTCTGATATTTATGACAAAATTTAACTTAATTTAACCTAAACTAACTTTTACCTGACCCGTGCCTGTTTGATCCGGGCCATGGTTCGGTCACCTTGCCTAGAGAGCTTGAGGATGGTAGGTGTCGCAAGGTACTGGCCCTGACGTTTTTGAGGAATAAAAAAATACCCAGGAGGATGTAAAATAATCTTGAGGAGGATAGACCAAAGCAGGAACCCTTCACATCAGATTGGAATAGTGCAACAAACACAGCACCAAAATTTTCAGGGATTTTGTGTGTACGGGGGAGGGGAAAAGGAGGATAAAGACGGAAAAAGGGTTGACTTAAAGATTGAGTCATGCAAGAATTCCAAGCTTCAGATATATGCTCAGCATTTGTTTATGGTGGGAGGAAGGACTTTCCCAAGATACAAGAAAGGCGAATTACACAAAAATATAAGACGATATGGGTAAAATTGAAAACATCTTAACATTCCCGGTGAGAACAAGCTAAGAGACACCTTGAAATCCTCAAGTACCTTCTTCCCGAATATAATTTGTTTTCAATTTATCTAATCACCAGTTCAATAGTTCCTTGCCTTCAATGAACAAGTTTCAATTTCTTCTACTATAAGCTAGTGCTTCTTGGATTAACTACCTCAAAAACTAGAACCTACTAACCCAGAACTAGAGTCTAGTAAGCTAAATTGTTCAAACAACACAGACAATTCAAAGTTCATATTGTTAAAAACTGGGGATCAATTAGCGCATAATTTGTCGCAATAACAATTTTAGACATGGCTGGGTCATAGATTGAAATAATTGCTTCATAGCATTAATAAAGCTAGACACTCCCAAAGAAATATGAAAATGGAGTTCTCAACTTAAATGGAGCCCTTAGGTTGTCTTTGACATTTGACTAATGAGCGTAACATATTTCAAAACGGGACTTGTGAATAAATGCCAGCTGAGATATATATGAAAAATCTGCCTGCCAAATAAGAATTGAAAAACTTCTTTTTTTACGCTTCTCTAATTGACTACATTCTTCTTAGAAAAATGACTTAAATACTTCCAATACGTCACAAAGTAATAACAACTGTAGCAATATATATCTGAAGCATTTGAAAAATGCCTTTATTTAGCACTGTACTAGGCTGCAATAATAATAAAAGAGTAATCACTAATCAAGATTTTGTCCCAGATGTAAGAGAGGCCAGAGCCACCACTCTGTCTTCAATACCTTGCTGTTCATGCTGAAGTTTTTTAGTACTTAAAAAAAAAACTTCTTATTCAAATTAAATTGTCCTTGTGTTTGATAACATAGATCATGTCGATCTTAACAGTGATGCCATAAGAAGATAGAAAAAAAATTAAAGGACGCTCAAACTCTGATGCAGATGCTTTTTGGTTTCATTCAAGTAAATAGAGGGCTCAATTGGAAATTAAAAATTCTAGTGTTCTTTTTAGTAATCAAAGTTATTATGAGGGAAATAAACCTCCTCCCATGCCCTTTTCTACCACCCATAGGGACCCAGAAATGGGCAAAACAATTTTTTTCCTGAATACTTGTACTTCGAGCAAACTCTCGCGGATCATTCGCTATGACAAGATTCCCAGAGTTTCCAAGGAGTATACTCAGTAAACGACAGGCGTGCTCAAATAAACCAACAGACACTATATGCGCCAAATTTTTCAAATTATTGTCATTATCTTGGGACTCAAACAGTTCGTGGTAACGAACTGTAAGTAAGGAGCGATCCGGCTCAATAGTAACCGAAACTCTAAAAGACAAAATTTTGGTACCAATAGATACGTCAAAAAATCGTATTTTTGTGCTGATTTTAAATATATAAGTTTCATCAAGTTTAGTCTTATCCATCAAAAGTTAGGAGCCTGAGAAAATTTGCCTTATTTTCGAAAAAAAGGGGGAAACCCCCCTAAAAGTCATAGATTCTTATTGAAAATCACGCAATCAGATTCAGCATATCAGATAATCCTACTGTAGAGTTTTCCAGCTCCTATCTGTAAAAATGTGGAATTTTTTTTTTTGCCAGAAGAAAGATCACGGATGCGTGTTTATTTGTTTATTTTTTTCCCAGGGGTGATGGTATCAACCCAGTGGTCCTAGAATGTTGCGAGAGGGCTCATTCGAACGGAAATTAAAAATTCGAGTGCCCTTTTTAAGTGACCGAAAAAATTGGAGGGAACCTCCCACGCTCGTTTTTTCCCAAAGTCACCGGATCAAAATTTTGAGATAACTATTTTGTTCAGCATTGTCGAAAAATCTAATAACTATGTCTTTGAAGATGACTTTCTGAGAAAATTTGCCAAATTTCAGAAAAGGGGGGGAAACACCCTCAAAATGTCAAGAAATCTTAATGAAAATGACGCCATCAGATTCAGCATACCAGAGAACCCTATACTATAGAAGTGTAATGTAGAATTTTGCATTTTTCGCCGGAAGAAAGATGCGTGTTTATTTTTTCAATTTTTTTTTCAGGGGTAATCGTACCGAACCAGTGATCGTAGAAGATCGGGAAAGGGCTTTTTTGATTGGAAATAAAAAATTCTAGTACCCTTTCTAAGTGACCAAAATATTGGATGACAGTTAGTCCCCCTCCTAAGCTCATTTTATCCCAAAGTCACCTGATCAAAATTTTGAGAAAGCCATTTTTTCAGCATGGTCGAACAATCGACCATGCCGAAGGGCAGGTCGAAGGGCAGCAAGCTATGAACTTTGCCCACTGTTTGCGTATAGTATTGGTTATTGGGAAGTATACAGACGTTTTTAGGAAGGATTTTTCTGGTCGAGGGGGGTTACGTGGGAGGATCTTTCCATGGAGGGGGAGCCAGATTTCCCAGCATTATTTAAAAAAACTATCAGAAATTAAATAAAAAACAAGTTTTTACAACTGAAAGTAAGGAGGAACATTAAAACTTAAAACGAACAGAAATTATTACGTACATGAGGGGGGTCGCACTCTCCTCAATATCTCGCTCTTTACGCTAGTTTTTGTTTTATAACTTTTAAAAGAGCTTATTATTCTAATTAAACGGCCTTTGTGATTCAGGAGTCATTCTTAAATAACTGGAAAAAAAAATTAGCGTCAAGAGCAAGGTATTAAGGAGAGGACGACCCCCCTCATATACGTAATAATTTCTGTTCATTTTTAAGTTTTAATGTTGCTCCTTACTTTCAGTAAAAACAACCATTTTTTTAAATTTAGAGTAAAATGAACCTATAAAAGTTCACATTAACGGTATTGGATATATTGGGTTTTGTATATGAAACTTGTTCTATAAAATTTATATAAGCCTATCAGTTCATTTTTTAAACAAGATTTTTGTCAACAATGGCAAAGTACGACAAGGACGAGATACCACCAGATGGCTTATTTGACAGTGTATATATATATAAATAATTAAATTAGACAACTGGCCAACCAGTATTTTAAGCCTAGGAGTCCAGCTGGACATAAAGAAACATATCAAGAAGACAATTCTTACTCCATAATATGGAGAATAATCCTAGTTAACACATTTTGCAGGGGGGAGGGAGCCTTTAACTTCACTTTTTTCCTTGTTTTTCTAAGAAATTCATGAATTTCTTAGAACCTATATATTCACGTAATATATACCCCCAACCCCCGAATGTGCAAATATATACCTAGAATTGCATCCTCAATCTAAATATAACATCCATTTGCATCACAAATGAACTTTACTCCCACTTTAGCCATGTGGTGGATGTCACGACAAGGACATAGCTAAAAAACTATTGATGACATTAGTTCTACTTCAAACTCATGTTATGGAAATTTGGAAAAAAAAAAAAAAATTCTGAACCAAGTCCAGTAAAATGGAAAGTGCAGAACTAAAGTGAATTAAAGATATCTGAATTCAAATAACCAAAACTGTAACTAGATTAATTTTCTCATTGATGATTAAGATTGCTTTCTGGCGAGAACAAAGAGCAAATAAATAGAAAGACGTGTGGATTTAATGCACTATTTTAATTTATTTAAGAATCCTGTTAAATCGGGTTTTTCATGTAACTACACTTTTGTTTGGTTGATCCTAAAAACTTGTGTGACGACAAACCATAGTTATTTTGTTTAATACCTTAGCATTAACAATATGCTATTGATGAGCTTGTGCTAAAAGGTAAAGGAGCTTTGAGAAGGCTTGAAGTTCTTATGAACCTTAGTTTACTCTGCATCAACGTCAATAACACCTTCTTCCTGATCTTCCGCACAATGGGAACGCCTGATGATCCTAGTAGTCTTCTTATGTTATCTGGAAAGCCCGTGCACCAAGTGGATTGCCTGCAATACTCAAGGTTTTTTATTGATTATAATCTGTCATAGAAGAAACATAGTGACGCTATTTCTTCTAAAATTGCTAGAGGAGTTGGAACGATCTGGAGACTGCAGCATTTTTTGCCAAAGTGAATTCAATAAATTATATATAATTCAGTTATTAACCCATATATCCCTTATGGCCGTCTCATCCAGAGCAGCAATTTTTATGGTATTTCAAATGAGTACAAATACTGCAAAACAAAGCAGTAGGGAGAATGCTTAACGTTGGTCAACTACGTGATTACTAAGCCATGGTTTTTTCAGTGTACAAATGATCGAGTCGCACGTATATTTTTTTATTTATATATTTTTGCCGTGCTAATAGTGATTATGAGACTAGGCTTAGTGATAATTCGGCGGTTGAGCGTAGGAACAGCAGACGATCTGGTTTTGAACTACAAGTTCTTGGAATTTCTGTGTGGAATTAATTACCAATGGATGTTAGGGCAGCTGAACATCTTTTATTTTTAGTGAAATTCATTGAATGGCGCGTAATTTGATTTTTTTTTCTTTTTTGCCAGGGAGCGGGAAGAGGGCCATTGTGAATGTTGTATTGGATAGTTTTTTTTTAAGTAAGGGTAGCATGGAGGACGAGTGGTAGACAGACTGGGAGGAAGGGTGCTTGGGGTGACAGGGAGAAAGGGACGTGGGGTGGTAGGGGTGTGTTATGGAAATAATATTTTTGAAAGAGTGGTTTGTTGTTTGACTCCTTTGTTTCTTTTTTAATTATTAGTTATTAGCGTATTAGATCTGATGAAATTGGCTAGTGTCTTACGCTCCGCACTAACAAAAACGTCGATTTTTCTATAGGTGCAGCATTTTATATTTTGTAACAACTGTTTTTTTTGTTTGCGAATAAAGAAACTTTAACTCTAGATAAATTGTTCAAAAACAAGCGAAATAAAGCCAGTAACTTCACTGTAGCTTGTTGTGATATATATTTTTTTCTGGATACTTCTATTTTCTACCCTCAGTGGTGTAAGGGGAGTTCGTATCACTTCCTAGTCTGCTATCTTTTAGAGCTTCCAAGATTATTTCGAAATACTGACAATTCTATTTCTACCAAAATAAGAAATTTATGACCCACAAAAAACAAACCTTAAAAAGAAAAACAGCAATATTATTCACAATATGATCATGAGAATAACTTAACGCAAAAATTTAATTGTGGGAGAAATAGCAAAGCTATTTCATGGTAGATGCAGTAGCTGCAACCTAGTAAAGAGCGGACCACAGCCCATAGTAACCAAAAGTTGAAAAACAACGCTTTTTAAAAACTACCTTGTGAAAAAAAATTGCCATCTTACACTGAATCAGGAATGGTAACTTTTGTTTCAATTAATCTTAAAAATAATTTATGGTGATTATGAAAAAGAGCCTGAAACCGTTGAAAATGGCGTCAGATCGAAATAAAATGCGCACCATTGGAAACAGCATGGTCAAAAAGTTTTAGTAGGACAATTACAGCCCTTCACCTTGAACACAAAGAAAAATCAAAATCACTTTTTTACATGGGTAGCATGACCAGAACATCATAGAGAGATGTTTAATGGCTCATTTGAACAGAAATTAAATTTGCTAGTGCCTTTTTCAAGTGACCGAAAAGATTGGAGGGCAACTAGCCCCCTTCCTGAAAGTCATCAATTAAAAATTTCGAGATAGCCAATTAGTTTAACATAATTCAAGGTCCAATAAATGTGGTTTTAATGATGATTAAATAAAAAAACAAGTTTTTTAAACTGAAAGTAGGGAGCGACATTAAAACTTAAAACGAACAGAAATTATTCCGTATATGAAAGGGGCCTCACTCTTTACGCTAAAGTTTGACTCTGTCTCACAACTTTATTTTTTAAAACAATAAAAAACTTTAGCGTAAAGAGCGAAGCGTAAAGAGCGAGGCCCTTTTCATATACGGAATAATTTCTGTTCATTTTAAGTTTTAATGTCGCTCCTTACTTTCAGTTTAAAAAACTTGTTTTTTTATTTAATTTCTGATCGTTTTTTAGTTAATGCAGCTTTTATTTTGGCTCACCGTCATTGAATAAGTAAACAAAATTTACATAAAAATTTTACTTTTCTTTTGCTAAATGGATGTCTCTAAATTTGGTTATGACGTAATTTACAAATAACTTACGTAACTAACTTCTATATTCGTATATTTTTCTTCTGGCAAAAAATACAAAGTTGCAGATTTTTGCAGATATGAGCTTGAAACCTATGTAATAGGGTTTTCTGATACGCTGAATCTGACGGTGTTATTTTCAATAAAATTATTTCACTTGTAGGGGAAGTTTCCCCCCTCTTTAAAAAATCGGGTAAATTTTCTCAGGCTCGTAGCCTTTGATGAGTAATACTAAACTTAATAAAATTTATAGATTTAGAATCAGCATTATAAACACATTCTTTTGATACATTTATTGACATCAAAATTCCGTTTTTAAAAGTTTCGATTACTATTGAGCCGTATCGCTTGTTTTTTTTATTACGTATATGTTATTACGTATATGAGGGGGTTCTCCCCTTAGTCAATACCACGCTCTTTACGTTAAAAGTTTAAAAAAATTGATTCACAAACCCCTGAATCACAAAGGCCGTTTAATTAGAATAGATAGCTCTTTTGAAAGCACTAAAAAAAACTGTAGCGTAAAGAGCGAGGTATTGACTTGGGGGAGAACCCCCTCACATATGTTATAATTTCTGTTCGTTTTAAGTTCTAATGTTGCTTCTTACTTTCAGTTGAAAAAACTTGTTTTTTTTATTTAGTTTCTGATCGTTTTTTTAAATAATGCTTGGAAATCCGGGGCCCCCCTTCATAGAAATGTCCCTTACCCAAAAGAAACATCCTCCACGGAAAGATTCTCCAGAGTAACCCCCTCCTCTAGCCCCCCCCCCCCCTTCAGAAAAAAAATCCTTCCTGAAAATGTCTGTATACTTCCCAATAACCAATAAATAATGCTGGCAAGTCCGGCGCCCCCTTCATGGCAATTTCCCTTCCCCCATGAAAACTTTCTTCATGGACAGATCCTCCAACATAACCCCCGACCCACCCACCCCCCCCCACTACCAGAAAAAAACCCTCCTGAAAACTTCTGTATACTTCCCAATAACCAATACTATATGTTAACATTGGGTAAAGTTCATAACTTTTAGCCCTCCCCCTGGGGACTTCGGGGGATTAAGTCATCCTAAAAGACATATTTATAATATTTTCAACCATGCTGAACAAAATGGCTATCTCAAAATTTTGATCGGGTGACTTTGGGAAAAAAATAAGCGTGGGAGGGGGCCTAGTTGCTCTCCATTATTTTTGGTCACTTAAAAAGGGCACTAGAACTTTTAATTTCCGTTCCAATGAGCCCTCCCATGATATTCTAGGACCACTGGGTCGATACGATCACCCCTGGGGAAAAAAACAAACAAAAAACAAATAAACACGCATCCGTGATCTTTCTTCTGGCAAAAAATGCAAAATTCCACATTTTTGTAGATAGGAGCTTGAAACCTCTACAGTAGGGGTCTCTGATACGCTGAATATGATAGTGTGATTTCCATTAAGGTTCTATAACTTTTAGGGGGTCTTTCCCCCTTTTTTTGAAAATCAGCCAAATTTTCTCAGGCGCGTAACTTTTGATGGGTAGCACTAAACTTGATGAAGGTTATATATTTGAAATCAGCATTGAAATCTGATTCTTTTGATGTATCTATTGGTATCAAAAACCCGTTTTCTAGAGTTTCGGTTACCATTGAGCCGGGTCGCTCCTTACAAGTTCGTTACCACGAACTGTTTGATATGATCCTCCTGGGAAGGGCTGTACGTGGTATCGGGCGTATCGGTATCACGCATATTGGTATCAAATATATCGTATCTGGCATATCGGTATCCTTTTTTATCAGTCATTTTCTAGGCTCATTTTTTAAAGCATATCCCAGGAAGGAAATCTATTTCAATATCATGGTTGAAGCGGTAGCTGCAACCTAGGAAACATCGAACCACAGCCCATAGTAACCAAAAGTTAAAAAAATCTGCCAAGTAACAAAGAAAAAATTGCCATCTGACACTGACTCGGAAATGTCATATTATTTCGGTTCGTCTTAAAAGTAAAAGTTTATTGCGAAAAGAAATTTATGGTGATTTCGAAAAAAAAAGTCTGAAACCCCTCAGACTTTTTTTTTCAAAAGGGCTAGCGGGCTACCAGAACATCATAGAGAGATGCTTAACGCTCATTCAAAAGCTATTTCTCATATCTATATGCTTTTTATAAATTCTTACATCTGCAAGTGCCATATGGCACAAAAACAACACTTTTTGCCATTTCGAAGGGGGTGGGGCTAGTGATCTACCAAAACATCGAAAAAATCTGTCTACCAAAACATCGTAGACAGATTTTTATAGCTCATATAAAAGATATTGCTCACATCTACGTTTTCCCTATAAAATTCACCATCTGCATGTGCCAAATGGCACTAAAAAATTGCACTATTGGTGCCATGTCTCATGTGGAAAAGCTCAAGCGGAAAAGATGGGCATCCAGAACTTCTTAGGGAGATGTTTAATTTCTCATTTGCAAGCTATTACTCATATATACGTGCTTTTTATCATTTCTAAAATTTGTAAGTGCCATGTGGCACTTAAACGGCACTTTTGGTGCCACTTCTTAAGTGGAAAAGCTTGGAAGTATAAAACAGTACCATTGTAATAGTTATGGTCCAAAACCCTTAGCTGTAGATTGACAAGAGCCCCTCCCGCATACTCCCCCTCCCAGCCCCCTTAGTAAGTCTCATTAGTCCGTTGGGAGAGTTCACTATGAACTCTTTAACACGGTCAGCCAACGTTGGGACTCGCAAAATGATTTTTTAAATATCGAATGTTCTTAAGAGGAAGAAATTCATAGAAGAACAAATAATTGAATCTCAAAATTCCAAGTGACCATTCCTTGACGTACCCCCTTCGCTCCTCCGGTTGGAAAGTTGAGCTTCGCCAAATATAGTTTAATGCTCTTACTCTTTATAATAGAAGCTTTTATTAACCCAATGTTTTATAATAGCCAATTACAAATGTATTTGCTGAATAAGGTCCAATAACTATGCTTTTGGTGATGACATAACTCTCCATAGTCTTGGGAAAAGGGCTGTAAGTTATACAACTTGGCCCTACAAGAACAAACAGATTGAATTCGATCATCAGCCACCGTGGTTCAGTTACTAGCGCGTTAGACTATGAATCAGAATGGCAAGGGTTCAATTCCTTAATTGAACCCTTTTTTTGTTTCAATTTTTTTTTGTTTCAATCATGGTTTTCAGCCTTATATGTGATTATTTTTCAGCTAATCCACTGTTTTTGTTAATTTTTTTTTGAATTGTGGAATATTCCATACACTATTTTTGGAACAAATTACGCCCCAAACCCCAACCCCTTCCCACTTAGGGGTTGGAGAAATGTAGGCATATGTTTCTGGAATCACTCAAAGTTGTATCTTCAAAGAAGAATTACTTATTGTTATACTTATTTATTCATATTATTTCCTTTCTTTACTATTTAATAGACAGAATAAAACTATTTGTAATGTATATAGAGAAATCATAGCACTAACAACCTATTAGCATTTTTTTCTGTGATATTTTTCTGGTTGTCAGGTTACTTTCCAACTTTTCTTGTTTATTATTGCTTTTCCACACCTGTATGTGTAATGTTTGCTATTCCACGCCTGTATGTCTAATATCTAATGTTTTTTTATTATTAAAAAAATAATAAATAAATAAATAAACACCGTTTTTCACTTTCTGTTCAAACATCTTAGTCTGAACCATAGGCATTTATTTTATGCCAAACGTGTCATTTCAAATCACTTTTTCAATTGCAATGATCCCAAACGCGACAAAAGTGAAAGGAAATTCATGCTAACTTGGTCACACACTAGTGAAGAAAAAAGCGAAGCAGGTTGCGGGTTTGGCGTAAATGGTAAACTTAATGAGGGCTCCCACCAATAATAAAGGTAATTACACATTTCCTAAATATTCTAATTTAAGAGGAAGTAATTCGCAGCTTGACTCTAACGATCGCATTGAAGGTAGTCATTCTTGTGATATTTGGTTAGAAAGTGTAGATACAGATAATTTATTAGAAGTTGAAATATAATCTAGATTACAAATCTATATATTTTAAAGAAATGACATCCTTTATTAATAAGGTCCAAGGGAATCGGTCCTTCCAAGTTACAAATGGTAAATCGAAGTCATGAGCAATCAATACAACCCTACTGTGGGTTTAATTGTTAATATCCCTTAATATTAAAAAAAAAATAGTATCTCGTTTAAATCATAAATCACATTGCGCACACTTTTGTTGGAAATTAGTTTTACCGTTATATTTCTAAAAGGAAATTGCTTACAGACTCGAACAAATATATACATATAAAGGCTATTATGCAAAAAGTGCAAAGTTACTATATATTATCAAATAAAACTTCAATATAAATCAATGTTTAAAAAATGAATAAAAAAGCTGAAACTTCGTTCAAATCATGATTTTTGTTGGGTATTATTACTATGATTTTTTTGCACTTGAAACCATTAATTCTGCAACCAGCAAAACCAGTGATGATAATTTAGGTCATGACACTTTCTAACAATATTAATATAGAAAAATAGCTTACCGACCAGCTGCCTGTTCTCAGCAGGGTTACGACCCAGTTAGGAAAGAAATCACTAGATTTTAGAGATTTTCTGGATGATTTAGAGATTTTCTTCAATAATCTAGTGATTTATGTGCTGATTTAGGGATTTTTATTTTAAAAAAATAAAAAATAACTAGAAATAATGATAAATCACTAGAGGATGGCAACCCTGGTTCTCAGTCAAATGATGTATATTTCATAGCACTAGCACCCCTTATTCCGCAACGCGTGAGATACCTCTGCCCGGCAGCACTATGAATGGAGCACCTCATACTATGCGTGACGTTCGCCACCAACTGTATTCGATCTTTGAAAGTGGGCAGTCCATCGTAACTTACAGTATAAGAAAAAAAAAGGGTTGGCTATACCATACAACAGACAAAAAATTCCCAGTAACAAGGTTGGTTCGTGTGATAGCGAAGGCAAAGCCAGTGACCTTAGAAGTAACCTTAAGAAAAGGTGGTGGTACACACCAAAAAGGCTCTGAGGTTATTAGCTTTAGGCACAAACTACGCCCAACCTTTCGCACGCACCAGCAGCAGATACAAAGGAGAAAGTGAGGGGACCCCCTTGGCTTTTCGAAATCAACCAGACAAATATACTCAACCCGAAAAAAAATCAACACCCTCCTGCCCAAAAAAAAATTTTAGCCTCTTCTTTAAATCCAAAGCAAATAAAGCGTACAGCTTGTACAGACGCCTACTTTAGATTAAATAAAATATAACTTTTTTCAACTGAAAATAAGGAGCGACATAAAAACTTATAACGAACATAAATTATTCCGTATATGAAAAAAGGGAGTCCCCTCCTCAACGCCTCGCTCTTTAAACTAAAGTTTTTATTACTTTTAAAACAGCAGTAATTATTACGTAAAGTAATTATTAGGTATACGAGGGGAATTGCCCCATCCTCAACACCACATTCTTTAAGGTAAAGTTTTAATTTTTTCTGAATTCTATAAGAACGACTCCTAAAACACAAGGTTCGTTAATTAGAGCAATAAGTAGCTTTTATAAAAGTATTAAAAAACTCTATCGTAAAGAGC
>CM051268.1:40174646-40514646 GCA_027921565.1 Artemia sinica | reverse complement strand
TTTCAGAACATTGTGGATATGCTGAAAACATCTAGAAACAAATACTTTTCGCAATTTACAAGAAAGCAATTGGGTGAATGAATCAATATTTTTTTTCACAATCAAACTGATTTTCACTTTTTCATGTTTCAAATTGACTTTTTACAGATAAACGAGGGTATTACAAAAAGATATCTTAGGCACCTTGTGAGATTCATCGTAATTAGCAAAAAAAAAAGGTAAAAATCACTTGAAAACAAAGCATCACTTCGATTGAAATTCGGCAAGAAACAATAACTTTTGAATAATTAGATGAACAAACTAATAGCTTAGCACGAGCACATTTTCCACTATATTTACATCTGGCGGTGCATAACAGATTTGCTATTAAACATTTGCACTTTTAAACACAACTTTTTTTACAATTGCACTTGGTCAGCTCCTTGCTGGCAGAAGATACCCTGGTAAATCATTCGAATTTGGAACTCATTTTTCTCCTTTGTCTTGTTTCCATCCCCTTTCTGAAGGATCAAGTTTAAGTGAATCACGTCTAAGAGACTGACCCAGTTTTGGCTCGGTAAACAGCACGTCAGATATGCTGAAGCGTTGCTGATCTCGTTGGAGGAATTCGGTCCACCGATTTGCCTTGGCTAAACAGGTTTTTGTGAGCCTCATTGATATCAGCATCGCAACTCGTGCGGTCATATAGAAGGATTACAAATCGTTCGAGCTCAACAACAACGTCCTTGTCATTGTCTTTATCACATTCGGTTGCACTAGTCATCGATGATGATATCTCAGAATAGATATGCCGTAGATTCCAGCCTGTAGCACACCCAAGGTTCACAGATGAATAAGTGGTGTCACGGCCAAGAAAGGCATGGACTCTTTTTCTGTTACAGAGAGTTGCTTGTTAGTAAGACTCATTAAGCATGTCCTTCAAGGCTCACACAGTTCATATATTTGGGAATTGGTCTACCTTGTATTTGTTTTTTATGCATTTAGGAGCTACATTTACATTTGGTTATGTCTTGAGATAAAATAATGCAGACAGAAGAGCTATATTCAAATCGTGAAAAACCGAACCAGCAAAACGAGAACATCCGTGTCTACCGACTGAATCATCAGGAGCTTGTACTTATTATCACTGCCTACCTTCGCATGTAGGACAATGCGTGTATCCGCCTCTTCATGTGTACAGGGACTTAAATTTCCAGCATCGATCATTCGGTCAGAACACAAAACAGTTCTTTTCTCGTAGCAAATACCTATCGATCTCCGAGCTCGTCAATCTTTTCCAACAAAATTTCAGAAAGAAAGTCAAACAGCTCTTGGTTATTCTAATCAGCCTGCAAGTAAGTCTTTCCATTTCCGCTTCTGGGGTATCCTCGTTCTGAACAAAACCCGAGTTCTGATCCTTGTTCCGTGCTTTGTTCTTGTTCCAAATTTCAGGCTATCTTCCATGTACACGTCCCAGATGGCATCAAGTCTTTTCCATCGCGTAAGCTGAGATCAAATATAAGGAATGAATAAGTCACCTGCGTAATCCCCAAAAGTTTCGACTTCACCGGGGGTCAACATATGCAAGATGACCAGGCCGTCCAACATCCACTGCGAACTAAACGGAGCTAAAATATATATATCGGTAACTCTGGACATGTTTCTATATCTTCAAGCAGCAGTGGAATGAGATCAGATTTTGGGCTGCTTGGCAGTTCACCTTTGCTTGAAAGCGCAGGAGCAAACATCTGATTTACATGGGAGAAGAAGTTTGTCAGGTCATTAGATCTGAATTGGCTAGCTATGTAGAGACTAGAAAGAGGTTTGTGTTCTTCCTCGAGGCATCCAGCTTGCTCTTCATCATGGTATTTGCAGCATATCCTCGCTTTTTCTGAAATATTTCGAAATTATTTCGAGGGATTGGGTCTGACAGTGGTTGCTGCCTCAAGACAAAGTGGTTCATCACGAATTCCTTGTACTGGTGTTCTTTCTTTTGATATAGGGATGATACAAGTCTTTTAACCTGAGAGATTCGAAATTTTGCGACGTTTTGTGACGTTTAGATGACGTTCTTACGATTCTTCTAATTTTTAAACCTTAGCCGTTCACTACTGGAGCTAAAAGGTGAACAGGCAGAAAAAGAACTTAAAAAACTTGCCATAATGATTCAAAATGAGCCGTTTTAACCCATTGACTGAACCAGACTATGATCTCCTAGGAACTATGTGCTCGGAAAAAGTTCGGATAATCATGAACAGAAACATTGGCAGATCAGCCACCAGGCTGGTTAGTACACCAACTCGAATGTAGAAATGGGGACGCACTTGCTTCCTGCTACTTAACGAAGACATGTTTACAACTACTGTTTGCCTTTCCAAGTGGCCTAGTCAGTGGAATGTGTCGGTATTTATACCACTGTTCAATGAAGCATATAGATCAGATCATTTAGGAAAATTTTATAAGGAGATTGTTTTGTAAAGCATTAGATTTTAGGTTCTAAAGACGGCCGAAAAGAATGAAATCTTAAGCAAAACACAAACAGGTTCAAGCTAATGATTCAGCTACTGTTAGATATGGAACTGTGGTTATGGGTCTTTTTGAAAGACCCGCACCTAATTTTCAGTTATCTTGGGCACGAAGTTGCTATTTGACAGTCGACATCATTATTTTTGTGAAATAGAATAAAATCAAGCATCGGGCTTTCAAAAAATATTTTTGTTTCTGAAAGGTGCAAATCAAAGGTGAGTTAGGCTCTGTGTACGAGGATTCTGTAAGATAATCACAACGTTAAATTACTCTATTGTTAAGTTCTTAAATAATCGAAGTTCACAACTCTTTAGAGATTTTAAACTACTAATCAGCAATTAAACAAAATGTTGTAACATTTGTTCTTTTCTTTTAAGTAAGTAAATCTTTACTAATACAAATTTCCACTACTAGCTAACAGAGAGCAGAAATCGGTGCGTTAGCTTAATAATTAGATAACTGAAGAGAAAAACAAAGTACACAAATGTAATGCGACAGAAATAAGACAAATAAAGAAAACGAACTGTAAAAGACAAAAAACTAATAAAAAAGAAGCAAAAGCAGAGAAAAAAGAGCAGAGGCCACTCCAGCATGAGCATAAACCAAACTAAAATTAAAACAAAATCAATCACTCCTAAGTTCCCACACCCAAGCGAGGAATAATTTTCAAAATACATTTTTTTACTGACGGAAAATTCTTTGGAATTAATTCAGCCAGAATAAATTTATTTCCAACATAAGGGAAATGGTATGTCAATGACAATCTGACCCTTTCTTATTTCAGCAGAGGAAGATGAAGCTTCTTGAAGCGAATATGGACAGAAGAAACGGTAAAAAAAGTAGGTAAAGAATACGGCATTGGACTTTACAGTCCCTACCGGAGGTGCAAGGGGAGGTTGGCCTACCATCCTGTGCTTTCGCACACCCTTCCTGTTTACCTTCCCCAGATTTCTCCAGGTACCCATATTGAGCTGGGTCGACTCTGGCTGAGCTTACAGAGTCACGTCACTGACCCCCGTCCCAAACCAAATAATTGGATACACTAGGATTCGAACCGTCGCTCTCTCGGACAAAGAATCCTAAATCCAGCGCACCAACCCACTCGGCTACGACGGCCGGCTAAAACAGAAGAAACTGGGACCCAAGCAATACTTTCATCATGGAAATGGTTTGCTGGAGGTTGAATGTCATAATACGCCATTGCTGTTTGTAGTTCTTCTAGTTGCTTTAGAATACGAATATAAAGAAATAAAAAGAGGGTTTGGTTTCCAGATTGATTTTGAAGCTTTTTGGGGCGAGGAATAAAGGAGAAAAGAACTCTTACAGCTTTATTCTGGATTATCTGTAGGGGTTGCAAGCCACCGTGCAAAAAGTGGGGTAGCATAGCAATGCTACTCGTCAGTTTTCAAATCTGTTGGCAGATTTTGTCTGAAAACACCCTTTTTGTACATAAAAATACTTTTGGCCAAAGAAAAGCTGTCAAAACACAAGTTGTGCTACTAAAGTGTCGGCAGCTTTTGGAATTCCGTCGAATTCTGCTACTGGCAGCTTGGGAACTTTTTCCATATCTGGTTTCAAGAGAACCACAAATGTATTGAGATAAATTATAGGACCATATATAAGATAGAATTCTACGAGGGAATGATACACGATCTTAAGATTGGAGAAAGGAAACAAGTCTTAGTTTATAAAGGGAACCCAAATTGTGCCCAAGTTTCTGACTCAAATGATCAGAATGTTTGCAGAAAGACAACATGTCATCAATAATGATCCCATGGAACCGGAAAGATTTAATAGTTTTCACGCAATTTTGACCTAAGATCAGATCTTCTATTCTGATCTTATCCAGTGTCTGCTTTGAGTGCCCAAATATCATTAGATCAGGTAAGTATGGAGCCAAATAGCTACATGTAAAACCACGCATTAAGGGAATTTACTGTTGTCATCAAATTTTCGACCAACAAGCACAGAGTTGTAGGTTCTACTACTGAATTTCGTCAATGGCTAATTCCTATATTGATTTGTGGCATAATTCAACGGGTAAGTGGAATAGCTATTAAAATCCAGTTCCAACTTATAAATAGAATTTATTAATTTCGCAATTATGTTAGAAGGGATAATCTGTTCAGTTAATGGTTGAGACATGGCACTTCCTTTATATTTATTTTTCATTCAATCATAGGAAATGCATTTAAAGCAAAATGAAAGAACCGTAAAGTATAAAAAGAAAATTCCTAGCGAATATATAAGCTGAAACATTTATGTAAACAATTTATAATAAACAGACTTTATGGCAAAGAATTATCGTGATCACAAAAAAAAAAAAATTAATGAATATACTAAGTTGTAACAAAATTGACCTAAAACTTACGAGAGCCTAGTGTTTTTTTATTAACCATTGAAAACAGACACGTCCATCACCAAGTAACAAAAACAAACGTATAAAGAAATTAGGACTTCTTTTCAAAACTGAGGACACGCAACATTTATATTTGAACATTTTGGTTATATTCCGGTTAGCCACCCACAGGGAGGATAATGAATGGAAAGCTTAATAGATTGCAATAACAGAACCATATAAAAAGACATTAAACTAGCGTCAGATCCGTGAAGTCAAGGCACTATAGTGGCGTTTTTTGTTTCTTTTTTAGAGGAATTTTTAGTTTGTTTTTCATGGTTTTACTTTAACTTTTCTGTCACAATGAGACTAAAACCAGAGAGAAGATCAGCCTCTTGCTAACAGACATTCGATCAACCAGTCCCAAGTTTCTATGATTATATTGTTATAGGAGAAAGTCAACGGGAGAGAGCTTTTAGCAGGCACTTAGTACCACAGAATAGTAGATAACCAAACACATTCAAACTGTTCACACTATCTTCTACAAGTTTCATTTCGTGCGCCAAGGGCTAGAAAATTTTAATTAAAATGCTTCTTCTAAAAATGTATACGGCGATACTTATAAATTAAAATTTTGCCTTACTCAAGCAAATGCCGAGTACTTACTAGACTGGATACCTCCGCGACATTTTTACGTGACTCCTGTCGGCTCTTTGAAGCACTTGAAATGTGAGAAACATTGCTGCTCGAGATATGTCTACTCCTTGATACATCTAAAATCTGAGAATCGTTTTTGCTTGACTTGCGATTACTCTGTGATACAGATGAGATTTGGGAAGCATTTTTGCGAGATTCCTGGGTACTCTGTGAGGCATTCAATTCTGAGCAATTTACACTGGAGTTCTGCGAATCACGAGAAGAATCTATACCAAGACCACAACTAGGACAATTCTGTGCGTCATTCCTCGAAAACTTTTGAAAACACGGCCAATGAAACTTACACCACAAGAATTGCAAAGTCCACCCTACAAAAGGAAATAAAAAATTCGGTTTGACAATTTTTTATTATAATAGTCCCAAATTCTTTTCCCATGAGTCCAAAAGCCTGAAAATTGGCTCAAAGCAACACGATAAACGAAATAGAGCCTCTAAGTAAGAGCAGCTAATATGGTTAGGGTCAAAATAAATTAGAATGGCATTAATATATATATAAAATATATATATATATATCACAACATTTCATTTGCTATTAGAAGAATAAAATGATAAATTTAGCACCCATAATTCAGCATATTTCATTTTTAATTAGAGGAATATTCAACGCAGTATTACAAGATTCAAAAACAGTTAGTGAACTTCCTAAGTCAATGGACCGGTAACCTGCTTTGACCTGCAATTTCGAAGAAAACTTGTACCACCTTTACTAAACGCAGTATTAAAAAATTCAAGAACAGTTAGTGAACTTTTCAAGTTAATGGACCGGTAACTCACTTTGACCCGGAAGTGATTATTTTGTTTAGTATAAAAGCAGTTTGTTTTAATTTTGATAAGTTAGTAACTCTACTGATGATGATGACCGACTGTGTCATCGAAATATTTAGAGTCTTTGTTTTATATTTTCGTTTCACTGTCTAATAAAGGACCTATCCTATTTGGAATTCTTATTGATTTCGTTATATATATATATATAATATATATATATATACATATATATATATATATATATATATATATATATATATATATATATATATATATATATATATATAGATATATATATATATATATATATATATATATATATATATATATATATATATATATATATATATATATATATATATTTTGCTGCTCTAACTATTTGCAGGTAACTAGCATCGTAGACTAAAAGAAGAATAATAAGAAATTAGAAGAGTTTAAGCATAGCTCATACTTAAACGCCTTCTAGCTAAATTGAAAAAAAAGTAAATCGTCAGCTGGGGATGAAAAATGAAGATTCGTCGGTGCTTACTTAGACAATTTCTGTTTTAAATATCAAAAAGCCATATATTTATCATTGGGAATTAAGACGAATCATAAAAAAAGAAAAATCACTATGAGATTCGTCTAAACAAAGTCATTTTCATTTTAAACCACATCAAACCATGATTAGGCAATGAATGACTTACGGCTATACTAATAAAGTTATACAAAGTGAAATTAACTGCAGGAACCTTGACCAGAAGTATTAAGAGTTTCTTGTGAACATTGGAACGACTGAGCATCTTGTGAGCATTCTATTGTTATAATCTTATAATTCATAAATCTTTGTTAAAGAATTATACTTATCTTATAAATTAAAAAAAAAAAAAAACATTTCAAGGTTGCTAATAACATGTTTAGGTAAGGTAAATTCCTAAGAGCCATGAAATCGTAGTATTTCTATTTCTCATGTATTGCCTCATTCTCATGAGGCAATTGGGTTACTTGTGGCTTTCTGGCTGTCTTTGTACCAGACATGCTGACTTCTTTAGATGTGAGAGGCACCTTTGCTTGCCAAACACACAACCTTCCCAATAAGAGCATATATATTATACAGTCTTTAGATCACAGGTTACTGTTATGATAAAATCAAAACTGGATAAAATATCAAATATCAAAGACTGCATATATGCAGTCTTTGCATCACAGGTTACTGTTATGATAAAATAAGAACTGGATCAAATATCAAACATCGAAGACTGCATATATGCAGTCTTTGCATCACACGTTACTGTTATGATAAAATAAGAACTGGATCAAACATCAAACATCAAAAACTGCATATATGCAGTCTTTGCGTCTCAGGTTACTGTTGTGATAAAATAAGAACTGGATCAAATATCAAATATCAAATACTGCATATATGCAGTCTTTGCATCACAGGTTACTGTTATGATAAAATAAGAATTGGATAAAATATCAAATATCAAAGACTACATATATGCAGTCTTTGCATCACAGGTTACTGTTATGATAAAATAAGAACTGGATCAAATATCAAACATCGAAGACTGCATATATGCAGTCTTTGCATCACACGTTACTGTTATGATAAAATAAGAACTGGATAAAATATCAAATATCAAAGACTGCATATATGTAGTCTTTGCATCACAGGTTACTGTTATGATAAAATAAGAACTGGATAAAATATCAAATATCAAAGACTACATATATGCAGTCTTTGCATCACAGGTTACTGTTATGATAAATAAGAACTGGATCAAATATCAAACATCGAAGACTGCATATATGCAGTCTTTGCATCACACGTTACTGTTATGATAAAATAAGAACTGGATAAAATATCAAATATCAAAGACTGCATATATGTAGTCTTTGCATCACAGGTTACTGTTATGATAAAATAAGAACTTGATCAAATATCAAATATCAAAGACTGCATATAGGCAGTCTTTGCATCACAGGTTACTGTTATGATAAAATAAGAACTGGATCAAATATCAAATATCAAAGACTGCATATATGCAGTCTTTGCATCACAGGTTACTGTTATGATAAAATAAGAACTGGATAAAATATCAAAGACTGCATATATGCAGTCTTTACATCAAAGATTACTGATATGATAAAATCCGAACCGGACCAAATATCAAAGTTTTTGATCAAAATACACACCATAACATTTATTATAAAAACCTAGCCTTTATTTACAACAAAAACCCGATTTGTTAAAGTTACATTTTTATGCTAAAAAGGCACTACAATAAACGAGTTGTCACTTTTAGTCATCCAAGGGTCAGAACCATATTTCACCAAAAACTGGTTATTATCATCGTACTGAAACATATACACAGACAATATGAGACGCTAACTAATTTTACTCTTTGCTAAAACAAATTGGTAAATAAAGTATGAATTATAAGGATAAAAACAAACTATACCTTTCTTTAAAAATAAATAAAAAAAAGAGCTTCTTCAACTGAGAGCAAGGAGCAGCATTAAAACTTAAAACGAACAGAAATCATTACGTATACGAGGGGGTTCGCCCCTTCGTCAATGCCTCGCTCTTTAAGCTAAAGTTGGAATTTTGTTCCAATTCTTTAAGAATGGCCCCTGAATTACAAATGCCGTTTAATTTGAATAAATAGCTCTTTTGAAAGTACAAAAAAAACTTTAGCGTAAATAGCGGGGTATTGACGAGAGGGCGGACCCCCTCACATACGTAACAATTTCTGTTCGTTTTAAGTTTTAATGAAGCTCCTTACTTTCAGTTGAAAAAACTTGTTTTTTTTATATTTAATTTCTGATCGTTTTTTAAATAATGCTGGAAAATCCGGCACCCCCTCGTGGAAACATTCTCTTCTCCCATGAAAAGTTTCTCCACGGAAATATCCTCCCACGTAACCCCTCCCCCACCAGAAAAAATCCCCCTGAAAACCTCTGTATACTTACCAATTAAAATATCCAATGCTATATGTAAACAATAAGCAAAGTTCGTAGATTGCAGCTCTTCCCCCCGGGACTGGGGTATTAAGTCATCCCCAAAGACATAGTTATTAGATTTTTCGACAATGCTGAACAAACTAGCTATCTCAAAATTTTGATCCGGTGACTTTGGGAAAAAATGAGCGTGGGAGGGGGTCTATTTTCCCTCCAACTTTTTTGGTCACTTAAAAAGGGCAGTAGAACTTTTAATTTCCGTTCGAATGAGTCCTTTCGCGATATTAAATAAAACAACAAGTTTTTTAAACTGAAAGTAAGGAGCGACATTAAAACTTGAAACGAACAGAAACTATTCCGTATATGAAAGGGGCTGTCCCCTCCTCAACGCTTCGCTCTTTACGCTAAAGTTTTTTATTGTTTTAAAAAATAAAGTTGTGAGACAGAGTCAAACTTTAGCGTAAAGAGCGAGGCGTTGAGGAGGGGCCAGCCCCTTTCATATACGGAATAATTTCTGTTCGTTTTAAGTTTTAATGTCGCTCCTTACTTTCAGTTTAAAAAACTTGTTGTTTTTTAATTTAATTTCTGATCGTTTTTTAGTTAATGCAGCTTTTGTTTTGGCTCGCCGTCATTGAATAAGTAAACAAAATTTGCATAAAAATTTTACTTTTCTTTTGCAAAATGGCTGTCTCTAAATTTGGTTCTGACGTAATTTACAAATTAACTTACGTAACGAACTTCTATATTCGTATATTTTTCGTCTGGCAAAAAATACAAAGTTGCAGATTTTTGCAGATATGAGCTTGAAACCTATGTTGTAGGGTTTTCTGATACGCTGAATCTGACAGTGTGATTTTTATTAAAATTCTTTCACTTTCAGGGGACGTTTCCCCCCTCTTTAGAAAATCAGGTAAATTTTCTCAGGCTTGTAGCCTTTGATGAGTAATACTAAACTTAACAAAATTCATATATTTAGAATCAGCATTATAAGCCCATTCTTTTGATACATTTATTGACATCAAAGTTCCGTTTTTAAAAGTTTCGATTACTATTGAGCCGTATCGCTTGTTTTTTTTTATTGTTTTTTTTTTATTACGTATATGTTATTACGTATATGATGGGGTTCTCCCCTTATTCAATACCACGCTCTTTACGTCAAAAGTTAACAAAAATTTTAATTCACAAACCCCTGAATCACAAAGGCCATTTAATTAGAATAGATAGCTCTTTTGAAAGCACTAAAATAAAACTGTACCGTAAAGAGCGAGGTATTGACTTGGGGGAGAACCCCCTCATATACGTAATAATTTCTGTTCATTTTAAGTTCTAATGTTGCTTCTTGCTTTCAGTTGAAAAAACTTGTTTTTTTAATTTTTCTTTAATTTAATTTCTGATCGCTTTTTAAATAATGCTTGGAAATACGGCGCCCCCTTCATAGAAATGTACCTTACCTCAAAGAAACATCCTCCACGGAAAGATTCTCCCGAGTAACCCCCTCCTCCAGCCCCCACCCCCCCACCAGAAAAAAATTCTTCCTGAAAATGTCTGTATACTTCCCAATAACCAATACAATATGTAAGCAATGGGCAAAGTTCATAACTTGCAGCCCTTCCCCTGGGAACTGTGGGGATTAAGTCATCGTAAAAGATATATTTATTAGATTTTCGACAATGCTGAACAAAATGGTCATCTCAAAATTTTAATTGGGTGACTTTGAGAAAAAAATGAGCGTGGGAGGGGGCCTAGTTGCCCTCCATTTTTTTGTCACTTAAAAAAGGCACTAGAACTTTTAATTTCCGTTTCAATGAGCCCTCTTACGATATTCTAGGACCACTGGGTCAATACGATTACCCCTGGAAAAAAAAAACAAAAAAAAAACAAATAAACACGCACCCGTGATTTTTCTTCTGGCAAAAAATGCAAAATTCCACATTTTTGTAGATAGGAGCTTGAAACCTCTACAGTAGGGTTCTCTGATACGCTGAATATAATGGTGTGAATTTCATTAAGGTTCTATAGCTTTTAGGGGGTCTTTCCCCATTTTTTCGAAAATCAGCCAAATTTTCTCAGGCGCGTAACTTTTGATGGGTAAGATTAAACTTGATGAAACGTATATATTTGAAATCAGAATTAAAATCTGACTCTTTTGATGTATCTATTGGTATAAAAATTCCGTTTTTTAGAGTTTCGGTTACCATTGAGCCGGGTCGCTCCTGACTTACAGTTCGTTACCACGAACTGTTTGATTCTACGACCCCTGGGCCGATACGATCACCCTTGGGAAAAAAACGAATAAACACCCATCCGTGATCTTTCTTCTGGCAAAAATACAAAATTCCACATTTTGGAAGACAGAAGCTTGAAACCTCTACAGTAGAGTTCTCTCATACGCTAAATCTGATGGTGTGTCTTTCATTAAAATTCTATGACTTTTAGGGGGTGTTTCACCCTTTTTTTCGAAAACAAGACAACTTTTCTCAGGCTCATAACTTTTGATGGGTAAGACTAAACTTGATGAAACTTATATATTTGAAATCAGCATAAAAATCCAATTCTTTTAATGTATCTACTGATATCAAAATTCCGTTTTTAGAGTTTTGATTGCTATTGAGCCGGGTTCCTCCTTACTTACAGTTCGTTACCACGAATTGTTTGAAAATAATTTCTTTAAAAAAATATACCTTTCAATATAAAGAAAAAGTAAACTATACAGAATGATAGTAAACATTAAGAAAATGTAAAAAAATTACATGATGTTTTACAAAAATTACGTGATTAGTCAAAAGGCCTTGGCATGCGTTCCTGCTGCGCTTTGTTTATCTTCCCAGCTCGAACGGCCCCAAAAGCGATGTGGGCTCTACAATCAAGAATATTTAGTAGCCTGCACTTCCTATCAGGGCCAAACGAGTGAAGCAATAATAGCTGAAAACCACTGGAAACTTCTATGAGATGAATCAGACACTCACCATAAACACAAGTGTAAAACCTATTGTTACCAACTATACTTGTCCTGTAATTTTTAATATACTTCCTATGAGCATTACCAATTCAAGTTAATTTCATTGTGCGCATGAGCAGTATTAGCTTTCACCTGCCAGTTGTTTGCCTCAATATGCCAGTAATCATTTACAAATGGTTGATATGCTATATTCCAACAAAGATAGGTGATCATAACAAAAGGAACAATTAACAAATTTACAACCAGTCCATATCATCTTAGAGCACCCGGTGCATACAAAGATATTCCGTGGATTTCCTTTTTTGTCCGTTACGATTTCTATAATTTCAAGAGCACTGCCATACTACTGAGTTCCAACCAAAAATTAAAGAAAAGAGTGACAAAGCAAGCTAAATAGTGCCCTGCCAGTCTAATCTGTAGCATTGAGCAGCTCTAGAAAAGAGAAAACCCAAATAATTTTGCTGCAAATAATCCAGCATTATTGACTTTAAATACTAAATAAAACCATTTGTGGGTAAAGAAACGAAATAATCAATGCTTAGACCAGCTGTTTAAGCTGAAAATACTGCATATAGATTGGTCACGATTGCGAGCATGGGGTGATACGAAAGATGTATAAACCTCGGAATTCTATAGATAGTTTTCAGCTTGAAAACCAAATTTAATTTGTAGCCAGTATGGCTACAAAGCACCATAACGAATATGACAGTGTGTACTCCACTTCATTTTCTGTATAGTGGGTCAAAAATACATTATTATTATTATTATTACAAACAAAAACAGCAAAATCAAATATCAACGATCCAGCACGTAAACAGAAGCTGATTTTGGAAGAAGCAGAAGAAGGGTAGATTGAAATCAATCAACGCAGAAAAACAGGTAAACTGTTTAGAATTTATATGAAAAAACATGCTAAAATTGTAAAATTGAAAGGAGAATCCTGTGCCCCCCCCCCTGTAGAATCTTTTTTTGTGTGCAGTTATCATGGTAATTTTTCAAGATAAAGAAATTATCTCTAGTAAAATAAAAAAGTTTTTATCACAGACATTTAACAAAGGTACTTCACGTTGAAGCAACAATGAACTGTGTTGCTTCTTTAGAATATTTGTCTAACTTTCTTAGTAAGCTTCAAGAGCCCATAGAACATTTTGTATCTCTGTTAATTTAATTAATTCATTCTTCTGAAATGTTCACTGATCTGATGTTTCAATCAATAAACTACATTCCATACGTCTTTAATGCAATTTTAGCAGCCGATCCCCGATCCCTTTCAAAGGATCGGGTTTTCTTATTACAGTTATACTAGAAGTGGTTCTGAACTTCCAAAAAATATAAATTTCTGAATATAATAAATTAATAATTTTTTATTCTAGTGGTTAGTTGAGAGGAGAGGATAAACTGCAATTTTACCAAGGTAAATTGTTTAATACTCAAAACCATCATAAACTCAATCACAAAGCACCTCCAATGAAATAAGTTATCCCGAATCATTCTTGATTTGACCATTTTTTACCACTATCTATTAGAGCTCCATTCAGTCGTTTGCAGCTAACCGGGACACATCTAATCTACTTTTGAATGAATGTTTCTTGAAATTCTTGATGATTATATGAACATACATGTATTTCACAAGGTTCACTTATTATGGGGATACCATGTTTACCATCTTACGGTAGGTCTGCCACTAGGCCTGGGCCAGGAATTTAAAGCCAGAAAACTCATAAGGGCTAGTGTGTATTTAATTAATTAATTTATTTATGACCCTTCATACACAAAAATTGCAAAAGACGGAGTAAAAGGAGAGAACAAAAAAAAAGGAAAAAAAACACATTTGTAGTCACACTGATGTTGTTACTACTTTGAATCAGCCTGTTTTGACATGAAACTTCTCACAATTTCACACTTTAAGCTAGAAGGTACGTGACCAGGTTTCCCGCAGTTTGAGCCTTTGATTTGCCTTGTGCATAGTGAAAGCGGAGTCGAGGTATGTGACTCTCCGCACTTGAAACACTTCTCGTCATTTCCGCAGATCTTCGCTATATGCCCAAACTGTTGACATCGGTAGCACCTTTTAGGCATAAATACATATTTCTCGAGACGGAAGTGGTCAAAGTCTATTTTGAATCCTGCTTTTTTTGCATAGTCCAGTTCGCTTTCACTTTGAAAGTACAGTTTAAAGGCCGAGCTGTTTCCTATGCGGCGCATTTCGGAACACTTTGGGTTCGCAGATTGAATATCTTCTTCGTTTACGCTTTGTGGTATTCTTTTCACTACAGCCATTTTATTTCATATAATTGCCCATCAGTTTTTATTGTACAAAATGTAATTTTTTGTCTCCTCTTAAAGATTAATTAAAAAAAAACTTTTTCCACAAAATAAGTTTTTCAAAAAAAAGTAAACAACTCCATTAAACCAAAAATGAACAAAAATAGAATCAAATTATCAACCAAGCATACAACTACCATAAATCTGTATCAATAAATAAATGAAACCCAAAACAAACAGAAATTAAAATAAATAACAGTCAAACTCAAAACGAGCAGAAATAACTATGAGTAGGGTTCTAAACCCCTATGCTTTCTAAAAGCCAGAATATAATTTGTACTTTACTGAAAAAAATGTGCATTGTCAGTTTAATATACATATGCTGATATTTATTCCTTAAAATCTTAATTAATTTTTGATTTCTTAAAGTTATAAAAGTGAAAACATTTAAAAGATTTTTTTCAGTAAAGTACAAATTATATTCTGGCTTTTAGAAAGCATAGGGGTTTAGAACCCTACTCATAGTTATTTCTGCTCGTTTTGAGTTTGACTGTTTATTTATTTTAATTTCTGTTTGTTTTGGGTTTCATTTATTTATTGATACTGATTTATGGTAGTTGTATGCTTGGTAGATAATTTGATTCTATTTTTGTTCATTTTTGGTTTAATGGAGTTGTTTACTTTTTTTTTTGAAAAATTTATTTTGTGGAAAAAGTTTTTTTAATCAATTTCTGCTCGTTGTATATTGACAGTCTTTTTCAGGGAGAAAGACTGATTCTCTTCTAAAGTTAAACAACCATACCTTCCATAAAAACCTTAAATACCCCTGGGCATAAATTACAATCCTTGTCCCTAATCTCTGGGGTTAGTTTCAACCCCAAAATAGAATGGCTATCTCAAATTTCTATTAGATGCATTTCGGGACAATTACGACGTGTTTGTGTGTGTGGGGGGGGGAGGGGGTAACTGCCCTTTGATCACTTTGACGCTTAAAAAGAGCACTAGAGCGTCTGATTACGAACCCAATGCCGGATTACAAATACCAATCCCTCCGAAGTTTATATGACCACGCTTTCTATAAAAACCTTATATGTCCCCAGGGCATAACTTACAACCTTGCCCTGAGGGCTGGGAGGATTTTTTATCCTCAAAAACATAATTTCCAGACCTTTCTGATACGCTGAACAAAATGACTATCTCAAAATTTTGATTGTAAGTGTTTGGGGAAATGATGGGCGTGGGGGGGAGGGGGGCATTTGCCCTCTGATCACTTCCGACTATTAAAAAGACACTAATCCACTCAATTTCCAATCGAATGAGCCCTTTTTGAAGCTTCTATGACAAAAATTTATATAAAAAAACCTTATATGCCCCAAGGGCATAACTTAGGATTCTTGTCCTGAGGGCTATGGGGGGAGGGTTGTCATCCTCAAAGGCATAATTTCCAGACCTTTCAACTACGTTGAACAAAATGGCCATTTTGTTCAACTACGTTGAACAAAATGGTGATTCTCCCTCCGATTACTTTCGACTATTAAAAAGGACAATAGCCCTTTAAATTTCCAATCCAACTACCCCTTTTTGAAGTTTTTACGACAACACTTTCTATAAAAACATTATATGCTCCCAGGGCATAACTTACAATCTTAGCCCTGGGGCTGTGGGGGTATTGTCATACTCAAAAAGATGATTTCCGGACCCTTCAACTACGTTTAACAAAATGGCTGTGTCAAAATGTTGATCGGAAGTGTTTGGGGAAATGATGGGTGTGTGGGGGGGGGGCTGTGGAGGGGTTTGTTATCCTCAAAGACATAATTTCTGGACCTTTGAACTACATTGAACAAAATGGCTATCTCAAAATTTTGCTTGAATGTTTTCGGGAAAATGGAGGGCGTGAGAGGGGATTAGTTGCCCTCCAATCCCTTTCGACTATTAAAAAGGGCACTAGCCCTTTCAAATTCTAATCGAATGAGCCCTTGTTGAAATTTCTACGACATCAATTTCCATAAAAACCTTATATGGCCCCAGGACATAACTTACAACCCTTGCCCTGAGGGTTGTGGGGGGTGGGGTGTCATCCTCAAAGACCTAATTTCCAGAACTTTAAACTACGTTGAATAAATTGATTATCTAAAAATTTTGATTGGATGTGTTTGGGGAAATGGTGGGCGTGAGAGGGGGGTTTGTTGCCCTTCAATCACTTTCGACTATTAAAATGAGCACTAATTTCCAATTGAATGAGCCATTTTTTAAGTTTCTACAACACCGCTTTCTGTAAAAAACCTTATATGCCCCAAGGGCATAATTTACAACCCTTACCCAGAGGGTTGGGGGGGGGGGGGTGTCATCCTTAAAGACCTAATTTATTTAACTCTCAACTACGTTGAAAAAAATGGTTATTTCAAAATTTTAATTGGATAAGTTTGGGGAAATGGTGGGCGTGAGGGGGGGGGGGTTAGCTGCCCTCCAATCACTTTCTACTATTAAAAAGGCACTATCCCTCTCAATTTCCAATCGAATGAGCCCTTTTTGAAGTTTCTACAACAAGCTTTCTATAAAAACCTTATATGCCCCCAGGGCATAATTTACAACCCTTGCCGTGATGGGTGTGGGGGGGGGTATCATCCTCAAAGACCCAATTTCCAAAACATTCAACTGCGTTGAACAAAATGAATATCTCAAAATTTTGATTGCATGTGTTTGGGGAAATGGTGTGAGAGGGGGGTTAATTGCCCTCCAATCACTTTCAACTATTAAAAAGGGCACTAGTCCTTTCAATTTCCAATTGAATGAGCCCTTTTTGAAGTTTGTACGACAACGCTTTGTATAAAAACCTTATATGCCCCCAGGGCATAACTTACAACCCTCGGACTGAGGGTTGTGGGGGGGGGGGGGGGGTCATCCTCAATGACCTAATTTCCAGAACTTTCAACTACTTTGAACAATATGGCTATCTCAAAATTTTGATTGGATGTGTTTTGGGAAATGGTGGGCGTGAGAGGAGGGTTAGTTGCCCTCCAATCACTTTCAACTATTAATAGCCCAGTAAAAGTACGGAGAAAAGTGGGTCGACCCAGACAAAATTACAACAAAAGGTTTTTTTACGCCAAAATGTTCAGAAAAAATCGCTGAACAACATATCCAAAATCCACTAAAATCGCCCACCGGGAAAACCTTCTGGGGCTGCTTAAAGGGGGTGGAAGGGGGCGAAAAAATAAGTTTTTTCATTTTTGACATTTAGGAAGCTTTTTTTACTCTAAAATTTTTAGAAACAATCGCTGGACAATATATCCAAAATCAACTAAAATCCCCCACCGGGAAAACATTCTGGGGCTGCTTAAAGAGGGTGGAAGGGGGGAAAAAATTAGGTTTTTTTCATTTTTGACATTTAGGAAGCTTTTTTTTACACTAAAATGTTCAGAAAAAATCACCGGAGATCATATCCAAAATCTGCTAAAATCGCCACCAGGAAAAAATTCTGGGGCTGCTTAAAGGGGATGGAAGGGGGGCGAATAAATAGTTTTTTTCAGTTGTGATATTTAGGAAGCTTTTTTTACACTAAAATGTTCAGAAAAAATCGCTGAACAACATATCCAAAATCTGCTAAAATCACCCGCCGGGAAAACATTCTGGGGCTGCTTAAAGGGTGTGAAAAATCCTTTTTTCGATTTTTGTTACTTCGGTACGTTCGGAGACTCGATTCTGGTATAAATCAACTCACTGAAACCGAAAATGATATCGCTTTTATTGTAAAACTTCTCATACTTATATTAAACTATAAAAAATGAGATTTTAATAACTCCATTGCCCAAATAAAGGAAGTAGCTTTTCTTCCAAAGTTTTACAGAAAGATCAGATCGGTCAGTTTGTTATAAGAAGAAGCGATCGGCACTGGGCTGGATTGTCACCGGATCTAGTCATTGAGCAAGCTCTAATGCGCAATTTGGAGAGAACAGGTGGACTAACTCGTGGACGGGGGATCACACAAACTCAGCGTCTGATATGGGCTTTTTCAATGCCGATCTGTGCTGAAGTAAATGCCTCAATGCAAGGTCTGACTAGCCTGAGTTACTCAACAAGTGATCAACACTTCGAAACGTTCCAGTGGCGGATGAAGCGAGATACTGATGACATGGAGGCGGTCCTAGACTTTTTGCGAACCCTGATTCCGTTCAGAGAACACGGAGGGCTCCTCAACATCGTTACCGGCGTAACTGCATCAGCTAATGTAGATGCGGACACCACGAAAGAAGTTGGAGCCCGAATTCTAGACGAAATGACTGGGAAGGCAGCTGATTCATTTTCGTTCCGGAAGAAAGACAAGGCTGCTACAATGGTATCCAAATCAGCTGTTAACATCGATGGTGAACCGGTTCATGTAGATCAAGGGCTTCTGTTCCAGCAACCATTCGGATGAGCGCTTAGAATCGTGCCACTATGTCGTTGACGGCGGCTGGCTGCTCCAGAAATTGACTTGGCAACCCAACTCTACATTTGACTTCATTTGCGAAAGTTACGTCAAGTATGTCACCACTAGATTTGGAAAAGCTTCGGTAGTTTTTGATGGATATGACAATGGTCCTTCGACAAAAGGTATGGCTCACCTCAAACGTTCCAGGGGTAAACAGTGCCCAGTGGTAGAATTCACTGGTACAACAAATTTAACAAGAAAGAAGGAAGAGTTCTTGCAAAACGGCACAAACAAGCAGCAGATAATTCTAGCAATAGGAGAAAAATTGTTCTCAGCAGGTTGTTCGATACAACATGCCTCTGCTGACACGGATGTCCTGATTGCAACCACAGCCATTCAAAGTGCAAGAACTCAGTTGACGTGTCTCATCGACAACTACACTGACCTCCTTATCCTTCTCCTCTATCATGTCACTGCCACCCACAAAGGCCTGTATTTCAGATCCGAGACGAAAGCTTCAAACGAACATAAGCTACGGAATATTTGCTCCATCAAAGAAAAAATAAGGGACATGTGCGGTTCAATTCTATTTCTGCACGCGTTCCTAGGCTGTGACACAACTTCGAAATTACAAGGAATTGGTAAATCTGTCGGACTGTCATCGTACCGGTCCAATCCGTCTTTCCGTGAGGCCGCTAAGGTCTTTATGGACTCAAAGGCGACGAAAGACGAGCTTATTGTAGCTGGTGAACAAGCTCTTTTGAGAATTTATAAAGGAAAGCCTGAAGAAACTCTCGTGTCCTTGAGACATCGTCTGTTCTTGACCAAGCTCGCCTTCTCTTCCACATTTGTCTGCCCTGATCGGATGCCTCCCACACCCTCAGCTGCAAAGTTCCATTCTTTTCGCGTGTATTTGCAGGTAATGGAATGGAAAAGCGAGGCTGCTGCCTCGCTGAACCAGAACTGGAGAACTGGGGATGAAACCGGAGAACTGGGGATGGCAACTCTCTTCTGATAGCTACATCCCAGTAATGACGGAGAAGAAACCAGCTCCTTAAAGTCTTCTTCAAATTATCCGCTGCAAATGCAAATCAGGTTGCGATACGGCCAGATGCACTTGCCGCATAAATGGCATGCCCTGCACACTTGCTTGCGGAGAGTGCATGGGAACAAGCTGTAATAACTCTGAACCAACATCTCTAGAAGAAGAAGAATTTTAGTGTTTTGCAATAACGGTGGTTGTGCTCTTTTTTAGTGCTCATTAATAAAATGATGATTCTCAATATTATGTGATTTAAAAATAATGATTATCAAAACTGTGATTTATGTATAGACGTGTTAATGCTTTTGTTTTCCAACTGTAAAAGAAGCCGATAATAAGAATGATTTTTCAAGTTTCTATGCGTCTATGCCTATAGTTTCCCTTTTCCTGCAGTCTGGTCTTCACACGGTTGATTCTCATCGGATAACCAGGTTTCCAACGATTAGCGAAGCAACAAAGAGTGGGGTACTTCTCTGCTCCTTAAAATTGCCGTTCAAGATTTTCCTGTGTTGCTGTTTGAAGTATTTCAGCCTTCCATTCATCTGATCTTTTTAACACTTCGTAAGAAAAGCTATTTCCTTTATTTTTGCGATGGAATTATTAAAATCTTATTTATAGTTTAATATAAGTTACAGACGCGTTACAATAAAAGTAACATCATTTTCTGTTTCAGCGAGTTGATTTATACCAGAATCGAGTCCCCGAGCGTACAGAAATAAAAAATTCGAATCCCCCCTTTCACCCCCTTTAAGCAGCCGTAGAATATTTTTCCGACGGGCGATTTTAGCAGATTTCGGGTATGTTGTTGAGCGATTTTTTTGAACATTTTAGTGTAAAAAAAGCTTCCTAAATGTCAAAATGTAAAAACCTATTTTTTTTTGCCCCCTTCCACCCTCTTTAAGCTGCCCTAGAAGGTTTTCCCGGCGGGCAAGTTTTTCTGAAAATTTTGGTGTAAAAAAAACCTTTTGTTGCAATTTTGTCCCGGTCAAACCGTACTTTTACTGGACTATAAAAAAGGCACTAGTCTTTTGAATTTCCAATTGAATGAGCCCTTTTTGAAGTTTCTACGACAACGCTTTCAATAAAAACCTTATATGCCCCGAGGGCATAAAGTACAACCCTTGCCCTGAGGACTTTGGGGGGAGTGTCCTCCTCAAAGACATAATTTCTAGATCTTTCAACCACGTTTAACAAAATGGCTATCTAAAAATTTTGATTGGATGTGTTTTGTGAAATAGTGGGAGTGGAATGGGTGTTAATTGCCTTCCAATCACTTTCGACTATTAAAAAGGGCACAAGCCCTTCCAGTTTCCAATCGAATGAGCCCTTTTCCAAGTTTCTACGACAACTCCTTCGATACGAAGTGCCCTGCTCTAAAACCAAGAAACCAAAAAAAAACAAAAAAGCAATAATACATTGTGCCAACAACGCTCTTTACTTAGGCAGCGCTATTGTGCTATTGCGCTGCCTATGATAAGCATCAATTTCAATGAAAAATTGGAATTTGTGGAAGGGTTTAAACATTCCTAGAATTTTGATCTGATTAAATCCTTTCAGGGCACCGTTTCTTCTTATCTATATTAATATTAACGGTGATAATGACAAAATAAACGAGCCTAGGGCTTTTAAGACATTGAAGAGACCCTTACCTTTACAACAATATCTTTGCATAGATGGCAGTCGGCAATATAATCCTTCAACTGGCTTTCCAGCAGTGATTTAAACTCACCAACTCCTCTAGGCGTTAGTGTTATCTCACCTTTCGACTAGGAAAAAAGACTATAAGTATCATCAATTATAAATATAGGATGGCTTGAAAGCCACTACCCCAGGGGTAAAACATAAAATCGCAAAAAACGAGGACAATTAACAGCCAGCGAAACACAGAAAAATTATGCAAATATTTCGGTCAAGACCTCAGCTTGACCGTCCTCAGTGCAGAATAAAACTAATAAAAATATAAAAAACCAAACCTTAAAATAAAAACACAATGTTACACTTTCACCGTTACTGAGAAAGGGTCGTCCAATTTTAGATTTGTGTTTTTATTTTAAGGTTTGTTTTTTTTTTTATATTCTTATTAGTTTTATTCTGCACTGAGGACGGTCAAGCGGAGGTCTTGACCGAATATTTGCATAATTTTTCAATTTTTTTTTACTGGCTGTTAATTGCCCTCGTTTTCTTCGCGATTTTGTTTTATCATGATTAGCCAGTGTGGTCTCAGAAATTATTTACCCCAGGGGTACACGCACAAAAATTTTTAGTGAGCTGAAGCCCGTTAACATCCTTCTCAGAGCCCCTATATCTGGGAGTGTATTAGAAAACAACATCAGTATATGTATGTTAAACTGACAATGCACATTCATTTGTATTTTTTTCATTAAAGTACAAATTATGTTCTGGCCTTGGGAATTCATAGGGGTTTTGAGCCCAACTTATGCTAATTTCGGCTCGTTTTGAGTTCGACTCAGTTATTTATTGTAATTTCTGTTCGTTTTGGGTTTCATTTATTTATCGATGCTGATTTGTGGTGGTTTCACACTTGGTAGATTATTTGATTTTGTTTTTGCTCATTTTTTTTTAATGGAGTTTTTTACTTTCCTTTGAAAAACTTATTTTGTGGAAAAAGTTTTTTTTAATTAATTTCTGTTCATTTTATATTGACATAGTCTTTTCAGGGAAACAGAAAATAATACTTTAAATCTTTTCGTTTTTTTTAAGAATTTATAGTTTGGCCTGCTATTTGTATGATGGAGAAAAGTTTTCAGCAATTTTTAACAACATACACCCTTTTAAAAATCTGGACACAAATAGTAGTGTTTAATTTAGTTTTATACCTCCTCTAGTTGACCAGAAATGGTAAACTTGATACCATTCGCAAACAAATCTGTTTACTTTCTTTGATAGCTTGGATACACTTACGCTATTTTTATTTGGTTAAATTTTAAGAGCAGAAGTAGCCCCAAAAGTTTGAACATAATACCCTCAGTCGTTCTTGGGATACTGCTGAGATGCCTTATTGGGAATTAGCATTAACACAGTGCATTTTTATTTAATCTTATGGTAACATTTAGTTTTTAAACATAAAGGCAAATGGGAGGGTGGGCGTGGGAGGGGGATTAGTTTCCCTCCAATCACTTTCGACTATTAAATAGGCCATCAGCCCTTTCTATATGCAATCGAATGAGCCCTTTTCGAAGTTCCCACGACAATTCCTTCGATACGAAGTGCCCTGGTCTAAACAACAACAACAAAAAAAAAATATTACATTATACCCACATTGATCTTTACTATAAAAATGCCAAGTCTTCCAATCACTTTCGACTATTAAAAAGGGCACTAGGCATTTGGATTTGCAGTATAAGAATGTCAAGCATTCCAATCAATTCCGACTATGAAAAAAGGCACTAGGCCTTTCGATTTCCAATCGAATAAGCCCTTTTTGTTTCTACGGCAACACTTTCTATTAACACCTTATATGCCCCCAGTGCATAAATTAAAACCGTTACCCTAAGGGCTGTGAGGATGGTTGTCATCCTCTAAGACCTAATTTCCAGAACTTTCAACTACATTAAACAAAATGGTTATCTCAAAATTTTGATAGGACGTGTCTGGGAAAATGGTGGGCGTAAGAGGGGCGTTAGTCGCTCTCCAATCACTTTCAACTATTAAAAAAGGCACTAGCCTTTTCAATTTCCAATCAAATGAGCCCTTTTGAAGTTTCTACGACAACGCTTTTCAGCCCCCTCCCGGAAACGTAAGCCAGGAGAACAAAAGAAGAACCATGTGGCAAAAATACAAGGAGGACCTGGAACCGTGGGAAGGATTCAGGAGACACGGTCGGAGATGGGACAAAGACTGGCTGAAGATCACCGAAGAAGCTGCAGCCGACAGGTCCAAGTGGTCGTCGGAAGTCATTCCAAGATCCTTTGGTGCCGGGCAGGACAGTTCATCGTCTGGTTCCCTCCGAAAGTAAAGTAAGTAAGTAATCTTTCAATAAAAATCTTATATACCCCCAGGGCATAACTTACAACCCTTGCCCTGAGGACTGGAAGGGGTTTGTCATCCCAAAGACCTAATTTCCAGAACTTTCTACAACGTTGAACAAAATGGTTATCTGAAAATTTTGATTGGATGTGTTTGGGGGAATGGTGGGCGCGAGAGGGGTGTTAGTTACCCTCCAATCACTCTCAACTATTAAAAAGGGCACTAGCCCTCTCAATTTCCAATTGAATGAGCCCCTTTTGAAGCTTTTACGACAACTCTATCTATAAAAACCTTATATGCCCCCAGGGCATAACTTACAACCTTTGCCCTGGGGGCTCTGGGGGGTTTGTCATCCTTAAATACATAAATTCCAGAACTTTCAACTACGTTGACCAAAATGGCTCTAAACTTTGATTGAATGTGTTTGGGGAAATGGTGGGCGTGAGAGGGGGGTTAATTATTCTCCACTCACTTTCAACTATTAAAAAAGGGCACTAGCCCTTTCAATTTCCAATCGAATGAGCCCTTTTTGAAGTTTCTACAACAACGCGTTCTATAAAAACCTTATAAGTGTTTGGGGAAAAGAAGGGCGTGAGAGGGGGGTTAGTTGCCCTCCAATCACTTTCGACTATTAAAAAGGGCACTAGCCCTTTGAATTTCCAATCGAATGAGCCTTTTTTAATGTGTCTACGACAACGTCCTTCTATATAAACCTTATATGCCCCCAGGGCATAACTTACAACCCTTGCCCTGAAGGCTGTGGGGGAGTGACCTCCTTAAAAACATAATTTCTATCTGGAAATCCACTACGCTGAACGAAATGGCTATCTCAAAATTTTGATTGGATGTGTTTCGTGAAATGGTGGGCGTGGAAGGGGTGATAGTTGTCTTCCAATCACTTTCGACTATTAAAAAGACCTCTAAGTCAATTCAAACAATCAGATTTCATTTTCACAGTCCCTGACACTTTAAAGAATTTGCCCCAATAATATATATTGCAGGGAAAGAAAACAGTTTTCAATACATTGAATTTTTACTGTAGATGGTAGAAAGAATTTGATTAAAATTTTTGTTTGGCACCCACTACTGCCAAGAACTGCATAACTGCGTAAAGACTTTTTTTTTTGAATTCTTGATTATTCAAAATTTTAAAAATATATATGACTGTGCAAGTTTCGACTTAACTAATTCAAACAGTCAGATTTCATTTTTACAGTCCCTGATACTTTAAAGAATTTGTCACAATAACATATATTGCTGGGAAAGAAAACAGTTTTAAATACATCGAATTTTACTGTAGATGGTAGAAAGAATTTGATTAAAAATTTTTTTTGGCACCCACTACTGCCAAGAACTACATAACTGCGTGCAGACTTTGTTTTTGTTTTGTTTTTGGAATTCTCGATTTTTCAAATTTTTAAAAATATATATGACTGTGCAAGTTTCCACTTAAACAATTCAAACAATCAGATTTTATTTTCACACTCCCTGATACTTTAAAAAATTTGTCCCAATAATATATATTGTAGGGAAAGAAAACAGTTTTCAATACACTGAATTTTACTGTAGATGGTAGAAAGAATTTAATTAAAATTTTTGTTTGGCACCCACTACTGCCAAGAACTGCATAACTACGTACAGACTTTTTTTTTTGAATTCTCGATTTTTCAAATTTTTAAAAATATATATGGACGTGCAAGTTTCCACTTAACCAATTCAAACAGTCAGATTCCATTTTCAGAGTCCCTGATACTTTAAGTAATTTGTCCCAATAATATATATTGCTGGGAAAGAAAATAGTTTTCAAACCATTGGATTTTTACTGTAGATGGTAGATAGAATTTGATTAAAATTTTTGTTTGGCATCCACTACTGCCAAGAACTGCATAAGTGCGTATGGACTGTGTTTTTTTCTTTTTTTTGAATTCTTGATTTTTCAATTTTTTTTTAAGATGGATATGATCGTGCAAGTTTCCACTTAACCAGCTCAAACAATCAGATTTCATTTTCACAGTCCTTGATACTTTAAAAAATTTGTCCCAATAATATATATTGCTAGGAAAGAAAACAGTTTTCAATACATTGAATTTCTACTGTAGATGGCAGAAAGAATTTGATTAAAATTTTTGTTTGGCACCAACTGCTGCCAAGAACTGCATAACTGTGTACGGACAGTGTTTTTTTTCTTTTTTTTTGAATTCTTCATTTTTCAAATTTTTTAAGATGCATATGATTGTGCAAGTTCCCACTTAACCAATTCAAACAATCAGATTTCATTTTCACAGTCCCTGATACTTTAAAGAATTTGTCCCAATAATATAAATTGCTGGGAAAGAAAACAGTTTTCAATATAATGAATTTTTACTGTAGATGGTAGAAAGAATTTGATTCAAATTTTTGTTTGGCACCCACTACTGCCAAGAACTGTACAACTGCGTACGGACAGTGTTTTTTTTTCTTTTTTTTGAATTCTTCATTTTTCAAATTTTTTAAGATGCATATGATTGTGCAAGTTCCCACTTAACCAATTCAAACAATCAGATTTCATTTTCACAGTCCCTGATACTTTAAAGAATTTGTCCCAATAATATAAATTGCTGGGAAAGAATTTGATTCAAATTTTTGTTTGGCACCCACTACTGCCAAGAACTGTACAACTGCGTACGGACAGTGTTTTTTTTTTCTTTTTCTTTGAATTCTTGATTTTTCAAATTTTTTAAGATGCATATGATTATGCAAATTCCCACTAAACCAATTCAAACAATCAGATTTCGTTTTAGTCCCTGATACTTTAAAGAATTTGTCGCAATAATATAAATTGCTGGCAAAGAAAACAGTTTTCAATATAATGAATTTTTACTGTAGATGGTAGAAAGAATTTGATTAAAATTTTTGTTTGGCACCCACTACTGCCAAGAACTGTACAACTGCGTACGGACAGTGTTTTTTTTTTCTTTTTTTTGAATTTTTGATTTTTCAAATTTTTTAAGCTGCATATGATTGTGCAAGTTCCCACTTAACCAATTCAAACAATCAGATTTCATTTTAGTCCCTGATACTTTAAAGAATTTGTCCCAATAATATAAATTGCTGGGAAAGAAAACAGTTTTCAATATAATGAATTTTTACTGTAGATGGCAGAAAGAATTTGATTAAAATTTTTGTTTGGCACCAACTACTGCCAAGAACTGCATAACTGTGTACGGACAGTGTTTTTTTCTTTTTTTTTGAATTCTTCATTTTTCAAATTTTTTAAGCTGCATATCATGTGCAAGTTCCCACTAAACCATTCAACAATCAGATTCATTTTAGTCCCTGATACTTTAAAGAATTTGTCCAATAATATAAATTGCTGGGAAAGAAAACAGTTTTCAATATAATGAATTTTTACTGTAGATGATAGAAAGAATTTGATTCAAATTTTTGTTTGGCACCCACTACTGCCAAGAACTGTACAACTGCGTACGGACAGTGTTTTTTTTTCTTTTTTTTGAATTCTTCATTTTTCAAATTTTTTAAGATGCATATGATTGTGCAAGTTCCCACTTAACCAATTCAAACAATCAGATTTCATTTTAGTCCCTGATACTTTAAAGAATTTGTCCCAATAATATAAATTGCTGGGAAAGAAAACAGTTTTCAATATAATGAATTTTTACTGTAGATGGTAGAAAGAATTTGATTCAAATTTTTGTTTGGCACCCACTACTGCCAAGAACTGTACAACTGCGTACGGACAGTGTTTTTTTTTCTTTTTTTGAATTCTTCATTTTTCAAATTTTTTAAGATGCATATGATTGTGCAAGTTCCCACTTACTTTTCTTTTTTGAATCTTATTTTCAAATTTTTAGAGCAATGTGCAGTCCCTTACCAATTCAAACATCAGATTTCATTTTCACAGTCCCTGATACTTTAAAGAATTTGTCCCAATAATATAAATTGCTGGGAAGAAAACAGTTTTCAATATAATGAATTTTTACTGTAGATGGTAGAAAGAATTTGATTCAAATTTTTGTTTGGCACCCACTACTGCCAAGAGCTGTACAACTGCGTACGGACAGTGTTTTTTTTTTCTTTTTTTTGAATTCTTGATTTTTCAAATTTTTTAAGCTGCATATGATTGTGCAAGTTCCCACTTAACCAATTCAAACAATCAGATTTCATTTTCACAGTCCCTGATACTTTAAAGAATTTGTCCCAATAATATAAATTGCTGGGAAAGAAAACAGTTTTCAATATAATGAATTTTTACTGTAGATGGTAGAAAGAATTTGATTCAAATTTTTGTTTGGCACCCACTACTGCCAAGAACTGTACAACTGCGTACGGACAGTGTATTTTTTTCTTTTTTTTGAATTCTTGATTTTTCAAATTTTTTAAGCTGCATATGACTGTGCAAATTCCCACTTAACCAATTCAAACAATCAGATTTCATTTTAGTCCCTGATACTTTAAAGAATTTGTCCCAATAATATACATTGCTGGGAAAGAAAACAGTTTTCAATATAATGAATTTTTACTGTAGATGGTAGAAAGAATTTGATTCAAATTTTTGTTTGGCACCCACTACTGCCAAGAACTGTACAACTGCGTACGGACAGTGTTTTTTTTTCTTTTTTTTTGAATTCTTGATTTTTCAAATTTTTTAAGCTGCATATGATTGTGCAAGTTCCCACTTAACCAATTCAAACAATCAGATTTCATTTTCATAGTCCCTGATACTTTGAAGAATTTGTCCCAATAATACATACTGCTGGGAAAGAAAACAGTTTTTCCACATTGAATTTTTTAGCGTAGATAGTAGATAGAATTTGATTACATTGTTAGATTTGGCATAAGAATTTACATTGGAAAGAACTCCAAAGGCAATTAAAACATATTTTATTACAGTCTAAAACATCCAGATACCTACAAGACCTATTTTTTTTTTTTTATTAAAAATACAAATTGATAGATTTTCTAATTTAGATTCAGCACCCTTACAAAATTTCTGCAAGGAAATTTACAGAAAGAAAACCTCTGTTGGAGGGGAATTATGAATTAGGCTTAATAGTAGACAAAAGAAATTACATTTTTTGCAATCCATCCATCAGAAACGAACTTTAAAATGGCTTTGTCTGCATCAGCTTTGCTCATTTTCTTGATCATCGAGGCTGTTGAGTTCAACACTTTTATTGATGACGCTACGCCAGTATTTTCACCAGTCACAATCTCGGTCAAGATGTTTTTGAAAAGCTCATATTCAGCAGCAGAATACAAGGAGTTGGACCTAAATACAAGTTAATTTATAAAAAGCTAAACCATTCTGACAGATTTTGAAAAAAAAAACCAATACACTTATGCAAGGCTAATTTGATCAGGTCTTTGACATAAATAGAAGACGTTTTTTTAAGAATTGTTTTTACTTTAAGGCACCAATACTTCTATGGGATAAATTATCAGGACTTTTGGGTGTTTGGTTATGCATTTGAACATAAAAAATGTCTTGAAGTACATTTTAGGACGGATTTAGTCTTTCTTTTTTTCTTTTCCTTTTTGTACAGATCCTTGCATGCAGAACGTACCCTTGAGACCGTATAAAGTTCAGAATTAATCAAATGCTCTGCTGCAAAAACCATAAAAAGTGGGATCAGTCATATTCAACTAAGTAAAAAAATACAATCAAACTTAAAAAAATAGGCTCAGTAAAAATAAAAATAAGGTACTTTTATCAAACAAGCATTAAATCCTCTTGGATGATAGGCATAAAAAAGGAAAAAAGCACAAACATCTCAAATTTAATAAAGAGTTCACAACCTAGGTCTAGAATTTTACTATTTATAATTACAAAATCATGATATGGGATGACCAGCCTAAACACAGCCTAGGGCTGATAAATTAAGTACCAGTGTTTCCTAAAGCTAAATACATAAAGGTTAAATTTTTTCTTGCCTCACATACTCACAAATATTCAAGCCGAAAAAACCCTTCATTATATACACAAAAGACTACAACTGCAAATGCCAACTGCTATAGACTAACGACTACAACATTCGGGGAAACTGTTTGCCCCTCGCCCTCCACCCAGGCAGAAAATTCGAATTCCCATCGCCGGGCATTCCATGAGCACAATCATGTTAAACAACCCATTTTGGCTCTAGATGTTGTTTCTGTAGATAATTTTGAATGTACATAGGTTATGCATCTTTTTCACCAAATAAAAAATAACATAGTTTCTTTAGAGTGCAGCAAAAAGACCGTCGCAGTTGCAAAGAACCACAACTAAACCATCGTGACAGAATATGTTTACAGAAATCACGGATTCTTGGACTTTTGACTTATTTGGTCGTTATCGAATAGAGCCATAGTACTCACAGAAAATACTCAACACAAGGCACTTTAGAAAATTGACAACATGAGAGTAATTCATCAACATTCAATATCATTAAGACGAGACGAAATATCGATACCAAAAGATAAATATCGACATCAAGACAACATGTTTTACCATCTCTTAGCTCAGAATTTCGAAATATAATCTTTTCAGGCATAGCGTTTTAGCTGTTCAAGGTGCACCAGCTCCTCATCAGTAATGTTGCTTTGAACTGACAGAAAGAAAATGAGTTGTTATTTCAAATATGATTTTAAGGCCTAGAGCCGAGACAACTCGGCGTTTTTTACCGCGCATTTCTTAGAGTTGTATAGGATAGTATTGCGACGGACGTTTAGGACAGTAAAAAAACATCGACGGCAGCAATGCAGCCGGCCATTATCACTTATATAAAGGAATGGCAAAATAAACCATCTTTTATTTTAACGTATGCGCTGAAATTGTGGCCTATGGAACTAAATGGAAGCTGAAATATTTGTTGTTTTTTTTACCACTGACGACTGCTGATGAGAGTGTGTTTGCAGAGGGTATATAATAAAAAAATGGAAGTCACAAATTAATTTCTTGTAATGGGAAGAGAGAGGGTCATTGCAAAAAAAGAAAACAATGTTCCAGATAATTTGACTAGGGATTCCCAGAAATTCAAGGAGGTTTGAAGCGTTAGAGGTATGGGAACAAACTAGCCCCTGCCTTCGACCCTAAACAAATCAAAGCCTATTTATCATAAAAGAAATTGAGTGTTAATCTAATTTATGTTTCCTAAACTAAACATTATTTTAACAAAATTTGAATTCATTTACATTAAGAAAATTTCTTCCTATTGGTTTTTAGAATAGCTTCAAGTTTAACTGCCCTCCCCCTCCCCAATGTCAGTACGTGTAATAAATTTATACGAATATAGAAAGAAATGCAGTGTATTTTTCAATGTGTAGAGGGGAGTAATTTTGCAGTTTTTTCAACTTTTTTCAACGAAAATACAAAAAGGCTTATGATCTATTAGATTATTAATGATCTATTTGCGATCTATCAGATCTATTATGACCGACTGATGTTGCGACGGTAGAATGTTATCGCCTAGTGTGTCCGCTCTAGAGTACAAGCGGCAAAAAAATTGCTCGGTAAAAACGTCAAAATATCTCGGGCATTACACTTCTCAAGATCAAAACTGCACCCTTTTCTAAAAACCACCCTTCCAGCTAGAAATTTTGGTCTGATCTAAAATACTGGAACGCTATAAATAGCTCTGGGAGACTGTGACACATAATCATATTTTTCTGAGGGTTCTGAAATAATTTATTAAGGAGAAAAGAAACTCAGTTTATAAGCCTCCATTAAGCCAGATCCCTTACGATTGTGCCATATCTTGATCCAAAATTCAAGAAAATGTGAATATCCAAAGACAATCTTCTTTCAGTTGAAAATGGAATCACCGATTTGGCTTTGATAGCAGTCAAATATGCAGCAGCTGTCATAGTTCCAGTAAGACAGAATTAAGCGAGTTCATGGGCTCTTATGACGAGGCAGAAGCTCTTGTGTGATGAAACCCATGTGAAAGCTATTGTTCTGATGAATTTGCAGCACGTTTTGACAGCTGCCAAATATAGTATGGTCTTTTATAAGGAGCATGTACTCTAAGGAAAGACATATTTTCCATGGAGAGAACGAATTTAAAACTTAAAACGAGCAGACATTAACTCATTTAAGATGCCAAACCTGGAACAGCCAGAAATTACTGCGCATTAAGGAATTAAACCAAAAACAAACAGGAATTACAATAATAGAAGCATAATACAGAATATCGAAGTACACTTCTTCATATGTACCTCGTATATATATATATATATATATATATATATATATATATATATATATATATATATATATATATATATATATATATATATATATATATATATATATATATATATATATATATATATATATATATATATATATATATATATATATATATATATATATATATATATATATATATATATATATATATATATATATATATATATGTGAATATCCGAAATCTAGTTAATGTCGACGTTCACCGGTGAATGTTCGAAATTCCTTTTCCTCCGCTTCGATTCAATTAGCTTTGCGAGTTAGCTTTTTCAGTCTTATGCAAGCTATGATGGTAAAAGTTAAAGTTAGGTTCAGTTAGATTATGTTAGTTTAGATTAGGTTAATTTTTGTTCTAAATATCAGAAATGGGTTAAAAACCTAACTTAAGCTAACCTAAACCAACCTAACATCGCCTAACCAAACCTAATCTAACCTAACCTCCCATCATCAAACCTTGCATTAAATTGAAAAAATTGACTGGCAACGGTGACTAGATCCAAGGAGAAAAAAAGGTATTCTGGACATTCACCGGTGAATGTCGACATTAACCAATTTGTGGGCATTCACCGTAACATACATATATGTTACCGTGAATGTCTGAAATCTAGTTAATGTCGATATTCACCGGTGAATGTTCGAAATTCCTTTTTCGCTGTTTCGATTCAATTAGCTTTTGAAGTCAACTTTTTCAGTCTTATGCGACCTATGATGGTAAAAGTTAAAGTTAGGTTAGATTATGTTAGTTTAGAATAGGTTAGGTTAAATTTGGTTCTAAGTATCAGAAATGGGTTAAAACCTAACTTAAGCTAACCTAAACCAACCTAACCTAATCTAACCTAACCTCCCATCATCAAACCTTGCATTATATTGAAAAAATTGACTGGCGGTGACTACGGTGACTAAATCCAAGGAGAAAAAAAAAGGTATTTCGGACATTCACCGGTGAATGTCGACATTAACCAATTTGCGGACATTCACCATAACATCTATATATATTATATGCTACCGTGAATGTCCGAAATCTAGTTAATGTCGACATTCACCAGTGAATGTTCAAAATTCCTGTTTCTCTGCTTGGATTCAATTTACTTTGCGAGACAGCTTTTTCAGTCTTACGCAAGCTATGGTGGTAAATGTTAAAGTTGGGTTACGGTATATTATGTTAGTTTATGTTAGGCTACGTTAGATTAGGTCAGGTTAAATTTGGTTCTAAATATCAGAAATGGGTTAAAAACATAACCTAAACTAACCTAACCCAAACCCACCTAACCAAACCTAATCTATTCTAACCTACCCTGTCGTCATAAAACCTTGCATTAAATTGAAAAATTTGACTGGCAACGCTGACTAAACCAAGGAGAAAAAAAGGTATTTCGGACATTCACCAGTGAATGTCGACATTCACGGTAACATATATATAAATATCAGAAATGGGTTAAAAACCTAACCTAAACTAACCTAACCCAACCTAAACCCACCTAACCAAACCTAATCTATTCTAACCTACCCTGTCATCATAAAACCTTGCATTAAATTGAAAATTTGACTGGCAACGCTGACTAAACCAAGGAGAAAAAAAGGTATTTCGGACATTCACCGGTGAATGTCAACATTCACGGTAACATATTGGTGAGGCCGGCGGCTTCACCGCCGGGTTCCGGCAGTCGGCACGCTTATATATATGGATTCTCGCTGTCGCTTGTCTTCTAAACGCAGACAATTTGAGCCTTTTCTTGATGTCATGATGTCCAAATGGACCTTAAATTAGAAGTAGTGCCTTCGTAAAATAAAGTCTTTCTTATTGGACCCTTGACTTTTGCCTCGACTTGTTTTTTGTCATTATGAAAGACATATCGCCGAACCTTTGTTTCTTTTAATTGTTTAGGTGGTAGGACAAAAACTTCTTTTTTTTGCCTCGGCTTGTTCTTTGAAAGACATTTCACCGAGCCTTTATTTCATTTAATTGTTCAGGTGGTGGGACAAAACATTCTCTTTTTACCTCGGCTTGTCTTTTGTCATTATGAGACATATCGTCGAACATTCTTTTTTCTTTTAGTTGTTCAGGTTGTGGGACAAAAACTTCTTTTTCATTCAACGATTTATCTAGTCCAGGTTTTTGATTTTCGAAGGTATGGTAGGCATTGATGACCTTATCAATGTCAAAATCCAAAACCCATCATCATCACTATCATTTTCAATTTTGACACGTTTTGATTCTTGCTGTCCAGGTTGATTTTCATTGACTCACTCAGATGTTCGGTGTCGTATGTCAAGTTTTTGGATTTTGATTACTTCAGACAATTTAGCAATGGCCTTTGCTTTAGCTGCCCGTATTGGTGTTGGCGCAATTGATGGTTGAGGTTGTCGATTTTCACATCTTATCACGTTTGATAGTTCAGGTGTTGGTTCCAAACACAAGGTGTTGGTTTTTTTTTTTTTTTTTAACAAAGGTATAGTAAATTTGTTTGGTTCGTTTTACCTCGGCTTGTCTTTCGTCATTATAAAATACGTATCGCCGAGCCTTTGTTTTTTTAACAAAGTTATGGTAGGCATTGATGAGCTTATGCATGTCAAAATCCCTAACCCAATCATGATCGCTATCATTATCAATTTTAACACGTTTTGATTCTCGCTGTCCAGGTTGATTTTCATTGACTCGCTCACATGTTTGGTGTCACATGCCTTCTATCTGCGTGTGTCTTTGCTTTTCATTTTTCTTTTTGACTTTCTCACATGCTCGGTGCCGAATGTCTTCTAACCGCGTGTGTCTTTGCTCTTCATTTTCATTTTTGACACGCCGCCGCTGTTCTTCTAACAGCGTGTGTATTTGATCTTCATTTTCATTTTTGACTCGCTCACATGCTTGGTGTCACATGTCCTCTAACCGCGTGTGTCTTTACTCTTCATTTTATTTTGACACGCAACCACTTTTCTTCTATCCCCGTGTGTCTTTGCTCTTCAGTTTTATTTTTGACTTGCTCAATCGCTCGGTGTTGCATGTCTTCTAACCGCGTGTTTCTTTGCTCTTCCTTTCATTTTTGACACGCTCTAATTGTCGTTTTGGCATATCTTCTAACCGCCCGTATCTTTGCTCTCCATTTTCATTTTGGACACGTTTTTGGATTTTAATTATTTCAGACAATTTATCAATGGCTTTTGCTTTAGCTGTGCGTATTGGTGTTGTCGCAATTGATGGTCCAGGTTGTCACTTTTTTCGTCTTATCATGTTTGATAGTTCAGGTGTTCATCGAAAGAATCATCATTTATAGTAACTGCAACTGCAAATTTTTGTTTTTTGGGCCTTCCAACAGACATTATATTATATAAATAATTGATGCATTATAAACTCAACAATCTTATTTATGCTATGCATAACATCATACAAGAAAACACTTGTATGATGTCATAAGAAATGCTTATATGATGTACTAACATAGTACATGACGTCATTTGCAAAAACCAAAATTAAGGTTCTCAAAGAATTTTTTCACACTTCTGACCTATCTAGATCGTTTTTTGTTTTTTTTTAAGCGAGAATATCCCAAGATACCATTTTTCCTGAAAAAATATGGAGCCGTTTTCGAGAACATACATAAATTTATATATACACAATTATCGCTCCTATATATATATATATATATATATATATATATATATATATATATATATATATATATATATATATATATATAAATATATATATAAATATATATATATATATATATATATATATATATATATATATATATATATATATATATATATATTATATATATATATATATATATATATATATATATATATATATATATATATATATATATATATATATATATATATATATATATATATATATATATATATATATATATATATATATATATATATATATTTATATATATTTATATATATATATATATATATATATATATATATATATATATATATATATATATATATATATATATATATATATATATATATATATATATATATATATATATAATATATATATATATATATATATATATATATATATATATATATATATATATATATATATATATATATATATATATATATATATATATATATATACTGGGCTCCGGTATTGCTACGCGGCAGGCTTGTATATATTGATTCACACTGTTGCTTCTGCAGCCTCTTTTTGATGTCAAAGTGACAGCATAGGTTTGATATAACCACCCAGGGAAAAAATACAAATCCTTCCTTAAAATTGTGACCTATTTAAATCATTTCTGACCAGAAATTTCAATAAGCCAGTTTTAAGAGAAAAACAACATAGCAGGCTCCAGCACGGCTACGCGACAGGCTTGTATGTATTGATTCTCATTGTCGCTTGTCTTCTAACCGCAGACAATGTGAGTCTCTTTTCATGTCATGGGCTGGGTCCGGCTAAGTGGCATGCTTGTTTAAATTGATTCTCACTGTTACTTGTCTTCTAACTGCAGACAATATGAACCTCTTCTTAATGTCTTGGCGTCACTATAGGTTTAATACGACCACCCTGAGAAAAATACAAGTTCTTCTTTAAAGCTTTGACCTATTTAGACCGTTTTTGTGGTGATAAATGTCAATATGCCAGTTTTAAGAAAAAAAACTATGTGGCCGATTTCGAGGCCGGGCCCCAAAACAAGGCAGGCTTGTATGTGTTGCTTCTCGATGTAAGTAGCAACCTCCAAATGAATCACCAGTTTGCTACTCTTTCCTCGGGAAAATAGAGGACTCTAAAGGGAATACATATAACGTTGAAGGGTCCCAATGACTGGTCACTTTCATTTTTGACACGTTCTGATTCTCACTGTCGCTTGTAATTCTTCCTTAAAGTTGTGACCTATTTAGATTGTTTTTGTGGCCAAAAATATCAATTTGCCAGTTTTAAGAAAAAAACAACTATAAAGCCTATTCCAAGGCCAGGCCCCAGCAGGGCTACACGGTAGGCTTGTATATATTCATTCTCATTGCCAAATCCCTAGTACAATCAGCTCAAAAGACCCCCAGGAAATTATAGATCAGAATACAATATTTAAACAAACTGGATAGCATTAGATTATAAGGAAGTACCAATTTTTATGTGCATATTGTCAAATATACTTTTTTTTTTGTCAAGTTTAATTTGCAGAACCAGGGATTTCCAAACCTTTTCTTTTATTATTTGTTAGTAAATCTTCTTTTTTCCACTTAGCACAAACAAATGCCCAACATATCAATGAGGAACAGAAAAAGGAGGAACAGAGCCCTGAATGTAATTAACATATTCTTGCATTACATTGTAGCCATCTTCCTGAAAAAGGACAAAACTTAAACAAAGCTGTTCCTTACTTACTTAAGATGTTTTCCGGAAGAAGTATTGACTAACACATAATGAAAACAGCCTGTGTCTTCGCACAGCCTTTTAATACAATCTAGACCAACCAGTTTAAGTTTTTTTCTTGTTTCTTCTAAGAAATCATCTGCTAAAACATTAGGTGGAACAAAGCCTGCAAGACAATAACTAGTTAATACCCATTACAAAATGCTCCCATTCACTGATTTAAGAGTAAGCAGACCTTTCACTGTTCTTAGATCTTTTGCAGCGTTTTCACCAGGCTGACCAGAACTTTAAGTCTTAATTTCTTTTTTTGTTTAACTCTGTCCTGAAAACATATTGAAGCATTGATGCTATAAAACATTGAAATATTGACTGTATATTATTAAAATACTAATCTGAATAATCTAAATCTGAAAAAAATGCATAGACAGCAGTCTAAAAACCAACCCCCCCCCCCTCCCCCCACAAAAAAAAGGCTACACAAGTGTGTGGCAAAGCACGTACTGTAAAAACCATAAATATTTCCATCTTGCAGTCAACAAAGGCTGTAATAACCTTAAAAAGGTTCTGGTGCTGATATTGTGTGGCATCTGCTATGCTGTATGCAAAACAAGTTGAACAACAAGTATTTTTTTTGTTTGAATCTTGCCCAAATAAAAAAAAAATCTAGATTTTAAAAATATTTTTCTTGTCTTAAGCTTAAGCAAATGATTAAAACTTCCACGCTAATGGGAAACTCCTCTTTTGATTTTATTCTTACGAATATGAATAGATTTTACACTTTCCCTTACCTTTTCCTCCACTGGGTGGGAGTTATCACCTCTCCTTCCTTTCTTCTCCATTGTCAAACTTTAAGCATTCTTTTTTAAACATCTACGGCTCTTACCGCCCTCATAATAACTCCGGTCTTCTTTCCTTTGGCACATGATTGAATACTGAAGATCAGTTTAATATTTACAATTCACAAAATCTTGATGAAAAAATTACTCCTTTCCATAAAAAGTTAAATGACAAATATTTCATTTCTTTCCCAGAAAAAAATTGAACCATGCTCTAGTAATAAGCCCTACATTTTCTAATTGCAAAAGAAATGTTGAGTTTATAATTGTTCACTTGGTTTGTCTCATTTCCCCATATGTACGACGTATTTTTGACGTAACACCTTAAGCTAGGTATTCTTTTCTTAGACCAGACAGCCATTCTATGACGAAAAAAATTAATTTTCAAACAGGGATAAAACCAATTATTTAGACAGTGAAAAAAAAAGTATATGGGGAGTATATAGTACATATGGGGAAACGAGACCAACCAAGTGAACAACTATAAACTCAACATTTCATTTGCAATTAGAAGACATGGCTTTTAAACTTTTTTTTTAGTTGGTAAAGAAGGCTTTACCAACTATATTGGAAATTTGTCTAATTTTGGGCAAGATTAAAGAAGGAAATTTACATCAAGACTGAATGAACTTTGTCATTAAACTCTCTCTGAAAATAATCTGGAAGTTCATTATTTTGTGAATGACCCCGAAAGTTATTTATTTTGTTGTGCATAAATATGCTAGTTTCAATTATATTATTTTAGTAATTCTACTGATGATGGTTGTTGTATATGTGATTGAAATATCTGGACTTTTGTACCTCTTTTTTCACTGTCTAAATAAATGGTTTTATCCCCATTTGAAAACTTACTTGTTCGTCATAGAACAGCAGTGTGGTCTAAGAAAAAAAAATAACTAATTAAAGGTGTTACATCGAAAATACAATTTCTTCAAATTTAAAGTGGGGTATTCTTATTAAAATTAGAATCCATAAAACTAATGTACCTTTCTCCCTCCTTAAGCTTCTAAGTAAACTTGAAATTCCCCCTGTCCATTGTTTAAGGACTTATACTTCCTTTGTCTGCACTTATTTTGAATACACATGCCCAATTTGGAAACCTGGCATTCCAGATAAGAGTCAGATAAAACTGAATCTGTCCATTAAATCACCCTACGAATAATTTTCAAAAAAGGTGAAGTCCCCTACTCTGTTCTTCTAAAAAAAAAAAAAAAAGCTAGGTTAGAAACGCTTGAGTGCAGGAGAGGTATATTGTGCCTCCGTTTTTAAAAAAATCATCAACAAACCCTTGTACAGAACACATTTTTCCAAAAAGACACTCCCATCTTGATCTCCCTCCTCAGGCCATGTTCTAGCCTGTTCCTATCTAGTCTCCTGTTTTCAGCTGTACCAATTAATATGAAAAAACCTTTGACCTCAACATTACAGAAAATATACAAAACATACTGCTAGTTTCCATCTTCTTATTTTTTGGCATAGAAACTGCCCACATTTTGTATTTGTTTGCTTGTTTTTTGTCTTTTTTATTCTCACTTTTACTGTTCTTGTATTTACATTGTTTGTTTTTTGTTTCTTTTTCTTTGGGGGGTGGGGGTGGGGGGGTATTATTTCGTTTAACTTAACAACTAAATGAATGGATTTTCATTTTTAAAGTTTTAATTTTGGCAATCTTTGCCATTTTAGTTTTTGTTTGTCCTGTTTTTATTTATTGACCCAAAGATTTGAATTTGGCCCTTTGGGGCTTGTGATAACAATATTTTGAAATATATATCTTAGCTTAAACATAACAACAAACTTAATGCTATTCATTATTAAAACTCAAAAAGGAGAGACATACTTTGCAATTCACTCTGCAAAACTGAACCTTGGAACATCAAAAACCTTGAGAAAAATTTTCTTTTTTCAGTGAGGCTATCCATAGGTATACCAAGAATGCACCTAAAACAGAAAAAATATGTGTACTTAAATTTAGGGAGATGCAAAAAACATCCAACAAGACACTAGTGTAGAAGAAGGCAGATTTCAAGGAGATAGAAAAGCAGAGACATGAACTGAGGGATCTAGGGGGTAATCCCTTCCCCTCTCCTCTTTTTTGCCATAGTAGCATATGTTTATATTAATACATTCTACCTTCATTTAATTATTGTATACATCTTATACCACAGGGGATTATATAAGGGGGATTTTCCTTGAATTACATTTCTTTTAAGATTGTACCAATTCATGACAGGTAAGCTAGTACATATATATATATACATACATATATATATCTCCCTCTTAGTCAATCTTAGAATTCTTAGGAAGGAAACAGAAATATTAGGTACATTCCAGGTTGATAATGATAGTAACTTTACATTAGCTTGTGAAGTAATATGGATTCATTAGGGTTTGGCCAGCCACCATCATTATTGGACCTTTAAATAGAAAGTGATCATGAAGCATTATTAAATGTAGCCCCACTACTGCCCTTTGGTGCAAGCAATTACACTGCTAAACAATTCTCCCTTAGACTGTACCCTGAATAATCAGTTTTACAAAACATATGTATAGAGATTACCATCTAATGAGGCAAGAGTTGGGTACAGGCAAGAGTGAGGCAAAGTCATATGTGAGGCAAACATATATATAGAGATTACCATCTAATGAGGCAAGAGTTGGGTACAGGCAAGAGTGAGGCAAAGCCTAATGAGGCAAGAGTTGGGTACTTTATCACTGAGAATGATGTTGACAAATCATGGAATATGATAAAGAAAACACTACTAGAGGTATCAGAAAAAAATACTACAGTAAAATGGGCTCAAAACCTAAAACACTGCCATTTATGACCAAAGAAATATGGAGAGCAAGAAATAAAAAGAAAAGCTTTGGAGACTATATAAGCAGAATATACATAATAAGAATAACTACACAAAATATACCAAGGCACAAAATCAAGTCAGAAACCTATCCAGGAAGCAGTTTGAACAGCATGAGGAGGCTATAGCAGCAGCAAGCAACTTCAATCCAAAACCCTTTATTTGGAATTATATCCCAGCCCATTAACCTGGCAGACACTTGGTTACACAACTAAAAGTCAATGACTGTGTAGTATACAACCCAGAAGAAATTGCTAATGCTGGAAATAGGCAGTTTACATGTGTATTTACTCTACCTGATAATGCCCCTCTTCCAACCCCCTACCTATACCATCATAACCCCCTATGCCTCAATAGCTGTCAACAGGGTTGATGTAGATACACACCTAAAAAAGTGGACCCAAATAAATCAGTAGGACAGGCCAATAAGCATCACCTCTGCAGTTGGGAAGCTTCTAGAAGGAATTGTTAACACTGCAATCTTGAAACACTTAAAAACCAATAAACTATCCTCATCATGTCAACATGGCTTTAAGTCTGGTTGGTCAGTTGACACAAACCTGATTGATACTTAAAATTATGTCACCAATCTTCTGGATCAGGAGTTCCCTTTTGACATTGTATTGCTGGATTTGGCAAAGGCATTTGACAAAGCCTACCACAAAAGACTTCAAATCAAGCTCCAAGCTATTGGGGTGAATGGGGATATGGTAGAGTGGGTGAAGCAGTTCTTAACCAATAGGAAACAGATGGTTAAAATATTTATAAGGGATGGAAGGATGTTCTTCTCTGAGGTGACTGCTGTTGGAAGTGGTGTTCCCCAGGGCACAGTATTGGGTACAACTCTATTTAATACATATATAAATGATGTGTGAAAAAATCCTTAATAGCAAAATCCTCTATGCTGATGACTCAAAACTTATTGGTTGTGCAAGCAGAGCAGAAAATATTGAGTCAACACAACTGGACCTTGATGTATTCACTTACTGGACTAAAATTTGGAAGCTTGAATTCAATGCAGCAAAATGTAAGACTCTCCACCTTGGGAAGAAAAACCTGCACACTCAATACCATATGAATTCTACTGATGGGTCTTGCAAAGTTATTTCCAGCAGCCATACAGAAAGAGAGATCTTGGTGTCCTGGTAGATAACAAGTTGAATTTCCATATTCCTGCATAAGCAACTATTGCAAAGGCTAATCAGACACTTGGCTTAATCAAAAGAACATTCACTGGCAGATCTCCAAATGTTATTACTAAGCTGTATAAGAGCCTAGTTCAACCAAGGCTAGAATTTGGAATGTGTGTTGCATGCCCAATCAACAAGACTGACCAAGCAGCAATGGAATCAGTCCAGAGGAGGTCAACAAGTGTATTAAAGGCCTCTGTGATGTTTCATATCCATCCTGTCTCAACAAGCTCAGAATACCATCTCTAACGTATAGATGCAAACAAGGCAATATGATAACAGCATACAAGCTTCTACATGCTGAGGATACCATTCCTGAATTTTACCAACTGGACAATTCAAAGAGAACTTGTGGTCACCCTCATAAAGAGTTGTCAGCTTTGTTTCAAACAGAGTTGTCAGCTTGTTGAATTCCCTCAGTGAAAAAAAAAAAACAGTGATATCTACCAGCATGGAGGTGCTCAAGTCATCAGTTGATAGGGAGTGGTTCAATAAGCCATGGACCCCTGCTTGGGACCCTACAGAGGACTAACTATCATCACTGAAGCTGGCAGACACATGATTCATCCTATTGCTAACAAGTGCATTATAAGGTAATATAAAAGATACTCCTTGTAGAAAATACAAATTCCAGTAAAAGCTGTCTTTTTCCTTTGCTTGATTCCAGTAAGTGACAAATACAAGCATAGCACCTTCTTCTGATAAGACAAGGTGAACAATGAAATATACAGAGAAATGAGTGGAACACCTTCTCACAAGTAAAGTAAGATTATAAACAAAAAATCTAATCATTTCCAAGTAAAGTTGATGCTTACTAAAGTTGAATTAGTTTCCCTTGTTGCAATTTAGTGAAGTATAATTTTTGTACCTGCTCACTAGTTTTGGAGAGGAGGAGAGATGTATTGTTCTAACTTGCCTTTCTAGTGACTTGGGTTTTCTACAATTATTGCATAAAAAACTATGTAATAACAGACAAATTTTACACTAAGTACATATTACTTCAACTGGTAAAGGTAGAGATCTTTCCATTACTGAGCTACAAATTAGTTGAAAATACTGCTCAATGCCATTTGTCTTGCCTTAAAATGCAGCTAGGAGCAATCTAAGGATTTCTCCTTGTAGAGCTCCAGAATGATGACTAGTTGTATGCCAGAATCACTGGTGACCAGGTACTGCTCCATCTTTGGTAGCATCCTAATTGAATTTACAATCTTTGGAGGACCACTCAGCATCTAGCCTTTGTTTAAAACCATCAATGGATTCAGCAGTAACAGTTTCATTAGATAATTTGTTCTAATTGTTGACAATAGCCTATGTGTTGAGAAGAATTGAGTACAGACTCTAGATGTTGTAGACTGCTTGACAAGGTCACTGGTCTCTAGAGGGAGGAGTGAAGGTAGGTTTTTCAAAATACCTTCCCAGAACATAGCTAATTTGGTAAAGTTCTACCAAACCATATTATTGAGTTAGGAATAAAGTGAATACACCATTTGATGCCTTTTTTATGCTGATTATGAATATAATAATCATTTCTATCAGAAATAAATTTCAGCACCCCCCCCCCTATTTATACCTAAACTAACCCAACCTAACCTAACCCTGAATTGGCATATATAGGGGGGGGGGCTGAAGTTCATTTCTGATACCTAGAAATGATTATTATATTTGTAATCAGCATAAAAAAAGGCATCAAATGGTGTATTCACTTTAGTCCTAACTCAATAATATGATTTGGTAGAACTTTACAGCTACTTTTGTTGGTAAATTTGTAGGCCTAGGTGGCACAGTAATTTAGCTAGGATGAAAGTGAAAACATCATTTGATGCCAATTTTTATGCTATTTCATAATTCAATAGTCACTTCTGTTGCAAATTGCATCTTGAGCCTTTAAAGGGGCCCCAAAGGTATTTCATTTTTGTAACCACACAAAGAAGTTATCAACAGTAGTTAAGTTATTGAAAAGTTGTTTAGCCTACCCTTTTGTCTGTACAACCATCCCTAAAAGTTTCAATTTCCTAACCTAACCCCTTTTCAAGATAGCAAAAAGCAGCTAAACTAGAATCTTTCCATCTACAGATTTTAACGTTACCTTACATCAACAAAACTGTGGAGCAACAGGTCTATTTCCTGAATTAACATTTACCGACCTCCGCATTTACATCATTCAAATTTTCACTTATAAATGTACAGAACTGCCTAATAATAAATTCTTCTTTTCTAAACGGATGATTTCATTGACACTCACGCTTTTAACATCCACGTTAAATTTTAAATATTTAAAATGGAGGAGGATGACCAACCTAGAACTGATTTTGAACTTAGTTCGTTTAGTAAGGTATGGAATGTGTTTAGCGAAGTTTTTACATCACCAAGATGAATGTTCATTTGAAATTGCTTTTGGCAAGCTGTGGCCTGTTATTAATCTTATGTAGTTTTAAGGAATCAAGGCTCATAATGAGCAGGTGGTAAATTTACAGTGGGCCATATAATTTAGCTAGGATGAAAGTGAAAACAATATTTGATGCCTTTTTTATGCTCTTTCATAACTCAAGAATTGCTTCTGGAGCTAATTGCATCTTGAGCGCTTATAGGGTCCCCAAAGGTATTTTATATGAATAGGCTAATTAAAGAGCATAAAAAAAACATCAAATTGTGTTTTTTGTAAATTTTTACCAAATCATATTATTGACTTAAAAACAAAGTGAATATGGTAAATATATACCAAATCATATTATTGAGTTAGGAATAAAGTGAATACACCATTTGATGCCTTTTTTTTATGCTGATTACAAATATAATAATCATTTCTATCAGAAATTAATTTTAGCCCCCCCCCCTATATATGCCAATTCAGGGTATATATTTCTACATTAGGGTGGGGGGAATAAAGTTTAAACTTACCTCCCATTTACATCAGAAACAAAATTTGCCCCCACCCCCCTAATGTAGAAATATATACCCTGAATTGGCATATAAAGGACTGGGGGCTGAAATTTATTTCCAATAGAATTGATTATTATATTTGTAATCAGCATAAAAAGAGGCATTGAATGGTGTATTCACTTTATTCCTAACTCAATAATATGACTTGGTATATATTTACTGTGAATATACCACTCAATGCCTTTTTTATGCTCTTTCCAAATATAATAATCATTTTTGTTGGAAATGAATTTTACCCCACCCCTATATAGGCTACCAATTCAGGGTATATATTTGCACATTAGGGGGGTGGGGTAAAGTTTAAACTTACCTCCCATTTACATCAGAAATAAAATTTACCCCCACTCCCCTAATGTGCAAATATTTACCCTGAATTGGTATATATAGCAATGGGGGTGAAATCCATTTCTGAAAAAATGATTATTATATTTGGAAAGTGCATAAAACAAAGCATTGATTGGTATATTCACTTTATTCATAAGTCAATAATATGATTTGGTAAAAATTTGCCATGTATTCATTTTCATCCTAGCTAAATTATATTACTCACTGCTAATTTACCATGAAATTTACCCACCCCCCTAATGTGCAAATATATACACTGAATTGGAATATACCCTGAATTGTCTATAGCAAAGTTTTGAATGACAAAATTCTGTGCTATTTTTGTTGACAGCATTCAAAAAACTTGAAACAGTAGGAATATTGTTTATATTAGACTTGCCTAATAAATGAGGTTTGAATTGTTATGAATAAGTATTTTTGGAATAGGCTATATTACTCTTGAACAACTTATTTATAAACCAGTGATATGTTTTCAACCACTTTTCAATAATTTAACTAGTGTTGATAACTTCTTTGTGTGGTTACAAAAATGAAATACCTTTGGGGCCCCTTTAAGGGCTCAAGATGCAACTAGCCCCAGAAGCAGTTAGAAGTTACCAACACTAGTTAAGCTATTGAAAAGTGGTTAAAACATATCACTAGTTTATATATAGGTTGTTGAGGAGTAATATATTCCAGAATTACTTATTTATAACAATTCAAACTTCATTTATTAGGCAACTCAAATACAAACCATTTCAAGTTTTTTAAATGCTTTCAACAAAAATAGCACTGAATTTTGTGAGTTGAAACTTTGCCATCAACAATTCAGGGTATATTCTAATTCAGGGCATATATTTCGAACATTAGGGGTTTGGGGGTGGGTAAATTTCATGGTAAATTTGCAGTGGGCCACCTAAATTAGCTAGGATGAAAGTGAAAACATCATTTGATGCTTTTTTATGCTCTTTCATTATTCATATAATATATCTTGGGGCCCCTTTAAGGGCTCAAGATGCAATTAGCCCCAGAAGTTATTATTGAATTATGAAAGAGCATAAAAAAGGCATCAAATGACATTTTCACTTTCATCTTAGCTAAATTATAAGGCCCATTAGAAATTTACCAGAAAATGAAACTTTCAGTAATGAATCCAGGGTCAAAAACAGTGTAGATGCAGGGTTGGTCCTCTACATAAGAAAACATGTTAAGAAAATAATTCTTACTTCATAATATGCAGAATAATTCTAGTTAAAACATTTGGCAAGGTGAGATTATCATCACTTCTTTCCTTTTTTTCCAGTTTTTCCATCACATTTTTAAATATTTGGGTCCATTTTTAAGTCTTTAAAATTGTTTATAAACAAATACCCAAGTGCCATTTAACATAACTTAACCTAACCTTACTTAACCTAAATTATCAGTATTTGTCTATTAATATGTTTTTGGTTGATGGCATTGATGATGTCTAACTACCAATATAGATAATTTGAAGATAGAAAATGGAGTCAAATTCATATTTATATTTCAGAATTTTGTTTTTAAAAAATTGTACAACAGTGAAAGAAGTAAAGATAAAGCCCCCTCCCCCCCCCCCCCTACAAAATATATCAACTAGGATTATTCTGCATATTATGAAGTAAGGATTTTTTCTCAACTTGTTTCCTTATGTAGAGGACCAATCCTATATCTATACCTGCCAAAACAATATTTTACCTTAATTTTCAGTTATCACTTTCTTTTTCTTTTGTTTTAGTTCTGACAATGCAATTGCTGTTATTTGAGTAGAAGTTTAAGCCATTTCAATTGGTTTTTTCTAAATTTATGAAATGTATTTGTATATCTTTGAAATCTCATAAATTAGGATTCAGCAAAGTTGCAAAGCTGAAAACTGTTTTATTGCACTTCATTTAAGCAATATTTCTATTTAGCAAGATTTCACTTTTATACCACAAAGGTTTTCAAATGTCAATGCTCTCTAGAGGGAGAAGGAGTAGAGACCATATATCATATTATTTTCAACTTAATACACCTACCCACATTTGAATCAATGTTGGCTATCCCTATATCATGGGTCCCCATATTGGGGCAGAGGGCTCCAGCCCCTCTCCCTGCTGAATGATGCTGCCTTATATTTTATATTTTTGTTTTGAGATTTCCATTATGCGGCATTGGAAGCGCTGATTAGACCAGGTAAGCCCCCCTCCACCCTAAAATTCAGCTTATGGGCGCCCATGCCCTATACTATATAAAAACTTACTGATTTTATTTTATTTTGTTGTTGTTGTTTTTTTATTGGCTTAGTGTATTTTTAGGGGTCTAGTGTACAATCTTTCTTCCTCAGAAGGAAGCAATATAAAATTCTGAAAACAACTTTAAAAATATAAAATAGAAGATGAGAATCAAGAAACAGAAGATGCATGGGAAATACATAACTCGGGCTAAATATTTGCAGATTACCTGGGATAAAGTAAAGTGGATTGCTTTTAGGAATAACATAAGTGACTATTTTAGGATTTCTAAAAATTGTTCTCTGAATTTTACAGTTTCCTTCTCAACTGTATGTTGATACTCTTTACCCACTCCTCCCCTTTAATGTGCAAATATATAGCCCAAATTGTATATTATTCATATATTCTTCCATTTCTCAGGTTTGTTGATGTTGCTTCTTTGTCATTAAATCTATTTGAAAAAAGAGTAACATGAAAAAATTTATGGAAAATATATACTTCAGGCTATATGTTTGCAAATTAGGGGGTGGGGTGAGGGTAAAGTGAAGTACTTTTAGGAATGATTTAAGTAAGTGATTAGAACTTTAAAAAATTGTTTTCAGAATTTTATAGTATTCCTTTATGAAAAAGAGTGATTGTAACCTAGAACCCTAGTTCAATCTATATGGTAGCCTATGGTTTGCTACTCTTAATAATATGCCCCACCCCCAAAGCAACCAGATATAGGCCATCCCTATACCATGGGCGCCCATATGGGGGGCAGAGGGGGGATCCACCCCCCCCCCCCCCCCATCTTGGCTGAATGATGCTGTCTTATATTTATATTTTGTTTTTGAGATTTCTATTATACAGCATTGGAAGTGCTGATTAGACCAGGTAACCCCCCCCCCTAAAATTCAGCTTATGGGTACCCATGTCCTATACTATATAAAAACTTACTGATTTTATTTTATTTTGTTGTTGTTGTTTTTTTTATTGGCTTAGTGTATTTTTAGGGGTCTAGTGTACAATCTTTCTTCCTCAGAAGGAAGCAATATAAAATTCTGAAAACAACTTTAAAAATATAAAATAGAAGATGAGAATCAAGAAACAGAAGATGCATGGGAAATACATAACTCGGGCTAAATATTTGCAGATTACCTGGGATAAAGTAAAGTGGATTGCTTTTAGGAATAACATAAGTGACTATTTTAGGATTTCTAAAAATTGTTCTCTGAATTTTACAGTTTCCTTCTCAACTGTATGTTGATACTCTTTACCCACTCCTCCCCTTTAATGTGCAAATATATAGCCCAAATTGTATATTATTCATATATTCTTCCATTTCTCAGGTTTGTTGATGTTGCTTCTTTGTCATTAAATCTATTTGAAAAAAGAGTAACATGAAAAAATTTATGGAAAATATATACTTCAGGCTATATGTTTGCAAATTAGGGGGTGGGGTGAGGGTAAAGTGAAGTACTTTTAGGAATGATTTAAGTAAGTGATTAGAACTTTAAAAAATTGTTTTCAGAATTTTATAGTATTCCTTTATGAAAAAGAGTGATTGTAACCTAGAACCCTAGTTCAATCTATATGGTAGCCTATGGTTTGCTACTCTTAATAATATGCCCCACCCCCAAAGCAACCAGATATAGGCCATCCCTATACCATGGGCGCCCATATGGGGGGCAGAGGGGGGGATCCACCCCCCCCCCCATCTTGGCTGAATGATGCTGTCTTATATTTTATATTTTGTTTTTGAGATTTCTATTATACAGCATTGGAAGTGCTGATTAGACCAGGTAACCCCCCCCCCTAAAATTCAGCTTATGGGTACCCATGTCCTATACTATATAAAAACTTACTGATTTTATTTGGTTTTTTGCTTCTTTTTTTTATTGGCTTGGTGTATTTTTAGGGGTCTAGTGTACAATCTTTCTTCCTCAGAAAGAAGCAATATAAAATTCTGAAAACAACTTTAAAATTGTAAAATATGCAACTCATATCATTCCTAAAAGCACTCCACTTTACTTTAACCTGCCCCTTGCCTAATGTGCAAATTTTTAGTCCAAATTATGTATTTTCCATGGATTTTTCCTTGTGTAACTGTTCTCTTCAAATAAATTTAATGGCAAAGAAGCGACATGAATGAAATCAAGAAAGGAAGAAATGCATAGAAATTTTGTGATTTGGGCTACATATTTGCACATAATAAGAAACCTGAAACACTTTTAATAAGTGTAAAAGTAAGTATTAAAAAAAAATTAAAGTTGTTTGCAGAATTTATAGTATTCCCTTTTGAAGAAGAGTGATTGTGCGTCAATACTGCCACAGGGTATATGTTTGTGCAAGACTAAAAAAAAACACTTATGCATCAAATTTCTTTGTTAATAATGTGCAAATGTTTTTGTTAATTGTGTTATCATGTTTACTTTCATTGTTCTCCAAATTCATAAATTATTTTTAAATAATATTAATATCCAATTTACAACCAGGTCTGGGTCTATTGGTTTTGATAGTTCAAAAAACTTTTTTTTTTTTTTTTTTTTTTGCAAAAAAAAACAAAGCATCATTAAATATTGTCCAAAATGGTAGTACTAAATTATTCATTAGTTGTAAAGTTTGTTATATTTGACTGTTTTTAATAAATACCTGTTGAATATGTGACTTAGAAAGAGTTTCTTTTCTGCACTAAAGTTGCCAATTCAGTTTTCCCCTAAATTTGGTTAAACAAAAGTAATTTGTAAATTTGATTGTTTTCAGTAAAACATGTTCCAATTTTCCTTTTTGCCTCTATTTTATACAATTTTGTACTTTTCAACTTTTTTAATTTTATTTTAATCTTATAGAAGAAACGTTAATTGATTCCTCATTTAATGCTCTTTTCAAGTATAATAATCACTGCTGTCAAAATTTCATGTCAGTTTCATATCATACACTTCCCCCTAGTGGGCCAGATATAGACATAGGCTATATACAAGAGTTGGCAATATTTCTTTTCCTTATTTCTTTATTAGTGGTTGGTTCATAAAGCCAATTGAAAAAAAAGAAGCATCACACTGCTGTGCATAGGCCATGCTGATATCTGGTCCCACTAAGAGGGGGGGGGGGAAATAGGATGCAATATCATTAAAAAAACATTGATTATTATTCACAGAAAGCTTTAGATAGAGAATCAATATATAGTTTTTTTTTCAATTTGCTTTATTTTTTGGAAAGCAATGTGTAATCTTGCACATTTTCAGTAAAGTATATTTACTCCACATTCAATACAGCTTATTGATTAATTGCAAATTCTTATCAAATAAATGCCATTATTATGCTCTATTGAGTCACATTTTAGACAGTAAATTTAATTTTATGCAAGAAAATTACAAGAAATGGTCAAAGCCCAAATGTCTAGCTTTCCATCTCTATACGCCTATGGTGCAGTGGTGTATTTAGGATGCAAGTTTGGGGAGGGGGCACCTGCTAAAAGCTACCAGAAGTCCAGAAACCTACCAGCAACTAAGTATATTACTGTCATAGTTGCCTTTTTGAGCTAGTTTATTACTATGCTACTAAAAATATAAAATACTGAGTTCAATTAACTAACTTGAAGTGCTCTAATCTTGCTAATCCTTGAATCAGATACAAAGCAACAAAAGCACTGTAAATACTTCTTATTTTTTAATCTGTCTTAATTTCCTTCCAAGGTTGCTTAAAACATTGTCAATATCCATGTTGACATTGCAACTGATAGACCTGTGTGCCAGACTATTCAACCTGCCCTCTCTTGTCTGACTTTGGAGGTAATCTGCTTTAGTGTGCTAAATGAATGCTCTGCAGATGTTGTGGCAACAAGGAGAATACAATCAAGAGTGGATGCAAAGTTGGAAAAAAGTGATTGCTGCATGCACCAAGAGTTCTAGAAACTGTCATCAGGATTATGAGACTTGCTTAAAGACCTCCATTTGGCTCACAACATCAGCTAATACACCATAAACAATACAACAGGGGAACAGAAGTTGGATTTGAAATGCTATAGCCTAGTGGTTGAGAAGTCTTGTATTCAGTTCTTCACATAGCTGTTCAAAGTATGGGAAAAGACAAAGTCTTTGAAAAAAGAGAAGTGTCTGAAGAGTATAATCACCAATGTTGGTGTCTTAGTTTTAAGGCAAGAGTCCCAACACTTTTAACTGTCTGGACTGCTTTTCCATAAAAAGAATGAAAATCCACCTCCATTAGCTCTTTTACTACAGTCTTGCATAGACAATTTTTTTTCTGCAGAGAAATGGAAGTTGAAAGCAGAATTGAACTCACTTTTTCAGCAAGATTCAGAGGGAAAATGAAACTGAACTCAGTAATGGTTGCTACTAAGGAGTTGCCTTTTGCTATTGGACCTGAATCAGGCTGGTTGTCAACATAACTGCAGTACTCCAACAACAGCAGGGAAATGCTCCAGAAAAGTGACAGTACTATCTTGCCTTTCAACCCACCATGTTTCATAAAAGCAAAGGAGTTTCTGCTTTTTTTTGTATGTGGCAGAGTAGAAGCTAATGACTCAGTTCATTTGGGGGGAAAGGAAAAAAACTTATTACAATTATCCGTTTATAATATATATTAAGTCAAGTCTGGAGGCATTCACCAGTGCAAGGTTTAAGCAAAGCACAATGCATGTAAATGGCAGGAGGGTTTTGTTTTCGTATCTCTGCTTGGACACCCTTGTACAAACCAGACAAGTTACTACTCCATCAGAGCAAATTCCAACTAACTTGTTCATGCCTAGTCTAAACTCTAAGCAGAGTCTAATGATCTCCTTTGGAAGAAAAGTTATGGCAGTCACGTCATTTGTATTGGCAAAATGCAAAAAAACTTTCTTTTATCTGATGATTATCACAGAAATGGAAGACAAGTACAATCTGTTCTTTTGGAGTTACATCACTCATCTCATCAGCCAATATCGAAACACTTTGTAATTTTTTGCTCTATTCAAAATGTCATCCCAAATGACATTGTGAACACTATTGACAATATCATTCTGCACAAGAGGAGATGTATATTTTTCATGCTTTTAGTGGATGATTCAAAATGTTCCCACAACTTTGTGTTTTCACAATCCATCATCAATTCCAACAACCCTCTAAACACCCCTTCATTTTCAGCACTTTTTGTAAGGAAATCCTTTTTTATGAGGCAGCTTCCTTATTCATCATGAGCTCTACTTCCTCTCTATGTACCCCATCCTTCCTGCTTTAGTAAGTAAATTCTTTATCACCTAATTGCATGCTTCCTACCCATGGGATATGAGTTTCTGAAACTCCTAATAAGTCCAGTTTGAATCGTCTGAATTCAATAGTAGCAACAAAGACCGCACTGCCTTTCCATCACAAACAAGAAGAACAATAGGGGATTCTTTTTGTAAGACAGTCAAGATAATTTGAATGAATATTTCGGCCCTATGTCCAAGGGCTGTCCTCAGCAAGACAAAAATTTATAAAAGAAGAAAAACTCACAACATTATGCGACCATTAAAACTAACAAGTAAGATTTTTCAATCAGTCCCAGCATCCTTACTTGAATGAAGTTCAACCAGGACTGATAAAAAGTGAGGTAAAACAAGGCGATTCATTGAGATGAAAGGAAAATAATTTAAAAACACGTTCTTATTGCTAATCCAGCCTTTTTGGCAGCTAACCTCAAAGGTCATTTTTTGACCGGTTCTGTGTTAATGTCTATTGGTTTTTTTTTATATTTTGTAAGATCATTTTTAATTAAATTTGTGTAAATAGCATTTAATGTATATTCCTCCAAGTCCCTATTTAAGGAAATATTATTATTAATCTTCAGTCTGATTTCAATTGCTTCTTCAACTACCTGTTTTATGCCTAGGTCATTGCTAATAAGGGCAGATTCATCAAAAAGTATTTTGTGGCAAGGATTTTCAAATCCTAGCCATAAAGCAGAATCAAATGAAACAGTAGGGATATTAGAATTTAGAGCTTTGGTAATATCATCTTTATGTTGTTGTATGCATCGCAATCGCAAATAAAATCTCATTCCTAGACGTGTTAATTATTCGTAGCTTAGATAAACTCAATTTTACTATCTATAGAATACCAACACAAAATAATATATATTTGCATTTTAAATCACACCCTCCCCCGCAAGTTAAAAGAGTTGTCGTAATTTCTCTCGTTGATAATGCCCTTAACATTTATTCTGATTTCCACATCACAGCAGAACTAAACTTTATCAGGGACATACTTTTGGAAATGGGTATCCTATTTTATTTATTAATAGTGTAATTAACGGTAGACTGAAAAGAAACTCCCGTAAAATTAATGTTACTTTACCATGTGAGATTCCCGACAAGCCCTCAAACATAATTTACCTCCTTTACATCCGAAAAATCACTACAGCTCTTAAAAAGTGTGCACACAAAACAATCTATATGTAGTATTTAACAATAATTTCAAAATCATAAATTTCCTAAATTCTGGTAAAGATAAAACACCAGTTACTCGCCAAAGAGGTGTTTATCAAATACCATGCGATTGTGGCAAATACTATGCGTGCAGAACTCACCAGAATGTAGAGAAACGCATACAACAGCATAAAGATGATATTACCAAAGCTTTAAATTCTAATATTGCTGCTGTTCCATTTGATTCTGCTTTAGGCAGCCATGTATTTGAAAATCCTAGCCACAAAATACTTTTTGATGAATCTACCCTTATTAGCAATGACCTAGGCATAAAACAGGTAGTTCGAGAAGCCATTGAAACCAGACTTAACATTAATAATAATATTTCCTTAAATAGGGACTGGGGGGAATATATATTAAATGCTCTATACTCAAATTTAATTAAAAATGGTCTTACAAAATATCTTAAAAAACCAATAGACATTAACACAGAACTGGTCACAAAAATACCTTTGAGGTTAGCTGCCAAAAAGGCTGGATTAGCAATAAGAACGTGTTTTTCAATTATTTTTCTTCCATCTCAATGAATGCCTTGTTTTACATCACTCTTTATCAGTCCTGGTTGAACGTCGCTGAAGTAAGGATGCTGGGACTGTTTTGAAGAATCTTGATTGTTAATTTTATTGGTTGCATATTGTTGTGAGTTTTTCTTCTTTTATATATTTTTGTCTTGCTGAAGGCGGCCCTTGGACATAGGGCCGAAATATTTATTCAAATTATCTTCACTGTCTTACGAAAAGAATTCCCTATTGTTCTTCTTGTTTTTGCTGTTCGTCTAAATTCGTCTGTCAAAATGTCGGTACAGTATTTATTTTTAAGTCGTAACAGTCCAAGTTGTAATTTTCATATTCTTTAAATCATTGAAATTATTTTGGCGTCAGGAAAAGCAATGGTCCCGGAAACCAGTGCTGGACGGAGACCAACACTTTTTCTAAAGTCTATACCGAAGCGCTTAAGCTGGCTTGGAACCGGACAGCAAGAAGTCCACATGACCTCCAGTATGAATGGCGGATTTGTGCAATCCTGGGCCCATCCTGGTCACAACCTGCTCTTCAGCACTTGGTCCTGCTCTTCTGTCGACAAGAGTCGAAATCCTGCACAGACAATCTCAAGCATATTACCTCCAACTCATTATATATTCATACATACAAATATAATGCTACTACGGGGAGGCAACCCATAGTAAATAAATTAGCTAGGGAGAGGTTTTTCATCCCGAAAACGCCCACCAAAACAGACCAAGCCCAGAAGTATGATCCATTGATCAGAATCCCTTGCGAATGCTGTGTCATTTACTAGGCCATAATTTCCTCGAGGGACTTCACTCCTCAAGTGGAAATAGAGTTGATTGCAAGGTCTCCAGTCCTGCGGATACCCTAACAGGGTCGAGGCAGCCCTTTGCAGATGCCATTGTCCATACATCTGGATCTTACGCCCTACCACAGTTGTCCTCCTATAGGGGATCCTCCCACGATGGTGTTCTGTGTCACCATGCAACTAAACCCATTACTGGGAGAAGGTTTCTGACTCACAGGACGTGTGCACACACCAGTGGGGCCCTGTGGAGTGTACATTTGAGTGGCTTCCTTCCTCCTCTGCCTGTACTTATGGCCCCCGGTTGGAGGTGCCCCAGTTTCTATTATGGACACCCAGGAAAAGGTCATCTCTTGGTCCGTGCCTCCTATGGAGGTATCCTACATATCTTTAGGGCCTTCCTCTATTGCCACCTGTGTACGCGCTGAGTGGCCTTGGGGAGGTCCCTGCTGAGCAGTAGACCCATAAATCTACTATGACAAGCCTAAATATACTAGGCTATGTCAAGCCTAAATCTTCTGTCATTCCTAAATCTATTATTCCCTGAAAAACATACAGAAAATAGTGATGTTTAATATCCCAATTGAATTGTCAACAGCTGTCCTGAAAGATAGTGTCATGAACAAAAAGGTAGAAACGCTAGAGGTATGTTAAGTCCATCGTATGGGCAAGCTTGACTCAAAGGGGATACTAAGTAGTTAGAGTGTCCTTTTTATCTTACCAGTCATTATCCAACTGGACTCATTGTTCCCTTTTGTTCAGCCCAAAGCTTATAAAACGTACCAAGAAAAGCCTCTTCAATGTTCAAAATGTTTTCAGCTTGGACAGACATCAATGAATAAGTCAGTGATCTTTGAATTTTTCAATACATTAACTTTAAATTTGGCACCATTGTCTGTTATTTAATAGACTACTGTAGAATTTGGGGGAAGCTATGCAAATTTTGTGTTTGACTGCCAATGAAAGCAGAATTCTTGGAAAATTTAACAAAGACAGAAAAAAGTGAATTTTGAATGGATGAATGAATTTATTGAAAACTTGTTAAGTTAACAAGAATAATGATGGAGCAAATAAAAACAACAACAAAGAAAAACTGAATGAAAAGGTACTAGACAAAACACAACAAAAACAAAGGAGTAAACTGATAAATGATTTCATACATGAAAAAAAAAACTAAAACACTACGTATATAAACACTACGTACATTGCATTGCATAAACATTACAAATAAAATCACATAAAAATAAACAATGTAACTAACAAAACAAGTTACTTTTTTACTGTGGAAGTAAATTGGGCCACTGGTGGCTATGAACTTTTGAGTTGTGATTTTGACTCTGTTTTCCAACTACTATGTATGGTTCTGTGAGGTCTTAATATTTAGTTGGTTTTGGTATTTCAATTCAATGGTGCACAAAATAGTTATTTGGCAAACTTGAAGTAATGTGACTTAGCCTTTTTTTTATCTGTTTGAGCACAGATTCTCTTAAAGGCTGCACAGTAAAGAATGTGGGGCATTATAATTATGTTGTATAGAGTTGTGAGTGCTGCTCTATTAAGGGAAGGAATGAGGCATTTCTGTGCTGAATAAATAGTATTTTTGCGTTAATGACAATCATTATACTTTCTATTATTAAATATTAATAAATAGGAAATACAAGGCAAAGCTTTATTAGAACAATGAAGACTCTGCACAGTGCTGGCCTTCGGGGGTGGCAAGTGGTGCGACCACACCGGCCCCCACACCTGCCGGAGCCCCGTGTTAACAGGGCCAAATATGTTACAAACTACAATCACGTGAGTGATTTTGTGACTTCGCGAGGAACCTCACAGAAAAATCAGCGGAATGTACAGCTGGCGTTTCTAAATGTGGGGCCCCCTTTATATGGAGCGGGGCCAGTAAAATTTTTCCTAGACATATAATGCAGTTCGGAAATGAGTTGAACAAACTTAAATTCGAATGACGCTGTACGTACGCAATACAAGGCCTACAAGTTTAAATCCGTCGAAGCGCCAATGAATGGGCATTCATAATTAAATGGACTTGTCTTAGAAAGTACAAAGTTCGCTGTGTGGTATACTTCTCATAAAAAAAAAATAATTATAATAATATTACGCGCGTAACAACGCTTTAACGCCGGAGTTTCAAGCCGTAAGTTAACATTATAGAACGATTCTCCTCTTGCCTTCTTAATGCTGAATTAAGCTAAACGATGCAATGTTATATTTTAATTTTGTTGTAATGCAGCGTGGAAGCTTTCTTACACGTGTAATATATTCATATTTTATAACGCAAAATCAGTATTAAACTAGATTTCAAAGCGAAAACACCTATGTGAATTGTTTGTATCTCAAAAGGATTAAAGTATTAAGTGACTTTTCATTCTAAAGCAATCTGGCACTGCTTATATTTTTTGGACTGATTTAATGCAGTAATTAAGGTTGGTGAAAAATCAACCTAAAGGTGGATTTTTGGATATATATTCGTGATTAATGATTATAAAATATAGACATGGAAAACATCATTTGGAATGTGGTGTTAAATTTTGTTTCAAGAGCAATGCTAGCCGGAATAAAACATCAATTGATTATTAATCGCGCTGTGGAGTTTTTCCTCCAGAGATAATATACTGAGTGCGAAAGAATTAATCCTACAAAAATCTGGCCTATCGGACCCCTTCCGTAAATCAGTTAAAGATGAAGAAAATGTCCTGGAGATTGTGAAATTCTTTGCCAAATCAGCTAAAGAAAAGCGTCAACTTCCTACATTCATCATTTTTGAGCCAACCGAGGTCCCTGCATGCGGAGAAGAGATAAGTGCATGTGTAACTACCAAAGTAAATGATATGTGCCGTCGTTTTGAAGGCTTCATGGAACGACTGAATAAAGGTGACTTAAATCTTTTTACTCGAACTAGTTTCCCTACCCAACCAAATGCCCCCATAAAGCTGTCTTACTCTGCAGTTGTTACAAACCCTCCGCCACTGAATACCCCATCGGAGCGGAAAGCGTTTATAGAATCTGCGTGTGGTGAATCCCTTGATGCTTCTAAGGTTGAGCTCAGACCAGGAAAAAATGGGTGGCGGGTAGCCATTGCGCAGAAGGCTACTGCAGAGAAATTGGTGCTTGGGATTAATAATCAAAACCAGGGTTCCAGCGCAAAAATCAGAACTCCCTCACACATCGGTATAGTTAAAGGGATTCCCGAGTCTCTTAGTGCTGAGGATTTACAAAGATTAACAGCCGGCTGTGAGAAAGTCGAACAATGTGGGAAATCACGCACCTTCAAGCTGTATTTTTCAAGTAGAGATGCTTTTGATACCGCCGCACAAATGACGATTAAAATTGACTTCGAGCGTTTCAAAATACAAGAATTTATTTTTCTCCCGAAATGTTGTTTTAATTGTCATGAAATCGGCCATATGTCGACACAGTGCAAAAATACCAAGAAATGCGGCCGTTCGCCCATAATTACAACGGTGCGACAAAAGAAAGCCCATGCCAGAACCCGATCTGCTGTCTGAATTGTCAAAGCACCAAACACACGTGCTACCATGCTAACTGCCCGTTGAACAAGACTTTGAAGCCAAAAAGCCAATCTGTTCGAAATGGTTGAGCCCTATATTAAAAAGAGCGTCTTGTCATGGAACGTAAATGGTAATCTCAGTGCAAAAATCGCCGTGGTGGAACAACTTTGCCTTACTAAAGAAATCATATACATACAGGAACATTTTCTCTCTGCTGATAATATGAAACTACTGGATATAGTACCATCACATGTGCTCCACTTTGTAGCCGCTAAAAGGCCCAGAAAACGAGGCCGCCCCTCAGGTGGAATTGCTACAATAATAGACCGACATACTAACTCCGAACTGTATACAAAATGAAAGTGCTCTCTTACCAAAATCTGTTGATTTCACATGTATACACCCCTCAGGATCAGTGTCAAACCTTGATCATGTGCTTGTTTCCGGTAGTATTGCCTGTCGTGCAGTAAGTGTAAGCGTACTTAATGAGTTTGTAGTATCTGACCATTTGCCGTTGTCTTTCAGTATTATGGCTCCATTTAACCGTGCACGGGTAATCCAAGATTCTAAGTGGCGTACTGTGGTAGAATGGAATAAGATTGATATACCCCAGTACCAGCATTGTATTGATAATATTCTCGGAAAGATAAAAATGTCATTTGAGCTTCTCCAGAATTCGGTTCCGTCTTCAATTATTCGGTTCCGTCAATATATATGCGTCACTTATTTCACATGCTTTATTACAAGCAGAAAAGCAGTTTGTCCCTCGCACTAAAGTACGAGTCGGATCCCAAGTGAAGGGCTGGTCCCAGAATTCTTTACTTGTTGAGGCTTGTAATAGGGCCAAATTCTGGCTAAGTATTTGGATAGATTGCGACCGTCCCAGAACTGGTATCGTAAACCATATCCGTTTATCCACCAAACGCCGTTTTTCAAAAGAGTTAGATAAACATAGAGCTACTATTCGTTCCAATTTTTCTGAAAAGGTTTTTAATAACCCAGGACTTTTGTGGAAAAATTTAACACATAAACAAAAGCCAAACCAGTCATTTAATATCCCTCCCAAACTATGGGAACAATATTTCTCCAGAGAGTTTTTAGAACCAGACTCACTAACAGAAAATCCCTCCAAAGTTACACTCAAAAAGATGCTTTCGATAGGGGACAAATCAATGTTTACTGCATCAGTTTTGGATGTTTATAATATAATTCGTAATATTAAGAAACCTTTTTCAAGAGGTACAGATCACGTTTGCGCCAACCACCTCCTATATGGAACCCCTTTTCTTTTTTCCCAACTTGCCCTACTTTTCCAAATGGTGTTTACAAAAGGAAGAGTTCCTGCCTCGTTTTCAACTGGCCGTCTTACTCCTGTTCCTAAATAAATAAACCCCTAAATGATTGCTCATCATATCGGCTAATAACGGTAGCTACAACTTTTTGTAAAATTTTTGAGAAGTTGATAATGCCTGAGCTGGTTGATAAATGCTATATGCCCCCACGCCAATTTGGGTTCCAGAAAGGAATAGGGTGCGCTCATGCACTGATGGCACTGTCGTTGGTCTTGATTGATGCTGATAAATCGGGAGAGCCGCTTATTCTAGGGAGCCATGATGTCAGTCGTGCTTTTGATTCGATAATTCACGCGCATATCCTCACTGAATTGTATAAACGCGGGGTCAGTACCTGTATTATTCGTGCTTTGTATGATATGTATAATCATTTAACTGTCACTGTTAATCTTCCTCATGGAATAATTACAAAGATAACCATACCTGTTCGTCGCGGAGTAAGGCAAGGCGCCCTTACATCCCCAATTGTGTTTAACAACTGTATTCTCGACGCACAATCTCAAGCAGTTTCTTCCTGTATTTTAGAAGGGATAGATGTGTCTCTTATTCCTTATGCGGACGATGTCTTTAATCCCAGCCGAACGGTATTGGCGTTTGAGAAAATGTTTTCCATTTTGAGTCGAGAGTATTCAAAAATAAATCTTAAATTTAACGCTGAAAAGTCAGAAATGGTACTTTTCAACTGGGGCCCAGTTCCCAAAGGATTTAATATTGATCTTAATGGATTATTGGTAGCTCCTAAATTGGAAATGAATTATCTTGGCCTCCCAATCGGTAACTCCCTTAAAGCAACTAAAATGATTCTCATTTGTCATTTCCAGCGCCGGACGTCCAGTGCCTACGGTGGCATAGTTTCCAATAAACTTCGTTTTAATCGCCAGCTGCTAACTAAATTATATAACTCATGCGCTCCCAAATTTTGTATACCTTGCACCTTTTTGGCGTACCTTTTCAGCAACGAAATCAAAGCAACTCCGACGAATTTATTACCGGTATGCTAAATATCTTCTTAGCCTCCCCCCCCCCTGGGCAAGTAATTCTTGGGCCAATAGGAAATACGGCCTAATTGACCCCAATGCTGCCATCGGCAGATGCATTGCAGCTTACAATAGGGGAATAAATGGACACCCATGGTGTTCCTTTTTAAAACAATAGGTCTTTCACTTTTACTGTTTTTGTGTTTGTTATATATACTGTATGATTGTTTGGTTTATTATTATGGTTGTGTGCTTGTTCCATAAGTTTTATCTTTGTTTTATTCGTGCTTGTCTATGTGCTTGTTACTTTGGCTTGTGTTGTCATTTCCTGGTTTATTACTATGCTTGTGCGATTGTTCTATGACTTTCATAATTTCGTTTTATTTGTCATTATCCGTCTTTTTCTTTTGCTTTTTCTTTTCTTCTTCTTTTTTCTTTTTTTTTATACTTCGTTTAGCGTTGTATTTCAACGGGTTATAAATAAATTCAATTCAATTCAAAATACGGCGGTGCAAAGTCTACTGTCAGCGCGAAGAATAATTTATAAGCGGTATAACGCTTACAGCACCCTTCGTCGTTGTGTGGTATTTGACGTCTTGTCGAAACCACAATGCCCCTAATGAGCCCTAGGAATCACATTGCTACCGCTCCCGCTTGAGGCTACATTATTATTGCTCCCGCTACATTATGACCACCATGTCAGGCCCCGCGCAGTGGCGGATGAGCAAGGCCCTATGCACCAGTAAGGCCAGCTCTGACTGTGCACCATCAGTTCCAGTAGTTAAAACTATCTTCAAGTACAACATCGAGTGACTTAAAGAATTTCCATCCTTGAAATGCTCCATGATGACAACTTAGTTATGATACTCCGAGATGACCAGTTAAGAAGTTTTTTAATAGTTGACTATATAGACCCATTTATTTTATAAACAACAATCGTAGCCGTGGCCAAAGCCGTGACTAAATGACGCTGTTTAGTACATTACATAAAACTGGTCACTGGCGGTTTAAATAACTGACAAAAAAAAAGGCACGAATGAATTGCTGTGATGGGTTGTTCAACACATTGGCGGCACTAGTTGGTTTTTATGGCGGGTGTTGGCGGTGATAGGTGCAGGTGGGGGAAGCAACGAACGGTGTTTCTGGGACGAAAGAAGGGACTGCCCAAGATTGCACATCAACTGCAAGCGCCAATCACGCAACGTTGGCAGTCGTAAGGTACTAAGGGCAGCCTCATAAGAGTTGTATTTCAGGCCTAGTATCACTTTCACTGCCCGTTTTTGAATGCCCTCCAGATCTTCACTTAGGTGTTCAATATTATGAGCCTGAAAGCCCCACACAGGACACGCATATTCTAGGATAGGGGGCACATATGTGACGTAAACCGTCTTCAGCTGACTTTGTGAGTAACCCAATCGGCGCAAGGTAATTAGTGACCGTAGTGCGCAACTACCTTTTTTCACCAGACAGGCGATCTGCGTGCTAAATGAACAGTCGGCACTGAAAGTAATCCCGAGTATCACTGAAGTTGAGGCGGTAGGGTACCACGGATCCGGGCATGAGAGGTCACGCTTAAGCGGATTAAACCTCATGACAAATTTTTTATTCACATTAAGCTGGAGGTCATTAATGCTACACTGCTCCGAGAAAGGATTTACTGATCTCACTGCTGAACTGGGGATACACGTCTGACTTTTCAGCAAGATATTTCAGAAGTAGGGAGATATCGTCCACGTATTTGAATCTGTCTTCAAACTCGAGGATAATGTAGTTAATTACCGCTAAAAACAAAAGAACTGCCAGCTGAGTGCCTTGCGGCGCGCCACACGTCAGTTCAGCCACCTCAGAGTTTGTCACTTGGGAAGAGGGCATAGACACACTGGTAGCGGTTACGCAGAAAGTCAACAACTAAGAGCAAAATATGCTTCCTAGTGCCCATCTTTTTGAGGTTATTTGATGCTGTATAATGGCGGATCAAGTCAAATGCCTTACGATAATCGACTAAAAGCAGGTCAGCGAGGCTACTGCCTTTGTCCAACCACTCGGTAATCAGGTGATGGAGACGTACTAGATACTGTGTCTTACTACTCCCTTTCAAGCAGCCGTACTGAAACGGATCAAGGGCTGGCTGAGCTTGGGCTAGGAGCTCTCTATAAATAAAGGATTCGGTCACTTTAGCCATATTAGGCGTAATAGAAATCGGACGAAGCTGATCACAGGATTTCGGGTCTTTGACTTTGAGTAAGACGCGCACGTAGGCTTTTTTCCAAGTATTCGGGAATTTGTGATCCTTGAACGACTGATTGATCACTGATGAGAGTGGTTTTGCTAGAAACATAGAATATTCTCTTAAAATTTTAACTGGCAATTCTCCTGGATAAGAAGCACAGTTGCTTTTCAACTTTTGAAGTTCTTTATGCACCACGAAGTCGGATACCTCAACGATTGTATCTTCAGAGACGTCAGCAATGAAGGCTTCGATTTCGGCTTCGGTGAAGGACGGGTTAGTAGTACAGATTGAAGTGAAAAAGGCGTTCACTTCAGCTGATTTTATCAACGTTCCGTCGTCTTTCTGTATCATAACATCACTGGTGATACGTTTACCGGTAAGACGCTTGACTTCAGAGTGCCACTTGCGGGGCTCACCTTGAAGGAGAGGCGAGACTTTGTCATGAACGTACCGTTTCTGCGCTGCTCGTAACAGTTTAACAATGCGGTTACGAAATTTGTTTGCTTGAACAATATCACCACTGCGATATAAGTGGCAGCGAGTTAAGATAAGCATCTTGAGATCTGGTGTTACCCAAGGTTTGTCAGTGTCACTAACATTTTTTTTTTTCTCTCAGGGAAATGTTTATGATATTTACATAACAGCAAAGAGTTGAAAGTATCAACTTTATGGCTGATATCTGTCAAAGAGCAAATCTCATCAAAGTCAAACGTCCCAATCCACTGTCCGAAGGAACAAATTGTCTCTTTAGTCATAGGTCGAGTGGCAATTTTTACTTTACGTTGTGCTGGAAGGCCAACTTTGGCCTTCCAAAGAAGTGTGTTATGGTCAGAGTTATGCAACGGACCGAGAGAGCAGGGTACTTCTTAATAATCGGGAATGTTTGTGAAAATAAGGTCTAATATACTACCACTGACGTGCGTTGGAATTGAGACAACTTGCTTGAGGTCAAGCATGCTAGAGACCCATGCCTTATTAGTCTGATTGAAATCGCCAGCGACTACAAAAGTGGACGCTGCGTGTTTGTGCTGTAGGTCATCAGTACAGTTTTGGATATTCTGGATCAGTTCTTTCCTGTTCTTTGCACTCTCGGGGTAGTAAACTGTGGCTGCAACCAAGGACGAATATCGCTTTGATAGGCGCTTTACTTTGCATTCGACCCATATTACTTCATGGAATGAGTCACTGGGCTGACTTAGTAATTTACAAGGTAAGTCTTCCCGAAAGTACAGGCCGACCCCGCCGCTTCGTCGGTTAATCTCTCGGTCGCGTCTCGTATTAAAAAAACGCTTGTAACCTTCGAAATGCCTGGTTTCATCGTTAATATCCCAACATTCTGTGATCACAGCAATGGGGGAACTCGTCTGTTTGAGAACTACTTCAAGTTCGTCAGCTTTGTTAATTAGTTATGTTGCGGTTATAATAGTGTAAGTGACAACAAAAGCTCAGGTTGCCCAGAAAAGGCTGTCATGCCAGAAATCGTCAATAAAATTGATGAAATAATAATATAAGAATTAAAGAATAAAAACGATTGAGGTGGCTTATGTTGTAGACATTTCAACTGAGCAGGTACATTACATTATACAGCAATATTTGAAATGAAAAAGCTGTCTGCACAGTGGGTTGGGTAATTGCTCGCATTTAATATTAGAACCATTTCAAATAAGTTTTTGGTAATACTCAGCTGCAATCATAATACATTTTTGTGCTGCTTTATTACCATGGACAAAGCACGAACCCAACACTCAACATTAGAGACCAATTAACAATCAAGACTGTGGGTTTCTTTGGGTCCAAATGGACCAAATAAGACTTAGGTGGGTCTGCTGGGCAAAAATTGCATACCTATAGCATGGTCTACCTTCAACAAGGCAAAGTGACCACAGTAAATACTGTTAAGAGCTCTTGGCCAGATTAATATTGATTGCAAAAAAGTCCATTCCGTCAGGATAGACGGTGTTGGTTCATACCTAAGTATCCATAAATTGGGCTCTGAAGTGTTATCCCATTCAACAAGTTCAGCAGATTTAGTCCCCTCTGACTATTTCTAGTCACGAAGAAAGGCGGGGGAAGTAAACAATTTGGGTCAGATGAAGAATTTACCTTTCAAACAATACCTATTTTGAAGGACTTGAGAAATATTGTTATTTGGAAGGAATAAATCAATTGGAGATTTATGAACTTAACATACTAAGTTAAAAAAAAGACTATGTTGAGAAATAAAATGCTCATTTGCGAAAAACATATTTAATTCGAATATTCAGTGGGTCATCAAATTACCCTCATAAGAAAGATTACTATAAAATAAACATACAGATCAGTTGGCTGTTCAATGATCTTAGTAATTACTAAAATAATTTTAATTAGAAATTTCAAAAAAAGTCAGCAAAATTATTTATTTTTCCAATTTGTTTTTGGATATTGAATGTCTATTTTCTCAAAATAAGTTAAAATTTCAGATGATGAAGTTGTGCTATCGTGAAAAGTAGTTGAGTTAGGAGAATGAAATTGCTAGAAAACAGAGCCTAAAATATTTCATGAAAGGATGTTTTCATGATCCTATCACTACTACCCTGTATCTGAGGCATAGAAGGTAGCATAGAAGATGGATTCAACCCTTTTAGAAGAAAAGTCTTTTGGCTTCCTTAGTTTTAGAAAACTATTTTCTCCCAGTTTTTGTTTGTTTCTGCTTTTCTTTTACTTAAAGTTCTGAAATTCCAATCTTTTGAGATGGATTTTATGACTCGAACTTAGTGAAAAGCCCATGATCTGGAATTTTACCCAAAATTAACGTGCTAAATTGGCAGAGCTGAGTAATGCTTAGTATTGATATCAAAGACAATACTTTTGTATCATTCTTAATAGAAACTAGATCACGTAATGCTTATCCTCACAGTGGCGGATCCAGGAAAGGGGCGAGGGGGCGAGCGCCCCCCTAACATAGTCTAAAGTAGTATAATTTACTTAATTAACGCAATTTTCGTTAATTAAACTAGCTCCTAACGCAAGTTTATCGGATAAACCTATTTTGCGCCCCCCCCCTAAATAAATTCTGGGTCCGCCACTGTATCCTCAAAAGAGAGAATAGATTCATGGTGGGAAATTACAGCAATATCAGCTATAGGCCTACATCTACTGTCGCAAAAGTCCTTCAAAGGATAGAGAGTAGCATCGTTCTTCAACACACTGTTCATGCTGATAATTTCTCTGGCATGCAACATATTTTCCTACCTGAAATATGTTTATTTTTAAGTTACTCTCCTGATATTTACAAGCTAGTTAGCCAGCTGCTAGATAACAAGCTTTCTGTGGTTTTAATTTTTTTTTTTAATATAGCCAAAGTACCTGACAAGGCCCTATACCATTGACTTTGAACCAAGTTAAAAGCTATAGGGATTAACCAAAAATGAGTTGGCAGGCTAATAGACTTCCTGGTTGATAGAACAGCTTAATCACACTTACTAACATTAAAGACAGGTCTAGTGATTGCCAATCCGTGAGGATAGGTTCATAAGAAATATGCTCCATCACATTGTATGATCCACAGTTTGACAGACCAATCCTTTTCATGATTTGTTTTAAAGCTGCTGCTGTTTTCCTTTTTGGAATAATTTTTCTAGGATTCCAGGCAAAAGAATAAAAATATTATCAATTTGTATACTTGCAAATTCGCAAAAGTCAAACTTAAAAATAAAATTATATGGCAGGAAGTTGATTGTTGAAGGTGACAGAAGTATGGCAGAATTTCATTGTGCAAGAAACTGATTTTTACTGATAGAAGCATACTTAAAAAGATAGGCCAATGGTTAGGGGAAAGGGTAAGTTAAGTTGAAGATCCCTAGAGCTTCTTTTTCTTCAGTCACTTGCTAGCTGAAGCACTTCTGTGTCGACTTAAGCTATTTGGATTTGCACTGGGGGGGGGGGCTGTATGCGTTGCTTGATGCCCTAATAATTTCAATAACATAAAACATTTGAACATTGGAAGAAAACTAAAATGCCTTCTATGCTTGTGGATTGACAAGCATAAATGTTTTTGACTGGTATTCTTAAATCAGAATGATTAGGGAAGCTTCTGTCTTATTTAGACTAGGAAGGTGTTAATAATACACTTCTGCTTACAAACTGTATGACTACAAAAGTACAAAGTATCAGTTATTGTTGCGTAATTTGGATAAAATTTTACTTACAGTTGCAGCAACAAATGAACAAGATCCCAGAAAAAAATAGTATTGCTGTTAGGAGACTTTACTACCCAAGCTGCTTCAAATAGGGACAAATGGCATCAAAACAAATAGGGACAGATTGCGTAATAGCAACAGAAATATACTACTACCATACAACTGTCTTGTGGATACCAAAACTTTGCTAGACCTGTTATAGTATTTGCTAATAAAGTAGACCGACAGAGCAAGGACGAGTACAAGAGACTAAAACGCCTATTAGAAAAGAGAGTCCAGGAAGCTCTATGACAACTTATTATAGATAAGTGTTGTGAATGTAAAAAAGTCTTTCAAAAAGGTGGCAGCCACTTCATGTATACTAAAGTCCGTGGATTCTTGAAAAAGAAGTGCTTGGCCAGTTCTACTCTGTTAAAAAGTCATAGGCTCCCGATCACGGACTCCGAGGGAAGACAAGGATGATGGAAGGACCACTACTGGGAAGAAAACGGAACTCCTCAATAGCGCCCGTCTCGGATCTTACTATCCTTCCTGCTATGCCTAGCTATAATATCCGTAAAGACTAACAAAGTCCTTACCTGGATTTTAATCAATCAGAACTTCTAAAAGCAGGCGCAGAAGAACTGGTCAATTTCTGCCAAAAAAGTTATAACAAGTGTCTAGGAATGGGCTGCTTCCCCATACCTTCGGTGAAAGTCGTCATCATCCTCCTTTTCAAAAAGGGTGAAAATGATGACAGTAACGACTAAAGATCAATAAGTTTGAATAGTTAACTCCAAAGATTCTTAGGAAAATACCCGCTGACTGTCTCAAATCTCTGACGAACGATGTCTTCAAATAATACCAAGCAGGCTCTCGAAAAGACCGCTCTACCATAGACCAGGTTTTTTTTTTACTTTGCTACTGATGGAGAAGTATATCGAGTCTCCATAAGAGCTGCTACTACTCTTCATCAACTTCAATCAGGCTTTTGACTTGATACAGAGAGATGATTACATTATTCTGCTACATTTTGGAGTCCCTGAAAACTTGGTAGTACTGATCAGAGAGATCTATTCATATTTCGTTAGCCTGGTCCAGACGCCCATGGATTCACATAATTTATTAATTTATTTATAACCCACAAATGAACATTAGAAATGACACTGCGGAGTAAATACAAAAGAAAAAAAATAACAACATCAATACGAAAACAAACAAAAAACAACAAAAACACAGTTTAACCGATATTACGAGGAAAAAAGCAAACTAGGGGGTCGGTGACAGAAACAACATTACAAGTATTCGTAATCATGTTAGGAGCCAGACTGACCAGTCGCGCGCAAGCATCAATGACACCATAACGGGATACAATATTTCTATTTCTGAAACGGCCAGGTAAATACATGAGATATTTACAGTATCTTGAGTAACCCCTTCTAAGTCTCCGTAAATCTTTTTTTTCTGAGCAAGTGGTGGAATCCATATAGGAAATTTACTCCTGGAGAGCAAAAACTATTATAAAGCCGAGCTTTGACCCTTGCGGGTATAACGCCCTCTATTTGGAGATACCTTACCATACGACACACGAATACTTTTTAATGCATTAGTAACCGACTCGGAGCAAGTTTCAGAAATAGACGGGCAAAACGATGAACCAAGGTTTAGTGGAGATACAGAAGTTCTACTATTAAAGCACATAAACTCACACATTCCCATATTAACAGATAGGCCAATATCATTAAGTAGAGAAGCCAGCTTATGGAAATTCAGAGCCAACCCTCGACAAGAAAAACTAACTAAAAGGACATCGTCGGCATATGCAATATTACTTAAACCGATATCACGAAAGAACACTCTTTCAGAATCAGAAATATGTGACATCCACTTAATACGCACATAAGGATTATCATACCAATATCACAATATAGAAATAACTGAATAATTAACTCCGGAACAGGCAAGGGAATACAAGGCCTGGGTGTGAACAACATTGTCAAAGGCCCCGGAAATGTCTACTCTGCAGCAACACAATGAACTCTTTTGAGCAAAAGCTTCCTTTAACAACCGGCTGAGCACATGATGTGCTTGGGGGCAGCCAACCCCTCTAATCCTAATTGAAAAGACGAAAAATTGCACTTAGAAATTATTTCAGGCAAAAGAATATACTCAAAAATCTTACTCATAAAGCAAGATACAGTAATCGGTCTGTAATTTGAGCATGAATCTGGATCTTTACCTCGTTTAAGTATAGGCGTGACACTACCGGAAAGAAAACTATCAGGAACCAGAGATTGAGCTATACAAATCTGAAATAATAACTGCAGGTGTTTCAACAAATGGGCAATCATAAGCAAAATACCTAAAACATGGGCCATCACAATCAGTAGAATCTGATCTTTTTACTTTCTTCAGCGCGCGATATAAATCACTCATACTTATCTCAAGAACTCTATGTTGACAAAGAGACACTGGCAGGACCGAACTAAGTAGATTAGAAAAATGTTTCTGAACATCCTGGTTGAATACGGAAAATATGTCAATATAATGGTGCACAAAATTCATAAGGTTTAATTTAGACTGAGCTGGGGGAGTACACTTACTGCTATTGATAACTCTATTCCAGGTCATTTTACAATTTGGAGCGTCCCACGTGTTGAGTGTTGCATTACGTAAACAGGATTTGTATTCTTTCTTCGTTTTTTGCTTGACTGTAAACACAGCACCGGAAGAAGGTCGATCGGAAGCGTTCCACAGTCGCAACCAAAACTTTGCGCGGTTCTTTACTCTTTTCACTTCCGGATGTATATTCCACCGGAGCTTGCGAGACCCAGAACGCACGTGCTCAAATGGAACTGCAGCTTTTTTGGCCGACTTTAAACACTCAACAGTCTGGTAATAATACGAATTTAGATCTTCCTTAGAATCAGGGCAATTAATCTAAGTCTGGAGCAAGTGAAACGGGACTTTAATAGTTGAGAGTAGAGTGCATAAAGTAGTAATATACATCTCAACGTTTATCCGATTCCAATTAAGCTTTTGATACCATTTTGAATGGGGACGCTTAAAGTGGGCTTGAACATCAGGAGGCTCAATTAAGCACGAAATAGGGAGATGGTCATCACTAATTTTATCTTTATCAACCGACAGCTCGGATTTAATTAGACCGAATTTAGACGTAATAATATGGTCGAGGTTGGATTTAACGGAGCCTCGATTATGAATGTAAGTATAAGCCAGGTTCTTAGCAGCGACATGATAGTCACTTGGCAGAGACTCTAGCAGGAGTTCAGAGCGATCAGACGAGGTCAATATGTCAATATTCATATCCCTGGCTAGTCCAATCAACATTTTTATCTGCAAATTTTGTAAAAAAAAAGATTTCTGTTTATGGCAAGCTTTAGCAGAAGCAGTAAATGACTGAGTATTTCGAAGATTACATGGGAGATGCACATTTACAAAAGCCCTGTTGTTACACTGGATTGCTAGAATATTAGCATCAGAATAAATTTGCATAGGCTGATGTCCCGATCGAATGAAGATGGCGGTACTGCCGAAAGGGCGACCGCGGGTCTTATTTGCTTCTCGAATAAATATATCATGAGTAGCAGACCGTCTTAAACTGGTCGTATTAACCTTAGAAAGTAGATGTTCCTGTAAGAATACAACATCAATGTTTAGTAGCTCGTCAATTAGCAGATCCTTATCTTTAGTACCATTAATGTTCAGAGAAACAAAACTTAAGGCTGAAGAAGTCATCATAATGTCTTGGCAAGCACATTCCTCAATACCGAGCATTTTAAACTAAAAGAAACATGCTTTCCTCCGCAATTGGCGCACTTAGGAGCAGCTGAGCAAGAGTTCTCTGTGGTGTTTTCGTGAGCCCCAGCACAGCGGGAACATTTTGGTAAATCAGGAGAACGTGGGCATCTAGCAATAGGGTGATCTACCCTTAGCACCGGAAACAGCGACGCGGTAATTCTTGATATATCTCAAAACGAAAAAGCTCATATCCAAGTCGGAGACCATGGTTAATTGCATTTTTCAGTGCTAGATGATCCAAAAATTCCAAACGAAAACAATGTGAGTGTCCTATTTTTATAGCACGAGCCAATCCCAGTATACTTTCCATTGGAGATGATTCTGTTACATTTTCAGGGATACCCCGTACAACACCAAGTGTTTTTTTTTATCAAGGACCTTGGTTTGAATATTAGGTAGGCTCTTAGAGGCTGAGGCGGCAAAGGATACGGCTGACTGCCTATCTCGAGTAACTACAATCCATTTTTATTCTGAACGTCAGGTTTTAGACTTAAAATCCCTTCATGACTTTCAAGCGTATCCAATTTATTTTTTCGCAAACCAGAACCACTTAAATCGGTAGGAACATTTTTCATAATTACTGCATACGTAGCTTTATCTTTAAGTGAAGGGGGAGCGGCGGAGGGGAAAGGCGGCTGGGTTTGAAGCTTTTCTGACAAAGCGCTTAATTCATTCAAACAGGCGTTTACCTTAGTACTAAGCATGGAATATGCTTAAGCAGGAATTATCGGGATTTCACCTGCGTTCCTTATTACAAAATCCGGCACGTCTATATCTTCAGAGTCGCACCTTTCAAACGCTGCAATAATATCGGCAATACCATTTGGTTGGACATTGATGCAAACTCGCCTGGGCGGAATTTCCCTCGGAAACACTTTCTGGAGGAAAAGCTTTCTCGCATCCAAAAAAAATAGCCGAAAAAAAATCCAAAGCATGTTCTTTAATCGAACCGTGGGAAATCCCATGTTCGATATTTGCTGTATGAAATTCAACGCTGGATTATAAAAAAGTTTATCTTTCGTCCAAATTACAAGATCAGTCATTTTCACTTACAATAGTGTTTTTTAATAGGGCCTTCCCAATCCAAAAGAATGGTAAACGCTTTGGAAATTAAGCAAAAGCGCCAGTAAACACTTTAATTCATTCAATAATTTTTCTGGTGGTTTCCTTGCGAGAGAAGTAAGGGAAGCGTGAAGTTTTTCTAACATCAGTGGGTGTTCTCCAAGGTTACCTCTTGCCACCCCACCTCTTTAACCTATTCTTCAACGCAGAACTATCACTGGCAGGAACTGTAGACGATACAGAGATTGGGGAGAAGCTTGTCAACAAACTGGTATACACAGGTGACACCAAGAGCATCTACTCTAAACTAACAGTGATGAACTAGTGTCAGAAACTGGGGATTTTGGGAAGGTAGTTAACACAGCAAAACCAAGTTTATGCGGGTGTCTAGAGCAGGGCCGTCACGTATAAGGGGGGAGTTGGGGAAGCCCCCCCTCATAGTTTTTTGGTCACTAGGTAAAAGAAAATAAGTCGGTAAAATCGTGAAGTTTTTCCGACGCCGCTAAAATTCTTTGTTCAGTTCAATAAAGACTAGGAGAATACTGACATGTCATCTACAGAAATTTTGAACTTGGTTGGTAAACGCAGCAGTTTTACCGACTCTTGCCATGATTTTACGGATGGTGCCACAATTTTCCATTTGGTTAAATAAAGAGCATTAAAATAGTGACATGATATGTACCAAAATCTAAATCTCGGTTGGTAAATACAGCGGTTTTACCGACTTATGCAGTGATTTTACATATTGTATTTGAAACGGACATTATGCTAATTATTGACAAAAAACAGTCGATAAAAATGACCAGCCAGTCGATAAAATCTCAAGCTCCCCCCCCCCCCTCAAAAAAAAAAAATTGGCTAGTAACGACACCGGTCTAGAGACCCCGCTACAAGAACTAAACAACTGAGAATAAAGGGGGAGCCAGTAGTAAATTTTATCACCTTATTCTACTTAGGGAGCCTCCTAACTTCTGAAAACAACTGCTCAAAAGCGATCAAGCGAAGACTTGGCCAAGCTAGTGCTAGCTTCAAGAATCTCTTTCCAATTTGGAAAAGCAAGTCTGTGTCAACTTTTCTAAGGTTGGGACTCTTCAAGTGCCTCATGAACCCCATTGATTTATGCTCAAGCTGCACTTGATTAATAGAAGCTGATAATGATTGAAGAATGTCTGCATTTGAAACTGAATGCCTTAGATGCATTGTAGGGATCACTTATGTGGACCGAGTCTCAAATAAAGATCTCTGAAAACTACTCTGTTGTCCCCTAACCATCATAGATCGAATCAAAAGTCAACAACTCTGCTGACTTGGCCGCATTCAGCATATGTCAGCCAACCAGCTACCAAAAATCACCTTCGAAGGACGGATTCCCGGCATACGCCCCAAAGGGTGACCTCATAAAAGATGGACCAACAACTTCCTGGCCTATAACATTCCCTAGCTACTATGCCTAGCGCCTAACAGATTGAGATACCGTCGTAAAATTCGTCTTCGGCTTAGAAGAGAAGCCATCCCAATACAGCCACAAAGGCCGGGCGGGAGTTAAGTCAAGTAAAGTCATGTTTAAGGCATGAGAAGATGTTTCCAAGCTTGTGCCTTCTCCCTTTTGCCTGCTTGAAAAGATCAGAAGTTTATATTTAAAACTTCCTCATAAAAATGATTCCATTTAAAATCATTCTATACTTCTTCATTTATGTGGTGAGGTATCTAAACCATTATAAAGGTCCTTTTACCTCTTTTGCGTTGTCTGTAGAGCAGCCACCCCACGTATGAGCAATCCAAGGGATTAATAGATCATTTTCTTCTTAAAGATATATATTAATACTATATTTAAAGGCTATCAATTCTCTTTCATGGGGGGATTGGTGGTTAGTAACATTCCAAAAGTTTTCTTGGATTTTTGCATCTTGGTAATATTAGTTTAAAGTCTATGAATGAGCAGCAGAAGATGGAGACTCAAGTAAAAGATGCTGAATGTTTTAATTAGATTGATGGCAATCTCAACAGGGATGAGAGTAATGTATCCTTAACTAAACAGAAAATCATGCAAAAAAAGATATCCGGCTTTCGATTGTTAGTTTATTATGGACAAGTCCTTAAACTGGTATAATATCCCTTTCCAAGGAGGATTTGAGTATGAGGTATCTGCTGTATTATTTTCTAGCAAATGTAAAACATCGTGCCATTTGATCCCCATATGCCTTGGTGCGTGCTGCACCTGTGGTTCATTCCATTTGCTCTTTTATTTGCGAATAAATTTACAAACTGCCTTTAGATCTGAATCAGGGGCAGAAAAATAGACTCAAAACGGCAGAGATATAGCTGACTGGGAGTCAGTTACGAGCAGTATGATTTTCGCGTCATGATATAGTTAAATAACGCTTCTACAGCAATCTTAATTGCTTGGATATCTGGTAAAAGTATGGAATTAGGTTTTGGCATAGATGAAGTAATATTGAGGTTTAAGGCATGGATGCAAGAGGCAGCAACTGTAATAGCTGCTTAAAAGATTCTTTGTTTACATGACTGTTCACATTCCCAGGAAGTTATATCAGAACTGAACAGTATTGGGGGAGGGGAGTTTAGTCTTTACTGCAATAATAGTTAAATACTAGTTGAAAATATCTTCATATGCTCCTATAGCTCCTATTTGGGCCATCAGAATGTACTTCAAAATGGCTAGGAAAAGCGTTATCACAAGACTGTTTGTACTTTGTCATAAGAGTAACCTAGTATAGTCTTTCATATGGAAGGAAGTCATATGGCTATTGCGTCAGCAACGTTTGGAATATCCACCATATTCAAAACAAATACTAAATGTGTTATTATTTTGGGTATCTATGTTGCAAAATTATCCTCAAATTTGTAGTTATAAAGCTCAAAAACCCCTAAATACCATATTTTTGAAAACTAATGAAAAACCAACGTATTTGGGAAGGGGGTAATGTATAATGCATTGACCCAAAGGGGCTCAAACGGGCTCTTTCAATTGTCCCGTTGTATAGATTAAATTGTATTTAAACTGTTTCATTGGAGGTTGTTACATTACAAAGGTTTTAATTAGGTTTAACATTGTAGTTTGCTAAAGAGTGCATTTTAGTACAGTTTTATCTAGCAACTTTTCTAAAAAAGAAAATAAAAGACTTTATACTAATAAAAGTGAACTGGAAAGGCGTTTTGTAGTGAAGGTCATCCTATGGAAAAGGCAAAGATGCGTCCCCTCTCCAGAGAGACACATTTAAACTATTTTTGTAGTACTATTCACGATTTTCCCTTGGAAAAAGGGAAATTTTTGATGAGCCCATTCTCTGAGGGGTTAATCCTTAAGTTTAATTTTAAGTATTGAATATCATTAGGATACCAGCTTAGATTGTAAGTTGAATATCACAAAATTCAGATTTTTTTTTACCAGCAGACCAATGGTCTGCATAGCGGAGATAATTTCCTTCATTCGGCCGGGATTGTTATGCGTGGTTGGGGGCAAGTCACTCGACGCTTCCCGTGTTTCCATGAATTTTCTCCATTGGGCTCTCGGCTTTTAAAATTTTTGCCATTTTTTCAGACTCCTTCTTTTCAAGTGGTGCCTTATAGAATTCGTCCATTAGAACATACGAGGGTGCTTTTTTTACCCCTCGATAAGCTATAAAAAAAGAGATAAGCTCATATAACTAGATACGAAGTCAGGAATAGCCTATACGGCGAATGATCCAAAATGTCCCATTGTAAGTGTTTGAGAAGCCATTGAATTACACCAGCAGTGTCTGGATGGGCACTGTCATGGATAAAACAAATCCAGCAGTCAGCTTTCCTCTTCATTTGTTTGAGTGGCTTTACGCAAACGACGTTAAGTTTCACAATAAACAGCTGTTTTGATTGTGCAGCTGTGCAGCAATGACTGAATCAACAGGAAAACTGACTGCTGGAGTTGTTGTGATCCATGTCAATGTTTGTATACACAATGCTGATACAACTCAACGGCTTTTCAAACAATTAGATATTTTGATCATCCGCTATATTGTCCTGACTTAGTACCTAGTGACTTTCATTTTATTCCTGAACTGAAGCGTGGCTTGAAAGGTAGGCCTAGTGCTTTGAAACATATAAAGACCTTCAAACCAACGCCGAGGATAATTTGAATTCATTGGCAGCAGTATTCTTTGAAGAGGGTATTGAAAAGTTTGTACACAGATATGACAAACGTCTTAATCTTTTTGGTGATTATGTCGAAAAATAACTAAGTGTAGCAATCTTTTGATAATAAAATTATTGTTTTATATGAACTTCTCTTTTATTTATAGCCTATTGGATGTTGATAGAAATGTTTATTAATTTCAGTTCTTTTAATGGTAGCAATTTACTGCAGACTTAAAATAGATAAACAAGTTTTAACTGTAAATTTGTAATATTTCACAATCTCCTCATAAAATCAAACAGTAAGGAGCGACCCGGCTCAATAGTAACCGAAACTCTAAAAACTTGATTTTGATACCCATAGATGCATCAATAGAATCAGATTTTTATGCTGATTTCAAATATATAAGTTTCATTAAGTTTAGTTTTACCCATCAAACGTTACGCGCCTGAGAAAATTTGCTTTATTTTCGAAAAAAAGGGGTAAGTACCCTCTAAAAGTCATAGAACTTTAATGAAAATCACACCATCGGATTCAGCGCATCAGAAAACCCTACATCAGAAGTTTCGAGCTCCTATCTGCAAAAATGTGGAATTTTGTATTTTGTGTCAGAAGAACGGATGCGTGTTTTTTTTTTTTTTTTTTTTTTTTTTTTTTTTTTTTTTTTTTTTTTTTTTTTTTTTTTTTTAGGGGTGATCTTATCGATCCAGTAGTCCTAGAATATCGTAGGAGGGCTCATTTGAACGGAAATTAAAAGTTCTAGTGCCCTTTCCAAGTGACCAAAAAAATTGGTGGGCAACTTGGCCCCCTTCCATGCTCATTTTTTTCCCAAAGTCACCCAATCAAAATTTTGAGATAGCCATTTTGTTCAGCATAGTCCAAAATTGAATAAATATGTCTTTGAGGATGACTTGATCCCCCACAGTTCCCGGGGGAAGGGCTGGAAGTTATGAACTTTGCCCATTGTTTACATATAGTATTGGTTAATGGGAAGTATAAAGACGTTTCAGGAGGGATTTTTTTCTGGTGGGAGGGGGGGTCGGAAGGGGTTATGGGGGAGGATGTTTCCTTGGGGGAAGGGACATTTCTATGAAGGGGGCGCCGGGTATCCCAGTATTATTTAAAAACGATCAGAAATTAAATTTTAAAAAAACAAGTTTTTTCAACTGAAAGTAAGGAGCAACATCAAAACTTAAAACAAACAGAAATTATTACGTATATGAGGGGGTTCGCCCCCTAGTCAATACCTCGCCCTTTTCGTTGAAGTTTTTTTAGTACTTTCAAAAGAGCTATCTATTCCAATTAACCGGCCTTTGTGATTCAGGGGTTTGTGATTCGAACAAAATTTGAACTTTCGCGTAAAGAGCGAGGTATCGACTAGGGAGCAAACTCCTTAATATACGTAATGAAAACATACGAATATAGAAGTTCGTTACGTAAGTTAATTCGTAAGTTACGTCAGAACAAAATTTCGAGAAAGCCATTTAGCCAAAAACAGTAAAATTAATATGCAAATTTAGTTTTAATTATTCATGTACGGTGAGCCAAAATCAAAGCTGCATTAATTCAAAAACATTCATAAATTAAATAAAAAAAACAAGTTTTTTTAACTGAAAGTAAGGAGCGACATTAAAACTTAAAACAAACAGAAATTATTCCGTATATGAAAGGGGCTGGCCCGTCCTCAATACCTTGCTCTTTAGCTAAAGTTTGAATCTGTCACACAACTTTATTTTATAAAACAATAAAAAAATTTATCGTAAAGAGCGAGGTATTGAGGAGGGGACAGCCCCTTTCATATACGGAATAATTTCTCTTCGTTTTAAGTTTTAATGTCGCTCCTTACTTTTAGTTAAAAAAAAAAACTTGTTTTTTTTTATTTAATACTAAAAAGAGCCAACATAAATTCCCTAATTTAAACATCCTTATAACTCACTTTTTGAGAGGATTATATCTAGAATTATTATTTACAAAATTATAATTGCTACAGTCTTTGCTTCGTATATATCTTAGTTACCCTCTGCCTTGCTCTGGACAAAGTAAGTGCTAAAGGTCTGAAGAATAATTACAGAATGTTTTTTTTTTTTGAAGTTATTGTTTGCCTAGTCATATTTTTCTATTTGCCAGTTGGTAAAGCCTAAGTATTTCTAACTTCCTGAGTCCTAGATCCCTTGGTTCAATCTTTTGGGTGGATCTTCCCCTGTTTGCCAGTTCGATTGAGTTGAAAAGATGCATATAGACTTATAGGACACTTTTCTATTATAGAGAGATGAATATGTTGCACCTCCAGTGTTGGAACTTCCATCAGTAATCCTTCCAAGCAAACCAGAATCACCAAGGAATGAAATTTTCTTAAGTCAGCCAGGTGTAACTACACCACTATACAATCAACAGTTGTCTGATAACCGCATTGACACTTTCTTAGCAGCTATTGTTAGACAAAATGAACAAATAATTCATTTACAAGAGCAAATGGCATCTTTATTATTTAGACATCAGCCTCAAAATCAGGGATCTCTATACTTTTATGAAGAAAAGCGAGTTGAAAGATCGATAATTGAAAGGACTGATGGTACTACTGCTCAAGTTGGTGTATTAACAAACAGAGTTGTTGGCAATGCCGGGACTGAAGACCTTAAAAGACAGTTAAAAGAGGAAATCTTGGCTGAGCTAAGGCAGTCTGAACCTAATCTTGTCCTTGGTGCTTCTACTAATTCTCCACTGCTGAGTTGTTCAGATGCTAGAGATGTGTCTCCAAAAGAGTTACATAATGCTGGCTCCAATCAAGTTGATACTTCAAGACCTACCACTGAAGTAGACTCTTTGTGTCAAAAAAGACAATCTCCTAAATTCCAAGAAACACAGAAAAACAAATGCAAAAAATATACTACATCTGTTTCTAAAAACAAGGTTCCAAAAGATAAAGTTCGTAATCCTCAAAGAGGGCGTGATATAAGTCTGCCTTCAGCTAGCAATGATCCACAAAAAGAGGGAACAGGCAAGGAACCCAAGAACAAATTTTTTCATTCCTCTAAAAATATAACAGACAATTTAAATTACTCAAATCAGGATGAAAGTGCACAAGAAGAGAAAAACGAAAATTCAATGCTAACATTTGCTGATTTGAAGCTTGCCACAATTGATGAACAAGCGTCTATAGTGCAAGAGCCTGTTGTTGTTGACATTGAGGAATATGAGACAAGTGATTCTGAAGATGAGACCATGTTCAAAGAATCTGAAAAAGAATTTGGATATGCATTAGATCAAGTAAAAAACATAATTGAACATAAAAAGCAAGTTAGTTTTGGTCCCTACGAAAACCAGACGTTCAGAAACAACTCCCCAAAAGTTTCAAGTTCGCCTAACGGTTTTAAAAGAATTACCAACCAACCAAGATCAAAACCTAGCATGCCTATGACTCCAATTAGGAAAGCAACGCTTGAAAGAGTGACAGAGCTTGGAGCAAGTTTTGTTCAAAGACGAGCCCAGGAAGGGAATTATAGGTTGGTAACTTATCATTTATTTCTTCTTTTCCCATTGTCTAGTTTATAATGATAGTATTCTAGAAATCTAGCCTGAAAAAGTGATGCTTTGGGAAGAGAATTCAACTGGTCCTAAATAATAATACGATTTGTATTCTATTACACTTGAAATAATAATTATAGCACTGATATATAAACACCTTGTACACTTTCTTGTACATATCCTTTACGTAGTCTGAATTCTAATTTTCATTAAAATAGTTGATCAGCGCTTTATGCACACCAACACATTTGCACATCAGCAACATACCTCATCATCAAATAAGTGGTATTGCTCTGAAAATATTTTTCCAGGTTATGCATGCCCTCTTTGTGCAGCAGGTCTTGTATAGATTTTCTCCCCAGACTTAGCCTCTGCGACTTTGGCAGGCCAACTCTTTTTTTTTTGCGTCTGTGTGGGCTCTGGGTCCTTCTCGAACCCAAAGAGGTAAATTCCATGCAATTCAAAGGGTGTTTGCCTTTTTTTTGTAGCTCTTTTTCTTCAGGGGGGGGGGGGGTATCCCATTTATGTTTTTCATCGAAGTTCCTTTAGCCCAATGACTTAGATGTGAGTTTCAAAACGATCAGACACAAACAAATTGACGTATCTTTGTGCCCCAAAGACCCTTAATTTAGGGTTCTCACCCTTGGTGCAGCATTAGTTTTATTATCCCTGGAGGCATGTATGTTTGATGATTTGGCTGTTATGAGCAAACCAGCAAAAAGGGTCAAGAGAGGGCTAGTTGCACTGCGATCACTTTTGGTGCTTAGAAGGGGCACTGCAATTTTAAGCTTTTGATCCAACCAGCCCTACATCGCTCTTTACTGTGCCTGCTTTGTCGCGTAAACTAATTCTGGCTAGCCTAAGATTTATTGTTGAAAAAATGCCAGTCTAATTAAAAAAATGTATCTCATTGTTAAAACCCGCTTTTTTATCCCGGCTTCTTTGGGCCATCGTTTGCTCTTTACTAGATAAAATCAAACAAGACAAGAAGATAGTTTTTTTTTTATTATTTGTCACCTAGTAGAGAGTGAACCACGACCAGCAATTTCGGCGGTTGTTCTTACTTCACAAAAAGTCAGAACTAAGGATAATTATTTGATATGTTTGAAATATAACTTGCTTAAAGTTATTTTTTGTTTAAGTTAATGATTTGATATTTTGTTTGTACATAAACTATCCAACTTCAGTAGCTAGTTTGTCCCAATTTTCAGGGACATTGCCAGAATTAATCTTCCTTGAACTTAACTCATCTCTTTAATCTTCTTTGCTAGCTTCTATTATACCATCAATCCTTATTGTTTTTGCCATCAGTTCTTTTTCTTGACCCTTTAAATCAGTATTACCTGCGTTAGATCTGGTTTTCAAGGTTTATTTCAAGCAAAGGTTTCTGGATTTCATGACTGCGTGAGACCATGGCAGATTGATTGGCTTCATCGAAACTTGTAATCTTTGTCATTTTGGCCAAACCTACCCGGTTTGACCCCCCTCTCCTCCGAAATTTTTGTCTGAATCGTACAAAAGTAACAAAAATACATGTAAACAAATTTCGGAACACGGAAACCATGGTAATCACTAATCTTTTTAATGGGCCAAGCCTATACATCGTAAAGGATGGATTCTATGGAAAGATTTTTTTTAATCCCCTCCCAGTAAAAATGCTAGATAGGGTGCTGCAGGCGGGCTCATACACAACAGTTCATGCCCCAAAGAAAAGTTGTCATTGTCTTCCTTCCTGCAGGAGGGGGGATTCCCCCTCCCCCTTTTGATGACAATACCCTTGTCCCTTCATGAAAACAGGAGGGCCCCTGTCCGTGTCGTTGGTGTAGCTCCCTTTGTTAAAGGCTTGATTTCGCTTGTTTGAGTCTTTTTGTTGACAATTTCTTATTCCTAGTAAAGACTGAGATATCTTTAAACTAGAGGGAGAGGAGTAATCTAGCTGGATCCAAATTTGTGGTTCAAAAATAAACCAGTTCACTAGTTTAGATAGTTTTCAAGTTTTTTATTAAAATGTCGAATGAAAATGGGATTCAAGAAAGTAAAAGTAAGACTTTTATGAAACTAGGGCGTGGTGATCACGCCCTAGCTGTTGTCTAAGCCTTTACTCCAATCGACTGTAAGCGTATAAGAGGAATGCTACGTCATCTTTTGTTTTCAACTTCATTTTAAATGGTTTTACCCCTATTTAAGCCCATATGCTTTGTTGATTTTAGTCTTTTTTATAATTACTTTTAATTTTGAATGATTTATTCAAACTATTAAAGTATCAAGAAAGTTGAAATAAAAAAAAAATTTGCGCAGTAGTCCGATCTTAGGTTTATTTATACCTAACAACCATGGCTTTCTAAGATTTTTCTTTTGGTTGTTTTAACATTAGCATGCTCTTCGAGCAGTTTCACATTTTTATCAGTATTGTCATATTGAACTGTGAAAAAAAAATAAACAAAGATAATTAGGTAAATTTGACAGTGCTTTTTTCCGTAAAAAATTCCAACAACAGCGAACTCTTCATTTCCAGGGACAACTGTACCTTCAAAGGAAAGCAACCCTGTGCTAGAAGATTTTTAAAAACAAGCCTTTAAAAAAACAAGTCTCGTTTATTGAAAGTGAAGTGACATTAAAATTTCAAACGAACAGAGATATTTATTAGCTTTGCATATACTTTTATCCTTTTTTGACCCAAGAATTAGCCCTGACTTCAAAGAGGTTTTGTTTTTTCTTTTCCTCGCAATATCATTGCGCTGTAAATAGATTTAGAGCATCAAGGACAGTATCCAAGTGAGAATATCCAAAGCGTCTTCTGCCATGGCTGGCCTAAATCGGCACCTCTGGCGAAAATCGAATATCATTCTTATAACGAAACTGCGGGTTTTCAGCGCACTCGTGGGCCTTGTGATGCTTTACGGAGCTAAGACGTGGCAAGCATCACCCGCAAGTTCTAGGACATTGACGTGTTTCAGTCAAAGAGCTTGAGGATGATCGAAGGTCTGTGATGGTTCGACTGCGTCAGCAATAAGAAGCCGTTGCAGCTCACTAAGCAGTCTCGGTTTTCGACAAACAGTCGAGCGCATCTCACTATGGTTTAAAAATCTGCTGCAAATACCTCCACATTTACCCGCCCTACGACTTCTTGACGACTTCAGAACTCGGACGAGCAAAGCCTGTCCGAGTTTTTCACTATGGCAAACATCAGACTGAGTGAAACACAAACGTTCGCCTTGGACTGAAGTGGATTAAGGAGGCAGACCTCACTCTCTACGCTAAGTAGCGCCCGGCAGGAGACAAGTCAAGTTAAGTCGAGGACAGTAAAAATGAAATCTGATTTTTTGGATTTGTTAGGTGATAACTTCAACAACCATATATTTCATTAAAAAAAAGGGAAAATAGGGACTTAAATTTTTAATGAAAAACACTCCATCAGTACTTATGGCATTTCACGTCTAGTGAGCATCTACTTTAAAGGAAACGTGGGTAAAAAAAAAACAGCAAAGGATAATCTAAACAATACAACGTCAAAAAGTTTAAGAATGTAGTCTGAAACAGCCTTGCTTTTTCAGGTATAAATAGACCTAAGATTGGTTAAGGAGGGCAAAAAAGTTTTTTTTTTTTTTTTTTTTTTTTTTTTTTTTTTTTTTTTTTTTTTTTTTTTTTTTTTTTTTTGTTACTTTATGTTTTCTTTATTTTATTCTTTAATTTGAATTTCCTCTCTTCTAAGATTGTCTCGATTCTTAGATCATTGTTAAAAAATTGATCCCAAATCATACCTATTACTCAATACTTTGAGGCAACAAAACTAACAATTATTTTGCCTCATTTCAGGGATAATCAACGTTTGCAACTTAAAAAGGATAACCATTCTGAAGTTAGTATTGCTTTAGCTCGCCTAAGCAAGAAGTATAGCCTGCCAAGCACGGACACTTCTATTCGAGTTGATGAGACAGATAGTACACCTAGCGAAACAAATTTCTCTTTGTCCACTCAACAATATTTGCAGAAATATGGGCTTATGAATTAGCTCTGAGTTTATTTATTATATTTTTAGTACAATACTAAATGGGGACAGAATTTGGCCAGTGTAAATATCAGTATCCAGGTGGTTTAAAATTTAGTGGTAGTAAAAGTAAATAAAAGGGTCAGTGCTTATTTTTTCTTATTAGCAGGCTTTGTGGCTTTATTTCATCACCGAAAGATTTTGGCGATCAGTAAACAGCTATTGATATAAAAACTGATATATAGTAAATGAACATTTACCGCCACATCCCTTTTTGTTTTCCCCCGCTTTGGTGTTAAATACCAAAACCACCTAAAATTGGCCTTTTACCTTGCTTTATTACTGTGTTTAAATATCACCATATTAAAGGGAAAAGGACTACGATGGAAAGCAATTAGATTTCTTATTAGTTCTTTCTTTTCAGCGAAGTTTTCGAAAGTTTTCCTTTGAGGTGCTTTCAAATGCAACTATTTTTATTTTGAAAGCTAAAAGACTGAAATACTTTGAAGTTCTAGTTTTTCAGCAACTAAAGAAAATTACTACAGAAAGGTGACTATAACTAGATAACTAAATTATATGTATCGAGTTATGTTAGTTCTTTTTTTTTCAGTGAAGTTTTTGAAAGTTTTCCTTTGAGATGCTTTCAAATGCAACTATTTTTATTTTGAAAGCTAAAAGACTGAAATACTTTGAAGTTCTAGTTTTTCAGCAACTAAAGAAAATTACTACAGAAAGGTAACTATAACTAGATAACTAAATTATATGTATCGAGTTATGTTAGTTCTTTTTTTTTCAGTGAAGTTTTTGAAAGTTTTCCTTTGAGATGCTTTCAAATGCAACTATTTTTATTTTGAAAGCTAAAAGACTGAAATACTTTGAAGTTCTAGTTTTTCAGCAACTAAAGGAAATTACAAAAATTACTACAGAAAGATAACTAGATTATAAATAAAGAGCAGGCACGTATGCAGGAACTTTCACCTCTTTGGAGAGGGAGGGGCACTAATTTAAAAAAATTAAACTAATTTAGAAAAAAGTACTAATTAAACAAAAAAAACATTTATAACAAGTAAACTATATGAAAACATAAAAATTTATTGTTAAATTTTCATAATTCTTCAGGGGGCGAAGAAACTTGTCCTGGAGGCTCTTTCATCTTTAAATTTTGCAAAACTACCGGTGGTAGTGACCCTGCTGATGAACAGGTCTATATGTTGGTTTTGAAGCATGTACACCACTTTCAAATGCGGTCTTGATTTACTTTAATGGTCCTTGTATGACCTTTGTGATTTTAAAAATGAAAACAACATGTGGATTTAATTAATGAATATTTTGTTTTTAAATTTCGAAACTGTTTACTATTCATCATTTAGAAAACAGTTTACACTGCAAACAAGTAATTTACCCATGTGTTGTACAGCTATGTTTTCAAGCAAAATTTGAATTATTTTTTTTTTTTTGTTAATCTGTTCTGTTGCTAAGGGGAAATAAGAGAGAACAAAATAGAATGAAGAGAGACAGCATTTTATTTCCCTTTGCCTGCTTGTATTGTACTACCTGAGAGTTATTCCACGACAAATCGATAAATTACGACTAATTCATATAACTTTTATGGATAGACACCAAAAGGCAAAGAACGGGACTTGCCTTCGTGTACGGATGGGAACGTGAGGCAGGAGGAAAAAACCAGAACTCGAGGATCTTATAGAGCCTGAAGCCCAAACTCTCTGCACAAAAATGTCTCCTCCTAGATAGAGCCGCTTGTTTGAACTTCTTTAAAAAGAGTAATAGGGGAGCTTTCCTTGACTGTGTATTGTCCTTATGACCCTTTTTCGTTTTGTCTCTGTTTTATTCTGTTTGTGCTTTGGTGAGTCGTGAGTGCCAGTCTAGACGAGCATACTCTGAATGAGGTAGAACAAATGATGTGAAAAGTCATATAAGGTAATTTATGGATTTCTAGCTGTCTAAGCGCAATTACAATTTATTCTTCATCATATTTCTCAATTTCTTAATTTTGGACTCCAAGTCCCATGTTAAAAGAAAGTTAAAATCATACGATATCTTCAAAATCATTTTGCAAGCCTTAGCGTTGATTAGCCGTAACAAAGACAAAGGACCTATTAGTGTAATTTCTAGGGGACTCGAAGTGATCGAAAGCTGTCGAGAATTTGTGATTTGGCTGTGAAATTTAACTAAAAAAAAAGTGGAATTTACTTCCCGTTTGTCGGCAAATTTGTTAATAAAAGCGGATGGAATAACTGGGAATTCCAAAAGTGGCCACTTTACTCAAATGATAATTCCTTTTAACTTATTTTTAGCAGTTTTCGAGTAGGTAGGCTAGGCAGTTTTTGGAGGCCTCCCTTTCATAAACTTTAAAAAAAAATGTTGCTCTGTTTAATCCAAAAAATAAATTTTACAAATTTTGATATTAGAGTCAAAAATCCGTATCTTGGGCACAAAACGGTTTTTCGTTTGTCTGCAAGTAATGGCAAGAGCACCCGATAAATTCTAAATAGTTTGGCCAAGTAAGCTAAAAATTGTATAATGGACGGGGTAGGGTGATTCTTTAAGGTGTTGTATGACTAAGCTAACACGGAAATGTCGCGTCTCATGAGCTCGTGAAATGCTGTATTATTGTCTGTTCTAGTTATGTTATGGATAGTTTCAAGAGTGACTGGATTTTAGAAAATTACACTTCGGATTGCTAAATATGTTTAAGGCTCCTACTTTTCTTGGTTTTGAAATTTAAATCTGAGCTGGTTAAGAATTCTGCATTTAACGGCCTTTGGTGGGACAATGGATTGATCTCTGCTTCGCAGTGCGAGGCTTGATATCAACTGCCGCAAAGCCAACGCTAGGAACTTTGTAGGCAAGAAGCGTCGTCAATTCATAGAATAGACTATTTTTGCAATAATGTTTCTGAATTTCACGCTTTTATAGCCGCCTTAAATCTAGGATATTGTTTTTATTTATGAAATTAAAAATTGAGGATCGACCCAAATTTCAAAAATCTTATGCATGCCAATTTTTTTTTTTTTCAAGGCCAGTAACAGCAAAACAAATTATTGTTGTATTTACCAAAAAGTAGCTCACCCAAATGAGTAGGAACCCTGGTTTTATTGTTTGTGGTAATGTAATGCAGTCTTAGATTTTAAGTTGATTTGTAAAAGTAGGGATTGTTGTTTTTTCTTCGTTTTTCTGGACAAATGTTTTATTTTCAGGCTTGTTATGCAATAAAAAATTTAGTTTTTGAAATCAATTATAGTGTATGTACATTACCTTTTTTGGGAAAGTGTCTCATCTTTTGATGCATCAGTAAATTAATCAATCTAGACAATTTTTGCTTAGCTCAGTGTATTCAAGTCAAATAGACACCATAATTGCTCGCATAGTTATCATGGTTGCAACAGTAGCTTTCACATAATAAAGAGTGAACCAGATCGGTTGCCCTCAAACATAATACCATTGTTGTAAGAGTAGATAAGCAACTCCTGATGAGATTACTCCATTGTAACCTTATTTTATTGTTTAATTTTAAGGAGAGGGAAGGAATGCATTGATGGAATTTTCACAATTACATTAGTTATCGGGAATTTTCTGGTTCATCAGACCCTTTGTCTCTAGGTTTTATAGACTATGAACAGAAGCTATGAGGACAATATTGCTGCTGTTAGTGTTGGAAGCGAGGGGCTTTATCATATGGAACATCGCAATGGCTGGGGGAGACTGATATCGAATGGTAAGGTACAACTCCCGTAGACTTAGATTATGGAGATGACCGGAATTTTTTTTTTTAGGTTTTTAGAGTTTAGGGTGTGGGAAGAGGATAAAATTGCTTAAACTGGGAATAAAGGACTAAAAAGAGATCTTGTTAGGTAACAGTAATACTGACGAAACTTTGTCACTTACCTGAGCAGTATAAAATAGTTCGTTGCAACGAACTGTAAGTAAGGAGTGTCTCGGACAAATAGTAACCGAAACTCTATGAACGGAATTTTGATAATGATAGATACATGAAAAGAATTGGATTTATATGTTGATTCCAAATGTATGAAATTGCTCAAGTTCAATATTATCGATCAGAAGCTAGGAGCGTCAGGAAATTTGCCTGATATTTGAGAAAGGGGGTAAACACCCTTAAAAGTTTAGTAATCCCAATGAAACTCACATAATCAGATTCGGCATATCTGACAATCCCACTGTAGAAGTTTCATGCTCCTATCACAAAAGGTAGGATTTTCCGTCAGAAGGAATATCAAGGAGGCGTGTTTATTTCTTTTGTTGTTTTTCTTCTTCTTTTTTAGGTAATCAAACGAACCAATGATCCTAGATGGTCAGGAGTAGACCCCGGCGCCGCGCCGATGAGGGAAGACCGGCGGCGGTCAGTTGTTTGCGATCAATGTTGACCGCAAACATTAATGTTTTCATCAGTCTTTCTCAAACCACAGCTTAAATTTACAACAGATTCGAGCCTATTCGTGAGTTCAAAAATTCACAAGTCGCTGGCTGGAAACTGGTCTTCTTTGTTATTCATCAAGAGAAGTAGAAATCTGGTAGAAACGAAATGGCTGTGGCGTTTCAGAACCCTTGCATAATACGAGTAGTTGAAGTATCTATTAGCTATGTATTCTTAACATAAATAATTATCAAAACTAGTAGTTTTTTTTCATCGAGCATTACTGCATACAAAACTTCAAACACCGTATCACAAAATTCGTCAGTTAACTGGGTAAAAACTTTGAATATAACTTTGAACTTAGAAGCTTAATTTTTTCATAATGCCCTTTGCCTATATCTGTTTTGTCACCTTTAAAACAGTTGAAATGGGCGACTTTGATATTGATTGTTTTTTTTGTGCTCTTTTGGATTCCTAAAAAGCCTTCTTGTATTAAAAAGTGGTTTTTAATAACAATTTAAAAAAAATGCATTTGAAGTTTTTTTGGCTTCTTTATAGAATATATGTCATGTAGGCTAAGGCTGAACTGCTGCTTTTTTATTGCTTTTGGCTGCTCTTTTGGATATTATTCATTTTTTCTTTTGGGGATTCATTCCAAATTATAAACTCATAAATACCTAATATCAGTCAAATTATAAACTGCATCTAAAAGGAGTAAATTTATCAAATTGAAAAATACATGATCAACACTTCACATAAGAACACTTAAATTAAAATGAAACAAAAAACACTTAATGGTTTATTCGGTATGAAGAAAAATGAAGTGCCAGCTATTTTCTTAGGTAAAAATTGAAAAGTTCATCCGTTTTAAATGTAATTAAATAAAATAATATGCAGACTGAAGTAGCTCCAGGAATATGTTGAGATTTTCTTCTTAGTTCGTCACTTTTAATCCAAGCAAAATGTTAGGACACTTAGTATCAGTTATTGAGTTTAAGCTTTGATTTCCAAATGCTCACGAAAATTACCAAATTTAAGAAAGTCGCAACAATAAGACACCTGTGGTCAAAATACTCAAAGACTCCTCTTTTATCCCCACCCAGGCTCAAAGCTTCTGCTATGGTCATATCCATGGAAATCTTCAAAGAGTTTCCTTATAAAATAGCTTCCAAGCGTAGTTAGGGGTATTTAGCCTTTTTTGCTTTTCTTCAAAGCTTTGAAAAAACTGTTATAATATTCCAAATGTTATATTTGCGCATATTTTTGGTCATCATTTGTGGGGTGATCGAATTTTTTAAACCACTGTAGATACGTAAGAACGTTGCAACATCTAGTACCCTGAGGTCATAAGACTGTCAAAGACTCCTCCTTGAACCTCCCAAATTGAAAGCTTTTATTATGACCTGGCCTTTTAATGTAACTTGGGCACTGGACCAAGGGCGCCATTGTCACTCGAGTGCAACGTTAGGTGGGGATGTCGATATCGCTTTCGTCACACCAATTCGTTTTAGTGTGAATCTGCCTGGTACTTATGAATGAAAGTTTTCAAAGTAAACCCGTTTCATCAACAAGAAATAAAACGGGTTGGACGCATGTGTCCCTTCCCCTTTGGACGATAAAACTATACAAGTGCTGTATCAAGTATAACTCACGAAAATTTTGTTAATTTTTGTCAACTTTTCAACTTTTTGGCATCCCTGCTTTCAAAAAAAAAAAATCAAAGTACTATCACTTAAATATAATAACTCCCTATCCCCCCCCCCTGTGGATACCATCTTGATAGGATACCGTCTCTGCTTTAAATAAAAAAAATAATTAACTTATTGGCATCCCTGCTTTCAAAAAAAAACTATACAAGTGCTGTATCAAGTATAAGTCACGAAATTTTGTTCATTTTTGTCAACTTTCACTTTTGGCATCCCTGCTTTCAAAAAAAAATAAAGGTACTATCACTTAAATATGATAACTTCCTATCCCCCCCCCCTCTGGATACCATCTTGATAGGATACCGTCTCTGCTTTAAATAAAAAAAATAATTAACCTATTGGCATCCCTGCTTTCAAAAAAAAATCGAGGTATTATTATTTAAATATGATAGCTACCTACCCCCCCCCCTCTGGATACCACCTTGATAGGATGCCGTTTCTGCTTTAAATTTAAAAAAAATGTACTTTTTTGGCATCCCTGCTTTCAATTAAAAAAGTTTCGAGATATTATTATTTAAATGTCATACCTCCCCTTCCCCTCTGGATACCACCTTGATAGAATACCGTCTCAGCTTTACATTAGAAAAATAATTTACTTAATAATTAACTAGGTCACTAGATGGTTCAAACAAACACGCAAAATAACGTTAAACTGCTTAGTGTTCCTTGAAAATAAAACTGAGGGTATGAGTAAAGGGGTACAAAGACAACAACAAAAATGTCGAAATTATTCAGATATACCTCAAATTACTGAAAAACTGAGTCATAGATTCGCCGTGGCATTCAATAAGATCCAAATAATCTAATTAAAAGGGAGCACACACATAAGCCAAATTAGGCCAGTAGTCTATGAGAAATTGCAAAATACCCAAGACAATGAACAAGTCCTAATGGGGGGCCCTGTGTCTATCAAAATGTTTCAATGGTTTCCCAGGAATCATATTTTTGGGGTAACTTCTGTTTCAATTTTTAATTCCCCAACCTTGTACATAGCTTAGTCTATAGCTAAATTCTGTCTCGATAGAAGTTTTTTTTTTTGGGGGGGGGGGGGTAAAAATGTTTCAGAAAGAAGATTGTATTTTCTATCAGGCGTTCAACAATTGAGTATTAAACATTAAGAAAATCTTATCTAAAAACAGCAAAAGAAAAAAAAATTCTGCAAACTCTCAATTTAGCTGTAGAAACAATCTGTCGGCTGTCAATTTCAAAATCCAACTGAAGGCTGAAGCTGTATAGTAATGAATGCGTTCTATAATTCTATTCAACTTGGAAATAAAATTCTTCTCTACGAATAATGTAAGAAATAGCGATTGATAAACTGCATTCGAAATGATTTAAACTCATTTCATAAAGATGATACTTTTTTTTGTCAACATATGAAGAACTGTGTATATTGCAATATTTGCAATTGCATATTGCATCTGTCTGGTTTTTATGCAAAGTAATATTTGGCAGGGAAAGTCACTGGTGATAATTCTCTAGGGGTGGCACCGTGATTGCGTGATTTTCGGGGAACCAAATTTTTTTTCGGGGAAATGCTCGAAAATTCGGGGATAGTGCAAGCCCTGCTTGATTTCTAATCAGGAAAATCAAAATACTAAACCACACGAGAAGGAAAAGCTCCGACTTTGCGGTTGACGCAATAAAGAATTGCCGCAAAATTAATTTAAAGTCGAAGGAACGCCGCCGCCTCTGCTGGTGGCGGCGTTGCGACAGTTCGGTGGTGGTCGACCGGGCCTCTCGTCGGCGGCGTTCGGTCGATCCGTCGGCGTGACGCCGGGGTCCAGTTAGGAGATGGCTCAATTGAACGAAAATAAAAAGCCCTTGTGCCCGTCTTAATAGACTAAAAAGACTGAAGGGTGACTATCCCCACATCCCCCTTTTATCCCTAAGACATCGGATCAAAATTTTGAGGTTGCCACTTGACTCTGCATCGTTTAAAGGTCCAATGACTTTGTCTTTAGGAATGACATAACCCTCTTAGTCCCTGGGGAAAGAGCTGAAAGTTATGCAATTTGCTCGTTCTCGGCGTTAGGGGGATTATAGCATGGGGTATTATAGTAGGGTAAATTAACATGAGTAGGGCTAACGACCCCCATGCCTTCTCAAGACCAGAACACAATTTGCACTTAACTGAAGAAAAAAACAGATGACCTTGGACTGTCAGTTTAATATACATATACTAATATTTATTCCTTTTGACAATTTTTTATTTATTCAAGTCAAAAAGTGAAAATATTTAAAATATTAAGTGAAAGCATTTTATTTTCAGTAAAGTGCAAATTTTGTTCTGGTTTTGAGAAGTCATGGGAGTTTATTGATGATGTTTTGTGGTAGTTTACGCTTGGAAGATTATTTGACTTTATTTTTGCTTTAAGATCTATTGAAATCAGACCCCCCCCCCCCTATACTTAATAATTTATGTTCGTTTTAAGTTTTAATGTTGTTCCTTACTTTCAGTTGGTAAAAAACTAGTTTTTTTTTTATTTAATAACAACCACAAGTCGAAAACATACAATATCTTTGGTTTACTATTACATAAAAATCATAGTTATGAAGCTGCTTAAGATAATATTAAATGCTAAGATTGGCCGAAAAATAACACAAACAAATTATTGTTTATATCGGCCTTTATTTAACATAATTCTAACTTTAGCGAAAAGAGCGAAGCATTGACGAGGGTGAACTCCCTCATTTACGTAACATGAGGCGGTTCACCCCCTCGTCAATACCTCGCTCTTTACACCAAAGCTCGAATTTTTTTCCAATTCCTTAAGAATTCCCTGTGAATCACAAAAGCCGTTTAATTAGAATAAATAGCTCTTTTGAAATTACTTAAAATACTTTAGCGTAAAGAGCGAAATATTGATGAGGGGGCGAACCCTCTCATATACGTAATAATTTCTGTTCGTTTTAAGTTTTAATGTTGCTCCTTACTTTCAGTTGAAAAGACTTGTTTTTTTTGTTTGTTTTTTTTATTTAATTTCTGATTGTTTTTTAAATAATGCTAGGAAATCCAGCGCCTCCTTCATGGAAATTCTCTTCCGCCATGAAAAATTCCTCCATGGAAAGATATTCCCACGTAACCCTCTCCCACGACCCCCTCCCCACAAGAAAAAATCCCCCTAAAACGTCTGTATACTTCCCAATAACCAATACTATATGTAAACAATGGGCAAAGTTCATAACTTGCAGCCCTTCCCCCGGGGACTGTGGGGGATTTAGAAGTCCTCAAAGACATAGTCATTTGATTTTTTCGACTAAGTTGAACAAAGTGACTATCTCAAAATTTTGATCCGGTGGCTTGGGGAAAAACTGAACGTGGGAGGGGCCCTAGTTGCCCTCCAATTTTTTGGTTACTTAAAAAGGGTACTATAACTTTTAATTTCCGTTCAAATGAGCCCTCTCGCGACATTTTAGGACCACTGGGTCGATACGGTGACCCCTGGGGGAAAACAAAAAAACAAACAAACGCGCATCCGTGATCTTTCTTCTGGCAAAAAATACAAAATTCCACATTTTTGTAGATAGGAGCTTGAAACATCTATAGTAGGGATCTCTGATACGCTGAATCTAATGGTGGGATTTTTATCAAGGTTTTATGACTTTTATGGGGTGTTTTCTTTTTTTTCGAAAATAAGGCCAATTTTCTCAAGCTCGTAACTTTTGATGGGCAGGATTAAACTTGATGAAACTTATATATTTAAAATCAGCATAAAAATATGATTCTACATCTTAAAAAATCTCAATCCGTTTTTTAGAGTTTCGGTTCCTATTGAGTCGGGTCGCTCCTTACTTACAGTTCGTTACCATGAACTGTTTGATGAATGCTAAAATGACGCCACAAGCATTGACATGCCAAGCACATGAATGAAGCCACGATTTAACTGATGACAGTAAATTTTGTTAAGCGAGACTGAACAGTCCTATTCAATAGAAAAGTCTTCAAAGAATCGAAAAAAAGACTCCTTTGAAAAATATCTCCCATTCCCCCACTAAATTTAGTACGCCACACAAATTGGCCCTAGGGAACGGAAGAGACTTATCTTAAAAGAAAAAAGAAAAAAAAACTGGGTAAGGTACTTCGGCAGTTCAGGAAGATTTAATTATTTTTTTCACAAGTCTGCCGACCAGAGAAACAGAGAACTCTGATCCAAATAGGAAGGTTTGGTAAATATGCCAGACAGCTCGAGGATTCAGTTTAAACTTTCAGAAGAGGTTCTTTTTCATTTTTTAAAAGGCAGGGGCAGTGGGAATTTGAGGGAAGGGAAAAAACGTATAGACCCTCTAGCAATACTGATTCAATATTCTCGCAATATTCTAGTTCGTAGTGTGCAGAATCCTTACCTCTATGCTAAAATCTCAGCGGAGCTATTGGAGGGGGCCTATGGCCCACTTTGGCATCATAATCGTACTGATGAAAATTCCTGTGTGATTCCGGTTCAAAGAAGGTTCAACACGCCTACCCTTCTGAGGGAAGATTGGCCCAAATTTGGCCCTCAATTTCCGCATATTGAAAATCTTTGCACAATTCTGCTTCAAACAATATGTAACATTCTTACCTTTCTGCAATTGGTTAGGAGAGGCAGAGGGAAGGAGGAGATATTGCAGCAATTGTAAGATAAAATGAAGTGACGGACGGCTGGACTTGAAAGACCTCCTGATATGCATCTGCCTGAGCTATTTATAATAATATTAAGGTAAAAATCAGTCGGCTGCCGTTACAAGACAGACTGAAACACTGAGACACTGAAAATTTCAAAACGTATTTTCTCGCGACCAGTTTTGTAATTACGAAATTTTTATTCAATTGGTGTAAGGGACATGTGCCCCCTTGCTCCCCCTACGATTCGGAAAAATTTCTCTTTTGAGATGTCCTTAACATTCAAACACCTTTTTTGTTATTTATTTTAGAAAACTGAATGAAGGGCCCATTTCACCCCGCCTCCTAGGTTTTAAAAAATGTCCTAGGCCTATATCCTTATATTGTAATTTGTTTTGATTTTAGGAAAGGTGGTCAGACTTATAAACAGTTGAAACAGCTAGGTAGCTCAGTGAATTGGGATAGAGCCTGTTTTACAATGGGCAAAAAAATCTGCAACGCTATTTGAGACGTTTGTTTTTGGCTGCATACGAAAGGTGTTTATTTTTAAACAATCAATTGTTTTAGCGATCCAAAAAGCTCAGCGAATAGAAAATTGCTTGATGTGTGTAATTACCGGCCAATATTCATAAATAATAACTTGCTCGCTTCAACCCCATAGACCAGATTTTTATTTATTAATTTTGTTTATTTTTCAGTTAAGATGTATTTTTGTTAATCTAGCTTCAAACATGTCAAGAAAGGTCGTTTTGAATGGCGTCTCTTACTCCTTATAGTCACGAGAAACACGCATAGTAAAGGAGAAACGTCTAATTTTTAGTGTTTTTTTTCCTAAAATTATTTAAGTTGTAAAAAAAGAATGTTCTTAAAACCAATTACCAGGTCATTTCGCTCGACTACTATTTATCTTAGGAATACAAGATATCCTTATAATATATTTCTAGCTGAGGCCAGACGATCTATATTTTAAGCTTAAAATGCTGGACTTGGAGAAAGTAGTTCTCCCTCAGTTGTCTATAAGAATTATCGGACATTGAAACAATCTAGTCAGTATTGGGAATTTGACAGACACTTTCAAATTTCATTTAATGGTCCAACTAGTTACGCTAGTCTTTGCTTTCCTCTCGGGAGTTCTGCCATTGAGCTTGGTTTTTCGAAATCACTTCAGGTTCTAATATATGAAATAAATAGAGCGCGTCAGAAGTCAGTGAATGCTTGACTCCCTGTTATCGATTATATACAGAATTTTAGAAGTACAGAATATGCATAAAAAAAATTACTTGATTTAGTCACAGAAGCTATGGTGAGTTACCTTGCTTTCCTCGAGAAAAAAGCAGAAAAGAAAAAGTAAAAACCGCAATAGCAAATAAGGGAGAATGACGAATCTATTTTCAGACATAGAGAAATCGAAGGGGAAAAAAAATGAAAAATCGAGAACTTCTGAAAAGAGCTCAAGGAACAAAAAGCTGTCTTTTTTCTGTAAAAGAGAAAATTTCAAATAAGTTACTTGAAGCTGGATCAGAGAACTTGAATCAAGGCCTTGGTATTATGAACTTCCTCGACATGGAATTGCACATAACATTGATAAAATCGCGTATAACAACAAAAAAGAGGGAAAAGGGTGTCAGGATTCTAGTCAAATCGAATGCAGACTCTGATTGATTTTTTCACAAAGATATAAAACAAAAATTAATTCAACTTCCATTGTAGGTGATATATTCGAGCTGTAATTGTTTTTATGCCAATCAACGAAGCATGTTAAGTAAAAAAACAATGTCGAGAATGAGTTCACTTTACTAAATTCACTTTTTCAACAAGTATAACCCGTATTATTCCGACTCATAGTATTACCGGAAAAACAGTTAATAGTTGCAGACTATTTTTTAAGGGACTGTAAACATGCTTGAGACATATGTACCTCCGCTTAGCGGGAATTACTCCTAAGACTCTAAGGTTGTAAGGCCACCTTTTTCATAATTTGAAGCCAAATGTATACCTCAGAATATCCCTATTTGTTCAATACCATTCAGGTCCTCTTTGGCAGTAAGTCTTGTTTTCCGGCACAAAACAACCAATATTGAGACTTCGCTATTGCACGATCTCTTTAGTTACTTAAAATGTATAGTAGCGCTTTCTATTTCATTCAAGAGAGCTCTCTTGCTGTTTTCTATGTTCTAACATTTCACTACTTGTGACATTATGATAAGAAAGAAGCAACTGATTTCGCCAAGAAAAAGACAATATTGTGTTCAGTGATCAGTTTCTGAACTAAAACATTGTCAAACAGTTCGTGGTAACGAACTGCAAGTATGGAGCGACCCGGCTCAATTGTAACCGAAACTCTAAAAAACGGAATTGTGATACCAATAGATACATGAAAAGAATCAGATTTTAATTCTGATTTCAAATACATAAGTTTCATCAAGTTTAATCTTACCCATCAAAAGTTACGCGCCTGAGAAAATTTGGCTGATTTTCGAAAAAAGGGGGAAACACCCCCTAAAAGCTATAGAACCTTAATGAAAATTCACCATCATATTCAGCGTATCAGAGAAACCTACTGTACAGATTTCAAGCTCCTATCTACAAAAATGTGGAATTTTCCATTTTTTGCCAGAAGAAAGATCACGGATGCGTGTTTATTTGCTTTTTTTCTTTTCCCCAGGGGTAGTCGTATTAACCCAGTGGTCCTAGAATATCGTAGGAGGGCTCATTGGAACGGAAATTAAAAGTTCTAGTGCCCTTTTTAAGTGACCAAAAAAAAATGGAGGGCAACTAGGCCCCCTCCCACGCTTATTTTTTTCTTAAAGTCACCCAATTAAAATTTTGAGATAGCCATTTTGCTCAGCATAGTCGAAAATCTAATAAATATGTCTTTTAGGATGACTTAATCCCCCACAGCTCCCAGGGGAAGGGCTGCAAGTTATGAACTTTGCCCATTGCTTACATATTGCATTGGTTATTGGGAAGTATACAGACATTTTCAGGAAGGATTTTTTTCTGGTGGGGGGGGGGGCTGGAGAAGGGGGTTACTCGGGAGAATCTTTCCGTGGAGGATGTTTCCTAGGAGTAAGGGACATTTCTATGAAGGGGGCGCCGGATTTCCAAGCATTATTTAAAAAAACGATCAGAGATTAAATTAAAAAAAAACAATTTTTTTCAACTGAAAGTGAGAAGCAACATTAGAACTTAAAACGAACAGAAATTATTACGTATATGAGTGGGTTCTCCCCCAAGTCAATACCTCGCTCTTTACGCTACAGTTTTTTTAGTGCTTTCAAAAGAGCTATCTATTCTAATTAAACGGCCTTTGTGATTCAGGGGTTTGTGAATGAAAAAAAAATTTAACTTCTAACGTAAAGAGCGTGGTATTGACTAAGGGGAGAACCCCCTCATATACGTAATAACATATACGTAATAAAAAAAAACCGATACGGCTCAATAGTAATCGAAACTTTTAAAAACGGAATTTTGATGTCAATAAATGTATCAAAAGAATGGGCTTATAATGCTGATTCTAAATATATAAATTTTATTAGGTTTAGTTCATTAAAGGCTACGAGCCTGAGAAAATTTACCTAATTTTTTAAAGATGGGGGAAACATCCCCTAGAAGTGAAAGAATTTTAATGAAAATCACACCGTCAAATTCAGCGTATTAGAAAACCCTATTACATAGGTTTCAAGCTCATGTCTGCAAAAATATGTAACTTTGTATTTTTTGCCAGAAGAAAAATATACGAATATAGAAGTTCGTTACGTAAGTTAATTTGTAAGTTACGTCAGAAGCAAATTTAGAGACAGCCATTTAGTAAAAGAAAAGTAAAATTTTTATGCAAATTTTGTTTACTTATTAAATGACGGTGAGCCAAAATAAAAGCTGCATTAACTAAAAAACGATCAGAAATTAAAAAAAAACAAGTTTTTTAAACTGAAAGTAAGGAGCGACATTAAAACTTAAAACGAACAGAAATTATTCCGTATATGAAAGGGGCTGTCCCCTCCTCAACGCTTCGCTCTATACGCTAAAGTTTGACTCTGTCTCACAAGTTTATTTTTTAAAACAATAAAAAACTTTAGCGTAAAGAGCGAGGCGTTGAGGAGGGGACAGCCCCTTTCATATACGGAGTAATTTCTGTTCGTCTTAAGTTTTAATGTCGCTCCTTACTTTCAGTTTAAAAAACTTGTTTTTTTTTATATTTAATCATTAACAAGAACGAATGCTTTTGTTCAACAATGGTAGTTATAATAAACCAGGTAGGCTATTAGGCTCTGAAGAATTTTCTAATGAAGTCAATCAGATAAACAAGATGATAGGAATCAGAAGGGGATTTAAAGTTCCCAACAACAAAGAATCCTTCATGTAGTTTTGAGAATACGAGAATGAGAAAGATATGACAAACATCTTCAAAACCAGGCTTTAAATGTTGCTTTTGCAAGGGGCCTATGAAACTCTGTTTCTATATTTGGGGTAATTGATTTCTTACAGTCTTTTTTACGTTATTAATTAAAAAAAACTTTCCGAAAAATAAGTTTTTCAAAGAAAAGTAAAGGCCATTTTAAACTTAAGGTCAGGAGATACAAATACCTGTTAAAATTCAAACTCAAAACGACCAGAAACTACTATTAAAGAATAAATGAAACACAAAACGAACAGAAATTAAATAAACAATCATAGCAAAAAACATACAACAAGTAATAATATAAATGAATAAATAGATCTTAAAGCGAGTATTGCTTAGATTGAATATGAAAATCAAGCTTAAAACGAAAACAAACATTTTGCTATTAAAGTATAAATGAAACTTAAAACGAACAGAAATTAAATAAACAATCAATGCGAGCAAACATACAATATATATTAATGTAAATGAATAAATAAATCTTAAAACGAGGGAAACTTAAATTGAATATGCAAATCAAGTTTGGATCGATTAAAAATAACTATAAACAAGAGTTTGGGTATCGTATCACTGCAGAAGCCTAAAACCTACTGCGTCATTGGCGCTTTACTGAAAACAATTCTTTGACATATTTTCACTTTCGTAACTTTAAGAAATCCAAAATCAATTAAAATTTTAGGGAATAAATATCAGCATATGTATATTAATTTGACAATGCACATTTTTTTTCAGTAAACTCATTTGAATTTTTTTCAGTAAAGTAAAAATTATATTCTGGTTTTTAGAAAGCATAGGGATTTTGAACCCTACTCACATTAATTTATGCTCGTTTTGAGTTTGACTCTAATATTTATTTTAATTTTTGTTCGTTTTGGGTTTCATTTATTTATTGATACTGATTTGGGGTAGTTGTATGCTTGGTAGATTATATGATAGTCTGGACGCCAGGTGTTGAAAATGTGAACCATACCACGACTGAATGGGGCTGCTACGAGAATTAGCCTACCCTCCACCCCCTAAATTGACCCATGCGGATTCAAAAATACCAATGGCACTTGCTTACGAGTGGTGGAACACTCCAAAACTTGATATTTTATTATATTTTGGTGTTTTATGGAAGAAAATGCATGTTCCACAAAGTTTGAGGTGCAGTTTTCCGCTCAAATAGAAATGCCTAGAAGCGATAGAATGTTTTCATAACAAACTAACACGATTAGTTACAAAAATGGCAGAGTTAAAAAAAATAGCAAAACTATATGAGTCTTGAACAGTCTTGGAAAGTATAAACCAAATCAAATTGAATATTAGATATATAATGATATTAATTGTTGAAACATCCATCAGTTCAAGATTTTTTTTTCACTGTAATTTTTGTTTTCATTTTCAATGCTGTAAGAACTGGAAAATAATAAATTTGTAATATACGAGTAATTCGTTTTCAGTGAAGCACTAATGACGCAGAAGGCTTTAGGTTTTTACAGTTAAAGAAGGGGGCAGTATCCAAATTTTGCTTGTAGTGAAACTATATTTGTCTTGACCAATCTTGAAAAGAACTAATAAATTAAACTGAATATTTGATGCATAATGATATTAATTGCTAAAAGCTCATCAGTTCAAAATTTTACTGTAATTTTAATATTTATTTTCAATATTAAGTACAAAAGAAAACATTTGTAATATAATTCCGAGTTGTGTTTCACTTCGTTTTAAGATTTATTATTCATTTACATTAATATATATTGTATATTTGTTCGCATTGATTGTTTATTTAATTTCTGTTCGTTTTAAGTTTCATTTATACTTTAATAGCAAAATATTTGTTTCGTTTTAAGCTTGATTTTCATATTCAATCTAAGCATTACTCGCTTTAAGATCTATTTATTCATTTATATTATTACTTGTTGTATGTTTTTTGCTATGATTGTTTATTTAATTTCTGTTCGTTTTGGGTTTCATTTATTCTTTAATAATAATTTCTGGTCGTTTTGAGTTTGAATTTTAACAGGTATTTGTATCTCCTGAGCTTAAGTTTAAAATGGCCTTTACTTCGAAAAACTTATTTTTCGGAAAGTTTTTTTTTAATTAATTTTTGTTCGTTTCTGATTGCAAAAAGTTTCAAGTTTTTATGGCATGGGGGGGGGGGTGCTTACTGTCCGATTATTCTTGACTTTAAAAAACGCTTCTAGAACTTTCAATTTAAATCGAATGAGGCTTTTTTCAAAGTCTACACGATTACCTCTTTGATAAAAACCTTATATATGAACAATAGACAGCTTGCATAACTTGTGGACAGCGATTGACAACAATGAATGGATTGAAAAAATAGCTCCAATAAAGGGGTTTAGACCATTTCATTTGTTGACACAAAGGGATCACGACAGTTTGGAATTGACCTTAATAGGAATTTGTGTGCCAAAGCAATTTTGCATCTATCACAGAGTATGTATTTTAACCTTATAATTGGATAATTATAATAGGTTTCCTATGTGTTCTTCCCATACAAAACCCCTTCCCATAAGTTATAAACCCCCCTTAATAAGTTATGCCCCAGGGCATAACTTACAACGCCTACCCATGGGCCCTGGTGGGCTGTGTCGACACCGGCGTTTTTTGTTATCAGAACTTTGAACTATTTTAACAAAATGTCAATCTCAAAATTTTTATCTGATGCATTTAATGCGGTGAGGAGGGAGAGGGGCTAGTTGCCCTTCAATCTCTTTTGACTCTTAAAAAGTGAACAAGAACTTTCAACTTTCAATCAAATGAGCCCTCTCTAAAGTTTATACGAGCATCCCTTCCATAAGAAATAATATGAAGGATTCCGAGAATCCTTACATTACAACCCTTGCCCTGAGGGCTTTGGGGGAGTTGTAATCCTCAAAGACCTAATTTCCAGAACTTAAAACTACGTTTAATAAATGGCTGTCTTAAAGTTTTGATTGGATGTGTTTGGGGAAAAGGTGGGCGTGAAAGGGGTGTTAGTTGCCCTCAAATCACTTTCGACTATTACAAAGGGCACTACCCCTCGGAATTTCCAATCGAATGAGCCTTTTTTGAAGTTTCTACGACACCGCCTTCTATAAAAACCTTATATGCCCCAAGGGCATAACTTAAAACCGTTGCCCTGAGGGTTGTGGGGGATTGTCCTCCTCGAAAACATATTTTCTATCTGGAAATTAACTACGCTGAACAAAATGGCTATCTCAAACTTTTGATTGGATGTGTTTGGGGTAATGATGGGCATGGGGGGGGGGGCTAGTTGCCCTCCAATCACTTTCGAATATTAAAAAGGGCACTAACCTTTTAATTTCCAATCGAATGAGCCTGTTTTGAAGTTTCTACGAAAACACCTTCTAGAAAAACCTTATATGCCCCCAGGGCATATCTTAAAACCCTTGCCCTGAAGGTTCTGGGGGAGTGTCCTCCTCAAAAACGTATTTTCTATCTGGAAATCAACTACGCCGAACAAAATGGCTGTCCCAATATTTTGATTTGATGTGTTTGGGGAAATGATCGGTGTGGGGGGGGGGGCTAGTTACACTCCAATCACTTTCGACTATTAAAAAGGGCACTAGCCCTTTATTTTCCAATCGAATGAGCCTGTTTTGAAGTTTTTACGACAACGCCTTCTATAAAAACCTTATATTCCCCCAGGGCATAACTTAAAACCCTTGCCCTGAGGGTTGTGGGGGAGTGTCCTCCTCAAAAATATATTTTATATCTGAAAATCAACTACGCTGAACAAAATGGTTATCTGAAAATTTTGATTGGATGTGTTTGGGGAAATGATGGGTGTGGGGGGGGGGAAAGGGGGCTAGTTACACTCCAATGACTTTAGACTATTAAAAAGGGCACTAGCCTTTAATTTCCAATCGAATGAGCATGTTTTGAAGTTTCTACGACAACGCCTTCTATAAAAACCTTATATGCCCCCAGGGCATACCTTAAAACTCTTGCCCTGAGGGTTGTGGGGGAGTGTCCTCCTCAAAGACATATTTTCTATCTGGAAATCAGCTACACTGAACAAAATGGCTATCTCAAAAGTTTGATTGTATGTGTTTGGGGAAATGATGGGCGTGGGGGGGCTAGTTGCCCTCCAATCACTTTCGAATATTAAAAAGGGCACTAACCCTTTAATTTCCAATCGAATGAGCCTGTTTTGAAGTTTCTACGAAAACACCTTCTATAAAAACCTTATATGCTCCCAGGGCATATCTTAAAACCCTTGCCCTGAAGGTTCTGGGGGAGTGTCCTCCTCAAAAACGTATTTTCTATCTGGAAATCAACTACGCCGAACAAAATGGCTGTCCCAATTATTTTGATTTGCTGTGTTTGGGGAAATGATCGGTGTGGGGGGGGGGGCTAGTTACACTCCAATCACTTACGACTATTAAAAAGGGCACTAGCCCTTTATTTTCCAATCAAATGAGCCTGTTTTGAAGTTTCTACGACAACGCCTTCTATAAAAACCTTATATGCCCCCAGGGCATAACTTAAAACCCTTGCCCTGAGGGTTGTGGGGGAGTGTCCTCCTCAAAAATATATTTTAGATCTGAAAATCAACTACGCTGAACAAAATGGCTATCTGAAAATTTTTATTGGATGTGTTTGGGGAAATGATGGGTGTGGGGGGGGGAAGGGGGCTAGTTACACTCCAATGACTTTAGACTATTAAAAAGGGCACTAGCCCTTTAATTTCCAATCGAATGAGCATGTTTTGAAGTTTCTACGACAACGCCTTCTATAAAAACCTTATATGCCCCCAGGGCATACCTTAAAGCTCTTGCCCTGAGGGTTGTGGGGGAGTGTCCTCCTCAAAGACGTATTTTCTATCTGGAAATCAGCTACACTGAACAAAATGGCTATCTAAAAGTTTGATTGGATGTGTTTGGGGAAATGATGGGCGTGGGGGGGGGGCTAGTTACACTTCAATCACTTTCGACTATTAAAAAGGGCACTAGAACTCTCGATTTCCAATCGATTCCCTTTGAAGCTTCTACGAGGACCCCTTCCATATGAAGTGCCTCTGGGAAAAAATAAATAAATAATAATAATAAAACATTGGAGCCGTATGGCCTTTACTATAGGCAACGCTACAGCGTTGCCTCTGATTTCAAATATCATAACTAGCTGAAATTAGAATAGTATTTTTTGCTGATGCAAATTTACTCCCACCTTTTACCCGTGTCATTTAAACATTTTTGTCTCTAAATTACTCGGACTATCTGCCTTGGCTTTTTTCTACAATTAGTCATGTCTTGATGCCTACTGGAAAATACTTGATTTTCAATTCAAAATCAACGGACTCGGTTGAGGCCAAACATAGAAAAAAATTGTGAAAGAAAACAAAGAAAAGTTGTGAAAGATCAGATGATGCAGGGGAACAGCAATATCATTCCTCTTGTAGAGGTTGGTCTTAAATTTTTGGACTTACAAAGAGACTTAGATTGAGCACAAACTTTTCATAGGCAGAATATGATTCTATAAGTGATTTTATACACAACGTAGCTGAAGTCTGAATTTATGTCACTATGACGTCATATTATTTAAAGCCATTTCGAACTGTATAGACAACATATGTGTGTATAATGATCAATATAACTTTTTACACAAACGTCATATCTGGATAAAAACCATGACTTCATTTTCACAATATAACTCAGTAGTCAATCGTCAATGACCCTTAGTAGAAAAAATGATTACATGCAGTTCTGTGTATAAACTATTTCACGCCGGGATTCCAGTTACAGGTGCTGGAATAGCAATCTGGTGGGTAGTAAAAAAATATAGAGAGTCCAAAACGGATAAAGGTTCCATAGATGATGACGGGAAGAAATTGGAATTGTATGCATCTGAAATAAATCCTCCCTTAGGTGTAATCTTAGTTGCTGAAGTGGCATTAGGAAGAAAATATTTGTTGCAGTGGAGCAATGAAACAAAATTCATTGCAAAGAATAATATGACACTTATTCAACGTGGAGTAATATGTCGATTTCTAGCAAGACAATATGCTCCTCAGCTGTATGGATCAACAGTCAATGAAATGACTAAAGTAGACCAATCGTTTTTTTTGGCTCAAGATATTTTGATTATGCCTCAGCAGCTTCCAAGGTTCATCAAACAACTGGAAGACACCCTTTCAAGTCAGAAGTTTTTGGTTGGAGAGAATTTGACCATGGCGGATTTAGTCTGTTGGGCAGCTTTATTTTTGAATCCAAACTGGCACAACATGGTCGCTGATAGGACAGTCCCATCTTCTCTTCTAAAGTGGCACATGTCAATTTGTAACAATAAAGCTGTGCGTTATGTTATTGAAAATCTACCATCAGAAATAAAGCCGTCTGTTTCTACTGATGTGGAGCTTCCAGGTGGTGAAATAAATGAAAAAGAAAATCCAGTGAAGACGCGATTGGGAGTGGAAGCGAAGAAAGAAGAGGATCTCCCCAAATGGTATTCAGAGGTCCTTGAAAAGTCTAAAATGATTGACTATTCTGACGTCAGTGGTTGTTATATACTTCTTCCTTGGGCGTATTCCATTTGGGATACGATAAAAACTTTTCTTGACGAAGAAATCAAGAAACTTGGCGTCGAAAATTGCTATTACCCGATCTTGGTTTCAAAGTCAGCGCTGGAAAAAGAGAAAGAACATATTCGCGGTTTTAAACTAGAGGTTGCATGGGTTACTAAATCTGGTGATACAATATTAAAAGAACCAATCGCAATCCGACCAACATCGGAGGCTGTGATGTACCCGTCCTATGCTAGGCAGATTCGGTCACATAGAGACCTGCCTTTACGTTTAAACCAGTGGAACAATGTTATTAGATGGGAGTTTAAGGACCCAACCCCTTTTTTAAGGTCAAGAGAGTTTTTGTGGCAAGAAGGTCATAGTGCCTTTGCAACTAGAAAAGAGGCGGAATCTGAAGTGTTCGCCATTCTTGACTTATATGAGAAGGTTTACAAAGACCTGTTGGCAGTTCCTGTTATAAAAGGAAGAAAGACAGAAAAGGAAAAATTTGCCGGTGCAGATTTCACCACCACGGTGGAAGCCTTTGTACCAGCCAATGGCAGAGGCATCCAGGGAGCGACCTCACACATGCTAGGCCAAAATTTCTCCAGGCGAGAAATGTTTAATATTGGATTCCAGGACCCTAAGACTAATAAAAGAAGCTTTGTTTGGCAAAACTCATGGGGCATGACGCCCAGAACCATCGGTGTTCTAATCATGGTCCATGCTGATAACAAGGGACTAGTACTGCCACCTCGAGTAGCTCCTGTACAGGTTGTTATAATTCCCTGTGGTATACACTTTGATACCAAAGAAGAAGATCGACAACACCTATATGAATTTTGTAGGAACATAGAGAAGGAATTAACTGACAATGGTTTACGTGCTAAAGGAGACTATCGTGACAACTATGACCCAGGCTGGAAATATAACCATTGGGAACTAAAGGGTGTTCCTTTGAGAATTGAAGTCGGTCCCCGTGATGTCGAGAAAAACGAGTTTGTTGCCGTCCGAAGGGACACGGGTGTTAAGAAATCCTTGTCTCTCGTTAATGTGCCAGAACGTGTGAAGCATTTGCTTGATACTATTCAGCAATCGATGCTGGAAAAGGCCACCCAGGAGATGAAAAGTCACATCAGGGAGTGTTTCAATTTTAATGATCTTGCGGAAGAACTGGATAGGAAAAATATGATCCTTGCTCCTTTCTGTGGGGACAAGGAGTGCGAGAAGAAGATTAAGACTGATACTATCAAGGGAGCTGATACAGAACCAGGAACTTCAGCAATGGGTGCTAAAAGCTTATGCTCTCCATTTGAACAACCACGTATTACAGAGGATATGAAGTGCATCCATCCTGAATGCAGTAGGAAACCCGCGAGATTCACACTTTTTGGGAGAAGTTATTAATTAACTTCTCCTTTTTTATTTTACATCTCCTTTATTGAATTTTGTTTATTTCCTATTTAACTGGCTAAATTTGCACTTAATTTCCAGAATAAATTTGCGTATCATATATTATATATATATATATATAATATATATATATATATTATATATTATATATATATATATATAATATATATATATATATATATAATATATACTATATATATATATATATATATATATATATATATATATATATATATATATATTATATATATATATATATATATATATATATATATATATATATTATATATATATATATATAATATATATATATAAAGTATTGAATTAGCCTTTGAAGTGTGAGGACACAAATTGGATTCAACTTCGAATTTAATTGGTTTGCAAAAGTGAAATTGTTAGACACATTAAGATATTGCAAAACATTGAATTGGCTTGGGATTGGTGACGTATAATCCTCTCCTACGTTTATCAATGAATTCAGTGACCCAGTGATTATAGAACTTTATTGGATATCTTTGCTCATTTAATTAAGACGTAAGTGCATTTAAGTAAGACGTAAGTGGTTTTATAAGACATTTAGTAACCCTAATTAGGCAAGCAGGAGAGGGGCAGTTCCCCCGTCGCAAGTGCTGTTGTACCTGCTGGGAGAGCCTCCCTTAAATTGCGGGGATAAGGTGAACGTGGGCTGACGCTTCCCTCGTCTTTTTGGGAAGATTAAATACAAAAAACAAGTTTTTTAAACTGAAAGTAAGGAGCGACATTAAAACTTAAAACGAACAGAAATTATTCCGTATATGAAAGGGGCCATCCCCTCCTCAATGCTTCGCTCTTTACGCTAAAGTTTTTTATTGTTTTAAAAAATAAAGTTGTGAGACAGAGTCAAACTAGCGTAAAGAGCGAGGCGTTGAGGAGGGGACAGCCCCTTTCATATACGGAATAATTTCTGTTCGTTTTAAGTTTTAATGTCGCTCCTTACTTTCAGTTTAAAAAACTTGTTTTTTTTATTTAATTTCTGATCGTTTTTTAGTTAATGCAGCTTTTTTTGGCTCGCTGTCATTGAATAAGTAGACAAAATTTGCATAAAAATTTTACTTTTCTTTTGCAAAATGGCTGTCTCTAAATTTGGTTCTGACGTAATTTACAAATTAACTTACGTAACGAACTTCTATATTCGTATATTTTTCGTCTGGCAAAAAATACAAAGTTGCAGATTTTTGCAGATATGAGCTGGAAACCTATGTTGTAGGGTTTTCTGATACGCTGAATCTGACGGTGTGATTTTTATTAAAATTCTTTCACTTTTAGGGGATGTTTCCCCCCTCTTTAGAAAATCAGGTAAATTTTCTCAGGCTTGTAGCCTTTGATGAGTAATACTAAACTTAATAAAATTCATATATTTAGAATCAGCATTATAAGCCCATTCTTTTGATTCATTTATTGACATCAAAGTTCCGTTTTTAAAAGTTTCGATTACTATTGAGCCGTATCGCTTGTTTTTTTTTTATTGTTTTTTTTTATTACGTATATGTTATTACGTATATGATGGGGTTCTCCCCTTATTCAATACCACGCTCTTTACGTTAAAAGTTGACAAAAATTTTAATTCACAAACCCCTGAATCACAAAGGCCGTTTAATTAGAATAGATAGCTCTTTTGAAAGCACTAAAAAAAAACTGTAGCGTAAAGAGCGAGGTATTGACTTGGGGGAGAACCCCCTCATATACGTAATAATTTCTGTTCATTTTAAGTTCTAATGTTGCTTCTTACTTTCAGTTGAAAAAACTTGTTTTTTTTTTATTTAATTTCTGATCGTTCTTTAAATAATGCTTGGAAATACGGCGCCCCCGTCATAAAAATATCCCTTACTCCAAAGAAACATCCTCCACGGAAAGATTATCCCGAGTAACCCCCTCCTCCAGCCTCCCCCCCCCACCAGAAAAAAATTCTTCCTGAAAATGTCTGTATACTTCCCAATAACCAATACAATATGTAAGCAATGGGCAAAGTTCATAACTTGCAGCCCTTCCCCTGGGAACTGTAGGGGATTAAGTCATCGTAAAAGACATATTTATTAGATTTTCGACTATGCTGAACAAAGTGGCTATCTCAAAATTTTAATTGGGTGACTTTGAGAAAAAAATGAGCGTGGGAGGGGGCCTAGTTGCCCTCCATTTTTTTTGGTCGCTTAAAAAGGGCACTAGAACTTTTAATTTCCGCTCCAATGAGCCCTCTTACGATATTCTAGGACCACTGGGTCAATACGATTACCCCTGGGGAAAAAAAACAAACAAAAAAAAAAACAAATAAACACGCACCCGTGATCTTTCTTCTGGCAAAAAATGCAAAATTCCACATTTTTGTAGATAGGAGCTTGAAACCTCTACAGTAGGGTTCTCTGATACGCTGAATATAATGGTGTGAATTTCATTAAGGTTCTATAACTTTTAGGGGGTCTTTCCTCCTTTTTTCGAAAATCAGCCAAATTTTCTCAGGCGCGTAACTTTTGATGGGCAAGATTAAACTTGATGAAACGTATATATTTGAAATCAGAATTAAAATCTGATTATTTTGATGTATCTATCGGTATAAAAATTCCGTTTTTTAGAGTTTCGGTTACCATCGAGCCGGGTCGCTCCTTACTTACAGTTCGTTACCACGAACTGTTTGACCCTATTCTAACCGCCGCACTCCGAGCACATCAATTATTTTTTCACCTATGATTTCCCCCTAATTAGTTCAATATTCAGCTACCATTTGAATGAGCAAGACGTATTGTGAGCGCGCTATACCTGTTTGTCATGTCCGGAGGGGATGAAGAAAATTTGCATTATTGCCCGGTGCTGAATTTTGTTCAGCAAAACTTTAAGAAAGGAATTGATGATGAGATGATTAAGAAGTTAGGTGCGGAGTTTTTTGACGTTGATGATATTGTGAAGACAAAGAAATGGCTTGGGTCCAAGCTATATCCAGAAGCTTTATTTCAGAAGCGAACTAGATCGAAAGCGTCACTGAGCCATCTAAGTGATATTCTGGACTTTATCAAGAACGATAATACAAACGATTTAAAAATCCCAGTATTTGTTATTCTAAGCCCCAATAAAGTGCCATCGATACCAGTCACAGCTTATTCTACTCTTTTTTCGAGAGTGAATAAGCTGCATGTCCAGTTAAAAAAAATTTCCAACCAGTTCGAGGCATATTCCAACCATTTCCCGCCACTACCAGTCTGGAGCCAGTCCCTCGAAACCAGCCGGTAGCCACTCTGCTATTGTTATCTCTAAATTGCCACCGTCTATTAGTGATCCGACAAGCCGTAAGGACTTTATCGACCAATTAAGTGGTCATGATTCGATTGCTAGTGTTTGGCCGTTGAGAGATAAATTTTTTGTGAATATTGAGAAATCTGTAGCTTCTGACTTCTGTGAGTCTGTGAAGTCTGTTGTTTCGGGTGCTGGCACGAAGATTCTGCAGAAGCGGTACTTCGGAATAGTAAAAGGAATCCCGCTGTCATTTAATGCTAGTGAATTTAAAATGCACCCTAGAGTCGAGGACGCAAGTCGATTTGTGTCGTCCCAAACTATCAAGCTGGTTTTTTCGGACTCGTTTGGTAAAAGTGACGCGATAAAAAATGGTGTAAAAATCGGATACGAGATTTTCAGCATTTATGACTTTATTAGTGTACCGCGTTGTTGCTTTAAATGCAGGTCTCCTGATCACGCTCTAAACAAATGCAACAGTCAAGTGGAAAAATGTGCGCGCTGTGAAGGCAATCACTCTTCTTCGAAAGATGTGCCCTGTACTAACATCACTTATTGTGCGAACTGCGGCGGGTCACCCACTTTGTATAGACTATTGTGTCTAGTGCTCACATCTCGTATTGCGGCCGATGTGACAAAATGATGTTGCAAAAGTTCTCGGCTATTTCGTACAATATAAACGGAACGCGTAGGAAAGAGCACATCATTGACGAACTTTCGTGCAAATACGACATCGTCTGTCTTCAAGAGCATCTTTTATCATCAGCTAATACCAATCTGCTGAAACAGAGTGGGAATCACATTGCGTTTGTGAATGCTGCACGGTCTACGTTTAGTAGACCTTCCGGAGGCCTCGCCTGTATTTTGAAACGTAGTTCTTTTTCATCCGCGACGCCAATGCTGTTCCACAGTGAAGAAAACATCTTGGCCGTGCGAATTGCTGATCTAGTATTTATAAATGTATATTTTCCTTGTGATCATAAATCTGTTCAGTCACTGAATAAGTTTGCCAAAACTTGTAGTGTTTTTAAAAAAGTGGCAGATTCTGCATCATCTTTGGTTACCAATTTGTTGTTGCTGGGGATTTTAATGCTGATTTATTAAATTCAAACCTCCGATCGGATATGGTTTTCTAGTCTTTGTCTGAGTTTAAGCTACTGAATAAGAATTGTTCATTTTCATATATCCATCATTCTGGGAGCCATACTAATATAGACCACGTTCTTTGTTCTCCAAACTTATCGGTTTCAATTGTTTCTGTTCACGAAACAGAAAGTGATATAGACCACTTACCAATTTCCTTTTCGTTTGATATCTCTCTGTCACCAGATATTTCACGCGTGAATCGTAGATGGTTTACCGTGAAATTGGATAAGCATTGGTGCTCTACATTTCTACTCTTACAGCTCTTTTGTCTACTATAAAAGTTCCTTTTCAGCTACTTCAGGTTGGATTTAAATTTGTAAATGATAAGAATTTTTTGAACAAATATTATTTTGATATTATATCATGTATGAAAGAAGCCGAAAGAGTGGCCGTTCCCGAGGAACGAGTAAAATTTAATACGCGGAAGCCTTAATGGTCGTGGGAACCAGGTCTAAAAACAGTGAAAAATAAAGCCAAATTTTGGCTGCGTATATGGGTTTCTTGCGGACGGCCACTTAACGGCGTAGTATTTGAGCTTAAACAGAAAACTAAACTAGAGTATAAAAAGTCTTTACGATCTGCAAAATCTAAAATTTGCAAGTTCCCGACAAGTAATTTAGATTGGAAAAAGGTACTAAATTCAGATAAAATTGATGATTCTTTTTCAACGAGTAACCCAATTAGCCCTGCTGCTTGGTACAATTATTATGATCAGATTTTTAACACCGTAAACCATTCCGTTCATGCTGCATTTATGAAGCTTCTTAATTCTGTGCTTCCTACCTCACTCCACCAGAACCAGATCCTCCCAGTTCATTTATCTTCAGTGGTGCTAGCAATAAAGAAGCTCAAGTCAAGTTCTACTGATGGTGATGGCATAAGTGCCAAACACCTAAAGGTTGATTGTCCAGCTCTTGCCCAACATCTACAACTTCTTTTCCAAATGTGTTTATGTACCTCATTTGTGCCTGAAAGTTTTTTGTGCCGAAGAGTTACCTCAATTTTCGAAAAAAAAGGAAAAATTCCAATTGAGTGTGCATCTTACAGGCCAATAACGGTTTCTTGCAATATAAGTAAAATTTCCGAGTATATTCTCCTCCCTTCAGTTAACTCTTCCGTATACTTCGGTGAAAACCAGATCGGGTTTTCAGCTGGGGTAGTGTGCCAGCAAGCACACCGAGTTTTGGCGAATGTTCTTACTGAGGCGACTAAAGATGGATTCGAGTTACATTTATGCGCCTTGGATCTCTCCAAGGCTTTTGACACCGTTACCCATTTCCAAGCTATTTTTTCCCTTTTTAGTCACGGCATTAACATTTCGGTAATTTTTCTTCTTAGATATTGGTATTCCGATTCTTTTTTGCGGATTAAAACGGACAGTAGTGTTTCCGAAAGCAAAAATTCAGTGCGGCGTGGGGTCCGGCAGGGTACCGTCCTTTCTCTTTTTATATTTAAATTTTGTATATCATCTGTTCTTTCTTCTATCCCACCCACTTGTATTCTTAATTCCGTTAACATCTCTTATCTTGCTTATGCAAGTGATATCCTTTTGATCAATAGGGCTAAAAAGGGGCTTTCCCTGTCTGTCTCAACAATTGCATCTAAACTTCATACCATTGGACTTTCTCTTAATCTTTCAAAGTGTGAATATCTCTCATTTAATAGTAATAATATGACCCCTCTAGTTTACGGATCTTTTTCTGTCCCGTCGGTTCCTTCTTTCCGGTGGCTGGGTATCAATGTTAGAAAAACACTAAAATATTTCCGAAAGCTTGTCGTCACTGATTGCAAGAAGAAAATTCAGTTAAGTTATTATAAAATTGTTGCAAATCGAGGTAGATACAATAGAAAATCTCTTGCTAAATTATATTCGGTTTTTACGGATCATTTGGTTTTGTTTCTGTCTGGAATTTACCCTATTCTTCACCAAAAAGACATCAGATCACTTTATTCATATTATTTCCGGTTTTCCCGCTTTCTATTGATCTGCCTCCATAGTATAGAAATCGGAATCTCCTGTATGTTTACGGTCTTCCGGATATTGGGTCAAGGCTTACGGAACTTGCCGGCAAACTACCCCAGTCTACATATAAGTATCTGCCAGCCCACAGTGGCCTTACTCGTTTGCTGTAGTTTTTTTTTTGTATCTTGAACGTTTTTCTTTTCTTTGGTTACTCTGGTCTTGCGAAGTTTTTAAGTTTTATATACTCATGTATGTAGTGTATTATCTACTTTTTTCTTTATACTCCACAATTATAATTTTTGTAAATGATGTGGGTTAAAAATCAATTATTATTATTATTATTATTATTATTGAACCAGCCCCACAGGAGAATATTAAAATGGAGCAAGATAATAAGGATCAATTCAACACGCGGCAAAAGTTTCGTCAAGTTCAGCGAAGGTTTATGGATTTTTTTATGACAAAAATACGTCCTTTTTTCAGGAAGGAAAATGAGCCCAAACCAGTTAACGAGGAAAACATTACTATTACTCAAGCCTCACAGAAGCATATTCAAATAGAGCAAGATAATAATGATCAATATAAGATGCCTGTGAAGTGCGGCAAAGGTTTATGGATTTTTTAAAGAAAAAACAACATCATTTTTTTAGATCCTCTTCAACAATTCCCAAGAAGGATCAAAACATTTTATTTACAAATTCTGGAATGAATCAATTCCAGCCCATCTTCAAGGGTATAATAAACCCTAGTAGCGAAATGGACAAATTAACCTGCGTAGTCAACACCCAAAAATGTATTCGTGCTGGTGGCAAGCACAACGATCTTAGAAATGTAGGCCACGATACTTATCATCACTCATTTTTCGAAATGCTGGAAAATTGGTCCTTTGGAGACTATTGGAAGGAAGAAATCTGCAGATGGGCTTGGGAGTTCTTAACAGAAGAATTGAAATTACCCGAAGATCAACTCTACGTTACGTATTTTGGTGGTAACGAATCCTTGTTTCTCGATCCTGACTTGGAAACTAAAAATATTTGGAAAAAACTCAACCTTCCTGGATCACATATCATTTGTGGTTCGACAAATGAGAATTTTTTTGGGAAATGGAACAGACCGGTCCTTGTGGTCCTTGTTCTGAAATCCATTTTTATTGAATCGGTGGTCGTGATGCAGCTCATCTTGTAAACAAAGGTGACCCAGATGTTTTAGAAGTTTGGAATCTTGTTTTTCTTACATAGACCAAAGACTTCAATGGTCTGAGGCATTTGCGGAAAAAATATGTTGATTGTGGAATGGGCTCGGAACGATTAGTCTCCATTGTCCAACAAAAAAGATCAAACTACGATACAGAGCTTTTCACTCCTTCGTTGGATGTCATTCAAAAGGGAACCAACATGCCAGCTTATAGCGGTAAATGTGGAGCTGAAGATAAGGAAGAAATTGATATGGCCTACAGAATAGTTGCAGACCACATACAATGTCTAACTATAGCCTTGTCTGACGGAGGAATACCAGGTGGCACAGGAAAAGCATATGTTCTCCGGCGAATTTTGCGCCGTGGTGTACACTTTGCCACCGAGAAACTAAAGGTAAAGGAAAAATTTTTTGGATCTTTGGTTCATGTTGTGATCGATATATTAGAAGAGTTCAGCGAGATCAAAAAAGATCCTGAGAAGATCATAAACATCATTAATGAAGAAGAAAAACTATTCCAAGATGCTGTTTCGCATAGAAGAATTGTGTTCGAAAAAAAGTGGTCGAACTTGGTGATTGCAAAGTCTTTCCAGGGGCAACTGCTTGGGAATTGAAGACTACACACGGCTTTCCGTTTGACCTTACAGAAATGCTGTGCGAGGAGAAAGAATTAACAATAGATTCAATAGCCTATGAGGAAGGCCAAAAAAAAAAGCTCAAGAGCTCGCAAGACAAAGAGTCTTCTTTTAAAAGCGACAATAACTTCTCCTCATTGCTTGAGTAAAAAGTTGTTGTAAAAAAAGATGCTACGCCAAAGCCCCAGGAGATTTGAATTCGCTTAGCTTAGCAAGTTTATGCTGAACCAAAGGCCAAAGTTATGTTTATTTGTTTTGTTACTTTTTTGTGGTGGTGAGGTGAACCATTGATCCTAGATGGCTGGGAGAAGGCTCATTCTAACAGATTTCAAATTGATTTGTGAAAGTAGGGATTCTTGGTTCTTCTTAATTTTTTGGGCAAATGTTTTATTTTCAGGCTTGTTATGAAATAAAAAGTTTTGTCTTGGAAATGATTTACATTTTATGTTCATTATGTTTATAGGAAAGTGTCTCATCTTTTGATGCATCTGTAGAATAATTAAGTTAGATGAATTTTTGCTTAGCTTTGTGTATTCAAGCCAAATAAAAACCATAATTGCTCGCATAATTATCATGGTTGCAGCAGTAGCTTTCACCTGATAAAGAGTCAACCAGATAAGTTGCCCTCAACCATAATACCTATTACTGTGGGAGTAGATTAGCAACTTCAGGTGAGAGAACTCCATTGTAACCTTATTTTATTGCTTGATATTAAGGAGAGGGGCAGGGAATGCATTGATGGAATTTTCACACTTACATTAGTAATTGGAAATTGTCTGGTTCATCAGACCCCTTTTGCTCTTACAACCCTTGTCCTGAGGATTTTGGGGAGGTTGACACCCCTTAAAGACATAATTACTAGACCTTTCAACAAGGCTGAACAAGATTTGTTTTGGGGAAAAATAGGCTTGGGGGGGGGCTGATTGCCCGCTATTCACTTTTGACTCTTAAAAAGGGCACTAAAACTTCCGACTTCCAATCAAATGAGCTCCATCCAATCCAAAGTTTATGCAACCAGCCGTTCCATAAGAACCTTATATGCCCCTAGGTATAGCTTACAACCCTTGCCCATGGGCTCTGGTGGATTGTGTCCACCCCAAAGACATTGTTATATGATTTTTTTACTATTGGTAACAGAATGGCAATGTCATAATTTCAATTGAAGTTTTGGGATTAGACGATGCCAGGGAGAGGGGGTGGGGCTAGTTGATCTCCATCAGGTTTGACTCTTAAAAGGGAACTAGAACTATATATTTTAATCAAAGGAGCCTCTGCCGCCCAATCACGTTGACTCTTAAAAAGGGCACTAGATTGGGTTACTCAGTCACAAATTAGAACTTATATTTTCCTTATTATGGGTCAAAATCTATTGGCAGGCAGCCAAAAATGGGACAACAACCATTTTTCCATGGTTTTTTCCCTGTTCTGCTCTCTTTCTTTTGGTTTCCTTATAATTACTTTACAGTCCCAAATTTCCAGGGGGGCATTGGCCCTGCCCCCCTTGCCGGCACCCATGGGGAAAGATTCTCTAAAAGTTAAAGAATCTTAATAAAAATTAGAGAATCAAATTCGAATCAGGCAACCCTACCTGCATAGCCTCTATCAGCAAAAATATCGACTTTTATATTTTTTGCAAGAAGAAAGACCGCGGATGCGTGTTTATTTGTTGTTGTTTTTTTTCCCAAGGATGATCGTAACAAGCCAATGGTTCTAGCATATCGCAAGAGGGCATATTTGAACGGCACAATTCTAGTGCCCTTTTCAAGTGATCAAAAAAATGTGAGGAAGACTACCCCCCCCCCAAGTACTTTTTTCCTAAAAGTCATCTGATCAAAATTTTGAGATAGCCATTTTTTTCAGTATATTTCAAAAGTACAATAACCATATCTTTGGAGATGACATGAACCCCCAGAACCACCGGAGGAAGGCCGCAAGTTATGAAGTTTGCCCATTGTTTACATATAGTATTTTTACAGAGAAGTTTTTCATATTTCATATTTTTACATTTTTCAGGGGGTGGGAGATTTTCTGCAGAAGAATTTTCTACCGGGAGAATTTCCCATTTGGATGGAAGTTTCCGAGGGTGAAGTTTCCAGGGAAAAATTTACACGAGGGGAATTTGCTGGAATTCGTATACGAAATTCGTTTTATTTGTCTTACTTTCTCTTTGGCGACCCCATTGTACATGTGAGATGCATTGGGTGAATTTTCAACGGAGTTGGAATTCTTTGGGGGATTTTAGCGTGGGGGAGGGAATTTCCCACAGGAGAAATTCTCCATGGGGTATTGTCATCATGAGAAATTTTTGGTTCCCCGAATCCCCGAAAATCACGCAAACACGGTGCCACCCCTAGCGATTTACCACCAGTGACTTTCCCTGCCAAATATTACTTTGCATACCATAATTCTTCACTACTCTCTTCTTCGTTAATTTTCGTCTCTTTTGTTACTTTGCATAAAAACCAGACAGATGCAATATGCAATTGCAAATATTGCAATATACACAGTTCTTCATATATTGAAAAAAAAACCGTATCGTCTTTATGAAATGAGTTTAAATCATTTTGAATGTAGTTTCCCAATCGCTATTTCTAACATCGTTCGTAGTCAAGAATTTTATTTTCAAGTTGAATAGAATTATAGAACAAATTCACTACTATACAGCTTCAGCCTTCAGTTGGATTTTGAAATTGACAGCCGACAGATTGTTTCTACTGCTGAATTGTAAGTTTGCAGATTTTTTTTTTTTTTTGCTGTTTTTAGATAAGATTTTCTTAATGTTTAATACTCAATTGTTGAACGCCTGAATGTTTAATACTCAATTGTTCGGAAGCTACCCCAAAAATATGACTCATAAATAAATTGTAAATTATTGCCTATAGGGGGGGGATAGGGGGCTATCATTTTTAAGTGATAATACCTTATTTTTTTATTGAAAGCAGGGATGCCAAAAGGATAACTATTTTTTTCATTTAAAGTAGAGACAGAAGAAAATGATATCAAATTTCCTGGAAAACCATTGAAATGTTTTGATAGACCAAGGGCCCCCAATTAAGACTTGTTCATTGTCTTGGGTATTTTGCGATTTCTCAAAGGCTACTGGCCTAATTTGGCTTTTGTGTGTGCTCCCTTTTAACTAGATTCTTTGGATCTTATTGAATGCCACGGCAGTAGGGTAAGAGATTCCATTTCTAGCAGACATATAGCAAATACCATGTTATTCTAACAGACATATAGGAAATATCATGTTATTCTACGACACCCCCGTACAAACAGGTTTTTCTGGTAGATAAACATTTCTACAGGTCATTACACCTTTGCCAAGAGGAACGAGTATAACTTGATTGGTGATTAGGATTTGAATAAAAGGAATAGTTTTCTTTACAATTCATATTAGTAAGAGAATTGAATTCAAAGAGAATAGTTTTTATTTGCAAGGATATTAGTGGAGAAAAAAAAATGAGTGGTGCATTTACATTATTGGAGATTAATGATGGAACCGACAGCAGCAGCAGCAACGATATACGAGTACCTAATGTAGCTGTGGAAATAACTGCTGGCTGTAGACTATGTCTTGAATGGGACACTATGTATGCTAGATACGTGATATCATTAAGCAAATTTAAGCAGGAGGAGCAGCTGTGTTTTGCTGGAAAAGTAAATATTCTCCATATAAATAAACTTCGGTCAGCATTAGATGTCCTATCGAAATATATTGATGAGAACAAAATGCAGCAGTGAATATTATTATTGTAATTATGATCAATAAAACTGTTTCTAAATCAATGGTATTTTTTCAGTTTCTATAGTAGACAAGCGTATATTTTCTAGAGTAGAAAAAAGAAATTCTGTTTAGTCTGAAGTTGATCGTGAGAGAGTTAGGACTAAAAAAAAAAAAAATGGATAGATTCGAGAAAGATCGAATCATGAGGAATCTAGTTCTTATGGAAAAACGTTTAATTCTAGACGATGATTTTCTAGAGTTGTCTATTCAAAGGAAGATATTTTCTCGGGGAATGCTTGTCGATATAATGAAAACTGATTCTCCATCATTAGACTATTGTATGAAGCTTCTACATCGTGGTCCAAATGCATTTACACAATTTATTGATATATTGATCACGACACGACAAAATGATATTGTGGATATGCTTTTTAAACATTAGTTTAGAAATTTAGGACTTTTTTTTCATAAGAAAGATGGTGCTCAAGGATGATTTACTCCTCTCTCTCTCTCTATCTCAGACAATTTTTTGATGTTGCTAACTCAGTTTCATTGTGACAGTGAGAGCGTCAACACATGACAAAATGTTCCATACATATCCGTTATGTATGTACACACAGGGCAGCTGGTCATCATGTGAGAATTGCACAATGATTGAGGAGTATGATGAAAAGTGTAGATTATGCAACCCGTGTAAATTGCATAGAGGATATGCTGTACAAATTAAAGGTTGTAATTCCTGTCTTGAAGAGGTGTGTGACTCTCATCCTAGAGGCCACCTATGCTCCAATTGTCATTATGATAAATGTAATCAGTGGGAGAGTACATATCCCGGTATGATTGGAAAGAATCCTAACCGTGATTTTAGTTTATTGCTACGAGATTGGTATCGTCGTGGTTTTAGATTGTTCTGGGAGGAGGAACCGGGTCAACGATTCAACTGTTGGAACAACAAGAGAATATGGTTTCTACGTCATCGTTGTGAAGACACTGAGTGTTATGATTATAAGCCCACTGATTTTTATTTGGCTGTGACGGAATGTGATTCGACACTTGAGGACACTGTTTGTGAAATTGCTTCAAATAGGCAAATTGAAACATGTGAATTCTATAGAATGAATGCGAATAGTATCATTGACTATACAAAGAGATATGACAAGAGTGAAGTCACACTCTACTGTAGAAAATGTGACCCTGACATTGCACTACATCAGGATCAGTACACTGTGAATTCAGATAATCTACCTGCACTAGTTGTTGTCGACAAATGCCTAGTAGTAGTGGATGAAATCTAAAGAGTAGAAAAGTCGTTTTATCATGTATATAATTTTTTTATTAATAAACAATTTCACATACATCTTTAGAACATTTTATTCTTAGGGCACTAAAATCAATATTAAATACACTTGTAAGTATATTCTCCACTAGAAAGTCGTTCAATTGAGGTAAGTCAACGTAGATGTTGAGAAACTGCTTGTAGGTGTAGCCACGACATCTGAACATGAAAAAGAGTAGTGCATGAAAGCCACATGTCTTAGTCGTTAAATCCTGTACTCTTCGTTGATTTTGAATAATGGTTTTCCCTCTGCTTTCAATAAAGTTGCTGATGTATGGAGCGTAGAATTTATACGATAGGCCAAGAGGATCAAAAAATTCAATGTTCTTCGCTGTTTGAAAGATGCATAGCCAATGGCCGGTCTTCAAAGTCGATGGACTGCTATTAACAATGATTAAGGGTATTGTTAACACTTGGAATTTTTTCAATGAAGTCCGAGGGTATGCAATAGGACTTGTACTGGGACATGTATGGATCCATACTAAATACGTTGATTATTTGGTTTGTGTTCATGGTACTAGGTCTAGTAGAACACTGCCGTCGGGTGTGATTTCCCAATAGGTTTCAAATTGACTCAGTGATGTTAGCGTGATACTCTCAGTCAGAGCATTGGCAAATGTACACTCTAAACGTACATTCCCAGTTCGTACTATGGTCATATCTTGCGTACCTGACAATCCAAAACAATAACCCCATGATTTTTTGAAAACATTGAATCGGTTATTCCATTTTCAAATAGTTGAGAGTCATGATCTAGGGATTGCATGGTCAACTCGTACAGAGTTCTATAGGATTTTTTGTCAAATGATAGAGTGTACAGTGGAATACCATTCACTTTGCACACAAGGCTAGATAGACCGAAAAAATTAAAATCATGGGGGGATTCAGTCCAGGATCCAACGGCACTGCCACTCTTCACAAAGGCCAATGCCAATTTTGATGGGATTTCTCCATTGATAAATGATGAATCGCTATAGCTACGAGAGCCGGTGGCAATGTGACGTTGATTGGTGATCGTATGGGGGACAAGAAGTTTAATGTTGTTACCATTGGTTCTTAGCTTTTCCACTGCCAATGCAACAGAGCTCATAACTTGTTGTTTTCGGACGTGGAGAATTGCCGATGTGATAATAACATTTGCATCGGGTGCTGCAGGAAGTGTTTTTCTCAAAATGAAATTCGATGGGGCCATCTGCAACTTTATGTCAATCTTGACATTGGGGGGTAGCCATTGGGATATATTGAATATCTCATGATTTAATTTTCCAACTAGATGATACTCCTGGGTCACTGCAGTAGTCAACTCACCGTCAGTATCAACACCTGTTCGATATTCATAGCCCAATGATTGTCCTCTCAACTCCTTGTAAGCCTTTGGCGTCATCATCATAAATTGTATGTAGCTTGCATAGTTGGATAAATTATTGCTAGTGCTCACCAATGTTCCATTAATAAATACATTAATTTGTTTGAATAGGTTGTGTAGAATACAGTTTTCATAGGAGAGACCATCGCCGGCATTTGGAGTTGTATTATCTGACTTTTTCTTCACCACAACATTTAAATCAATAAACGTTGACGACAAATCAATGAAATAGTCTTCATTGGAAAATATTTGAAAGTGTATATTTTCCGAGAGGGGTTGTTGAGGGTGAAATTGTTCATAGTAGCCATACTTGACACTGACATCAACATTTTCAGCATTGAATAGATTCAATGAGGAACTGATTGATGGATATGATTCCTTGTGGGGGAGATAAGTCATCCTAAGAGAAGAAATCCTTCTTTGATCTAACAATCTTTTTCTTTTTCTTCTTCTGCTGCTTATTGGTCTTCGTTGTTTTATTTCTCAAAGTCCTTGTTGATGTCCTTTGCTTCCTGCCTGGGTGGAGACTGATGAGTGAATGACGCGAACGCATCCTTTTCAATCCCTCCCCATTTTGTCGAGATTTTAATTGTTCACCAACAGCTCTTGCTGAAGATCTAATATTTTCCTTAACACTCTCCTTGAAATTCTTGCCCGACCCCCAGTCCTGTAGTGTGGAGGCAGCAAAATTTGATGCAGCAGGTACAAGATATTTTCTGGCAAGGGGTAGTGCAGAACGAAATAGCCTAGCAAACCAGCTACCAAGACCATAGCCAGACATTGTAGTACGCCCCTTATAGTAGTCCAATCCATTGCCTATTTGACATGGACTCAAAGCACCAAGATAACAATCGATATCGGGACAGACAAATGGAATTCTTCTATTGTTCATTTTTTAGGTTATTGTACCGTCGTTGTCGTTGACAATGGGTCGAAAATGACATGTAATCACTGCTAAGCCTTTTGAAATTGCTATTGGATCACCTAATTCAGTTCTTAGTGTTAACTGACAGAGTTCCAAATAGGAAGTGTTTACGGGAATATACTGAAGATGCTTTATATTGTAGTGGTGAACATGTTCTTGATTGGTTTTTCGTTCAAGAACTCGTAGGAGGGGAACATTTGAATTACCAACCCGAGATGTTTCCACAAATGAAGCGTAGAGAAATATACAAGTGTCCGTGGAGAAGCTGGGTGCATAGTCTGCATAGATAACATGGTCACTACCACTGAAATTTTCTGTCTTAATAATACGGTTTTTAAAACCAAGAACCTCACGTAAATTCTCATTGAGGAAAATTCTTTCATTCTCAAATGGATTGGTAATATAAATTCTCCTTTGTTCCGTCGAGTAATTGAAAGTGAAACCACCTTTTTTTCGACTTGCAATTTTTTTGTTGATAACTCGACACAGTTCATGCATGTTATTGTATTCCCTGTAGGGAATGTTAGCAATAGGGTACTGATTAGAGTCAAAAGTTGCCATTGCACCTTCATCACCGAATTCAAACGGTCGTATTTTTATTTCATATTTACGATCCTTTCTCAGGATGTCATAGGTATTTTTGAGAATACAGTCGACAAGAGCCACTTCATATGCACCGTCAAATTTGACGGTGGGGGAGAGTTTTGTCCAAAAATCACTTGTCGTATTCAAGTCATTGTAGAGAGGATCGGAAACGTTGGACATGAAAGTTACATAGAAATCATTGGGCATTGTCAATATCTTCAACACCAATCCAAGAATCAAAATCCGAGTTGTATCCTAGCCAGCGAACAAGTAACTGTTTCTTACCCCTGCGAGTACGTGTCTTTAATATCTTTTCAATTTGATAGATTTCACTAGCATTTTTAACTTTTTGCAATTCATAGTCATAAAAACCGCCGAGAATCTCTTCATCTTTGGTATCACGCAGGCGATAAGTTATGGGTTTAGTGTCTAGGATTTTTGCCACTTTAAAAAGTTCAGTGGACCACAAGTAATTCCCCTTTTCAAAAACATTAGTTGTTCTATTAATTCGAACAGTATCACCAACATTGAATTTATTTTTCTTCTTCTTGACTTTTGATTCATTGGAATATTGTTTAAGAAAGGTGTCAATTGTATTATGATCCGAATGATGAACTTCCGTTGGTGTAGAGTTGGACAATGATCGATGAGGTCGTTGATTATAAATCAACATGATTTTATCTAGATCATGAATAAAAGCCGGCGTATTTTTCAATGTACAATATCTTGAAATTAAAAGTCGAATAGTTCTTATCAATCGTTCGGCCAATGCAGCCTTTATAGGACTGTGACTATGATAGAGCAGTGTACTATATTTCTCTAGTACTTTTGCAACATGGGGATTAACAAATTCACTACCGCGATCCGTTTGAATTTTTTTATATGAATCCTTTTCGAGAATACTTTCAATGGCCTGAGCAACTTCAACACCTCTCTTTGATCGCAATGGAATTGCATATGCATAGCGACTAAAAACACTGATTGCAAGTAGAATGTACTTGTACGGTGTATTGTGACGTCTTTGAAGCTCATCTAGAGTCAGGAGATCTGCTTGCATTATATCCAATGGGTAAAAGGCTTTAGTTTTTCGATATTGATTGGCACGAAGTCTATGATTTCTATGCAGAGTGTAACTTGGTTCACTTTGTAGATAGTCTTGTACACTTTTAGTGCGAACACCCGTGACTTTGGAAAGAGTTGTGGGGGAACTTAAACTCCCCGCCTCGCCAATATTTTCATAAACACCTTTCAGAACTTCAGCCATTTTGAACGTAAACACGTTGTGTAACGTCCGCTACCCTTTTGTATACTGGCTGCTGGTGGTGGTGGTGACGTTGACTTGATACGTCTTCGCTTTTGTCTAGCTATCAGTGGTGTGCTAGTATTTTCCAAAATTGATTTAAAATCTTCTTCTTCAAGTTCATATTTTAATGTTGTTGATGATGATGATGCACGTTCATTTAATTTTTTTAGAATTTGTCTATTGCCAATAAGACTTTTGGGGAAGTTTAATGTATTTAGAAAGTTGTATAGACGAGTGTCAAATGATAATAGTCCTTTACGATTTGTAACCATGTCATACATTAAATCAAGTAGATTATAGCTCTTGCCTTGAATTATAATCCTTTCCCCATTGCTCTCAACTTGAATTTGATCACTTTCCAAGAGATAGATTAGGAGTCGTTTACTTTGTTCACGATATGAGTGGGGAATTAGATTTCCAATTTTCAATACAATTGGATCCAATTCCTCCTTCTTTAATTGTGTTCCAGCAGCAGTAGACTCTTGAGAAGATGATTCTTTTTTGGGATCAGCAGCAGCAGTGGGCTTTGATCGATAGTGTTTGTCCACTCGACGAAGTGCATCTTGAAGTAAAATCAGTTTTTTATCATCATCAATAGTTTCATTGTCGAGGAATTTACTCAGATTGTCCTCAAAGTGTTCGACGGGTGAGAGAGCAAGTTCTATTGGAGTCAATTTATAGGGTTTTGCCATCTAGAGAAAACTGTTTACAAGTCCTGCAATTATTGGCAGTAAAAGTGTGAAAAAGCTACCGCCCGCCTGAAGAAGTCGTTTCCTTTTAAAATTCTTTCCTTTCTTTTTAGAGGCCAATGTACGTACAATGGAACGATGTTGCTTTGCCTGTTGCTTAACTACTTCTGGTAGTTGAACATTACCCTCGGTCAAATTTAAACAAAGTTCAGATATTAGATTAATGAAATTATTGTCAATACCGTGTTTGAGTATTGCTTTTCTAAGCTGAGGTTTTGAAGTGCTTAGAACTGAAAACAAATGCCTATTTTCATGTAGTGTCTTCAGTGTCATGATAGCGACTAATAGGTCTTTTTAGTGTTCACCGGGAGATATACTGTAATTTCATTGTCGAAAATATCTGTGACTACACGCAGATCCTCGGGTGTATTTTGATTAAGATCCAGCAGGATATAACCGTGGGGTTTATTAGTTGCCTGATTGTATGCAGAGAGCAGAAATTTAGGGGCACCTGGATAGATTTGTTTATTGAGGGTTATTAGCGAGCTAGAATCACGAACAACTCTGTAGATGATATAGTAGGTACAGTTCAAAGCAAGTGTTCGCATACATTTGCTCTGATGAAAGAGATTGTGTAGAACCAGAGTAACGGAAATCTGTTCATGATGAGAGCGAACAGTGAACAATTGCAGCATTTGCTGGGACCATTGTTCAATAGATTCAGCCAGATCGTCAATGATCAGCCAAGAGTTTGGTTCAATAATGTTGAAAACATCAAGTCCCTGTATGAACTGTATCTGCATCGATCCCATGGTGGTGGCAGCAATTGCTTTTATTTTATTGTATGACTCCTGCCAAATACTATAGCAATAGTAGATTTTTTTCGGCTTTTCCGCAAACATTTTATCACAATTTTTAATTATTTTAGTTAAAAGTGTTGTTTTGCCCGACATTGAGGGCCCACACAGAAACGATCTGAACGGTGTTTTAAATTGATACATGTTCCTTTCAACAGTTCACCTGGACAACTAACTGTAGACCCTTATTGTCTAATGACTAAATAATTTTTCCCTACTACTACTACTACTCTGTTCTTCAAGAAGACAAAGACAAAGACAAAGACGAATAAAGAATCATATTTTTTCTTTTATTATATGCACATAAAAAAAGTAACAATACATTGAAAAAAATACACTTTTTTAAATTTATTCATAATAAAAAATACAACAACATTTACATGGGTGCACAGAGAAAAAACACTTTTTTTTTGTTTATTTATAGAGAGAAAAAACATTAAATTAGAGAGAGAGAGCACTTGAAAAAATACACTTTTTTTAAATTTATTTATAATAAAAAAATACAACATTTACATGGGATGCACACAGAGAGAAAAAACACTTTTTTTTTGTTTATTTATAGAGAAGAAAAAACATTAAATTAGAGAGAGATGGCACTTGAAAAAAAAAATCTGCTCTAAGTAAAAAAAAAAGATAACTTTGGTGACGGTGCGCCCCCCGCGCTGGCGGCGGCTCGCCCCCCCCCCCGCGAGCCCCCCCCCCCCCAAGGCCGCGAGGCCCCCCCCCAAAAGGTTTTTTTAGGAAATTATTTACAGGACTTTATTTAAACCGAGACTTTCCCTGTGGGCAATACATTCGATCCGGTCTGAAGTTAAATAGTGTCCAAGGGGGAGGGTGGTCACACCATCTTGACAAACATAGACCTTGTCGGAAATGGTACTCATGGCTATTTTCTCTACATTTACAGTATAGTTCCTGTAGTTCAATGAACGAATTGCCAACAATTTGGCTCGTGGAATTGCATTTTCAACAATACAATTCCTATAAATGTTCATGTCGAAATTCTTGTCCACATAGCGCGTGGGTACTCCTTTGCAACGTTTCTTGATTTCCTCGTCGTATGTCTGTATAAAGTACACCTTCGGACCTACAAACATACCACGGGAAATCAAGTCGCTACCCGTTTCAGATTTAAAAAATAAAAGCTGATTGGGCGCCCGACGTTTTATTAGCTCAGGGTAAAGACCACCACTCCAATTGGTGTAGTCCATCCGTGAACTGATAATTTCACCGTGCGCCAAATCATCAATTAGATTTGGTGTTTTTACTTTGAGCAGTAGAGAATCCGTGTCACCGTAGCAGACCTCTACTTGCCCCTTTTCCGGCCACTGTACCCTAGCCACATTGTAGTAGAATTCCAACATGAGCTTTTTTGAGATCTCCAAGATAGCACTGCCTGCTGCAATATTTTTATTCAAGACAATGCGTCTTTTTTTCCTATTCAAAAGTACCATGTCCGGGCCAATGATTGTAAAGGAAGTGTAATTGGGATCGGCAATAATTCGAGCACATTGTTCTGGATCGGTCACAACGTCACAACGATTCCTATTGCGAACACTCTCACACATTTTGCCGAAAGCCGAATTCAAAATGAGTTTATAAATTTCTTTTTCGGCTTTCGTCTGTGCTGCAGAACGTTTGCCGACAAAAGTGTCAACAAACGTTTTCAAATAGGGTTTTTGACTAAACTCGAGTGCTCGGTGAACCTTTGTGACGTTGAAACCATTGCTACACATCCATTTTAACGCTACATGGTGTACAACTATGTTTTTTTTTCGGCAGAAGGTCAGCAATAAGTTTTTGTTTTGAAGGCGCCCAATGCAATCCGTCCACCTCGACTAAACGCCTATTGCGAGGACTCAAAGAGTCCTTAGTCACAGGTCTATTGATACATGGGAAAACAAAATCCTTTACTGAATCGTGAAGCTCGACTGGTATCTCTCCATCAATTTCAAAAAACCATCCAACCGGCCCATTCTCCTCAACACTGTTAATGTTGGGGAAATGGGGAGCTTGAGGGTCATTGAGCCATTTATAGTCGCCGCAAGGTAGTGCATAATGGGACATGGCCGAGGGGTAGAGAGAATTCATATCGAGGAAAACTGCATTCGATTTTGTCCCCGTCTTCTCTCCTGTTGGATCGGTTTCCAAGATACGGTCTCCGTGAAAAACAAAACCCCCCCTCATTGACCTCTCGATGAACAGATGCTGATCAATGTCAGTAATTAGCCCAATTTTTTCCCCACTAATTTTCAGGATGAGGTCCATCACTAGATGAGGCGAAGAAAAATAATAACCCAAATCAAGATTAAATTCCTCATAGATTTTATCCGTATTTTTACACATAATGTCTAACAAAGTTAATACGTCACTCGACAAATACAGCTTGCAGTAGTCAAACCCATTTTTACACCCTCCCTCTGCCCAAACTTTTTTAGCAAAACTGTATTCCTCGGGGGTGCAACTACGATCATGAAGACTGTCGTAAAACGATTCAATACAAGGAATAGTCTCCTCGGCGAATCTCGACATGGAACAATAATAATCATAAGGATAGATGCCCTTGACCGTTAACAAATCATATAAATCATTTGGAAATTGTTGCTTGAGAAGGGGGAAAGCGTTGCAGCCGTCATCGTTTTTCTGCACCTGAATTAATTCGCTCAATGATTTGGGGAAAAAACTGTAGGAATCTAAAAAGCGAATTTTATTCGTGTACTCAACGCCGGCTTCAACAAATTTCCACATAAATTCCAAAACAAGCAACTTTTCCGCTGATTTAGGTATGATTTTGTACGTAAAGCTGTCTATCACCCATGCATCATCATCTACTGTTCCATTTCTTTGAAGATGTGCCAATGCAGGTAGCACATACTTTAGATCATAGTTAGAGTTATGTATAAAAACCGGTAGAAAAAGTTGTTGTTTAATTTTTAAATTACACGAATTGTGAGCCCACCCACGAAAGTTACTTTTTCCCGTTGAATTAGGGTCAATAAGGTGATTGTGGTCCTGCACCGCGTCTTTTGGGGCAAGGGCACCCCTACACACCCAGCAAATTGTCCCCTTTTCCAGCGCCAGTTGCTCTTTATCCGACAATGTCATTGGATAATTGGTATGACGTAATCGTGAAATTGCTCTGTTTGCCGTTTTTATTAAAGAAACCAATAGCTTTTCCATACTGCCCTCCTCGTCCATAGTAAAAAAAAACTCTTCCAATAGCATTTTATTGTTGGCGTCGCGACGGGCGTGCGCATAGGAACACGCAACTAGTTTGTGTTCCTTGACTATATTTGGCCTTGATGGGTCCGATACCTCAACCAGTCTTGTTTCACAATCCAAAGACACTTTATCAGATTGCAGAAGAGAATTTTGAAATTTCTAAATTGTAAAGTGTCTTTGCCTTCTGCCGGCATTTCAATTCTTTGATTTCCGTGAATTTTGCAATGCCCCATGTGATCTGAGAATGTTCGCTCAGATCTAAATGGGGAAAGGCACATGGGGCAATAGAAACGTTCTCCTTTCTGAACGCCTTGAGATAGGAGTCGACTTATTGCTGTGGCGGGGAAAAAATGACCATAAGAATTTACATCTTTGGGAGGTTCGCAAATAACCCATACCCAATTTTTAACATTTTCCACCATCGGTGTCCTCACTGAATACAAAACCCCTTTTTTATTCGGTTTTTTCCCCCCATCTACAAATTCAGTGTCATACTGGAGAACAACTACCCCCACCCCAAGATTTTCATTTGCTTTTTCGAATATGCTTATTTCTTTAAAGGACACCGGATACTTTCCCTCTAAAGAATCAAAATTTACTTTAGGGAAATTTTTTCCACCGATGCGAGCAAGTCCGTCGAGATTTTTCATTGTTGACTCTCTGTTTAATGTCTTATGGGCCGCCACTAAAAATGCGTATTTAAAACATTGCAGTCCAGTGTCAAAATTGAAACCCTGAACTCCTTTGGTAGCCGACAAATCTGGGTGGCATTTTATTTTGTTACCTCGCCCTCCCCTTAAAATAAAGTTTTTTTTAAATCTACTGAGATTCAGATCCATGCGTTCAATGTATAAAATTGTGGACCCACTACCCCTCTCGCTAAATGTATCCAAAGTTGAAATTAGTTTATTCACCCAGTTGAAAAAATTGTCTTCAAAATCGTTTAGACCTGGGTAGAAAGTCTGGTTGCCTGTCGAAAAATGAAAATAAAAAATGTCCCCGGATGTCCCCTTTTGTAAATAAACTTTTTGATTCACCGATGCTTTAATTCCCCCTCGACCTCCCCATTTCTGGATCTGAATCTCAATTTGCGCTCGAATTCTGTCGATATAGCTATGGAGAACTTTCACGGGGTCAGTTAAAATAATGCCAGCGTTTTCCTCATGGGGGCTAAAATCTACCCTGTATGTTTGCAAATGGCTTAGAGCAGATTCTAACAGATAAAAATCAGGCAATTCCGGGGACATTGCACTATTTTCATGTCCTGACCCTGTTTGTTCAGGACTCAATTCACTAATTGTAAAGTTCTCATTAAAAATGTCCCCGGAAAAATTAGGGCCAACAATTTGAATAAGACTGTCCATTTCTTCAGCTGTAAATTGAAAATCCAGGGGGATATCAAATAACATACCTTCACTAACATCTGGCGAGAGGGGGCAATTACCCATAATACTTTGAAGTCCAGGACCAGGGAAGGCAGAAGTTTTCACAGCTTCCCCCTGAAACTAGAAAATGAATGGATTAAGTTTTTTTTTGACGAAAGTTTTATCACAATTATAACACACTTTTCTTTTTTTATCAAACAATTTTTTTTTTTAATAAAAAGTTACCCCCCCCCCCTCCCCCCCCCCCCGGGGAGGACCCTTGGGAACCGAGAGTTTCCTTCGAGGTAGGAGGATAGATACCCTTTCGAGTTGGGGGTATCGGACTTCACAACACTGTTCAAATAGAACAGCCTCAAATTCTTTCTCGAAAACACCTAAGTGTTTCACTTCATCACTCAATGGTGTCGCTGGTGGTGCTATATTTTTCATCTGTAGAAAAAAAAGAGTTTTTTTTATTTTTTATGTAAAATAATCATTTTTTTTATAGTTAATAAACTTTGTCAATTAAAATGTTGGATGGTCCTTTTTAGAGCCCCCCCCCCTCCCCCCCCCCCAAACCCCTCCCGGGGAGGACCCTTGGGAACCAGGAGCTTCCTTCGAGGTAGGAGGATCGATATCCTTTCGAGTTGGGGGGTATCGGACTTCACAACACTGTTCAAATAGAACAGTCTCAAATTCTTTTCTCAAATGCATCTTTTTTCAAACGAAAATAATTGCTTGAAAATGAGTTCATGCAAAATAATGTTTTCTTCGCATGTGAAAGACATAATCGGAGATTATTAAAAAGACCCTTCTTATCGCAAATACATATCCTGTTTCAAGAACCTCACTAAGCGGATTAAAATTCAGACTGTAGCGATGGGAATAATTTGATAGCACCGGATATGTGTGACGGTTTAGTACAAAATATACGACAGTTTGAGAAACAGTGAATAGATAGTTTTTGTTTTTAAAAGGAATATTGGAATTATTGCATTAGAATGCGTCTTGGTTAGAAGTTACAAGGTAGGGTGTTTTTTTTTTTTTATAGAAATGCGTGATAGTGTTATAAGCTTTCCTTTATATATCACTAATTTGGTTAATGAAAGAAAATGAAATAGTTTTTAGAAACAAATTTTAAGTTTTACTCATCAAAAGCTATGCGCCTGAGAAAATTTACCTTATTTTTGAAAATAGGGATAGAAAAAATTATGTATATACTTACAAATTCTGACTGGGCTTCTATATCTGAACTCCTTGGCAAAACTTGAAGGGGGTCAAGCTCACAATCTTCAGTAGGCTGAGCTGAGGCATTATATGAAGCAGTCCATTCCCTTTTCATCTTCCTTCCAGTTGGCATGGAGCTAACACTGGGGTCAGAGGACCCTGCCATTAAAAGATTCGCGGCTATTGGTTGGTCCAGGTCATGTGTAGTTCTTCCAGCGAATTTGATAATAGATGCCCTTGTGGCTTGCATTAGTGCAGGTTCGCTATATCTTGCTTTCTTTTCCAGAGGGGCATTATAGCACGTATCTTCTTCCTTTAAAAAAAAGGCAAAATTTAGCATCTAGCAAAAAAAACGCATTTTGGGTTTGGAAAATAATTCAGTTTATGTTAGACATTTAAAGTAGTGTAAAAAACATCTTGATTTCAAAATCAGGGGTTTTCAATTACTTTTTTGAGCAATTGAATCTTAATTCGACAAAAACTGGGTTTGCCACGAAATTTTACAAAACCTTACTTGAGTCTTTTTTTTTTTAAAGAGGGGGAAACACCCCCTACAAGTGAATGAATTTTAATGAAAATCACACCGTCGGATTCAGCGTATCAGAAAACTCTATTACATAGCTTTCAAGCTCATATCTGCAAAAATCTGCAACTTTGTATTTTTTTTTGCCAGAAGAAAAATACAGGAATATAGAAGTTAATTTGTAAAGACATCCATTTAGGAAAAGAAAAGTAAAATTTTTGTGCAAATAAAAGCTACATTAACTAAAAAACGATCAGAAATTAAATAAAAAAAAGTTTTTTTTAAAACTGAAAGTAAGGAGCGACATTAAAACGAACAGAAATTATTCCCTATATGAAGGGGACTGTCCCCCTCCTCATCGCATCGCTCTTTACGCTAAAGTTTGACCTTGTCTCACAGCTTTTTTTTCAAACAATAAAAAACTTTAGCGTAAAGAGCGAATCCTTATGATTTCAAATATATCAGTTTCATCAAGTTTAGCTATAGCGGTCAAAAGTTATGCGCCTGAGAAAAATTTGCCTTGTTTTCGAAAAAGGGGGAAAACACCCTCTAAAACTCATAGAACTTTAATGAAAATCACATCATCAGAGAACCCTACTATAGAAGTTAAAAGCTCCTATCTGGAGCCCCATTCGAACGGAAATTAAAAGTTCTAATGTCCTTTTTAAGTAACCCCAAAAAAAAATGGAGGGCATCTAGGCCCCCCTCCCACACTAATTTTTTCCCAAAGTCATCCGCCGTGACATCGGAATTAGACAAACCCCGTTTATAGCAAGAGCCTGTGAAATTTAACCCCCCCCCCAAAACTCTCACACTCTTTGTAACACGCAAGCTTTTCATTCAAAGCAGAAAAATACATCATGTTAGGAAAAAGCTTTATTTCTGAATGATAAAGAACTGTTTTGGGGCTGTCCCTCTGAAATTTGAATTTACTAGTAAAACGTTTTTCTTTATTTTTTTTGGGAAATAAAAGAATGAAAAGTGTACTCACATTGAAAATAGACAAATCCATTGTTTTCAAAAGTTAAAAATATATGGTGTACTATAAACAATGTCTTAATGCATAATGAAAATTGGAATGCAGTGTGGGGACATTATATCGGGTTTTTTTTTTAAATTAAGTACATTGTAGCATGACAAGTTTTTTTTTTTTTTTAGAAAACCGACCAATCAAGTTATTATATTGGACTAGTCACCAACTTTCTCTAATCGACTGACACACAAAAAATCGATGTCATAATAAAAAAAACATGTCTGCCAAGCCATGTAGAGCTCATTGTAATAGGCAAATGACCCTGGTAACCCAATTACTTGAAAGTACACACACAACCTGTTTGGTACGGGGGCCTTGTAGAATAACATGATATTTCCTATATGTCTGTTAGAATAACATGGTATTTGCTATATGTCTGCTAGAAATGGAATCTCTTACCCTACTCACGGCGAATCTATGACTCAGTTTTCCAATGAGACGGTATCCTATCAAGGAGATATCCAGAGGGGGGGGGTAGGGGGGTATTACATTTAAATGATAATGTCTCGTAATTTTTTTTATTGAAAGCAGGGATCCCAAAAAGTTATTTTTTTTAATTTAAAGCAGAGACGGCATTTTATCAAGGTGGTATCCAGAGGGGGGGGGGGGTAGTGAGCAATCATATTTAAATGATAATACCTCGATTTTTTTTGAAAGCAGGGGTGCCAATAAGTTAATTATTTTTTTTTATTTAAAGCAGAGATGGTGTCTTATCAAGATAGTATCCATAGGGGGGGGCATAGGGAGTTATTATATTTAGGTGATAGTACCTTGATTTTTTTTTATTGAAAGCAGGGATGCCGAAAAGTTGAAAAGTTGACAAAAATTAACAAGATTTTCGTGAGTTATACTTGATACAGCACTTGCATGGTTTTATCGTCCAAAGGGAAAGAGACATATGCGTCCAACCCGTTTTTTTTTTTTATTGATGAAACGGGTTTAATTTGAAAACATTCATTCATAAGTATCAGGCAGATTCACACTAAAACGAATTTGTGTGACGAAAGCGATATCGACATCCCCACCTAACGTTGCGCTCGAGTGACAATGGCGCCCTTGGTCCAGTGCCCAAGTTACATTAAAAGGCAAGGTCATAATAAAAGCTTTCAATTTGGGAGGTTCAAGGAGGAGTCTTTGACAATCTTATGACCTCAGGGTACTAGATGTTGCAACGTTCTTACGTATCTACAGTGGTTTAAAAAATTCGATCACCCCACATATGATTACCAAAAATATGCACAAATATAACAAATGTAACATTTGGAATATTATAACAGTTAAAAAGAAACTCTTTGGAGATTTCCATGGAAATGACCATAGCAGAAGCTTTGAGCCTGGGTGGGAATCTAAAAGGAATCTTTGAGTATTTTGACCACAGGTGACTTAGTTGCGACTTTTTTAAATTTGGTAATTTTTGTGAGCATTTGGAAATCAAAGCTTAAACTCAATAACTGATACTAAGTGTCCTAACATTTTGCTTGGATTAAAAGTGACGAACTAGGATGAAAATCTCAACATATTCCTGGAGCTACTTCAGTCTGCATATTATTTCATTTAATTACATTTAAAACGGATGAGCTTTTCATTTTTTACCAGAAAATAGCTGGCATTTAATTTTTCTTCATACCGAATAAACCATTAAGTGTTTTTTGTTTCAGTGTAATTGAAGTGTTCTCATGTGAAGTCTTCATCATGTATTTTTCAAATTGATAAATTTACTCCTTTTAGATGCAGTTTATAATTTGACTGATACTAGGTATTTATCAATTTAAAATTTGGAACGAATCCCCAAAAGAAAAAAAAACGAATAATATCCAAAAGAACAGCCGAAAGCGATAAAAAAGCAGCAGTTCAGCCTTAGCCTACATGACATATATTCTATAAAGAAGCCAAAAACTTTAAAATGGATTTTTTTTAAATTGTAATTAAAAACCAGTTTTTAATACAAGAAGTCTTTTTAAGAATCCAAAAGAGCAAAAAAAAAAATCAATATCAAAGTCGCCCATTTCAACTGTTTTAAAGTTGACAGAATAGATATAGGCAAAGAGCATTATGAAAAAATTAAGCTTCTAAGTTCAAAGTTATATTCAAAGTTTTTACCCAGATAACTGACGAATTTTGTGATACGGTATTTGAAGTTGTATATGCAGTAATGCTCGATGAAAAAAACTACTAATTTTGATAATTATTTATGTTAAGAATACATAATTAATAGATACTTCAACTGCTCGTATTATGCAAGGGTTCTGAAACGCCACAGCCATTTCGTTTCTACCAGATTTCTACTTCTCTTGATGAATAACGAAGAAGACCAGTTTCCAGCCAGCGACTTGTGAATTTTTGAACTCATGAATAAGCTCGAATCTGTTGTAAATTTAAGCTGTGATTTGAGAAAGACTGATGAAAACATTAATGTTTGTGGTCCACATTGATCACGCCGGCGGCGCGCCGCCGACATCTTATCGGCGGCGCGGCACGGTGTGCTGTTTTTGGCCCCGCCACTGCCGGTCTTCCCTCATCGGCGCGGCGCCGGGGTCTGCTTATAAGGACTACAAATTTCAGAGCAAAAAAAAAAAACAGCATTAAAAATTAACTTACAGTTCACATTAAACACAACAAAATAGAAGATAGGATTTACGATCCTCCAAAAAAAAAAAAAATTGTAAAAAGCAAAAGGAACCAAAAAATGCACCCATAGAGGGATAGTTAGTGTAAGGCGGTAGTGCTTAAATTTTGGTGAAATATCTTTATAGAGGGACCTTGAGAGGATATTTTACAGTAGGAATAATTTATATATGAAATGCTTTTGGAGAGTTCACATTAAGAGTAGAACACAGGCTAACTACATGGTCGATGCCGATATCTGATGGGAGAAGGGCTAGTTAGAAATAAAAGAAAGCTTATCGTAAAAGTTTTTACATAACTATGGAAATGAGTGGAACTCATTTCTTAAGGAACTATTACGGGAAAAGTTGTCTTCGTTATACCTTAAGAATTCTAGAAAAATGTACAATCTTGACAGGGGAACATACTACCAATTTCAGTTATTCCCTAAATAAATCCACTTCGAATCTATTTGTACAATCTGAATCTTGTTCAGATTGCTAGCAAGGCTAATTTGTCACTTATGCTTTTAATCTTTTCCTGTTAAAGATTTTCCTATAATGTCGAATTTGATCTACAATTTCTTTAACAAGGGACCATGACATTCCTTTCAGTGAATTTCTTTGATATTAGCTTACAGAATAGATTTTCGATCTCAGAATAAATGGAGTTAAGCTCAAGACCCGTCAGAAACAGAATTCTAAAATCAAAGTTCTATAGAGCGATGGTAGTTGATTTCAATTTTGTGAGAACACCTTTTTCCTATTTTAGGATGAATTTTGTAATTGCTGAATATAATCCAAAAATGCATGTCCTTTTGCTTTTGCTATTGGACATTTTTGCAAAAATGTCCTTTTGCTTTTGCTATTGTATAAAGTGCGAACAAAGGTTGTTCTTAAAATATTCAAGCATATATCGCCTTAGAGCAGGCCTATTGGCTTTAAATGAGTTAAATTTGATTGTTATCTCCTATTTCCACTTAGTAGTATAGAGATAGTTACACATGTATGGGTCCTTTTTAGTCTGGGCCAACATAAAGTGTCTAAAGTCTCTAAATCCGAATTTCCCAAATATTTTCAATCTGTTTCGCCTGTTTCTTAGGTTTTAATGTCTCAACGTTGGCACACGTGCCTAGTATCTTATAAATTTCCAAACAAAATAAACAAAATGTATTCTTTAAAAAATGGTTTAATAAGGTTTCCAATCCAAGAAATAAGGTTTAAACAGAAAAGGCTAAGCAAAATCATATTTTGGTTAGTAGACTGAACAATTGAATCGTCCAAACTGTCCAGTATATATTACCATATTAAAATACTTGCAGTTTCAAACAATAAACCGGTTTAAAAAGCTCATACAGAAATGGTCATTTTTTGCCAAGCACTTTGAATGATATAGAGAATGTCAAATAGTTTTCAGTTATAAATTCTACTCAATCAAAATTATTTAGGCAGACATGGCCTCATTTAAAAAGGGAAACCAATTAGCAGTTCACATTGTAAGAAGATTAGCGTGCAGCAATTTTTTTTTTTTTGTTAGTCTGTTCTGTTGCTAAGGGGAATTGAGAGAGAACAAAATAGAATGTAGAGAGACAGCATTTTATTTCCCTTTGCCTGCTTGTATTATACTACCTGAGAGTTAACCCACGACAAATCGATAAATTACGACTAATTCATATAACTTTATGGATAGACACCAAAAGGCAAAGAACGGGACTTGCCTTCGTGTACGGATGGGAACGTGAGGCAGGAGGAAAAAAAAAACAGAACCCGAGGATCTTATAGAGCCTGAAGCCCAAACCCTCTGCACAAAAATGTCTCCTCCTAGATAGAGCCGCTTGTTTGAACTTTTTTAAAAAGAGTAATAGGGGAGCTTTCCTTGACTGTGTATTGTCCTTATGACCCTTTTTCGTTTCGTCTCTGTTTTATTCTGTTTGTGGTTTGGTGATTCGTGAGTGCCAGTCTAGACGAGCAAACTCTGAATGAGGTAGAACAAATGATGTGAAAAGTCATATAAGGTAATTTATGGATTTCTAGCTGTCTAAGCGCAATTGCAATTTATTCTTCATCATATTTCTCAATTTCTTAATTTTGGACTCCAAGTCCCATGTTAAAAGAAAGTTAAAATCATACGATATCTTCAAAATCATTTTGCAAGCCTTAGCGTTGATTAGCCGTAACAAAGACAAAGGACCTATTAGTGTAATTTCTAGGGGACTCGAAGTGATCGAAAGCTGTCGAGAATTTGTGATTTGGCTGTGAAATTTAACTAAAAAAAAAGTGGAATTTACTTCCCGTTTGTCGGCAAATTTGTTAATAAAAGCGGATGGAATAACTGGGAATTCCAAAAGTGGCCACTTTACTCAAATGATAATTCCTTTTAACTTATTTTTAGCAGTTTTCGAGTAGGTAGGCTAGGCAGTTTTTGGAGGCCGTCCTTTCATAAACTTAAAAAAAAATAATGCTCTGTTTAATCCAAAAAAATAAATTTTACAAATTTTGATATTAGAGTCAAAAATCCGTATCTTGGGCGCAAAACGGTTTTTCGTTTGTCTGCAAGTAATGGCAAGAGCACCCGATAAATTCTAAATAGTTTGGCCAAGTAAGCTAAAAATTGTATAATGGACGGGATAGGGTGATTCTTTAAGGTGTTGTATGACTAAGCTAACACGGAAATGTCGCGTCTCATGAGCTCGTGAAATGCTGTCTTATTCTCTGTTCTAGTTATGTTATGGATAGTTTCAAGAGTGACTAGATTTTAGAAAATTACACTTCAGATTGCTAAATATGTTTAAGGCTCCTACTTTTCTTGGTTTCGAAATTTAAATCTGAGCTGGTTAAGAATTCTGCATTTAACGGCCTTTGGTGGGACAATGGATTGATTTCTGCTTCGCAGTGCGAGGCTTGAATCTCGATATCAACTGCCGCAAAGCCAACGCTAGGAACTTTGTAGGCAAGAAGCGTCGTTAGAATACACTTTTTTGCAATAATGTTTCTGAATTTCACGCTTTTATAGCCGCCTTAAATCTAGGATACTTTTTTTTATTTATGAAATTAAAAATTGAAGATCGACCCAAATTTAAAAAATCTTGTGCATGCCAACTTTTTTTTCAAGGCCAGTAACAGCAAAACAATTTATTGTTGTATTTACCAAAAAGTAGCTCACCCAAATGAGTAGAAGCCCTGGTTTTATTGTTTGTGGTAATGTAATGTAGTCTTAGATTTTAAATTGATTTGTAAAAGTTGGGATTGTTGTTTTTCGTCGTTTTTGTGGACAAATGTTTTATTTTCAGGCTTGTTAAGAAATAAAAAAATTAGTTTTTGAAATCCATTATAGTGTATGTACATTACATTTTTGGGAAAGTGTCTCATCTTTTGATGCATCAGTAAATTAATCAATCTAGACGATTTGCTCAGCTCAGTGTATACAAGTCAAATAGACACCATAATTGCTCGCATAGTTATCATGGTTGCAGCAGTAGCTTTCACATAATAAAGAGTGAACCAGATCGGCTGCACTCAAACATAATACCATTGTTGTAAGAGTAGATAAGCAACTCCTGATGAGATAACTCCATTGTAACCTTATTTTATTGTTTAATTTTAAGGAGAGGGAAGGAATGCATTGATGGAATTTTTGCAATTACATTAATTATCGAGAATTTTCTGGTTCATCGGACCCTTTGTCTCTAAGTTTTATATACTATGAACAGAAGCTATGAGGATAATATTGCTGCTGTTAATGTTGGAAGCGAGGGGCTTTATCATACGGAACATTACAATGGCTGGGGGAGACTATGATATTGAATGGTAAGGTACAACTCCCGTAGAATTGGATTATGGAGATGACCTAAATTTTTTTTTTGAGGTTTTTAGAGTTTAGGGTGTGGGAAGAGGATAAAATTACTTAAACTGGGAATAAAGGACTAAAGAGATCTTGTTAGGTAACAAGAAAACTGAAGAAACTGTGTTACTTACCTGAGTAGTACAAAATAGTTCGTTGCAACAAACTGTAAGTAAGGAGTGTCTCGGCCAAATATTAACCAAAACTCTATGAACGATAGCCCCCTATCCCCACCCCCCCCCCTATGGGCAATAATTTACAATTTATTTATGAATCATATTTTTGGGGTAACTTCCGTTTCAATCTTTAATTCCCCAACCTTGTACATAGCTTAGTCTATAGCTAAATTTTGTCTCAGTAGAAGGTTTTTTTTCAGGGGGGGGGGGGGTAAAAATGTTTCAGAAAGAAGATTGTATTTCTGTCAGGGGTTCAAAAATTGAATATTAAACATTAAGAAAATCTTATCTAAAAACAGCAAAAGAAAAAAAAAATTCGGCAAACTTACAATTCAGCTGTAGAAACAATCTGTCAGCTGTCAATTTCAAAATCCAACTGAAGGCTGAAGTTGTATAGTAATGAATGCGTTCTATAAGTCTATTCAACTTGAAAATAAAATTCTTGACTACGAATGATGTAAGAAATAGCGATTGGGAAACTGCATTCGAAATGATTTAAACTCATTTCATAAAGATGATACTTTTTTGTCAACATATGAAGAACTGTGTATATTGCAATATTTGCAATTGCATATTGCATCTGTCTGGTTTTTATGCAAAGTAACAAAAGAGACGAAAATTAACGAACAAGAGAGTAGTGAAGAATTATGGTATCCAAAGTCATATTTGGCAGGAAAAGTCACTGGTGATAAATCGGTAGGGGTGGCACCGTCATTGTGTGATTTTCGGGGATTCGGGGAACCAAATTTTTTTTCGGGGTGACACATGGATTTTCGGGAAAATACCCGAAGATTCGCGGATAGTGCAAGTCCTGCTTGATTTCTAATCAGGAAAATCGAAATACTAAGCCACACCAGAAGGAAAAGCTCCGACTTTGTGGTTGACGCAATAAAGAATTGCCGCAAAATTAATTTAAAGTTGACCGAACGCCACCGCCTCTTCCGGCGGTGGCGGTCGACCGGGCCTCTCGTCGGCGGCGTTCGGTCGATCCGCGGGTGTGGCGCCGGGGTCTAGTCAGGAGATGGCTCAATTGAATGAAAATAAAAAGCCCTTGTGCCCGTCTTAATAGACCAACAAGACTGAAGGGTGACTATCCCCACATCCCCCTTTTACCCCAAGACATCGGATCAAAATTTTGAGGTTGCCACTTGACTCTGCATCATTTAAAGGTCCAAAGACTATATCTTTAGGAATGACATAACCCTCTGAGTCCCTGGGGAAAAAGCTGAAAGTTACGTAATTTGCTCGTTCTCGGCGTTAGGGGGATATTATAGTAGGGCAAATTAACATGAGTAGGGCTAACGACCCCCATGCCTTCTCAAGACCAGAACACAATTTGCACTTAACTGAAAAAAAAAAAACAGATGACCGTGGACTGTCAGTTTAATATACATATACTGATATTTATTCCTTTTGACACTTTTTTATTTATTCAAGTCAAAAGAGTGAAAATATTAAATGAAAGTATTTTATTTTCAGTAAAGTGCAAATTTTGTACTAGTTTTGAGAAGTCATGGGAGTTGTAAGCCTTACTCATGTTAATTGTTGCTGGTTTTAAGTTTGACTCGGTTATTTATTGTAATTTCTGTTTATTTTTGGTTTCAATTATTTATTGATGATGTTTTGTGGTAGTTTACGCTTGGAAGATTATTTGACTTTATTTTTGCTTTAAGATGTATTGAAATCTGACCCCCCCCCCATATACTTAATAATTTCTGTTCGTTTTAAGTTTTAATGTTGTTTCTTACTTTCAATTGAAAAAAACTAGTTTTTTTATATTTAATAACAACCACAAGCCGAAAACATACAATATCTTTGGTTTATTATCACATAAAAGTCATAGTTATGAAGCTGCTTAAGATAATATTAAATGCTAAGATCGGCCGAAAAATAACACAAACAAATTATTGTTTATATCGGCCTTTATTTAACAAAATTCTAACTTTAGCGTAAAGAGCAAAGTATTGACGAGGGGGAGAACTCCCTCATATACGTAACATAAGGGGGTTCGCCCCCTCGCCAATACCTCGCTCTTTACACCAAAGTTCGAATTTTGTTCCAATTCCTTAAGAATTCACTGTGAATCACAAAATCCGTTTAGTTAGAATAAATAGCTCTTTTGAAATTACAGAAAATACTTTAGCGTAAAGAATGAAATATTGACGAGGGGGGAACCCTCTCATATACGTAATAATTTCTGTTTTAATGTTGCTCCTTACTTTCAGTTGAAAAGACTTGTTTTTTTTTGTTTTTTTTTCTGGTTGTTTTTTAAATAATGCTGGGAAATCCAGCGCCTCCTTCATGGAACTTCTCTTCCGCCATGGAAAATTCCTCCATGGAAAGATATTCCCACGTAACCCTCTCCCACGAGCCCCCCCCCCCCCGAAAAAAAATCCCCTAAAAACGTCTGTATACTTCCCAATGAACAATACTATATGTAAACAATGGGCAAAGTTAATAACTTGCAGCCCTTCCCCCGGGGACTGTGGGGGATTAAGAAGTTCTCAAAGACACAGTTATTTGATTTTTTCGACTATGTTGAACAAAGTGGCTATCTCAAAATTTTGATCCGGTGGTTTGGGGAAAAACTGACCGTGGGAGGGGCCCTAGTTGCCCTCCAATTTTTTTGTCACTTAAATAGGGCATTATAATTTTTAATCCCCGTTCAAATGAGCCCTCTCACGACATTTTAGGACCACTGGGTCGATACGGTCGCCCCTGGGGGAAAACGAAAAAAAACCCCGCATCCATGATCTTTCTTCTTGCAAAAAATACAAAATTCTACATTTTTGTAGATAGGAGCTTGAAACATCTATAGTATGGATCTCTGATACGCTAGTAGTGTAGCTATAACGATAGAGAGCGGGGCCCTATCCCTTTTGCATGTATCAATGAAAGGTAGCGGACAGTACTCCCTTTCTGTGTTAATCTAAGGTATCAGACAGATAGAAACCACCATGCCTTAAAAAGTCATATCTTTGGTTGTTTTTTATGTTGTAATCAGAATCACCATACCATGAAAATTCGTGCTACAATACTTTTGGTGTTAAATATCATGTTTCTGTTAAAATTTATGTCTGTTTTCATGCATTGATGGTTCTTTTCCTGGTATGAAGTTACGAAATTCTGTCTGTTAAGCAATTTGTTAGGCGTGGTTGTTTTATGTTTAGCCTTGAACACGGGTATAAAAACTCTGACGATGATTTATTCGAACTGTTATGGATGTTTTAATGTTAGACATGATCCTTCATTATGGTATGATTATAGGTGTTGACAGAAACAAAAATGGTAAACCATCTGAGGGAATTCTAACTCCTATTCGGAGATACATATTTTTTTTTATTTGGGCGATTCTGAACTGTGTTCGGTATAATACACAACTACCATTTGAACAGTGTTGTAAGGTCCCCTACCCCAACCCCAAGGACCAACTCCCCCCAACTTTTTGCCCCTCCCCCCAACTCCTGCCCCTAACCCCCACCCTCCCCAACCCCCCGCTACCCCCCTCCCCCTCCCTCCGACCCCCCCCCCCCTCTCCCACTTTTTTTTATTTATTTTTTAACATGATATAATAAGATTTTTTCGTTGAAATGTAAGAGTTGGAATTGTCACTCTCACATTCTCTTGATGTTTTCAAAGTTCATTTTGGATTTTTTTTCGTTCAAATTGGAATATTTCAGTAGTGTTTTGTCGTGATTTACCTTGTAACTGTTACATTCTCTTGATGTTTCAAATGGTATAACTTGTCACTGTTACATTCTGAAGATGTTTCAAAGTTCATTTTTGATTTTTTTTTCGTTGAACTGTAAGAGTAGGAATATTTCAGTAGTGTTTTCTCGGGGTTTACCTTGTCACTGTTAAATTCTCTTGATGCTTCAAAGTTCATTTTGGATTTTTTCATTGAAATCTAAGAGTTGGATTATTTCAGTAGTGTTTTGTCGTGCTTTACCATGTCACTGTTACACTCTGAAGACGTTTCAAAGTTCATTTTGGATTTTTTTTCGTTGTAGTGTAAGAGTTATTTCAGTAGTATTCAGGAATATTTCAGTAGTGTTTTGTCATGGTTTACCTTCTAACTATTACATTCTCTTGATGTTTCAAAGTTCATTTTAGAATTCATTCGTTGAAATGTAAGAGTTGGAATATTTCAGTAGTGTTTTGTCATGGTTTACCTATTCACTGTTACATTCTCTTGATTTTTCAAAGTTCATTTTGGATTTTTTTTTCGTTGTAATGTAAGAGTTGGAATATTTCAGTAGTATTTTTTCATGGTTTACCTTCTCACTATTACATTCTCTTGATGTTTCAAAGTTCATTTTCGATTTCATTCGTTGAAATGTAAGAGTTGGAATATTTCAGTAGTGTTTTGTCGTGGTTTACCTATTCACTGTTACATTCTCTTGATGTTTCAAAGTTCATTTTGGATTTTTTCGTTGTAATGTAAGAGTTGGAATATTTCAGTAGTATTTTTTCATGGTTTACCTTCTCACTATTACATTCTCTTGATGTTTCAAAGTTCATTTTCGATTTCATTCGTTGAAATGTAAGAGTTGGAATATTTCAGTAGTGTTTTGTCGTGGTTTACCTATTCACTGTTACATTCTCTTGATGTTTCAAATTAATTTTAGATTTTTTTTTTCGTTGAAATGTAAGAGTTGAAATATTTCAGTAGTGTTTTGTCGTGGATTACCTTGTCAATGTTACATTCTGAAAATGTTTCAAAGTTCATTTTGTATTTTTTTTTTTTCGTTGAAATGTAAGAGTTGGAATTGTCACTGTTACATTCTCTTGATGTTTCAAAGTTCATTTTGGATTTTTTTCATTGAAATGTAAGAGTTGGAATATTTCAGTAGTGTTTTGTCGTGGTTTACCTTGTAACTGTTACATTCTCTTGATGTTTCAAATGGTTTACCTTGTCACTGTTACATTCTGAAGATGTTTCAAAGTTCGTTTTTGATTTTTTTCATTGAAATGTAAGAGTTGGAATATTTCAGTAGTGTTTTGTCGTGCTTTATCATGTCACTGTTACATTCTGAAGATGTTTCAAAGTTCATTTTGGATTTTTTTCATTGTAATGTAAGAGTTGGAATATTTCGGTAGTGTTTTGTCATGGTTTACCTTCTCACTGTTACATTCTCTTGATGTTTCAAAGTTCATTTTAGATTTCATTCGTTGAAATGTAAGAGTTGGAATATTTCAGTAGTGTTTTGTCGTGGTTTACCTATTCACTGTTACATTCTCTTGATGTTTCAAAGTTAATTTTGGATTTTTTTTCGTTGTAACTTAAGAGTTGGAATATTTCAGTAGTGTTTTGTCATGGTTTACCTTCTCACTATTACATTCTCTTGATGTTTCAAAGTTCATTTTATATTTCGTTCGGTTAGAATACCTAACCTAACCTATGGTTAGGTTAGGTATTCTAACCTAACTTTTTTGTATGTAAACCACAATAAAAATATTCCAACTCTTACATTTCAACGAAAAAAAAATCCAAAATGAACTTTGAAACATCAAGAGAATGTAACAGTGACAAGGTAAACCACAACAAATTACTACAGAAATATTCCAACTCTTATATTTCAAAGAAAAAAGTCCAAAATGAACTTTGAAACATTAAGAGAATGTAACAGTGACAAGGTAAACCATGACAAAACACTACTGAAATATACCAACTCGTATATTTCAACGAATGAAATCCAAAATGAACTTTGAAACATCAAGAGAATGTAACAGTGACAAGGTAAACCACGACAAAACAGTAGTGAAATATTCCAACTCTTAGAGTTCAACGAAAAACAAAACCCAAAATGAACCTTGAAACATTAAGAGAATGTAACAGTGACAATGTAAACCACGACAAAACACGACTGAAATATCCCATATCTTACATTTCAACAAAAAAAATCCAAAATGAACTTTTAAACATCATGAAAATGTAACAGTGACAAGGTAAACCACGACAAAACACTACTGAAATATTCCAACTCTTGCATTTCAACGAAAAAAAAAATCCAAAATGAACTTTGAAGCATCAAGAGAATGTAACAGTGACACGGTAAACCACGACAAAACATTACTGAAATGTTCAAACTCTTACATTTCAACGAAAAAAAAAATCCAAAATGAACTTTGAAACATCAAGAGAATGTAACAGTGAAAAGGTAAACCACGACAAATCACTACTGAAATATTCTAACACTTATATTTCAAGAAAAAAAATCTAAACTGAACTTTGAAACATCAAGAGAATGTAACAGTGACAAGGTAAACCACGACAAAACACTACTGAAATTTTCCAACTCTTGCATTTCAACGAAAAAAAAAATCCAAAATGAACTTTGTAGCATCAAGAGAATGTAACAGTGACATGGTAAACAACGACAAAACATTACTGAAAGGTTCCAACTCTTACATTTCAACGAAAAAAAAAATCAAAAAAGAACTTTAAAACATCAAGAGAATGTAACAGTGAATAGGTAAACCACGACAAATCACTACTGAAATATTCCAACTCTTACATTTCAATGAAAAAAATCCAAAATGAATTTGAAACATCAAGAGAATGTAACAGTGACAAAGTAAACTGCGACAAAACACTACTGAAATATTCCAACTCTTGCATTTCAACGAAAATAAAAAATCCAAAATGAACTTTGAAGCATCAAGAAAATGTAATAGTGAGAAGTTAAACCATGACAAAACACTACTAAAATATTCTAACTCTTACATTACCACGAAAAAAATCCAAAATGAACTTTGAAACATCAAGAGAATGTAACAGTGAATAGGTAAACCACGAAAAAACAGTAGTGAAATATTCCAACTCTTAGAGTTCAACGAAAAACAAAACCCAAAATGAACCTTGAAACATTAAGAGACTGTAACAGTAACAATGTAAACCACGACAAAACACGACTGAAATATCCCATATCTTACATTTCAACAAAAAAAAATCCAAAATGAACTTTTAAACATCATGAAAATGTAACAGTGACAAGGTAAACCACGACAAAACGCTACTGAAATATTCCAACTCTTGCATTTCAACGAAAAAAAAATCCAAAATGAACTTTGAAGCATCAAGAGAATGTAACAGTGACATGGTAAACCACGAAAAAACATTACTGAAATGTTCCAACTCTTACATTTCAACGAAAAAAAAATCCAAAATGAACTTTGAAACATCAAGAGAATGTAACAGTTACAAGGTAAACCACGAACACTACTGAAATATTCTAACACTTATATTTCAAGAAAAAAATCTAAACTGAACTTTGAAACATCAAGAGAATGTAACAGTGACAAGGTAAACCACGACAAAACACTACTGAAATTTTCCAACTCTTGCATTCAACGAAAAAAAAAATCCAAAATGAACTTTGAAGCATCAAGAGAATGTAACAGTGACATGGTAAACCACGACAAAACATTACTGAAAGGTTCCAACTCTTACATTTCAACGAAAAAAAAATCAAAAAAGAACTTTGAAACATCAAGAGAATGTAACAGTGAATAGGTAAACCACGACAAAACACTACTGAAATATTCCAACTCTTACATTTCAATGAAAAATATCCAAAATGAATTTGAAACATCAAGAGAATGTAACAGTGACAAAGTAAACTACGACAAAACACTACTGAAATATTCCAACTCTTGCATTTCAACGAAAATAAAAAATCCAAAATGAACTTTGAAGCATCAAGAGAATGTAATAGTGAGAAGTTAAACCATGACAAAACACTACTGAAAAATTCCAACTCTTACATTACAACGCCAAAAATCCAAAATGAACTTTGAAACATCAAGAGAATGTAACAGTGAATAGGTAAACCACGACAAAACACTACTTAAATATTCCAGCTCTTACATTTCAACGAATGAAATCTAAAATGAACTTTGAAACATCAAGAGAATGCAACAGTGAGAAGGTAAACCATGACGAAACACTGCTGAAATATTCCAACTCTTACATTACAACGAAAAAAATCCAAAATGAACTTTGAAACATCTTCAGAATGTAACAGTGACATGGTAAAGCACGACAAAACACTACTGAAACAATCCAACTCTTACAATTCAATGAAAAAATCGAAAATGAACTTTGAAGCATCAAGAGAATGTAAGAGTGATATGGTAAACCACGACAAAAAATTACTGAAATGTTCCAACTCTTACATTTCAATGAAAAAAAATTCCAAAATGAATTTGAAACATCAAGAGAATGTAACAGTGTTAAGGTAAACTGCGACAAACACTACTGAAATATTCCAACTCTTGCATTTCAACGAAAAAAAAATCCAAAAGGAACTTTGAAGCATCAAGAGAATGTAACAGTGAATAGGTAAACCACGACAAAACACTACTGAAATATTCCAACTCTTACATTTCCAACGAATGAAATCTAAAATGAACTTTGAAACATCAAAAGAATGTAATAGTGACAAGGTAAACCATGACAAAACACTACTGAAATATTCCAACACTTACATTAAAACGAAAAAAAATCCAAAATGAACTTTAAAACATCAAGAGAATGTAACAGTGACATGGTAAACAACGACAAAACATTACTGAAAGGTTCCAACTCTTACATTTCAACGAAAAAAAAAATCAAAAAAGAACTTTAAAACATCAAGAGAATGTAACAGTGAATAGGTAAACCACGACAAATCACTACTGAAATATTCCAACTCTTACATTTCAATGAAAAAAATCCAAAATGAACTTTGAAACATCAAGAGAATGTAACAGTGACAAAGTAAACTGCGACAAAACACTACTGAAATATTCCAACTCTTGCATTTCAACGAAAAAAAAATCCAAAATGAACTTTGAAGCATCAAGAGAATGTAACAGTGACATGGTAAACCACGACAAAACATTACTGAAAGGTTCCAACTCTTACATTTCAACGAAAAAAAAAATCAAAAAAGAACTTTAAAACATCAAGAGAATGTAACAGTGAATAGGTAAACCACGACAAAACACTACTGAAATATTCCAACTCTTACATTTCAATGAAAAAAATCCAAAATGAATTTGAAACATCAAGAGAATGTAACAGTGACAAAGTAAACTGCGACAAAACACTACTGAAATATTCCAACTCTTGCATTTCAACGAAAAAAAAGATCCAAAATGAACTTTGAAGCATCAAGAAAATGTAATAGTGAGAAGTTAAACCATGACAAAACACTACTAAAATATTCTAACTCTTACATTACCACGAAAAAAATCCAAAATGAACTTTGAAACATCAAGAGAATGTAACAGTGAATAGGTAAACCACGAAAAAACAGTAGTGAAATATTCCAACTCTTAGAGTTCAACGAAAAACAAAACCCAAAATGAACCTTGAAACATTAAGAGAATGTAACAGTGACAATGTAAACCACGACAAAACACGACTGAAATATCCCATATCTTACATTTCAACAAAAAAAAATCCAAAATGAACTTTTAAACATCATGAAAATGTAACAGTGACAAGGTAAACCACGACAAAACACTACTGAAATATTCCAACTCTTGCATTTCAATGAAAAAAAATCCAAAATGAACTTTGAAGCATCAAGAGAATGTAACAGTGACATGGTAAACCACGACAAAACATTACTGAAAGGTTCCAACTCTTACATTTCAACGAAAAAAAAACCCAAAATGAACTTTGAAACATCAAGAGAATGTAACAGTTACAAGGTAAACCACGAACACTACTGAAATATTCTAACACTTATATTTCAAGAAAAAAATCTAAACTGAACTTTGAAACATCAAGAGAATGTAACAGTGACAAGGTAAACCACGACAAAACGCTACTGAAATATTCCAACTCTTGCATTTCAACGAAAAAAAAATCCAAAATGAACTTTGAAGCATCAAGAGAATGTAACAGTGACATGGTAAACCACGACAAAACATTACTGAAAGGTTCCAACTCTTACATTTCAACGAAAAAAAAATCAAAAAGAACTTTGAAACATCAAGAGAATGTAACAGTGAATAGGTAAACCACGACAAAACACTACTGAAATATTCCAACTCTTACATTTCAATAAAAAAATCCAAAATGAATTTGAAACATCAAGAGAATGTAACAGTGACAAAGTAAACTACGACAAAACTTTACTGAAATATTCCAACTCTTGCATTTCAACGAAAATAAAAAATCCAAAATGAACTTTGAAGCATCAAGAGAATGTAATAGTGAGAAGTTAAACCATGACAAAACACTACTGAAAAATTCCAACTCTTACATTACAACGCCAAAAATCCAAAATGAACTTTGAAACATCAAGAGAATGTAACAGTGAATAGGTAAACCACGACAAAACACTACTGAAATATTCCAGCTCTTACATTTCAACGAATGAAATCTAAAATGAACTTTGAAACATCAAGAGAATGCAACAGTGAGAAGGTAAACCATGACAAAACACTACTGAAATATTCCAACTCTTACATTACAACGAAAAAAATCCAAAATGAACTTTGAAACATCTTCAGAATGTAACAGTGACATGGTAAAGCACGACAAAACACTACTGAAACAATCCAACTCTTACAATTCAATGAAAAAATCGAAAATGAACTTTGAAGCATCAAGAGAATGTAAGAGTGATATGGTAAACCACGACAAAAAATTACTGAAATGTTCCAACTCTTACATTTCAATGAAAAAAAATTCCAAAATGAATTTGAAACATCAAGAGAATGTAACAGTGACAAGGTAAACTGCGACAAACACTACTGAAATATTCCAACCCGTATATTTCAACGAAAAAAAATCCAAAATGAACTTTGAAGCATCAAGAGAATGTAACAGTGAATAGGTAAACCACGACAAAACACTACTGAAATATTCCAACTCTTACATTTCAACGAATGAAATCTAAAATGAACTTTGAAACATCAAAAGAATGTAATAGTGAGAAGGTAAACCATGACAAAACACTACTGAAATATTCCAACACTTACATTAAAACGAAAAAAAAATCCAAAAGGAACTTTGAAACATCAAGAGAATGTAACAGTGAATAGGTAAACCACGACAAATCACTACTGAAATATTCCAACTCTTACATTTCAACGAAAAAAGTCCAAAATGAACTTTGAAACATTAAGAGAATGTAAGAGTGACAAGGTAAACCATGACAAAACACTACTGAAATATTCCAACACTTACATTAAAACGAAAAAAATCCAAAATGAACTTTGAAACATCAAGAGAATGTAACAGTGAATAGGTAAACCACGACAAATCACTACTGAAATATTCCAACTCTTACATTTCAACGAAAAAAGTCCAAAATGAACTTTGAAACATTAAGAGAATGTAAGAGTGACAAGGTAAACCACGACAAAACAACACTGAAATATTCCATCTCTTACATTAAAAAAAAATCCAAAATGAACTTTGAAACATCATGAGAATGTAGCAGTGACATGGTAAACCACGACAAAAAACTACTGAAATATTCCAACTCTTGCATTTAAACGAAAAAAAAAATCCAAAATGAACTTTGAAGCATCAAGAGAATGTAACAGTGAATAGGTAAACCACAACAAATCACTACTGAAATATTCCAACTCTTATTTACACGAAAAAAGTCCAAAATGAACTTTGAAACATTAAGAGAATGTAAGAGTGACAAGGTAAACCATGACAAAACACTACTCAAGTATTCCAACTCGTATATTTCAACGAATGAAATCCAAAATGAACTTTGAAACACCAAGAGAATGTAACAGTGACAAGGTAAGCCACGACAGAACAGTAGTAAATATTCCAACTCTTACAGTTCAACGAAAAAATCCAAAATGAACTTTGACGCATTAGGAGGATGTAACAGTGACAATGTAAACCACGACAAAACAACACTGAAATATTCCATCTCTTACATTTCAAAAAAAAACACTCTTACATTACAACGAAAAAAAATCCAAAATGAACTTTGAAACATCAAGAGAATGTGACAGTGAATAGGTAAACCACGACAAAACACTACTGAAATATTCCAACTCTTACATTTCAACGAGTGAAATCTAAAATGAACTTTGAAACATCTTCAGAATGTAACAGTGACATGGTAAAGCACGACAAATCACTACTGAAATATTCCAACTCTTACATTCAATGAAAAAATCCAAAATGAACTTAGAAGCATCAAGAGAATTTAACAGTGACAAGGTAAACCACGAGAAAACACTATTGAAATATTCCAACTCTTACAGTTCAACAAAAAAAATCCAAAATGAACTTTGAAACATCAAGAGAATGTAACAGTTACAATGTAAACCACGACAAAACACTACTGAAATATTCCAACTCTTACATTTCAATGAAAAAAATTCCAAAATGAATTCGAAACATCAAGAGAATGTAACAGTGACAAGGTAAACTGCGGCAAACACTGCTGAAATATTCCAACTCTTGCATTTCAACGAAAAAAAAAACAAAATGAACTTTGACGCATCAAGAGAATGTAACAGTGAATAGGTAAACCACGACAAAACACTACTGAAATATTCCAACTCTTACATTTCAACGAATGAATTCTAAAACGAACTTTGAAACATCAAAAGAATGTAATAGTGAGAAGGTAAACCATAACAAAACACTACTGACATATTCCAACTCTTGCATTTCAACGAAAAAAATACAAAATGAACTTTGAAACATCAAGAGAATGTAACAGTGAATAGGTAAACCACGACAAATCACTACTGAAATATTCCAACTCTTACATTTCAACGAAAAACGTCCAAAATGAACTTTGAAACATTAAGAGAATGTAAGAGTGACAAGGTAAACCATGACAAAACACAACTGAAATATTCCAACTCGTATATTTCAATTAATGAAATCCAAAATGAACTTTGAAACATCAAGAGAATGTAATAATGACAAGGTAAACCACGACAAAACAGTAGTGAAATATTCCAACTCTTACAGTTCAACGAAAAAATCCAAAATTAACTTTGAAGCATTAAGAGAATGTAACAGTGACAATGTAAACCACGACAAAACAACAGTGAAATATTCCATCTCTTACGTTAAAAAAAAATCCAAAATGAACTTTGAAACATCATGAGAATGTAGCAGTGACATGGTAAACCACGACAAAACACTACTGAAATATTCCAACTCTTGCATTTCAACGAAAAAAAAAAATCCAAAATGAACTTTGAAGCATCAAGAGAATGTAACAGTTACAAGGTAAACCACGACAAAACACTACTGAAATATTCCAACTCTTACATTTCAACGAAAAAAAAAATCCAAAATGAACTTTGAAACATCAAGAGAATGTAACAGTTACAAGGTAAACCACGACAAAACACTACGGAAATATTCTAACGCTTACATTTCAAGAAAAAAAAATCTAAAATGAACTTTGAAACATCAAGAGAATTTAACAGTGAATAGGTAAACCACGACAAATCACTACTGAAATATTCCAACTCTTACATTTACACGAAAAAAGTCCAAAATTAACTTTGAAACATTAAGAGAATGTAAGAGTGACAAGGTAAACCATGACAAAACACTACTGAAGTATTCCAAGTCGTATATTTCAACGAATGAAATCCAAAATTAACTTTGAAACACCAAGAGAATGTAACAGTGACAAGGTAAACCACGACAGAACAGTAGTAAATATTCCAACTCTTACAGTTCAACGAAAAAATCCAAAATGAACTTTGAAGCATTAAGAGGATGTAACAGTGACAATGTAAACCACGACAAAACAACACTGAAATATTCCATCTCTTACATTTAAAAAAAAAACACTCTTACATTACAACGAAAAAAAAATCCAAAATGAACATTGAAACATCAAGAGAATGTGACAGTGAATAGGTAAACCACGACAAAACACTACTAAAATATTCCAACTCTTACATTTCAATGAATGAAATCTAAAATGAACTTTGAAACATCAAGAGAATGTAATAGTGAGAAGGTAAACCATGACAAAACACTACTGAAATATTCCAACTCTTACATTACAACAAAAAAAAATCCAAAATGAACTTAGAAACATTTTCAGAATGTAACAGTGACATGGTAAAGCACGACAAAACACTACTGAAATATTCCAACTCGTACATTTCAATGAAAAAATCAAAAACAAACTTTGAAACATCTTCAGAATGTGACAGTGACAAGGTAAACCATTTGAAACATTAAGAGAATGTAACATTGACAAGGTAAACCACGACAAAACACTACTGAAATATTCCAACTCTTACATTTCAATGAAAAAATCCAAAATGAACTTTGAAACATCAAGAGAATGTAACAGTGACAATTCCAACTCTTACATTTCAACGAAAAAAAAAATCCAAAATGAACTTTGAAACATTTTCTTAATGTAACAGTGACAAGGTAATCCACGACGAAACACTACTGAAAGATTCCAACTCTTACATTTCAACGAAAAAAAAAAATCTAAAATGAATTTGAAACGTCAAGAGAATATAACAGTGACAAGGTAAACCTCGACAAAACACTACTGAAATATTCCAACTCTTACATTTCAACGAATGAAATCTAAAATGAACTTTGAAACATCAAGAGAATGTAATAGTGAGAAGGTAAACCATGAGAAAAAACTACTGAAATATTCCAACTCTTACACTACAACGAAAAAAATCCAAAATGAACTTTGAAACATCAAGAGAATGTAACAGTGAATAGGTAAACCACGACAAAACACTACTGAAATATTCCAACTCTTACATTTCAACGAATGAAATCTAAAATGAACTTTGAAACATCAAGAGAATGTAATAGTGAGAAGGTAAACCATGAGAAAACACTACTGAAATATTCCAACTCTTACATTACAACGAAAAAAATCCAAAATGAACTTTGAAACATCAAGAGAATGTAACAGTGAATAGGTAAACCACGACAAAACACTACTGAAATATTCCACCACTTACATTTCAACGAATGAAATCTGAAATCAACTTTGAAACATCTTCAGAATGTAACAGTGACATGTTAAAGCACGACAAAACACTACTGAAATAATCCAACTCTTACATTTCAATGAAAAAATCCAAAATGAACTTTGAAGCATCAAGAGAATTTAACAGTGACAAGGAAATCCACGAGAAAACACTACTGAAATATTCCAACTCTTACAGTTCAACAAAAAAAAAATCAAAAATGAACTTTGAAACATTTTCAGAGTGTAACAGTGACAAGGTAAACCATACGAAACAGCAAGAGAATGTAACAGTTACAAGGTAAATCACGACAAAACACTACTGAAATATTCCAATTTGAACGAAAAAAAATCCAAAATGAACTTTGAAACATCAAGAGAATGTAACAGTGACAATTCCAACTCTTACATTTCAACGTAAAAAAAAACATGCTATATCATGTTAAAAAAAGTGGGGGAGGGGAGGAGGGGGGTTCAGAGGGAGGGTGGTGGAAGGGGAATAGCAGGGGTTTGGGAGGTGGGGGTTAGGGACAGGAGTGGGGGAGGGGAAAAAAGTTGGGGGGAGGGGGTCCTTTGGGTTGGGGTAGGGGACCTTACAACACTGTTCAAATGGTAGTTGTGTATTATACCGAACACAGTTGAGAATCGCCCAAATAAAAAAAAATGTATCTCTGAATAGGAGCTAGCATTCCCTCAGATGGTTTACCATTTTCGTTTCTGTCAACGCCTATAATCATACCATAATGAAGAATCATGTTTAACATTAAAACATCCATAACAGTTCGAATAACTCATCATCAGAGTTTTTATTCCCGTGTTCAAGGCTAAAAATAAAACAACCACGCCTAACAAATTGCTTAACAGACAGAATTTCGTAACTTCATACCAGGAAAAGAACCATCAATGCATGAAAACAGACATGACTTTTAACAGAAACATGATATTTAACACCAAAAGCATTGTAGCACGAATTTTCATGGTATGGTGATTCTGATTACAACATAAAAAACAGCCAAAGATATGACTTTTTAAGGCATGGTGATTTCTATCTGTCTGATACCTTAGATTAACACAGAAAGGGAATACTGTCCGCTACCTTTTATTGATACATGCAAAAAGGATAGGGCCCCGCTCTCTATCGTTATAGCTACACTACTTACGCTGAATCTGATGGTGTAATTTTCATCAAGATTTTATGACTTTTATGGGGTGTTTTCTTCTTTTATCGAAAATAAGTCAAATTTTCTAAAGCTCGTAACTTTTGATGGGTAGGACTAACCTTGATGGAACTTACATATTTCAAATTAGAGTAAAAATATGATTCTGAATCTTAAAAAATCTGAATCAGTTTTTTAGAGTTTCGGTTCCTATTGAGTCGGGTCGCTCCTTACTTACGGTTCGTTACCATGAACTGTTCGATCAATGCTAAAACGACGCCACAAGCAATGACATGCCAAGCACATGAATGAAGCCACGATTTAACTGATGACAGCAAATTTCGTCAAGCGAGACCGAACATTCCTATTCAATAGAAAAGTCTTCAAAGAATCGAAAAAAAGACTCCTTTGAAAAATATCCCCCATTCCCCCACTAAATTTAGTACGCCTCATAAATTGGCCCTAGGGAACGGAAGAGACTAAAACAAAATTCTCCTCAAAAAAAAGAAAAAAAAAGCTGGGCAAGGGACTTCGGCAGTTCAGGAAGATTTTTTTTTTTTTTTTTTTTTTTTTTTTCACAAGTCTGCCGACCAGAGAAACAGATTTTTTCAGAGAACACTGATCCAAATAGGAAGGTTTTGTAAATATGTCACACAGCTCGAGGATTCAGTTTAAACTTTCAGAAGAGGTTCTTTTTCATTTTTTAAAAGGCAGGGGTAGTGGGAATTTGGGGGAAGGGAAAAAACGTATAGACCCTCTAGCCATACTGATTCAATATTCTCGCAATATTCTAGTTCGTAGTGTGTAGAATCCTTACCTCTATGCTAAAATCTTAGCGGAGCTATTGGAGGGGGCCTATGGCCCACTTTGGCATCATAATCGTACTGATGAAAATTCCCGTGTGATTCTGGTTCAAAGAAGGTTCAACACGCCTACCCTTCTGAGGGGAGATTGACCCAAATTTGGTCCTCCATTTCGGAACATTGAAAATCTTTGCACAATTCTGCTTCAAACAATGTGCAACGTTCCATCCTTTCTGCAAATGGTTAGGAGAGACAGAGGGAAGGAGGCGATATTGCACCAATCGTAAGATATAATGAAGTGACGGACGGCCGGACTTGAAAGACCTCCTTTCAAGTCCATGTGCCTGAGCTATTTATGATAATATTAAGGTAAAAATCAGTCGGCTGCCGTTACAAGACAAACTGAAACAATGAGACACTGAAAATTTCAAAACGTATTTTCTCGCGACCAGTTTTGTAATTACGAAATTTTTGTTCAATTGGTTTAAGGGACATGTGCACCCTTGTTCCCCATACGATTTTGAAAATTTTCTCTTTTGGGATGCCCTTAACATTCAAAACACCTTTTTTGTTATTTATTTTAGAAAACTGAATGAAGAGCCCATTTCACCCCCCCCCCCTAGGTTTTAAAAAATATCCTCGGCCTATCTCCTTATACTGTAATTTGTTTCGATTTTAGGAAAGGTGGTCAGATTTATAAACAGTTGAAAAAGCTAGGTAGCTTAGTGAATTGGGATAGAGCCTGTTTTACAATGGGCAAAAAAATCTGCAACGCTATTTGAGACGTTTGTTTTTGGCTGCATACGAAAGGTGTTTATTTTTAAACAATCAATTGTTTTAGCGATCCAAAAAGCTCAGCGAATAGAAAATTGCTTGATGTGTGTAATTACCGGCCAATATTCATAAATAATAACTTGCTCGCTTCAACCCCATAGACCAGATTTTTATTTATTAATTTTGTTTATTTTTCAGTTAAGATGCATTTTTGTCAATCTAGCTTCAAACATGTCAAGAAAGGTCGTTTTAAACGGTGTCACTTTCTCCTTATAGTCACGAGAAACACGCTTAGTAAAGGGGAAACGTCTAATTTTTAGTTTTTTCCTAAAACTATTTAAGTTGTAAAAAAAGAATGTGCTTAAAACCAATTATCAGGTCATTTCGCTCGACTACTATTTATCTTAGGAATACAAGATATCCTTATAATATATTTCTAGCTGAGGCCAGACGATCTATATTTTAAGCTTAAAATGCTGGACTTGGAGAAAGTAGTTCTCCCTCAGTTGTCTATAAGAATTATCGGACATTGAAACAATCTAGTCAGTATTGGGAATTTGACAGACACTTTCAAATTTCATTTAATGGTCCAACTAGTTAAGCTAGTCTTTGCTTTCCTCTCGGGAGTTCTGTCATTGAGCTTGGTTTTTCGAAATTACTTCAGGTTCTAATATATGAAATAAATAGAGCACGTCAGAAGTCAGTGAATGCTTGACTCCCTGTTATCGATTATATACAGAATTTTAGAAGTACAGAATATGTATAAAAAAATTACTTCATTTAGTCACAGAAGCTATGATGAGTTACCTTGCTTTCCTCGAGAAAGAAGCAGAAAAGAACAATTAAAAACCGCAATAAGAAATAAGGGAGAATGGCGAATCTATTTTGAGACATAGAGAAATCGAAGGGGAAAAAATGAAAAATCGAGAACTTCTGAAAAGAGCTCAAGGAACAAAAAGCTGTCTTTTTTCTGTAAAAGAGAATCTTTCAAATAAGTTACTTGAAGCTGGATCTGAGAACTTGAATCAAGACCTTGGTATTATGAACTTCCTCGACATGGAATTGCATATAATGTTGATAAAATCGCGTATAACAACAAAAAAGAGGGAAAAGAGTGTCAGGATTCTAGTCAAATCGAATGCACACTCTGATTGATTTTTTCACAAAGATAAAAAACAAAAATTAGTTCAACTTCCATTGTAGGTGATATATTCGAGCTGTAATTGTTTTTATGCCAATCAACGAAGCATTTTAAGTAAAAAAACAATGTCGAGAATGAGTTCACTTTACTAAATTCACTTTTTCAAAAATTATAACCCACATGATTCCGAATCATAGTATTACTGGAAAAACAGTTTATAGTTACAGACTATTTTTTAAAGCGCTACAAACATGCTTGAGACATATGTACATCCGTTTTGCGAGAATTACTCCTAAGACCCTAAGGTTGTAAGGCCACCTTTTTGATAATTTGAAGCCAATTGTATATCTGAGAATATCCCTATTTGTTCGATACCATTCAGGTCCTCTTTGGCAGTAAGTCTTGTTTTCCGGCACAAAACAACCAGTATTGAGACTTTGCTATTGCACGATCTCTTTAGTTACTTAAAATGGATAGTAACGCTTTCTATTTCATTCAAGAGAGCTCTCTCGCTGTTTTCTATGTTCTAGCATTTCACTACTTGTGACATTATGATAAGAAAGAGGCAACTGATTTCGCCACGAAAAAGACAATATTGTGTTCAGTGATAAGTTTCTGAACTAAAGCATTGTCATTATAAGAACAAATGCTTTTGTTGAACAATGGAAGTTATAATAAACCAGGTAGGCTATTAGACTTTTCAAGAATTTTCTAATGAAGTCAATCAGATAAACAAGATGATAGGAATCAGAAGGGGATTTAGGTTCCCGACAACAAAGAATCCTTGCAGTTTTGAGAATACAAGAATGAGAAAGATAGGACAAGCATCTTCAAAACCAGGCTTTAAATGCTGCTTTTGTAAGGGGCCTATGAAACTCTGTTTCTATATTTGTGGTATTTGATTTCTTACAGTCTTTTTTACGTTATTCAAAATTTCATAACTAGCTGAAATTAGATTTTTTCCACCATTTACCCGTGCCATTTAAACATCTTTGCCTCTAAATTACTCGGACTATCTGTCTTGGCTTTTCTTTTACAATTAGCCATGTCTCGATGCCTAATGCAAAATAATTGATTTTCAATTCAAAATCAACGGACTCGGTCGAGGCCAAACAAAGAAAAAAATTGTGAAAGAAAACAATGAAAAATTGGGAAAGATCATATGATACAGGGGAACAGCAATATCATTCCTCTTGTGGAGGTTGGTCTTATATTTTTGGACTTACAAAGAGACTCAGATTGAGCACAAACTTTTCATAAGCAAAATATGTTTCTATAAGCATTTTATACACAACGTAACTGAAGTCTAAATTTATGTCACTATGACGTCATATTATTTAAAGCCATTTCGAACTGTATAGACAACATAGCAGTGTATAATGAGCAACATAACTTTTTACACAAACGTCATATCTGGATAAAACCATAACGTCATTTTCAAAATATAACTCAGCAGTCAATAGTCAATGACCCTTAATAGAAAAAATGATTACATACAGTTCTGTGTTTAAACTATTTCATGTCGGGATTCCAGTCACAGGTGCTGGGATAGCAATCTGGTGGGTAGTAAAAAAATATAGAGAGTCCAAAACGGATAAAGGTTCAATAGATGATGACGGGAAGAAAAACGAGGCCAAACAAGCTAATGAGGAAAGCATTATTATTGAACCAGCCCCACAGGAGAATATTAAAATGGAGCAAGATAATAAGGATCAATTCAACATGCGGCAAAAGTTTCGTCAAGTTCAGCGAAGGTTTATGGATTTTTTTATGACAAAAATACGTCCTTTTTTCAGGAAGGAAAATGAGCCCAAACCAGTTAACGAGGAAAACATTACTATTACTCAAGCCTCACAAAAGCATATTCAAATAGAGCAAGATAATAATGATCAATATAAGATAACTGCCTGTGAAGTGCGGCAAAGGTTTATGGATTTTTTTAAGAAAAAACAACATCATTTTTTTAGATCCTCTTCAACCATTCCCAAGGAGGATCAAAACATTTTATTTACAAATTCTGGAATGAATCAATTCCAGCCCATCTTAGAGGGTACAATAAACCCTTGTAGCGAAATGGACAAATTAACCCGCGTAGTCAACACCCAAAAATGTATTCGTGCTGGTGGCAAGCACAACGATCTTAGAAATGTAGGCCACGATACTTATCATCACTCATTTTTCGAAATGCTTGGAAATTGGTCCTTTGGAGACTATTGGAAGGAAGAAATCTGCAGATGGGCTTGGGAGTTCTTAACAGAAGAATTGAAATTACCCGAAGAACAACTCTACGTTACGTATTTTGGTGGTAACGAATCCTTGTTTCTCGACCCTGACTTGGAAACTAAAAATATTTGGAAAAAACTCAACCTTCCTGAATCACATATCATTTGTGGTTCCATAAATGAGAATTTTTGGGAAATGGAACAGATCGGTCCTTGCGGTCCTTGTTCTGAAATCCATTTTGATCGAATCGGTGGTCGTGATGCAGCTCATCTTGTAAACAAAGGTGACCCAGATGTTTTAGAAATTTGGAATCTTGTTTTCCTTACATACACCAAAGACTTTAATGGCCTGATGCATTTGCGGAAAAAAAATGTTGATTGTGGAATGGGCTTGGAACGATTAGTCTCCATTGTCCAACAAAAAAGATCAAACTACGATACGGAGCTTTTCACTCCTTTGTTTGATGCCATTCAAAAGGGAACCAACATGCCAGCTTATTGCGGTAAATGTGGAGCTGAAGATAAGGAAGGAATTGATATGGCCTACAGAATTGTTGCAGACCACATACGATGCCTAACTATAGCTTTGTCTGACGGAGGAATACCAGGTGACACAGGAAAAGGATATGTTCTCCGACGAATTTTGCGCCGTGGTGTACACTTTGCCACCGAGAAACTAAAGGCAAGGGAAAAATTTTTCGGATCATTGGTTCATGTTGTGATCGATATATTAGGAGAAGAGTTCAGCGAGATAAAAAAAGATCCTGAGAAGATCATTAACATCATTAATGAAGAAGAAAAACTATTCCAAGATGCTCTTTCGCATGGAAGAAGTGTGTTCGAAAAAAAAGTTGACGAACTTGGTGATTGCAAAGTTTTTCCAGGAGCAACTGCTTGGGAATTGAAGGCTACACACGGCTTTCCGTTTGATCTTACAGAAATGATGTGCGAGGAGAAAGAACTAACAATAGATTCAATAGCCTATGAGGAATGCCAAAAAAAAGCTCAACAGCTCGCAAGACAAAGAGTCTTCTTTTAAAAGCGACAGCAACTTCTCCTCATTGCTTGAGTAAAAATTTGCTGTAAAAAAAGATGCTACGCCAATAAAGAGTGAACCAGATTAGTTGCCCTCAACCATAATACCTATTACTGTGAGATTAGATTAGCAACTTCAGGTGAGATAACTCCATTGTTGCCTTATTTTATTGTTTGATATTAAGGAGAGGGGCAGGGATTGCATTGACGGAATTTTCACACTTACATTAGTAATTGGGAATTGTCTGGTTCATCAGAATCCTTTTACTCTTGATTTTATAGACTATGAACAGAAGCTATGAGGACGAGATTGCTGCTGTTAATGTTGGAAGCAACCTCAATAAACGCATACAAAATTTGTTTATATCCATTTTTGTTACGTTTTTACGAGTCAGACAAACATTTTTTTTTGGGGGGGGGGGGGGGTGTTCAAATCCCCCTAACCCCCACCCCCTCTGGGCACGACCTTGAGAAGAAATTATGTTAGGTAACAAGAAAACTGAACAAACTGTGTGACTTACCTGAGTAGTATAAAACAGTTCGTGGCAACGAACTGTAAGTAAGAAGCGTCTCGGCCTAATGGTAACCAAATCTCTAAAAACTATTATAATAATAATAGACTTCAAAAACTCTATTATAATATTCCCAAATCTCTATTATAATATCCAAAAGCTCTACTATACTAATAATAATCACATCAAAAGAATCGGATTTATATTTTGATTCGAAATATTTGAGATGCATTAAGTTCAATACTACCGATCAGAAGCTACGAGCCAGAGAAAATTTGCCTGATTTTTGAAAAAGACGGAAAACACCCTCAAAAAGCTTTATTTTGAATTAGCATATCTAAGAACCCCACAGTAGAAGTTTCTAGCTCCTAGCTACAAGAAATGTGGAATTTCTTATTTTTTACTGGAAGGAAGATCATGGAGGCGTGTTTATTTGTTTGTTTTTTTTTTGTGGTGATTGTGTGATCCAATGATCCTAGATGGCCAGGAGAGGGCTCATTCGAATAGAAATGAAAAGTTCCAGTGCCCTTCTTAATATAAATAAAAAGAAGGAGGGGCGACTATCCCCACTCCCAATTTGCTCCCCTGAGACATCCGATCAAAATTTTGAGATAAACACTTGATTCAGCATAGTAGAAAGGTCCAATGACTATGTCTTTAGAAGTTAATTTAAAAAACTTTTTCCACAAAACAAGCTTTTCCAAAGAAAAGTAAAGAGCTCCATTAATCCAAAAATGGGCAGAAATAAAGTCAAATAATCTCCCAAACGTAAAACTACCGCAAATCACTATCAATAAGTAAATGAAACTCAAAACGAACAGAAATTATAATAAATAGCCGAGTCAAACTCAAAACGAGCAAAAACTAACACGAGTAGGGCTGATAAACCCCATGCCTTCTCAAGACCAGAACATAATTTGCGCTTTGTTGAAAAAAATAAATGACCGTGGATTGTCAGTTTAATTGAAATACTGCTGTTTATTCCTTAAAATTTGATAATTTTTTATTTCTGAAAGTAAAAAAGTGAAAACACTAAAAACGTGTTTTGTTTTCAGTAAAGCGCAAATTATTGCCCAAATTATTCTTGAGATATCCTACTTTGACAATGTGCGTGCACATAGCGTCTTTTGATTTTGTTCAAATTTTCTCTTACTGCTGTAAATGAAGTAGTGTGGTATTAGTAGCGGTAGTAGTTGTAGTAGTATTGGTAGCATGCAAATATTGCCTTCTTTGATCATCTCCCTTGTCATTTTCTGACTTTTCCAAATTAATATACTCAGTTATTCCTGTGTTACACCCTTTTGACAACCCGTATATACATAATGTGTTTTGATTTGGTTCAACACTCCCCTCGACATTTTCTGAAAGGCTCATCTGAATGCCCTTCGTCTTCATGAAAAGTAAAGTTCAAACATGCATACCTTTCTCAATAACATATACTATGTGTAAACAATGAACGAATTGTCTAACTTACAGCCCTTGTCCTGAGGATTGTGGGGAGGTTGATACCCTTAAAGACGTAATTACCAGACCTTTCAACAATGCTGAACAATATTTGTTTTGGGGAATGATAGGCTTGGGGGGGGGGGCTGATTGCCCTATATTCACTTTTGACTCCTAAAAAAGGCACTAAAACTTCCGACTTCCAATCAAACGAGCTCCATCCAATCCAAAGTTTATGCAACCAGCCGTTCCAGAAGAACCTTATATGCCCCGGGGTATAGCTTACAACCCTTGCCCATGGGCTCTGGTGGATTGTGTCCACCCCAAAGACATTGTTATAGGATTTTTTTACTATTGGTAACAAAATGGCAATCTCACAGTTTCAATTGAATACGTTTCGGGATTAGACGATGTCAGGGAGGGGTAGGGGGGGCTAGTTGATCTCCATCAGGTTTGAATCTTAAAAGGGAACTAGAACTATACATTTTAATCAAATGAGCCTCTGTCATCCGATCACTTCGACTCTTAAAAAGGGCACTAGAAAATCTGATTTCCAATCCAATGAGCCCCTCCTGAGTTTTTACGACCACACTTTCCATAAGAACATTATATGCCCTTCGGACATAACTTACAAGCCTTGCGTTGAGGGCTGTGGGGGAGAGAGGAGGGATTGTCATCCTCAAAGACATAATTACCAGAACTTTCAAATACGCTGAACAAAATGGCTATCCTCGGAATTTTTATTAGATTTGTTTTGGGAATCAATGAACGTAGGGGGGGGGGGGCTTGTTGCACTCAAATCACTTTTTACTATTAAAAGGGCACCAGCCCTTTCAATTTTCAATCAATGATCCCTTTTTAAAGTTTCTACGACAACAAATAGCTATCTCAAAATTTCTATCAATGCATTTCGGGAAAATACGAAATGTGGGGTATCAGCCATCCGATCACTTTGTATCTTAAAAAATGTAATAGAACTTCTGGATACCAATCCAAATAGCCACCTCCAAAGTTCATACGACCACCCTTTCTATAAAAACTGTATATGCCCCCAGGGCATAACTTATAATCCTTGCCCTGAGGGCTCTGGGGGGGGGGAGGTTGTCATCTTCAAAGACATAATTTCTGGATCTTTTAACTACGCTGAACAAAATGGCAATCTCAAAATTTTGATTAGATGTGTTTGGGGGAATGGTGGGCGTGGGAGGGGGGTTGGTTGCCCTCCAATCCCTTTTGACTATTAAAAAGGGCAGTACCCCTTTCAATTTCTAATCAAATGAGCCCTTTTTGAAGTTTCTGCGACAACTTCTTCAACACGAAGTGTCCTGGTCTAAAAAATAAAAAAAAGAATAATACATTGTGCCCACATCGCTCTTTACTTGGGTAGCGCTGTTGCGCTGCCTATGTTTACAAGACCCTCTTAGTCCCTGGGGAGAGGGCTGAATGCTACGCAATTTGCTCATTGCCCACATACAGTACCTGCTATTCTGGAATTTATAGATTTTTTTTTGGGGGGGGGGAGGTCTTTCACGGGAAAAACTTCCTGATGGTGTAAAGTTTCCAAAGCAAACTTTAAAGGCGGGGGAGTGGATTTCCTGGCATGTTTTGAAAAACGCTCAGAAACAGATACAAAAAAAAAAATTTTTCAGCTGAAAATAAGGAGCAGCATTAAAACTTAGCGCAAACCGAAACTATTCCGTATATGGTGGGGGCTTCTCCATCTTCAATCTCCCGCTCTTTGTGCTAAAGCTTGACTTTTTCTTTTCCCGGGGTAATCGTATTAAACAAAAAAAAAAGATTTGAGGGCAAATAGACCCCCTCGCACGTCCCTTAATTCTCCCTTGAAATTTCTATCGAAACTTCAGAAACGGAATTTTTAAATCAAAAGATATAGATCGAAAAGATTGGTTTATTATGCAGATTCCAAATATATAATTTCGCAACAGAATAATTAAAGTAATTTACAGTTTTTTTATGTTTCCTCAGTTACTCTGGTGTCCTCACTGAAGTAACTCTATAATAGCATCTTTTTCCTACGTGGATCAGTTTGCGCCAATTGTAATTTTTTTGTGGTGGTTTTATTGGATTTTAGTTTTATCTTGTTTTTTTTTTATCCTGTTCTTCTTGTGTTTCTTTCGTGCTGAAGACGCCTTGTTTGGATACAGGCGAAATATCCGCGTTGTTTTGCATTTGTCTTTTCTTTTCTCTCCACTGGTCACAGTCTCGTTTGTTTTTTTAGATTTTTCTCTTTGTTGGTTTTTGTCATGGCTGGCCAGTTCGGCTTAAGATCTTTCATTTGAGAAAATTTTCTGGATTTTCGGAAAAGGAGGGAAAGACAGGAGCGCCGGCAGAAAATTTTCCAGGAGGGGGGGGGGGCAGACGCCAAAATAGCAGTGGTGGTTGGGTGACAGTTTAGGTAGTTTAGGGCACCAAACTCCGACTTTACCCCGAAGGGGACGGATTTGCAATCAATTTAAAATCCTGAGAAGCTAATTGATTTAAAAGTATCAATAACTTTATTTTAGGCTTCCCAGTTGCAAAAGACGTAATGCCACACGGTGGTAGTACTGGATTCAACCAAGTTGATTCGCTTTATTTGTAATGAAATTACGATACGTTTGGTGATCTGTAATTGCGTATCAGCTATAATGAGGAGGGTGTGAGTCATTGTTTAGGTGGGGGTGGGGTAGATTCCTACAAAAGTACAATTAATGGACAAACTGCTTACTCCTTCGTGAGACTTCCGATAAATGTTGAAAGAGGAAGGGGGGAGGGGAATTAATTAAAATGTTTCTCTGTACCGCAGAGCTAATATGTTACATTCCCATATCTACCAGTACAGAGGTGGAAAAGGCGCGGCAGGTCATCATCAGCCCCTCCATGAAATTCCTTTAGTGCTATGTACGAGAATAACACGGCGGCAGTTAAGGTAGGAAATGAGGTTAGCAGCTGGTTTTGTATTAAATCAGGAGTTAAGCAGGTCTGTGTTCTATCTCCCTTTATACGGATTATTTTGATGGATTTTGTATTAAGGAGCACAGGAAAGGCAATGGGAGACCACGGAATCAAATGGGGAGGAAAAAGTCTCCTGGACTTAGATTATGCTGATGATTTAAGCATCCTAGAGAAAAGTGTGAGCAAAATGAATGAACTTTTAGAGGTTTTGCGAGTTCAGGGTGCTAGAATAGGTTTGAAAATTAATGTTAAGAAGACTAAGTCACTAAGGCTTGGAATAAGTGAAGATGAAAAGGTGACATTGCGTAATGATAAGATTGATCAAGTGAGCAGTTTCACTTATCTAGGTAAAATTACTAGTAAAGATGGTGGGAGCAGTGAAGATGTTAAAAGTAGAATAGTCAAGGCTCAGGGTGTTTTTTCACAATTAAAAAAAGTTTGGAAGAATAGGAAGATAAGTATGGAAACCAAGATTAGAATATTAGAAGCTACGGTGATGACAGTAGTCAAATATGGCTCTGAAGCATGGGCGCTTCGAAAAGCGGATGAAGATTTGCTAGATGTATTCCAGAGAAATTGCTTAAGGATTGTTCTGGGTACCCGGATGACTGACCGTATTTCAAACAATAGGCTGTACGAAAAATGTGGTTAAATACCGCTCTCTAGGGCTATAATGAAAGAGAGGTTGAGATGACTAGGGCACGTTTTGCGGATGAAGGATGACAGATTGCCGAAGATTGTTCTTTTCGACAAAACTGTCGAAAAGATTATAAAAAATAAAAAGATAAAGAAAGTTTTAAAGGAAATGGGAACTTCGTGGGAAGGTGTAAAAGGGAGGCTTTGAATAGATTGGAATGGAGGAGGAGCATGCGTAGCTGTGTTAGCCTCAGATGTTTGGTGCTGCAGTGAGTTGTTAGTAGTAGTAGTAGTAGTAGTAGTAGTAACAAACACGCTACTAGGTGAATTTGAAAACATTACGCAATACATTATAAACAATAAACACACATTAAACAATTATAAATATGTGATTGTGTTTGGCTTTTACTAAAATTGGCAGCAATAAGCTGCTGCAGACGACAGTGGTGTAGCGTAAACAAGCTTTTGGGTTGGCGATGGTGAATGTCTCATACACTCGGCTTTTTTCAGCCAGATTCACCACTAATACGGCAGTACATTTCCCCCTGTACTTCCCCCAACCCGCACTCCCAGCACAGGATGCTAAATCTCATGATTGAGCCAAGCTCTATTTTAATAGCCAAGAATCAAGCTCTTAATCAAAAGCATTTTAATGCTTAATCAAGCATTTTAATCAAAATGACTCTGCAAGATTTAATTTGTTGTACTAAACTTTTAATATACGTGATTTATAGAAATATTATTTATGATTTTTTATCTATTTGGTTTATTTGTGGTTTCGCCAATTTATATTAATAAATAGCATTGATATCAGCGAGCCACATAAAACCGAAACAAAAATCATAGGCAGCAAAATAGCTCTGTCTATGTAAAGATACAGGATAAGTCAAAGTATTGCCACAGATGGTATAACATTATGTTGTGACATATTCCCCACATTTAGATAGCAACCGTATTTCAAAACTGAAAGTATTCGAAAAATAAAGTTATAATTGTTAACTTACCCGTTGGGCATTGTTTGACAAAGAATACCCGGAAAATCGGAACAATTCTTGTCATCATTGTGGCACAAAACGTTAAATTAATTAAATTTTGCCAGGGATGCTAATTGGAAGGGAAAATTGACTCCTAGAGTTTGAAAATTACCTTCCCCTTTGCATCTTTATTTTGTTAAAAAAACGAGTTCTAAAAAAACTATACAAAAGTTTTTCTTGCGTAAATCAGGTCAGGGGGGTTTACATTCCCGGAGGGGGGTTACATTGAATATTGTTGTTGTGTCTATAGTTACCTTTACGAGCAAAGCTCGGCCTCCTAGTGCTTCATGATAAAACTGATAACAATAGAATAAGAGAATGGGTTGGTACCACTTATACGTGTACACAATTTTTTTTAAATGCGAGAAAAATTTGCATACTTTGCTTAAATTCACTTTATTCTATTCTCAGCAGACATTTCGTAAAGCATATAAAAAATCACTATAGAAAGCATAATAAGCATATAAGATATCATTATATAAAGCACCAAGTCTTATTTTCTTTTTCAGTCAGGAAATTATATTCACTATATATCTACCTTTCTATTCTTCAATGATTACATTTCTGTCCTATTTTCAGATTTAGAGGGTGTATTCATTTCCACTTTTGAAAATTTTCAAACAAGAGGATCTAATCTTGAACTGATAGATTCTAGAAAGTAAAAGCACATCAAATATCAGGGAAAAAATGGATCTGAGCAAATGTGGCGAAACAGGAAGCATAAAATTGTATTCAATTTTGCCATTAACTAGGCTTACATTTTCTACTTGATGATAAGGTTTCAAAGACAGTATATTTGAAAAAAAAAACATTAATGTGGAACATATTATGAATTGTAATAGACCACTATTTTTCTCGTTTTCCTTAGGTCAAAAACGAGCATAGATTAACTAAAAAAAAATTATCTAGTCATAGTAAAGAGTCAATTTTACACTTAATACCAGAGACAATTTTAAAGCTACTTAATAGATTATAGTTTTTTCAAAATTATTGGGGGACAACTTCCCCTCCCTTACCCCCCTCAACGATGCAACTGCATTTGAAAATACACTAAAGTCAGGTTTCGGAGAGGACTAAAGTGAAAGATCTGAGCAAAAAGAAAATGGTTTAATAATTTTTAGGAAGAATTTTAACTTCGGAATGAAAGGTTCTGTTCTTTTGTCTGCCCCCCACCATCCTGAAAAATATTGAATATTAAACTTACTACTACTAACCACTCACCGCAGCACCAAGCCACCTGAGGCCAACACAGCTACGCACGCTCCTCCTGCATCCCAATCTGTTCAAAGCCTCCCTTTTTACACCCTCCCATGAAGTTCCCATTTTCTTTAAATCTTTTTTTTATGACGTCCTCCCACCCCAGACGAGGACGACCAGCTCTCCGTTTAGCCCTAGACGGTTGGCCGGAAAGGACAATCTTTGGTATTCTGTCATCCTTCATCCGCACAACGTGCCCTAGCCACCTCAACTTTTCTTTCATTATAGCCCTAGAGAGCGGGATTGAACCACATTTTTCCTACAGCATATTGTTTGAAATACGGTCAGTCAGCCGGGTACCCAGAACAATCCGTAAGCAATTTCTCTGGAAAACATCTAGCAAATCTTCATCCGCTTTTCGGAGCGGCCATGCTTCAGAGCCATATTTGGCCACTGTCATCACTGTAGCTTCTAATATAATTAATCTTGTTTTGCATACTTATCTTCCTATTCTTCCAAGCTTTTTTTTTAACTGTGAAAAAACGCCCTATTCTACTTTTAACATCTTCACTGCTCCCACCATCTTTACCAATAATACTACCAAGGTAAGTGAAGCTGCCCACCTGATCAATCTTTTCGTTACCCAACGTCACCTTTTCATCTTCAGCTATTCCTAGCCTTAGTGACTTAGTCTTCTTAACATCAATTTTCAAAGCTATTCTAGCACCCTGAACTCGCAAAACCTCTAAAGTTCAATCATTTTCCTCACACTTGCAGATAATCCGACTGAATTTCTTTACACCCGGTTACAACACATGAATAATATTTACAGAGGAACTAGAAAAAGGACAAAAACTAATATAAAAACAATAGCTGATAAGCATTTCAACCGCATTCCCTAAGAAGCACGTAAACTTGCATACAACAATACCATTAATATGAGCATAAAAATACCTGACAACTGGAAATTCAAAGACACTGAAGACAGTGGAGAAATTGCAGGTGAGGATCGTTACCGTGGTTTTATGGTTATCCATAAAACTCTATCAGTAAGAACGCTAGAAGGTACAAGCTTAGGACGGGCAACTGCTTTCAACCGTAACAGTGTAGGAGCTTTCTTTGACATCCTGGAACAAGGTTTATATAAACTCATGTTCAGACCACAAGACGTTTGGAATGTTAACAAATTTGGTCTGACAAACATCCAAAAGCCGTGTGAGATCATTGCACAGCGAGGCCAGAAGCAAGTAGAGAAGGTCACGTCAGCAAAAAGAGATCAGTTGATCACGATCTGTGCTGGTGCTAATGCAATTGGGAACACAGTCCCTCCTCTACTTACATCCCCTGGAAAACAGTGTCCGGAAACTTTACTCAAGGGAACTTTACCAGGAGCCATCATGATCGGCTCAGAAAAAATATCAGGCTGGATGATTGCCTTCCTTGTTTTGCTTTACTTGCAGCATTTTGGCAATCAAGTCAAATCCTCCAAACAGTCGCATGTACTTCTGATACTAGACGACCAAATCAGCCGATAAACCATTGGATCGCTTGATATAGCTACAAATAAGGGTGTTGTACTTTTATCCGTCCTCCCCACACTACTCACAAACAACAGCCTCTGGACGGGTCAGTCATGGGGCCCCTCAAGGCCTGCTAAAGCCTGAAAGCCGCAAGTATTGTGACTGGCCCTAAAAGTAAAACTGTATCAGCGTATAATATTGCTGAGCTGATGGGAAAAGTATATCTGAAGGCTTTTATTCGCGAACATATTATCAGGGGATTCAGAAGAAGTGGGGTCAAGCCCACCAACAGAGACACCTTCAAGGATTATGAGTTCCTCTCGTCATATGTCTAAGACAGAATACCCACCACATCTAGTGAAGCACTCACCAGGGAAGCTTCTATGCTCAGAGCAAGCCCTGCGGGACATTTAGACTCCTTCTACAACATAGACCCCGATTCGGACTCAGCGGAGTTTATGTCTCTAAATGAGGAGCAAAGGTCGGTAGATGATTTGTTAAAAGAGATCGTCCATACAAACCCCTTTCCAAAAGGCTCAACACGAAAAATCAACAGGAAAAAATATAAAAAGTCAAAAGTGCTCATTGACAACCCTGTGAGAGAACGCTTAGTTCTGGAAAGGAAGAAAATCAGAGAGGTGAAAAGGCTAAAAAGCAAAAGACGGTTTCTCGTAACAGGAGTTACAATTGGAGTGACGATTCTGACGTATATGAGCTGTATACAACCACTTTTTAGACTCCAGTATGGAGGTTGAAGAAGAGCAACTTCAAATTTGAAACTGAGAAAGTCAAGGCGGGTGATTACATTCTGGTTGAGCTGAAGAGCAGGAAAGGAACAAGGGTGGAACAAGGAACAGATGGAACAAGGGTGGAGTAATTCTAATTGCCTTTTTCAAGGGTTGTATTGAATGTTACCTTTGCTTTGCCATGCTCAGCAACTTCTTAACACTTGATTCGATATGCGGAATGTACTGCTGAGATTAGATTGCATCCAGTGATGGCTTCTCACACATTTAAACCAAAATACAACAAGGGCTGAACAATATCAGCGTACCATGGTTTTTCCTATCCCCCCAACAGGCAAATTCTATTTTTAAGATTTTTATTTATTAAAAATTAACTGCAGCTGGATCTGATTGTCACCTGGATCAGAGAATCTTATCTCCGGAGAGGGCAACAGAAATGCAGTCTCAGAGTCCCTTCAATAGTTCTGAATAGAACTTGTGACGGTATTGAGTATTATATTTGGAAAGAACGTTGAAGTGCAAATCAAAGGATATATTTTTGTGGAATTCGACTTTGCGCAACGTGACCGCTTAAGGTACCGGAAAATAAATACGTGAAAGTCGAATTGCTCTTTACCAAATGCTCCAAGTGGGGGTACTTCATTGAAGAGGAAAAGGTGAAAGTGATGGCATGGATGGGCAGGAATGGCTTCAATAGGAATATAATATAGCCTTCAGTCTACAAACACGAATAACAGAAAAATTGAGGGAAATACAATAGGAAAAAACTTTAGTACACAGAGCCAAAGTTGCTTACCCATTGTTGGTTTTGCCTTGTATCTCCGAAAACATGCCATAAAATTTCGACCTATTCAGAACAGAATTGTTTCATGAGTCTGAAATTTTAGAACCCCTCTGGGATAAACTTTTTTTTCTCTCTGATCAAACTGAAATCTTCATGCAATGTATTTTCTAGTCTAGAAATACAGAGCGAAAAAATAATCTTAGACTCGCTGATAATTGTTTGTAATTTAATTACTGTAATGTTTTTTTTTTAAATTTTAATATATTTCAACAATTTTCTTATTTTGGTCATAAAAAATTAAATAAAAAATGTTGGTACTACCCATAGTTGAAATTATTCTTTATCATTATAGTCAAAATTATTTACAAAAGGGATTTTCAGGAATTTTGTAAACAAGCTTGAAAGCCCTCGAAAATGGCGGCGGATAAAAATGAAAAGTGCGCCATTAGAACCACCATGGTAGAAAATTCTTGACCAGAGGTTTATAATTCTCCGTCTTTGAACACTTCCACCCCTTTCCCATATCAAACAGAGCTTTATGATTGAAACAATTGTCTGAATACGATATACAATAATTATATAATGTATGTACTTTCCGGGCGCTGAAGGTTGAAGTATTGGACAACAGCGCCCTAAATGTGAATCCATAAAAACTTTAGCATATATTTTGAGTGAGGACCGGAGAAAAGTGTCCCCCCAAGCACTAAATTATAACCCCTCTTACCCCCCCCCCACACACACACATCAAAAGAAAAAATTCTGGAAGTTTTATTGGATTGCCAGCCCTAAGATGAAACAGAGTACATCATTTTATGCTGATCGGAAACCAACCAGAGTTCGACTGTAAACTCCGCAGGAGAAATGTTGGCCTCACCTACTCATAGCATGAATTCATGTGATTAGTTAGTTTTTGCAAACACTTGCCAATTATATAAATCAAGATTGTATTAGCTTCAGAGCCATTATACGGGGAGTGGGGTACATACTTTGACCCCCCCCCCCAACCTAAAAAATTTCTGACTTAAAAAGTAACAAAGATTATGTTTTTGAGGATAAAAAATGCCCCCAGCCCTCAGGGCAAGGGTTGTAAGTTATGCCCTGGGGACATATAAGGTTTTTTTTATAGAAAGCATGGTCATATAAACTTTGGAGGGGGCTCATTGGATTGTTAATCAGACGCTCTAGTCCTCTTCACAAATTTTTGTCCTCCCCACAAACAAGTTTTTGACGTGTCTAAAAAAATTTACCCTCCGCCCCGTCGAAAATTAAACCTTGCAGATGGTCTAGATTGGTATGTTAAGAAATTGATGAGGATAACAGACTAGACTAGGCTTAAGACAGGTAGGAGGCATAAATTTGTGATTAAGGGTGTTAAGGAGAGATGTTCTGAACATTTTAGTGGTTTGGAAGCGTGATTAAGTTGTATTAAACAATCAGATTATTTTTTTAATTTAATAGCGAAGTAGGATTTATCTAGTATGGAGTGTTGAGATTAGTATAAGATTTATTGAGCAGGGGGGAATATTAAAAAGAACTTCAAACTAATAAGGCTACTGTAATTAAGCCATGGGTACTAAAAGCCATGGTAATGCCAGTATTCCAGTGTAGCACTCACACATGAGCGGTAGGGTAAGTTGAGGATGACATGCTAGGTTTTTGCCAGACTCATCCAAAAATATTTATAAGCACATATAATTACAAAACAAGCAATAAGCGGTAAAAAAAAAAAAAATAAATGCGGCTTTGTTTCACTGCCTAGGACTATGATGAAAGGAAGTTAAGAAGTTTAGGTCCCACCTTGATTTTTAAAATCTGAAAACCATGAGTGCTATTGCCTCAGTACTCATTAATTCTCATAAGTTAGGTCACTTTCCTCCATTTTCCCCAAATTGATGACGATTTGTTCAGAAGTCAATCCACTACTTAACCATTACTACAAACATTTATTTTGGTACTTGTTAAGAGCGATAAGTGAAGTCTCGTTAATGCTAATGAAATAAAACAAAATAGGATGAAAATAATATAGTTCAGAAACAAATTTGGGCTATATCAAGGACCAGAATCCAGAACCAAACGAAAAGCAGGACTACCAGGAAGTAGTACATTTATGAAAAGAAGTAGAAAGTAAAGCTTTGAACAGAGTGGAATAGAGCAGGAGCATGCACGGCATTGTTGACCTTATGGGATTGGTGCTATGTTAAGTAACTGATACTATTTTTTTGGGAGGGGGAGTGGGAGTAAATCAACAGGTGGGATTGAACAGAGAACCTTGATTAAGAGAACTGGTAGTAAGTGTTTTTTTCCGAAAAAGCTACTTTTTATCCCTTGCAAAAATTCTAGTAATGTTGGATACAGCCTTTGGTTTCGACTACGACGGTATTAGACTGCCAACCGAATTGCGAAAGTGCTATTTTATAAAAAAAAATTCGCCCGATGTTTTATTAAATATATTCAACAAAATCATTATGTTATATACAACGACTAGACTACTATTCCTTATCAGATCGAAAAACTTTCTCCACATCCACAGGTCCCTTTAATGTTCGGATTATTGAACACAAATTCTGCTGATAAATCCGTTTGCACAAAATCCATTTCAGTTCCCAATAAGCTCAACTGTGCTTTCTTATCAATAAATATACGAACTCCTGAAAGATAATGTTCAGTAAGTGGCATGTCGAAGAACATAATATGGACAATGAAGGAAACTACAAGGTACTTATGAGCAAACTCCAAAGGAATAAGAAAGAATTTCTAAATTAAGAATCTACACGCTTTTAGGATATAGAAAATATTGTATTTTTTTTTTTCTTCGCTGAATCAAATCCATCTCGTCAATGTCAAATCTACAATTTGCAGTGCCTTTCCTTCACCTATAGTTTATGCGCAATAATTTTTTGAGGGAGAGGGTCCACTGTTTTTTAATTTAAAAGAAGGAAGAGAATTCTTTGGAATGTCAAATCTAATACAAATTTTAAGGCACAGTTAAAAATGTAGTCAGATTTCTTCTAGTACCAGCATATTGTACCAAATAATGTGTTGGATTTTTTTTCGCCTTAATCTCCAAAAAGTGCTCACATGAAAAGAAAAATCAACTAACTATTACACAAAACTATGGACGCTTGACAAACACAAATTGAATTCATAAATTTACCAGAAAAACTTGCGGAGATAAACTTTCCTATAGATTTTTTTTTTTAGTTCAAAATACTAAACTTTCATGAGAACAAAGTTAAAAAACATTCACAAAAAAATGCCAGTGACGGAATAACTCTTACTCAATTTTTGGAGTGAAATTAAACAAAAGTTTTCTTAGAATAGGAGAATCTACAGTCAGTCTACTTTGCTGTAACTTGTGAAAGCTTCTAACAACCACGGGAAATCAGAAACTAATTGGATATTTCTCCGGCTCACCTTCACTACTTTTTTTTTACACAACTCGCGCACAGCAGGTTCAGCAAAACACAAAACTGTTCATATCAAAGACGTCATTTCCATCAAACGACAAAACAAGTAACATGGAATTGAGAAGAAAGAAATGCTTTTTATCGACGTGCTCTTCAACCGTTCAGACAAAGTACCTCAACGAAGCTGTTGGACCGTAATAACGCGTGGGCTTGCACAACAAAGAAACAGATGAAATCTGACAGAATAAATAAACAAGCTGAGTGAACCTATGGTTATTGTATAAAATTATCTGTTCTCCAAATGATGTGGTTGAAACACACGTTTAAGGTGCCTTTCACCACATTTTTTTTCAGTTTTATCACATCTTACTGGTTGATTAAATACTAAAAAAAGGCAACAAAAGATTGTACCTATAAGGGACCATAATACTCACTGACTCTAAACTGCCTTAAATCTGCTTAAAAGATAAACAATGCAGGTTTAAACCATATAGGCAGGATAGTCACTGATTATCAAAGGATAGTTGAAATTCACAAAAATAGAACACCAAACAACTGCAAAGGAGTTGCAGAAAAACTAAAACTCTGGTGTAGACCAGTGGTTGGCAAACTTATTAGTCAGTGAGCCAAATAGGAACAGCACAACGATTAAAACAGTTTTCCAAGAGCCAAATCTGTTTATTGTTTTAGTAGACCTTTGTCATAGTTTTAGACTTTCATTAAATTACAAGTGCACTCAATAAAACCAAGCTCAAATAAATTTCAGAATATTAATACTGATTTGAGAAGTCAAGGTACTTTCACCAGATTATCACATGAATAAATTCATTCTTTTTTCAAATATAAATTAGGGTATATCAAAGGATACTTGACCTGTTCATACTTTTTTTATTTTAATTGAACTGACCTAGGTTATTCATAAGACATTTAAACAAAAAAACTGTATATTCTGCTACAATCTCAATGAGTAGAAAACAGTCAACCTTTGGGTTGACTGTTTTCACTATATTGGACTGGTTTTCACTATATTGGATTTGTTTAGAATAATTACAGAATAACAAATATAGTTTTCACATATGTTCTTTTGCTTTTTTCTTATTCTTAATTTACTAACAAAGCATCTTTTTATTTTGTTTTCTTGTATATTCTGGTAATTCAATCTATTTTTTCTGTTGATTAAGAGTTCTACCAAAACATTTGCACAATTTTTAGTTATTTTTTACCCACTGATTTAATTTAAAATTATGCCACTATTCATATTATTTTTTTTTTTTTCACGAATTTTCTGCATCATTGAGCCGTGCTAGTGGAGTGGTTAGCGCGCTAAACTTGAAATCCTTTGCCTGTGAGGACAAGGATTCGAGTCCTAGTGTTGCTGGTCATTTGGTTTAGAATGGGAGTCAGCGGTGTGACTATAAGCTTAGCCTGAGTTGAACCAGCTCTAAATGGCACCTGAGAGAAATCTGGGAAGAAACACGGGAGGCGTCTGATGATTTGCCCCCAATCACACACTGCATTACCAACCAAGGGCAGAGAATCAAGAGATCAGTACCTGCAGTATGCAGACCATTGGTCAGCATGCAAAAAGTGGTAAGTTTTTAGAATAGTAAACGGATGCTATAGTCGTTTCTTTCTTATTTTCCGATTAATTCTAATAAAAATGTTGGGTACTTATTATTTACATATGAGGAATATAGAAAAACGTTATGAGTCTCCAATACTCCCAGGAAGCTAAATCATTAAATTAATTAACAAAACATAAAGATTCCAAGTTTATGCTAATGGTATTATCTTAAAACACAGCATAAAAAAGGTTCAGACTGTTCACTAGCCTTTCGCCTAGTTTATGAAAAATAGAAATCAGTGGTACCTTTCAATATTTGCATCATTTAATTTTTACTTTTTTGTCTCTCTTTTTTCTTACATTCATCAGTGATTTTTTATGATGTTCACCATTGTTCTTTAAAGAAATGCCCAGAAGGGTTCCATGGTTCAAAATTTAAAGCCTTGTTATAGTAGAAGCAGATCTCTGTGGATAGATTCTAAATATAATAGGGGCTTATGACAGACAATATGCCAGCATATTTTTCAACATATTGACATTTCGGATGGGGATAAGGATTCATCCCTTCTAAAAACTGGGTGAATCGTGTAAAAATTCATCATTACTCGTGTGATTCCATTACTCACACATTATGCTTTACTTGAAATAATTTCCATATTCCTTAGTTAGTTACTAATTATCAAAAAAGAAAGTGCCCCAAAAATTTATAAAAAAACGTCTGAAAAGCAATTTCATTATTGTGTATAAAAACTGGGACACCAGGAGCCAAACTAGATTGCAGGGCAAAAGTTGTCACATGGTCATAACAAGCTCCATGAGGATGAATGACATTTTAAAAAAAATGTTGACAATATGGGCATTAAGGATTTTCAAAACTTATTAGCAGAAAAATTTGGCTGACAATACTTGACCAAAGTAATTGATACTGAGTATTCCTTTCATTTAAAATACTTTTACATTTTGTTTCAGGAAGAAAAAGAAGAATATTACCATCTTGAAGAACCTCCTCGTCCATCTTATCCTTTTCAGAAGCATAGGCAAGGGTATAACTCAAGCCATTGCAGCCTCTCTGCCTCACACCGATCTTTAGGGCTACCTGTTAAGAATAATGTATGGAACATCAACAACTAAACAGATACAACAAGTTTAAAGAGAATTGCTAAATTACATAGAATTTTCTCTGTGTAGGATGATTGTCCTTTATTTTCTAAATTTTAAGCTTGAATCTCATTCCTTACCTTCATCAAGGCAGCAATTTCATTGTCTTTTTTTCATCCTATAAACTGTTTTCAGTTGATAGTGTTGATCTAATGTACATTTACAATCAAAAATATTTTTTGTACAGACAAAATATGTAAAGACAATACAGTACAAAGCTACATGGGCAATTTTGAACAATAAAGAAAAAAATTATAAATTTTCTTTTAAAAAATGCGATATTTTAAATTGTCATAAGCATGACCTTTTTAAAAATGTCTACAGCTTTAAAGGTACCCAATAACCAAGGATCCTGCTTAAAAATTGGCTAGAAAGTTTGGATTGAGTTACATACTAAGGTACAAAAACTTCCCTTTTTATACAAGTTCCTCTTAAAGCTTCTCTATTATTCCATGAAAATAAGACCTTACCAACAAAATCATTACAATATGCACTAATTGGCCAATATTTTAGATAAAAACAGATTACACTGATGTAGAGGCTGTTCCTTGGGGTGGAGAGGGGGTTAAACAGAATTTTTTAATATTGGCTTGTCCAGCACTGTCTCAAAACTCTTCAATCTAAGTGGTTTCAGAGAATGAGTTGTCCAGCAGTCACTTCTCTGTTTCAGAGATCTGTTGCAACTGCCTGCTGACACTCTGGCTTGGCATCTTTATGACTTTGAACTAATTGGTAATGGCTGAAAATGTCCAAGAGAAAGAATCCAAGTTCTAGGGGAATGACAGTCTCAGGAAATTCCTGGACAAAGCTGGAATTTCCATGTTTGATGCAGATGCCCTTGCTACTGGCTGTTCCTCATGAGGAAGACTGACAATGCTCTCAAAGCCACCCTGATATGAGGATTAAGTAATAAGCAAGAAGCACTGTTTGTAAATAACAAAAGAAAAACAAAGGGGTAATATGTTGCAAGTTTGCAACTACAATTTACACAATTTTTCACAAACATTGTTTTCAGCTAGCAACTAAACTGGCAGCATAATCCTTAAAGTTAAGAAACAAATATCAATTCTTACTGCATCAGGCTTCTGAGACAGAAGGTTCTTCACCCTGTTCACAGCAGATGGTGTCTGAAAGAGAGATAAGAATGTTATGTCCTTGATAAAAATGAAGTTTACTTTTAAAAGTATATAAAAATTCAAAAATTGGTCTATATATATTATACATTTCAAAAATATAGGGTGAAATAATGTGTTTTTCTTTTTCTTTTTTTTAACAAAGGCAATTCAAACTTACTGTTTTACCAATCAAATTATTCATGGTATTGAACAGTAAGCAATTAGCTGCCCTTATCAATCCTAGCAAAAACTGCAAAAATTTGAATTTTTAAAAGAATATATTATAGTCAACAGTACCATCAACTAGTTTAGTGAAAAGTTCCAGATGTCCCTTGTCTGTTTTTTTCTGGTCACATTGTATGAGAAGGGTGATCCTAGAAACTTGGCAAGGGACTTGACTAGAAATCACAGTTACTAGACCAGTTTTTAAGGTCCAAAAGTGATTAAAGGGGAACCAAAACAATAGGCATCAATGCCCTTTTTATCCTTGGACATCCCTGTAATCACCTATGGCTAATAGATTACATTTATGCTTATAAATTACCTACTAATTGCAGCTAGGTTTAAATGAGGAAAAGGAGGTATTTGTCATTTGCTGTATAATTGGCTTGAAAGCTTTGAAGACAGTTCCCTAGGTCAAGTGGACCTAAAAGCACAATAACACTCTAACCTTTAAGGAGTATGAGGGGGTGATGATCCCACTCTTATCTGGTAATTACTACATCAGCAAAATCCAAATTTTGATCTTAGTTCCAAATACAAAAAAATTCCTCAGTATAAATCTACTTACCAAAATTCAACTTTTTAAGCAACAAAAGAGATCATGCTGCAATAGGGTGCTGTTGTTGTTTGGTCAATTTGTGCTGCAAAACAACAGTTTTGGAACAAACACAGTAGAACAAAGATTAAGAGATAGCCAACCAGTTTCAAACTGGAAACGTTCATTTAAATCTTCACTTTTACAAGTGCATACTGTGATGGGGAAGCACATGCCATCAATAAACATATATTAAATCCATGTAAAAGAAAAATAATATTATTATAGACAACAATTTGAAATTTTCTCTTGAATGAGTTCATGCATTCAAGACTTCATTAATTTCTGCACAGTACTGAATAACTGCACAAAACTTTTAAGGGAGGTGCTTGATTCATAGGGGAATGCCAGAAGTCTTAAAAACCCCATTTATATGCTCAAGTTTTGTGAGCGGTTCTTTTAATTGGCCTAAAGATAGTGATGATTTACCCTGAACTTCTCTATATGGAGGAAGATTTAAATTGAGACTATATTTGTATGCTTATTATTTAAGGTAATAATATAATCAGAGATTAACATAATTCACAGATTAATTATAATTTGCAGTATTCTTGTACTGTCATCAACATCAATGCATTTCTGCTGATGATGGTCACAGAACATGTGACCAAAATATCTAGTATTTTTTGGTAAAATTCTACTTTAGTTACTTTTGGCTATCTTTGAAAGGGGTAGGGTTGGGAAAATGAAACTTTCAGGGATGGATCTACATGCTAAGGTATGTCCTGGGAAGGTACTTTGAAGTACCTACCTCCACTCCTCCCCCCCTCTATATAATGGCAAATTACTGCACATTACTAGTTGTTTTAGCTCACATTTCATCCTATATTACTATCATAATTATAAATCACTGCTTACCTTACACAACTTTAGCTTTTAACCTTGCTCATTAAAATATATTCCAAAATCCTATTTTCATTTAACAATCCATTTAACTTATTTAATATCTAGCTGACATTCCTTATGGAGCCCATTTGTGATGTCACAACTTTGCTTATCATAACCCATTTAACAGTAGCATGCAGGTGCCATGGGGTAGAAGACAACTCTGTGTTGATAAGCCATTTAAACTTTATTAATTAGGGAAAGGATTTGACAAGAGATAGACCAGGAGAAAAATCCAAATTGTTTTTAGAGGACAAATTAGGCCTATGTTATGAGAAGATGTTTTTATTTTTATAGCCTAGGTCCATGTGCTCATGAAGGGAAGAGGTTTTAAATATTTCTAAAGCACTAATAGAGAGCTACAAATATCAGAATCAACTTCAGAGGACAAATTATGTTATGGGAAGATGTTTTTGAAATCCCCCTTTGCCCCAAACTCAAAATTTTCCAAATTTTAGGGAGGGCGCAAAATAGGTTGATCTGAAAAACTTGCATTAAAATCAAGTTTAATTAATGCAAACTTGGGTTAATCAAGTAAATTACACTTTCGACAACATTAGGGGGCGCCCCCTTGCCCCCCTGGGTTACCATAACCATCTGTGATCCATTAAACAAACTGACTGTGCTAACCAGCTAGTAAATCTTTATATTTGGAGAGTAGGACCTATTAAAGAGGATTTTCATTTTTCAATTGAGTTTTCGTTTTATACTTCCAAATTTTCCATTGTTTTTGCCAAGACTTTATGAAGTTAACTCACAGGCTCTGTAGACTAGCCTGCTAAGTAGCCTATTTTATTCATTCACAAAGAGCTAACCAGCAAAATAGCTTGTCTGACTGGTATACTTCTCCTGCCTTTCAAGGCTCTTACAGTAGCAGAAGCAACAACTCTAGCAGCCATCAAGAATTAATCATCCGTTTTATCAAAATTATTCTTCTTCTTCTTGTTCTAATTCTCAGCAGGCGGGCTATTCAGTTAGTACTATTTAGCCCTTTTTTTTGCTTCACTCTGTGGGCTGCAGAGCTACTGGCTTGGTCGTCTCTTATTTATTAGATATTCTCAGATATCTTTCAGTAGATCTTTTGGCTCAAGGAGTTCAAATATAAGATGATGGATATCGATTTCTGTGCTCTGTGTGCAGGTATAGTTGGCTTGGCTCTTGGCTGATAGTGAGATTTTGTGGTGTTTGAAGCATTTTAACAGTTTACAAAGCAAGGTATGTTGTGCTAGACCCCGAAGCCGCGCCAAAAATCGGCGGCGCGCCACCGAAAAAAAACGGTGGCGCGCCGCCGAGCTTGCATCAGCGCGCTGACGCCGCCGCTGATTCTATTGGCGGCGGCGTCACTAATACGCCGCCGTTTTTTTCTCTTTTTTGGTTATCGATATTGACCTCCGGGCTTCAACTGTCATCCCGGCTAATCTGTTTCTTAAAAATAAATACTGTCATCTTGGGCTCGCCATGTATATCGGTTCATAGGAAGGAGAAGAAGAAATTTTTCTTGAAACAAAAATTCTACAAGCATACAACAGCAACCTTATAAGAAAATCGAAATATATTTTCTTGTGATTAATATCTCTTCTAATCAGCAGTTGTACTAAACCAATTCTGCTCAAGTCATCCTCAGGGCTATACTGTGGTGTTTATCCTCCCCATAGTATAGTGCAGACGGTTTGATATCATCTATTTTCCCTTCTTGTTTTAGTTTTATTTTTGTGTTTAAAGCTTTTTCCAATAGGCAATGATTAGAAGTCCTCCAAAAAAAAAGTCCCCCCAGATCCCAAATCAAATTCCAGTGAAAGTATCATAGTGAAAGATACCCATCCTGGCTGGTCAAGCACCCTATCTCAAAGTTCTAATGATAGCTCCAATTCGGAGAATAGGACAATGATAAGTGTAGGGGCTAATGTAACCATAAATGATGATAATGGGTTTCAAGAGGTCCTCTCTAGAAGTTCTAAAAAAAGGAAAAAAATCTCCCCAATTAAAAGCATTTCCCCTCTCCCTGCCCAAGATCCTCCTCCAAAAACTTAGGAATTTACCTTAAAATTACTCCCACTACCCCCTTTGAAATAAAAATGATCACTGCAATAAGAGTTGCAATTTTTAAATTGCTAAAATCAATGTTCTCTCTTAACATTAACCGTGATGGATCTCTGCTAATAGCTGTAGAAGATCAGAAATCAGCAGATACAATAATTAACCTTAAATCCCTTCTGAATACCCCAATTATTGCATCTAATTGGAACCCAAAACAATCACCAACAAAAATAGTAGTTTATAATGTTCCCCCAGAGATATCTACTCAGGAGTTAAAAGAAGGCCTTTCAGATAGGGCTGGAAACACAATCCCAGTTGAGGATGTTACCCAACTTGGAAAACCCAACTCTAATGGCCTAAAAACTAGTAGATCCTTCTTATTCACACTGAAGGATAAAATTGATATCCCAGAAAAATTATTCCTATTTGGGCAAATCAAACCACACAAGGAATACAAACCTAAGCCTATTCAGTGTCAGAAGTGTTTCAAACTGGGACACACAACAAACAAATGCAATGAAATTCTCCAAGAGTGTAGTAATTGTAAATCTTTCCATCCTAAAGAGCTGACAACTTGCAACAACACTCAGCCTACATGCATCAATTGCAAAGGCCCACATGAATCTACAAATAAATCATTATGCCCTGCATACAAGAAAAGAGCTCTAACACTCCAAATATCAACAGAGAAGGCAATCCCATACCCCTTTGCAGCAATGGAAGCAAATGCTGCCCAACAATACCAAATAAAGCCTGTAATGAAACCAACCAAAACCCCCAAGTCAAATGCCCCCAATGCATCAAGCACCCCATATAAAACACCATCTTCTAAGCCCCCTAGCTCAAATCCCTATCAGAAGCAATCGCCAAGCCAACAAGCCTCCTTGTCCGGTGAGATGAGGCCAGCCTGGCCCTCCCTCCCAAGAAGAAACAAACCAGAAACACTACCAGGAATCAATCCATTAACCAACAAACAGGATGCACTACCAAAAATGCAATCCCCAAATATATGCTTATTCATTCTAAACTGTAATGCAGTTCAGGCCATGAACATACATCAACTACAGAAAACAAAAATTATTGCAGAATTGGCAAAAATTTACATCCCAGATGATATGCTCATTCAAGCAAAAAAAGATCTTGCTTTACTCTTAACAAAGCTGAACATTGATACACATTCATATGAAGAATAAATCAACAACACAACATTTATCAATACTCCAATGGAATGTAAGATCACTCACAGAAAATAAGCTAAATGAACTAACATCATTTATGAATAATAATTCAATTAATATTGCTTGCCTCCAAGAAACTCATTTAACCCAAAATCAACAAATTAAGTCTCTGGGATATACTATCCTGAGAAAGGATAGATCTTCAGAGAGAAAAGGAGGTGGTGTAGCTTTATTAGTTAATAATAATATAAAATTTTGTGGCATCAATTTTCCAGATTTTGAAAATGATGTTGATGTAATTGGTATAAGTGTTTGGCTGAATAATTTAAAAACCTACATAATAAGCTTTTATAACCCTAATGGCCAAACTACAGATGCCAAGGATTTCTTTAATTATATAAATAATTCTAATATGTTAAAAAATATCATTATTTGTGGAGATTTCAATGCCCACAGCCTTTTGTGGGGGAATAAACCAGCAAATAAAGCTGGTAAATTTATTGAGCATATGACTTCAAATAATAGTGAATTAGTTGTTGCTACCCCTCCAAACCTGAATACTTATTTCAACCCCAAAAGTGGCAATTTCTCCACAATTGACCTACAAATTGTGTCTTTAAATTTTTTGAACAAAATTTACATAAATAAAATTGATAGTCTATGTACAGACCACTTTGCTATAGTTTGCTCCCTAAATGAACCTGCTGAAACTTTATCTCATACATCCAAATATATCAACACTAAAGCAAATTGGTCTATTTTCCAAAATAAGCTAAATGATGAAATTACAAGTTTCACCCAAAGTTCATGCATTTCTAACACAACAGTTGACACACATGCTGAAGCATTGACATCTTTACTAATAAATACAGCTAATCATGCTATCCCCAGGACAACACCTAAGAAAACATTCCCTAAACAAATTCCTAAAGCATGGTGGACAAATGAGTGCCTAAATAAATGGAGGATAAAAAAGGCAGCTAGGACAGAATTCATAAAAAAACCAACACCTACTACATATTTAAAAAAATTACAAGCAGAATCTAATCTAAAAAGGACTATAATAGATGCTAAATATAAATACTGGAATAATTTTGCAAATAATCTCTCCAGAGAAACAAATGAGCCAATTATACATAAAGTCATAAGCCACATATGTGGGAAAAAGACTTCTCCCAACCCACTCCTGTATGAGCTTATACATAATAATACCCATTATGACAATGATAATGAAAAGGCTAACCTATTTGCAACTCTTTCTGTTAATAAGCTAACATCAAATAATCAAAGCAAGCTGTCCACAATTCCTATGAACCCTAGTTACCAACCACGCCCAGGATCCGAGTACATAACTAATCCATTTTCAATCCAGGAATTGAATAATGCAATACATCATATTAGGTCCAAAACTAGCAGTAGCTATGACAATATACACCCTACATGGATAAAGAATCTCACACCTTCATACAAACAAGAACTGCTAAATTGTTATAATCACGCTTGGGCATCTTCTAGGTTCCCCAATATATGGAAATGTTCGTCCCTCCTACCAATCCTAAAGAAAAATAAACCAAAAGATAACCCTGAGTCTTATAGGCCCATAATGATTACACCTGTGATGGGGAAAATAATGGAGAAAATGATTTATCACAAACTCCTCTGGTTTGTTGAGAAAAATAACATGATCCCACACACTCAAACTGGATTCAGGAAATACCACTCCTCAACAGATGCTTTCATTTTGCTAACAAATGCAATAAATGAATCTTTCTCAAAAAATAATATCCTAGTGGCAGCTTTCCTAGATTTTGAAGGAGCTTATGATAATGTGAACCACCAAATCCTTTTAAATAAACTTGCAAACCTTGGAGTACCTCTTGAGCTAGTATCCTTTATTAAATCCTTTATAGAAGTGCGAAGTTTCATTGTTTGTGTTGGTTCAGGCTCTTCACCCCAAAAGACAATATCCAAAGGCCTACCTCAGGGAGCAGTCCTCAGTTGCCTCCTTTTTGCCCTATATCTCTGGGACATGAACCTACCCCACACGAATCTACAATATGCTGATGATCTGGTGCTATGGTCATCTGGCAACACCTTTCAAATAGCACAGTCAAATCTGCAAAAGTCACTTTTCCAGTTTGAAAAATTCTCTCAACACTCAGATTTACCCATTGCACCCACCAAGTCAAAAATAATCCAATTTCACCGGAAGCGAAACCATGTTAATGCAAATCTAACTCTAAATAAAACAACTATTCCAGAAGATAATAATACTAATTACCTAGGTCTCATGCTTGACCAAAAACTTAATTTCCACCTCCACATTTCAAACACAATAAAAAAATGTTATAGAAAAGCAAATATACTAAAAAGACTTCTTTCCACACCCTGGGGTTGTAAGGAGAAAACCTTCTCCAGTTTTATAAATCACATATAAGACCCCATATTGACTATGGGCTCATTGTCTATGGTGCATGTGCAAAGACCCAGATGCAAAAAATTGAAACAACACAAAATGATATAATACGTCTCATATTTGGTCTTAGGAAACCCACAAGCACCAAGTTTCTGCTTATGGAGAGTGGATTAACAACAATAAGGGAGAGACGTAGCTTTCTCTTGATAAATAATCTTACAAAAATTGAATCAAATAGCTCACACACATTACATAATTGGTTAAGAAATCCAGCCATGTATAGAGGTATTGCAGATGAGTATGCCAATATTCAAAAGAAGTTCCCTGTACCAGCAAAGTCTATTGCACCTACTTTCCCCCAATCCCCTCCATGGAATTGGTCATTTCCCATAATAAATACTGAATTTTCAAAATGGAATAAAGATTTAACCCCCATTGCTTTTGTCCAGAAAAAATTCGCAGAACTTAATACAATTACCTATAAAAATCACTTCCAAATATTTGTTGATGGGTCAAAAATGGATGAGAAGGTTGCAAGTGGTGTTTTCCTTCCTCACCTGAAAATTGCAATGGGCGAGAGATTACTTAATAATTTATCTATAATGTCTGCTGAGTTAAATGCCATAATCATGGCATTAGAACACCTTAAGCAAAACCAACCTTTGATTGAAAATTCGAATAATATTATCATCTATTCCGACTCTTTATCAAGCCTTGAGTTGCTGGCCTCAACTCCTCAATATAAGTTGGACATTGACACTTATCATTGTCTCAGTATTATTGATAATCTTGCTTCAAGTGGCATAAAAACTTACTTTCAGTACATTCCTAGCCACTCTGGCATAAGTGGTAATCATCAGGTTGATGAAATAGCAAAAAATGCTATAAATATTGACCAGCCAAGTGGGAGACCAATCCCAATTAGAGATATTTACCGATGGAGGCTATCAGATATTAATTTTAATAAGATTAATCCTATCCTTTCCCCCTTTCCCAATAAGTATCTTTCTAAAATTTATCATAGAATTCGTTCTGGAACAAATGGACTAAATTTCCTTGCATTCTCATATAAGCTTTCTAATTCAAGTGGCTCAATTCCCCTGTCCCCTCTTTGCAGGCATTGTAATATGAATAATGAAACAATTGACCATTGCCTATTTGAATGTAATATGCTGACGTCTGCACAACATACCTTGCTTTGTAAACTGTTAAAATACTTCAAACACCACAAAATCCCACTATCAGCCAAGAGCCTAGCCAACTATACCTGCACACAGAGCATAGAAATCGACATCTATCATCTTATATTTGAACTCCTAGAGTCAAAAGATCTGCTGAAAGATATCTGAATATATCTAATAAATATGAGGCAATCAAGCCAGTAGCTCTGTAGCCCACAGAGTGAAGCAAAAGGAAAAGGGCTAAATAGTTTTACTGAAAAGCCCGCCTGCTGTTAAATAGAAGAAGAAGATTCTACCTTCCACTTTAAAATTCTGTTCATTTTTCTTTCTGATTTTTCGGATGAAAAGAGGTAGGTAAAAGAGCATTAGGCAATTCAGGATGTTGTCAAAGGCAGCGCAATCGAGATGTCTAAGTAAAGAACAATGTTGGCACAATGTATTACTTTTTTTTTTTTCATACCAGGGCAATTCGTATCGAAGGAGTTGTCGTAGAAACTTCAAAAAGGGCTCATTCGATTGGAAATTGGAATAACTAGTGCCCTTTTTAATAGTCGAAAGTGATTGGAAGGCAGCTAACTCCCCTTCCACGCCCACCCTTTCCCCAAACACATCCAATCAAAATTTTAAGATAGCCATTTTGTTCAGAGTAACTGATTTCCAGAGATAAAATATGTTTTTTGAGGAGGTTACTCCCCCACAACCCATAGGGCAAGGGTTTTGTAGTTATGCCCTGGAGGTATATAACAACGATGTTGGCACAATGTATTATTTATTATTTTTTCCTTTATTATTTATTATTTAGACCAGGGCATTTCATATCGAAGAAGTTGTCGTAGAAACTTCGAAAAGGGCTCATTCAATTAGAGATTGGAGTGGCTTGTGCCCTTTTTAGTAGTCGAAAATGATTGGAAGGCAACTAACACCCCTTCCACGCCCACCATTTCCCGAAACACATACAATCAAAATTTTGAGATAGCCATTTTGTTTAACGTAGTTGAAAGTTCTGGAAATTAGGTCTTAGAGGATGACAACCACCCTTACAGCCCTTAGGGTAAGGGTTGTAATTTATGCCCTGGGGGCATATACGGTGTTTTATAGAAAGCGTTGTCGTAGAAACTCAAAAAGGGATCATTAGTTTGGAAATAGAAAAGCCCAGTGCCCTTTTTAATAATCGAAAGTGATTGGAAGGCTTGACATTTTTATAGTAGAGATCGATGTGGGTATAATGTATCATTTTTTTGTTGTTGTTGTTGTTTAGACCAGGGCACTTCGTATCGAAGGAGTTGTCGTAGGAACTTCGAAAAGGGCTCATTCGATTGAAAATAGAAAGGGCTGATGTCCTTTTTAATAGTCGAAAGTGATTGGAGGGAAACTAATCCCCTCCCACGCCCACCCTCCCATTTGCCTTTATGTTTAAAAAGTAAATGTTGCCTTAAGATTAAATCAAAATGCACTGTGTTTATGCTAATTCCCAATAAGGCCTCAGTAGTATCCCAAGAACGACTTAGGGTATTATGTTCAAACTTTCAGGGCTTCTTCTGATCTTAGAATTTGACCAAATCAAAATAGCGTAAGTGTATCCAAGCTGTCAAAGAAAGTAAACAAATTTGTTTGCGAATGTTATCAAGTTTTCCATTTCAGGTCAACTAGAGGAGGTATGAAACTAAATTAAACACTATTATTTGTGTCCAGATTTTTATAAGGGTCTATGTTGTTAAATTTTGCTGAAAAATGTTTTCCAGCATACAGATAGCAGGCCAAACTATAAATTCTTAAAAAAACAAAAAGATTTAAAGTATGATTTTCTTTTTCCCTGAAAAGACTATGTCAATATAAAACGAACAGAAATTAATTAAAAAAACTGTTTCCAAAAACTAAGTTTTTTCAAAGAAAAGTAAAGAGCTCCATTAAACCAAAAATGAGCAAAATTAAAGTCAAATAATCTACCAAGCGTGAAACTACCACAAATCAGCATCGATAAATAAATGAAACCAAAACGAACAGAAATTACAATAGATAACCGAGTCAAACTCAAAACGAGCAGAAATTAACATAAGTTGGGCTCAAAACCCCTGTGCCTTCCCAAGGCCAGAACATAATTTGTACTTTACTGACAAAAATACAAATGAATATGCATTGTCAGTTTAATATACATATACTAATATTTAGTAATCAAAATGTTAATATTATTTGGTTTATTAAAGTTATAAAAGTAAAAACATGTATATTTTTTCAGTAAAGTGAAAATTATGTTCTGGCCTTGGGAATGCATAGGGGTTTTGAGCCCAACTTATGTTAATTTCTGCTCGTTTTGAGTTTGACTCAGTTATTTATTGTTATTTTTGTTCGTTTTGGGTTTCATTTATTTATCGATGCTGATTTGCGGTAGTTTCCCGCTTGGTAGATTATCTAGAGCTAGTATAGAAATATATCTATAGAAATGAATTACATTTTTTTGCACAGTTAGCAGAGCACACTGAAGTTGAAGTAGCCTTAAACTTTGACTTGAAACGTTATATATTGACCACTTCTTTCAGAATAGAATTTAGGAGGGTTATTCCGTGTTGATAAGAAAAGAGGGTAAAGGTGCAGTTTAGTTCCTCCTGTAGTGTAGTGCGCAGGAGCCCTATGGTGAAGGTGCAGGTTTGTTCTCCCTTATAAAACAACTTATTTCAGCAGATACAAAGAAGAAGCCCATTTGCGGCATTCTGTGGGACCCCAAGGTCCAGTACTAGTATCAGATCCCGCGAGTGGCAGTTTACGCTCGTCAAGTTCTGGCTGTACCAGCCACATGTGCCCCAGCTAAACGGCTTTTTAGCACGAAAGGACTGATAGTGACTGCAAAAAGATCAATGGCTCCAGGCAGAGTGAACAAACTGACTTTTGTTACATCAATTGTAACTGAAGTGATGTAACCGCTGATTTAAAATTGTTGGTGTTGTTAAGCCATGGTATCTGATTTGTATACAGTGTTTTTTCGATGTTGTTATTTGTTGTTTTTTTCACTTTCTTTTCGTATGTATTTGATGAACAGGAGATGTTTGAACTTCAAACTTTGAAAGTTATACTCACATTAGCCCAAATCATTAACAAGAAGGAAATGACTAAACACGGGATTTTATAGGAACAATGCGATGTTAAACATAAACACAACATAGGTTTCCCTGGGTCTAGTGGCTAAAATGAGAATTCTACTTGGTCTGACCGACGGTGAACATAAACACTTTCCGCACGGCCCAATAAATTCTTGTTTTGTCATATTGTTCTTGTATGTTTTTGGCCAACCATTTAAAAATCCTTACTAAAATCGAGGTTGAACGTGCTTGGTGAAACAGGAATTTTTATTATTATTTTTAATTAGAAAAATCGGCGCGCCGTGGCGCGCCGCCGGTCTAAAATCGGCGGCGCGCCGCCAGAAAAATTTTATCCCGCCGCCGATACTGAATCACACATTCGCCGCCGTCATTTCGGCGTGGCGCGGCTTCGGGGACTATGTTGTGCAGACGTCAGCACATTACATTCAAATAGGCAATGGTCAATTGTTTCATTATTCATATTACAATGCCTACAAAGAGGGGACAGGGGAATTGAACCACTTGAATTAGAAAACTTATATGAGAATGCAAGGAAATTTAGTCCATTTGTTCCAGAACGAATTCTATGATAAATCTTAGAAAGATACTTATTGGGAAAGGGGGGAAGGATAGGATTAATCTTATTAAAATTAATATCTGATAGCCTCCATCGGTAAATATCTCTAATTGGGATTGGTCTCCCACTTGGCTGGTCAATATTTATAGCATTTTTTGCTATTTCATCAACCTGATGATTACCACTTTTGCCAGAGTGGCTAGGAATGTACTGAAAATAAGTTTTTATGCCACTTGAAGCAAGATTATCTATAGTACTGAGACAATGATAAGTGTCAATGTCCAACTTATATTGAGGAGCTGAGGCTAGCAACTCAAGGCTTGATAGAGAGTCGGAATATATGATAATATTGTTTGAATTTGCAATCAAAGGTTGGTTTTCCTTAAGGTGTTCTAATGCCATGATTATGGCATTTAACTCGGCAGACATTATAGATAAATTATTATATAATCTCTCGCCCATTGCAATTTTCAGGTGAGGAAGGAAAACACCACTTGCAACCTTCTCATTCATTTTTGACCCATCAACAAATATTTGGAAATTATTTTTATAGGTAATTGTATTAAGTTCTGCAAATTTTTTCTGGACAAAAGCAATGGGGGTTAAATCTTTATTCCACTTTAAGAATTTATTATTTATTATGGGACTTGACCAATTCCATGGGGGGGGGGGATCGGGGGAAAGTGGGTGCAATAGACTTTGCTGGTATGGGGAACTTCTTCTGAATATTGGCATACTCATCTGCAATGCCTCTATACATGGCTGGATTTCTTAACCAATTATGTAGTGTGTGTGAGCTATTTGATTCAATTTTTGTAAGATGTTTTGTCAAGAGAAAGCTACGTCTCTCCCTTATTGTTGTTAATCCACTCTTCATGAGCAGAAACTTGGTGCTTGTGGGTTTCCTAAGACCAAATATGAGACGTATTATATCATTTTGTGTTGTTTCAATTTTTTGCATCTGGGTCTTTGCACATGCACCATAGACGATGAGCCCATAGTCAATATGGGGTCTTATATGTGATTTATAAAACTGGAGTAAGGTTTTCTCCTTACAGCCCCATTATAAGATTAGCTTATGCAACTGAAGTTTCTTTCTTCTTTGAATCAATGTTCCCACAGCTGCCAAGACATCATAAAAGAGATGAAAAGGACTAGTTTACTGTATGCAGTTTTAGAAATCGAATTTATCAAATTTTCCCATTGAAACTTCTTTATCCTACTTCTGCTATGATTTATCAGCTTTCACGAAAGATAAATAACTAATCCATTTATTTTAGATATCTGCTTTATTTGCTTACCACATTAAAATAATTAAGAATGGAATACTGAGCTATATTAGCTAAAACGCTAATCGATATCGATTGTTAATAAATGGAGGGCTGTGCAAAATGTAACCAAGAATTTATACATTGAGACAATTAAGGCTTGGACATTTTCTGCTTTGGATATTAAATCAGCTAGCTTCTCTTAATATTTGGCTGTATGTTTTTCACATTAGTGTCTTGTCATCACATCTGAGCTTGTGGGTAAAAATCCATAATAAGAAAAGCATAAATAGATGCCAAGTTTATTAAAACTTCGGTAAAAAATAAATAAGAAAAGTCCTTGTGTAATGTTATCAAAAGATTTTCCTTCCTGTCGGAAATTAAAAGTACCAGGTAAGTGGTGTTTTCCTTGCATCTAGTCAGCAAAAAGTGAAGTTTTGCAACAAAAATAAGGAGGGGTGTTAGTATCCAAAACACACTGATATTATAACAAGTATAATTAAAAGCGCACAGAAATTACTATGAATAAAGAAATGAGACTCGGACGAACTTTTGGCGAGTTTTACACCAAACTGTGAAATAAAACATAAAAGGACCACAATCCATCACAAAAGAGCGTTGTACCACCACCAACTTAGAGATTAGGGTAGCATTTGACCTTTACTTAAAACTAAATCGATAGGTGAAACTAAACAATTATTGAGCCAACGGATTATCAATATATGTTTAAAAAACTGATTGAAAGGGAAAAAAATATTGATGAAAACTGGTGTCATGTTTGAATAGTAAATCTAAACTGCTTATGACGAACACAAAATATACACAAAAAGAAATCACTGGAATATTTAACAGTATTTTGACCATTCTTAATGTTATTAAATAAAAGTTTTTTTCAACTAAAAGTAAGTAGCAACATAAAAACTTAAAACGAACAGAAATTATTAGGTATAAAAAGGGGTTGCTCTTCCTCAACACGTCGCTCTTTACGCTAAGGGTTTTTAGTACTTTTAAGAAAAGGTTCTGGGGGGTTGCTCTTCCTCAACACCTCCCCCTTTACACTAAAGTTCTTAGCACTTTAAAATGAGCTTCCTATTGTTCCAATTGAACAAACATAGTGTTTCAAGAGTCGTTCTTAAAGAATTGGGACGGAATTCAAACCTTAGCGTAAAGAGCAAGGTGTTGAAGAAGAGCAACCCCCCTCATATATGAAATAATTTCTGTTCGTTTTAAGTTTTAATGTTGCTCCTTATTTTCAGTTGAAAAAACTTGTTTTTCTTATTTAATTTCTGATCGTTTTTTGAATAACGCCAGAAAATCTGGCTACACCCTTACAAATTATTTCACCTCCCCACGGATTTATACTCTAGACAATTCAATCCTGGTGAAAATTTACCCCGGACAATTACCCTTAACATCTCCACGCGTACATTGAGTCGGCAAAGAGAAAGCAAGACATAAGACGAATTTCGTGTAGGAATTCTGGCAAATTCCCCCAGTGTAAAATTTCCCCTGACAAACTCATTCCCTGGTAACTTCCTTCCCATGGAAACTTATCTCTGTGAAAAATCCCACCAGCAGAATACTCCCCCGACCCCACCCAAAAATGTAGGTATACTTCAAAATAACAAATACTATACGTAAATAATAGGCATATTTTGTAACTTAAAGACCTTTCCCCAGGGTCTGTGGGGGTCATTATATCTCCAAAGGCATAGTTATTCAGCCTTTCAACTATGCTGAACAAAATGTCTATCTAAAAATTTTGATCGGACGATTCAAAAATGGGGCGTGGGAGGGAGGCTAATTACCCTCCAATTTGTTTGGTCACTTGGTCACTGGAACTTTTATTTTCCGTTAGAATAAGTTCTATCCCGATATTCTAGAACACTGGATAAAAAAAAAAAAAAAAAAAAAATCACAACACATCCGTGATCTTTCTTCTGTTAAAAATTACCGGATTCTACATTTTTGCAGACAGGATCTTGAAACCTCTACCGCAGGGTTCTCTGGTATGCTGAATCTGATGGTGTGATTTTTTATATTAAGATTCTATGGCTGTTACGGGGATGTTTTCCCCTTTTTTCAAAATAAGGCAATTTTTTCAGGCTCGTAACCTTTGAAGGGTAAGAATAAATTTAATGAAACTTATATATTTAAATCGGCATAAAATCTAATTCTTTTAATATATCTATTGGTATCGAAATTCCGTCTTTCAGAGCTTCGGTTACTATTGAGCTGGATTGCTCCTTACTTACAGTTCGTTACCACGAAGTGTTTGACAATGATTATAATAAAATAGTTCAAAATACGTTTTTTTCAATAAAGCACGAATGAAATTGCAGCCATTAGGATAATATGAAAGACTTAGTGCGGTAGAAATAAAAAAAAACTAATGGAAATATTGTCATATTAGACTAGTAAAACCAAATTAATTGTTAGGGATATACTGATAATGAAAACAGAATTTTCCAGGAAGTCGTAGCAGTATTTATACTTTCTTACATGTCATGAAAAAAAAAGAAAAACTGCTCAAATATATATTTCATTTTTTGAAAGTCACAAATAATTCCCTCGCCCTTAATGGGGTTTAAAGGGTTTGGTAAATGCCACGATTAGTTTTGGCAATTTGTTCAATTAATTATTAGTTTTAATGCTGGTTAATAAGTTTTATCAATAATTGCAGTTAATGTAAATTCATTTTAGTAGCATGATATTAGTAGCTGTGGTAGCAATAGGCTTGGTAGAGGAAGTTGCACTATGGTAGAAACAGTAGTGAAAGTGGTCATAGCAGGACCAACAATAGGGCTGGATATCTTCTACAAAGTGAACATTTTGTTTATTTGAACAAAATAAGTTGATCATTGCTGAGTAAGGCATAAAATTTTATTTAAATTTTTCAAAAAATCAAAAAGGCTATTCCGCTCGAGGGAGTTCCAAATTCAAATTTAAAAAGTATGATATATCATAAATGCGGTTGAATCTACTGGATACAGGCAGTGAGTGAGCATTGAGCATAGTGATCAGGCAATAATATGTTTTGCTTCACCATGCTCCAGGTATTTTTTTAAACATGTGCTTACTCTGCGTTTTTTATGCAGTATTAGCCTCAGATTTATAATCAGCAAATTCAGGAGTCATACATAACCACCAATGGTGAAATCCGAAGGCGTTACTGAAACCTTTGGGTTACCGTACCCATTTTGTGCTTCGTTTTGAGACACGTCAGATGAGAAACCCCAATTGTGCAAAACATAATTACTGGGTGTTATTTTCAAACTTCAATACTGCAGTATCCTTGCTGATAGCGAACTATAAGTAGGGAGTGACCCGGCTCAATAGTAACTTAAACTCTAAAAAACGAAATTTTGATACCAATAGATACATCGAAAGAATTGGATTTTAATGCTGATTTCAAATATTTAATTTCATCAAGTTTAGTCTTACCCGTCAAAAGTTACGAGCCTGAGAATATTTGCCTTAGTTTCGAAAACAAAGGGGGAAACGCCCGCGAAAGTCATAGAATCTTAATGAAAAACACACCATCAGATTCAGCGTATCAGAAAACCCTACTGTAGAGGTTTCAAGCTCCTATTTGAAAAAATGGGGAATTTCGTATTTTTTGCCAGAAGAAAGATCACGGATGTGTGTTTGTTGTTTTTTTCTTCCCAGGAGTGATCGATTCGACCCAGTGGTCCTAGAATATCACGAGAGGGCTCATTCGAACGGAAATTAAAAGTTCTAGGGCCCTTTTTAAGTGACCAAAAAAAATTGGAGGACAACAAGGCCCCCTCCCACGCTCATTTTTTTCCAAAGTTAACCGATAAAAAATTTTAAGATAGCCATTTTGTTCAGCATAGTCAAAAAATCTTATAACTATGTTGTTGAGGATGACTTAATCTCCCACAGTTCCCGGGGGAAGGACTGCAAGTTGTTAACTTTCCCTATTATTTACATACAGTATTGGTTATTGGGAAGTATGCAGTCGTTTTTAGGGGGGATTTATTTTTGGTGGGGGGGGGAGAAGATTACATGGGAGGATCTTTCCATGGAGGAATTTTTCATGGGGGAAGGGAATTTTCCATGAAGGGGTTGCCAGATTTCCAACATTATTTAAAAGACGATCAGAAACTAAATAAAAAAAACAAGTTTTTTCAACTGAAAGTAAGGAGCAGCATTAAAACGTAAAACGAACACAAATTATTACGTATATGAGGAGGTTCGCCCCCTCGTCAATACCTCGCTCTTTACGCTATAGGTTTTTTTTAGTACTTTCTTAAGAGCTATTTATTCTAACTAAACCCTTTGTCATTCACGGGTCATTCTTGAAGAATTGGAACAAAATTCGAACTTAAGCGTAAAGAGCGAGGTATTGATGAGGGGGGCAAACCTCATCATATACGTAATAATTTCTGTTCGTTTTAAGTTTTAATGTTGCTCCTTAATTTCAATTGAAAAAAAACATGTTTTTTTTTTTATATAATTACACTAGGATTTGAACCTACAAGTCTAGAGATCCTACAGAAAAAATCGCAGAGTAATCAGAAGCCTTTTGTAAATCTTGTTGGCTACATTTCATGTTTTGGTTTATAAGCAATTTTTCGTGCTATCTCTGAATTCAACCTCCCGTTTCCCTACCCTAAATAACACTGTTGGCCAAATTTAAATGGGATAATTCACATTTTTCCTATTTTTATACAAGTTTTCAATGTCCTTTTGCTTCCAATAGGGGGAGAGCGCCCATCCTCTAGAGGCATTTCTGTACCTTCAGAAAAAGTTATGCACTTCATTAATTTTAATACAAATAATGGCAGATTTGCAGTATAGCATAGGAATCTTATTAAAAAAAAAAAAAAAAGAAAAAAAAAAAGAAAAAAAAAAAAAAAAAAAAAAGCTTCATTTAATACCCTCTAAATTCAAGGATTGCGAGCTGGCTTGCAAAATACCCGAAGTATTTATGGAGACTTGGACCGTTTTTATTGTAACTGCTACAATTTTGGTTCTAGTTGGACCGTGGGGGTGCCGAGTGACAGAAAGTGTTAAAATGGTGGATAATCACCCTCTATTTGGTTTCATCACCTAAAAAAGGTACTCAAACTTATAATTTACAATCAATGAGCAAATGGGCCATCAGCCAACCTTGTTACATCATCCGTACTACAGGATAAAGCTGAAAGAAAAAAACTGAAAGAATATGAGAGGCATATTCTAAGGAAACACTGACATTGCGCTGACAAAAATATCAGTTATCCCGGTTATTCAAACGACCACATATACGCGGCAAGTTATTGCCAATACACCGGTAGAAATACCGGTGGGCTTAATCCTTTGACACGGTATTCCACCTTTAGACTACTAGCGGCCAAGCCTATTAGGCTTAGGTCACTTGTTCGCCCGTCAGTCCAAGCAAATTCAGTCCCCCATTTTCCATACAAGTCCAGTGGACATTGTCCGTCACCCCAAAATCAATCCGATCTTTCATCCCTTAGTTCTATGACAATCTACCTTAGTTCTGCCCTAGAAATGATGTATGATAGACTTATCTTTCAACAAGTTAAATGACATCATTTCTATACCATCCTAAAAAGGGCTTATGCCAAATTTGCCTCTCACTCACGCGGACTATCTGTCTCGGCTTTTTCTACAATTCAACCACGGCTTGATGCCCATAACTACTTGATTTTAATTAAAAATGCCATCCTAAGGAGGGCTTATGCCAGATTTGCCTCTCTCTCACTTGGACTATCTGTCTTGGCTATTTCTAAAATTAAACCATGGCTTGATGCCCACAACTACTTGATTTTAATTAAAATGCCATCCTAAAAAGGGCTTATGCCAGATTTGCCTCTCACTCACTCGGACTATCTGTCTTGACAACTACTTAATTTTACTTAATGATGATTTTAATTGTACCAGTGGGCTTAATCCTTTTTGGGAGAGGCAATGGAAGCAAATATATAGAACCCCTCTAATTTTAGTAAGCACTGAGGTCCAACTTTCTGTACCAGTCGGATCCCAAGTATAGCCTTGGGACACATACAAACCTAAAAGAATACAATAAAACAATGAAATTCTCACTTTATAATATGCGAGGGGGCGCCGATCTTCAGAAATTACTTACACCGGGTGGCGCATGCCAAGCTTTGGAGAGATCATGGTAAACGTGGCAGAACTGTGTCAAGTGTAGAGGGAACTGTGCAACTAATGGTAAAACTTTGCGGTACGTGGCGCTCCGAGATACACATTTCTGTATAACAGCCTCCGACTGTTTAGTTTCTTTATCAACTTTATCCTCAATAAATATTTGCAAAGGTCGTAAACATAGTACATTAGCTACTAATACAACATTGAAGACTGTTCAGATAAACAAAACTGCGTTTTAATACTATTTAACAAATAAAAACTACAATTTTAACAAAACTACAAGGCACAAAGTTAAAACATATCATGTACCCAAAACAAAAGGGCATATCTCATCTCTAAGTGAAAATCAACTTTTAAAACAATTACAAATTAAAAATGATTTCAAAAATCAGAAACACTTGAAAACGATTCCGAAAATTTAAAACGATTTTGAAAATTAGAGACTTTTTCCACAGGGTTGTTATCCACTATTTGTATTTCAGAGGCGCATTTACTTTATAGTAGATAAGGAACAGAAGCCATAACCGGGAAAAAAAAATACTTAAATCACTTTAATTTCAACTAGAACTTCACATAGTGTTATGTACTACATACCAAAGTGAACAACAATTGTCTAAATCTGCAACGAAAACATAGATCTCGCAAAAAGCTTATTTTTCCTTTGTTCCATTAATATTTAACGTGAGGTACACCCTTCCTTCTCAGCAAGAAGAGAGCAAATTTCAAGAAGTCGACAGGGCCACCTTTTAAGCCTTCTAAATCAGACACAAAGCCCTATATTTGAAGAGAGCTCATTTCAATTTTGTATTTCAATTGCTTTTGAGTCACAAATGAGTAAAAACAAGTTTTTTTTTTCAACTAAAAGTAAGGAGCAACATAGGAACTTAAAACACAAAAATTATTACGTACATGAGAGGGGTCGTCCCTTCGTGAATACCTCAGTCTTTACGCTACAGTTCGAATTGTGTCTCAATTCTTTAAGACTGACTCCTGAGTCACAAAGGCCGTTTAATTAGAATAAATAACTCTTTTAAAAGTACCAAAACAACTTTAGCGTAAAGAGCGCGGTATTGACGAGGGGGGCGACCTCCCTAATATACGTAATAATCTCTGTTCTTTTTAAGTTTTACTGTTGCTCCTTACTTTCAGTTGAAAAAAAACTTGTTTTTTATTTGATTTCTGATCATTTTTTAAATAATGCTGGGAAATCCGGCTCCCCCTCGATGAGAAGATCCTCCCGCGTAGCCCACCCCCACCAGAAAAATTTCCCCTAAAAACGTCTGTATACTTCCCAATAACAAATACTATATGTAAACAATGGGTAAAGTTCATAACTTGCAGCCCTTGCCCCGGGGACTGTGGGGGATTAATTAATCCTCAAAGACATAGTTATTAGATCGTTCGACTATGGTGCATAAAATGGCTAGCTTAAAATTTTTATCTGGTGACTTTGGGGAAAAATAAGCGTGTGAGGGGGCTAGTTGCCCTCTAATATTTTTGGTCACTTAAATAGGGCACTAGAATTTTTGATTTCCGATCGAATGCACCCTCTCCCGATCTTCTACGATCACTGGTTCGATATGTTCTCTCCTGAAAAAAAAAACAACAAAAAAACGCCTTTATGGTCTTTCTTCTGGCAAAAAGTGCAAAATTCCACATTTTTGTACATAGGAGCTTGAAACCTCTACAGTAGGGTTCTCTTGTATGCTGAATTTGATGGAGTGATTTTTATTCAGATCACTTGACATTTTGGGAGTACTTCCCCCCTTTTACAAAAGTTGGGCAAATTTTCTCAGGCTCGTAACTTTCGATGGGTATCATCAAAATTTGTTAGATGAATTTTACATATTTTGAATACTACTAATACTTACAAATTCGATTCTTTTGATGTATCTATTGTTATCAAGACTGTTTTGAGAGTTTCGGTTACTATTGAGCCGCATCGGTTCCTCCTTAGAGTTCGGTTAGTCCTTACTTACAGTTCTTTACTGCGAATTGTTTCATATGGTTTGCCCTTTTAAATACTTAGATGTCTCTCTTAGGAAGTCAAACAAAAGTAAGTCAAATCCGTTTTAATCAGTCAGATAGTATTCAAGAATTTTGGGACTAAATGGCTTTCGAGGGTAACTCTCCATAGCATAGTAGTTTCATGCACAACACGTATTTTGAACTACATTAAAATCAAAGGAGAAAGACTATTTTGGCAATTTTTTTATAGATCAACCACAAGAACTATGCACAGAAAATCTTCAGGAATTCCAATAAATATACAAATATTCGACATGTGTAGTCGCAAGGTACTTGCAAAAATTTCTTAGATAAACAAAATCCACTAATATGCTTTTGATGATGTCTTTTAAGATCATTTAAGAAATTAATTATCATTTTTCGAATTTTACCATTTGATATGGCCTAAGAACAGAGAATTTAAGCGAAACATGTTACGTATTCAATTAATTTTTACACTCCTAGATGGAATTTTCCATAGAAGATTTATAGCGGATTTATATCACCGAAGATTTATAAGTCTGCGTTTATAGCGGCTTTGTTTTTAAGCCAATTAGAACGTGAGTTTATGATTGATAAAAAGAACCCAAGTAATACTAAATATTCGCTTTCAAATACTAAAAGATATTTAGATGATCTTCTGGCGATAAATTGTACAGAGTTTTTAGAGATTTTGAATAATATATACCCGCCAGAGATAATTCTGGAACCTAGCAATGGGAAAGCCAATTATGACCATTTTCTAGATTTAGATATTAATCTTTCATATAATAACAAATTAATTTTTTTAATATAATACAACGGATGATTTTAATTTTGAAGTAGTTAATTCCTTGAAGTAGATAATACCTTTCCTTAAAAGTAATATACATTCAAATATAACATATTCAGCTTTTTATTCCCAACTATTTAGATATGCGAGAATTTGTAGTAATTACATTGATTTTAAAAGTAGAAGTCAAATACTTAGCCATAACTGAATCGTAAGAGGTTTTTCCGCCAATAAATTTGTGTGGCAATTTAAAAAGCTTAGTTTTCAGTATAATGAACTTTTAAATAAATATAATAAAAGTTATCCAGAAATATTGAATGAGGTGTTTTGCTACAGGTGGGTAGGGTGAAATAAGTTCTTAGAAGGTTTTGCATGAAAATGAATGGGAATTTTTTGACAGTTCGTTGTTATGCAAATAAGGGAGTTAATTTGGCCAGGGTGGTATTCTCTCAGATTTGTATAGAGATTATTTTGAATCAGTTCTGGGTGATTAGTGGTGAAGGAAGCTTTGCTAAAAACTGGTGGGTATATCTATAATTTTGGTTATTTAGATTTTTGTGTATATTTCTCAGGTGACACTACACAAGGGGATGCCATAAGTTGTTATGGTAGGCACGCTCACTTGCTAGGGTCAGGAAATTAAAGTGCCGAAACCCGTTCTAGCAAGTGCGTATTCCTCTGAGGAGCCCTGATGTGAGGTGATCCCTTGGGGAATATTTATTTATTATTATTTTAGATTTAAGGTGCTTTTGCTTGGTATTGTACAACGACTTACATTTATTAATGTTAAATTTCTTCGATTTTGGACATGATTTTTTGGCTAATGGATTATTTAAACTGTTTTGTCATAGGTAATTGGATGGATGAGTAAGGATGAGTTCATTTATCTCAATTACTAGATTAGAAAGAGAGTTCTTTTTTTTACCCAAAATTTACCTGTAACATATTATAGAAAGAATGGTATCCCAACCATACATTAAGTGAAATGAATTAAATAAATAGAAATAGCAGTATTCAACGCATATGGTCTCAACAAACCAGTAGAATGGAACAGTAGCCAATCAAAAGTAATATTTTACGCCCATATACTCAGCCCATTTTACGATACTTTGAATTCTGCGGCTTTAAAATTATATATTACCCCACTCACAATAAGGCTTTACTAGTACTAAAATTAAACTAGCACTAATTTAGCCCTATCAGAATTTTTCAGCCAATCAAAAAGTTTTATGAAAATTATAACTGACTCAAATTAGCCCTAACTAATTCTCAGTGTTAGTAAAATCTCGTTGTAAATTATACCTAAGTAGCCCAAAGTGCACTGAAACACGCATAGCGTATATAGAAAAGTCTCAAGCCATACTTTTTCAAAATAATCACATACAAGATGCTTACACCACGACCACAATATGTTCCAAAGCTAACTATAAGGCAATCATAAATGTTAAAATTCAACTCAATGCTATTGAAACCCGACTTTTATGAATACTATCAGAATTAAATCAAAATAGTTAAAGCTCATATTTCAACTAAACTTCAACTTTAACAAAAGAATAACACTTGCAAGGGTAAAATTCACTATAGTTTCATAGAAAGGTTAGAAAAATACATATCTTTTTTCGTATTCACCGGGCTAAATGATTATGGTCGGGGTACTAAGGTACTTTCAAACAAAACAAAAAAGAACAAAATTAGCAGTATGGTTTGATTTGAAGAAAAAAAAAGAATCGAATTGATAACATCACATTATCATATCTATAGGTCTACCTTTAAAACTATCCTAACGCAGAATAGCCGGCAGAAATCTTGTGTTTCAAGACATTAATTTTTACTTTATTTCAAGCTATAAATACTTCTATGAATATGGCTCTTTTGAAGCAGAGATTAGTAACAACGAGACATATAAATAAATTTGCTTAAATTGTAAAAACACTTTTTATTTTGAAATCTTCAGAAGAAAGGTTGGCTTCGAAAAAAAAAAATTAAATTTTGTAAGATAAACATCTATGCAAGCTAATACACTGACTCTAATTGCTCTTCCGTTTTAGAAAAGGAATGAAAGAAGACAAATTTTTAAATACTAAGTTTGACAGAAAAATGCAACAATTTCGCTAATTACAGCGTTTAAATAATTTTCAAAACAACATTCTACACACGTTGAGATACCTGAACGTACACGGGAAACGCGTCCAAAAGCTACTATTGGCTCTGACTTTAAAGAGGTTTTTTCTGGCTTTAAAGAGGTTATGTCTAATTACAGAAGTATATCTTTGGTTAGGCAAATAATACAAAATTATCTCCTTGACCGGACACGCAAAACATAAACTTACAAACGAAAACATAATTACAATAACAGTCTGTCATTTTAACAAGATGCGAGATTTATATTTATGTTGAACATAAGATTAATTCAATTAATTCATTTAATTAGTTGCACATCTTTAAGATTTATCATCTGAAGTTTATTACTTCGATTCATAAATACATACACTCACAGTCATGGGCTATAAGTCCTAACACAAGAGTGGAGGATACTGACAGGAGGGGAAACTCAAGTTCGTTTCTGAGGAAAAACAGTAAAGTGAAATGTTAGTTTTACATAATTTTATATCTATATTTTTTAAATATTTTGCTTTAAATTAGGCTGAAGATAAAGAACCCCCTATTTTTGACAGGGCACGATGCTTACTCTATGACATTCACAACAAACCCGGGAAACCATAGACTATCTTATCGGGTCGAAAGGGAAAGTGTCCTCACAGATATTTATCCGAAACCTATACACCGGAGATATACATCGATGTTTTTCAAGTTAGATTTTTTCTCTACTTTCATCAAGTCCCTTTTCTTTAGGCAGTGTTACTAGTCTTGCTTGTTCCAAAAACACAACATAGCAAGAGGATTGGATCCATTCTCATGACTGTAAGCGCAGAAGAGATTAGAAGGTTAGTTCCTTTTGCAATTTATGATCCTATAAGGGGTTGCATTTGCTGCTATTTACTCTTTTCGAGTGAAGATAATAACGAACAATTAAAAATCATTGATGGTAATTGACTTTTGGAATAAAAACTTAGATTTCAAATCATCAGACTATCTTACATGAAAATTTTTTTTTACCAAAACAATTCCTGCCATATAAACTTAGCTAAAGAGTTATATACCCCCTCTCAATCCCTCCCCCCTATCTAAGGAATTAAAAGAACACTACATACAAATAGGCACTAGAAAATAAAGCTAAAAGTTAAACTTCATAGCTATCAAAAACAGTGCAAACCTAACTCAATTAAACCTATTTAAACTAGGAAAAAAAATTAATCATAATAGTTTACAAAATCTTCAAGCTTCAGAGATCGGCATCATCAACATGTAGCTTCCTTTTTTCGGCAGCCAATAAGTCATTCAAGTCTCCAACTTCTTCTGAACTAAAATATTTTTATCGCTTTAAAATCTCAATATTTTATACAGCAATGTACCAACAAGCAAAAGTTAATTTTCTATTTACCTTATAGTAGAACTAATATATTGACTAAACATACTCTATCGCTCCATAAAAAACGAGCACCCGTCAAAATTTACCCCTTAGCGATCCCGTCATAGAGTCATTATCTCATATTGTCACTTATGGGTTAGATCCAGGGTAGGACGTTTGGGGTAGATCCATTTTGTTTGACTCTAGATGGATAGAGATCAGTTTCGTTTCAGAGTTCAGTGAGGTAACACCAAAATTGAATTGGATATTATTCCTGTCTGGATTTATTTTGGTGAGGTCATAATTTATTCCAAGTGAGTTGTTGACCTGAGTTAACTTTAAGAGGATTATAAAATGGAATCTACTTTGCTTTTAGTTTGACCTATATTTCGATATTTATTAATTTAACATTTTTTCTTGAATTAATATTGAGACTTTTTAATTTCGCCGGTGATTTTTTACTCAGATGAGTTTTTTTTTGGCTGTTCGTATGGGCACTATAGTTTTCATTAATACTATCTGCATTATGATGAACGTTCTTCCAGATCGATGGCTAGATATGCTAAAGCCTGTAACATGTTGAAGTTTTTAGTGGAAAAACTTCTTTCTATTTCTCTAGATTATATGATCATTGGTGACTTCAAAACGGACATAAATAAATCATCAGTGACAAGTGATTTGTTGTTAGATTACCTTCCATCTTATAATATTATACCCAAAACTCATCCGTATTCTTATATTCACCATTCAGGCAGTAAGAGCAATATTGATCACATAATTTGCTCACCTAGTATTACTACATCAATAGTGTTTGTTCATGCTGAAGAACAAGACTTAGACCATCTCCCTATCTCACTTACTCTTACGCTGAATTTAAACCCTGCAAGTTTTCGTAAAGTACCCCGGTCTTCAAAATGGTTTGAAAAAAGTAATTGGAAGAAAGCTGATGTTCCTCTCTATGCGTTTACACTAACAAGCCTGCTGTCTGCTATACGAGTTCCCTATCATCTGCTTCAGAGCTCTATACAAGTGAATTGCAAAAAGGACCTGGATTGCTATTATAATCAAATAATTAAATGTTTAAAAGATGCAGAGGCAGTTGCAGTGCCGCTGCAACGTGTTAGACGTGGTACACAAAAACCTATTTGGTCTTTAGATCCTAATTTAAAAGCTTTGAAAAATAAAGCTAAGTTTTGGTTAAAAGTCTGGAATGAATGTGATAGACCGCCTTGTGGAATTGTACCTGACCTTAAGCGTAAGACGCGCAGTGAATATAAAAAATATCTTAAGTCAATGCGTTATCGTAGTTATGGATTTTCCAGTGTCAAAGAGAGAATGGCGAAAAGTTATTAATTCTGAGTCGATTAAAAGTGATGAGCCAACTAGTGATTGTCTTCTTGCATCTGCTTGGCATGGCCATTACTCGTCTATTTTTTCTAATGTTAATTACCGTGTGCATTCTTTGTATTCTCATTCTCTTTCTGCTATTTTTAGTACCCCTTTATCTCAGCGTCTTTGTGTTCCCATTTCTCTTTCATCCGTAGTTGAAGCAATTAAGAAACTTCAATCAGATAATGTTGATAATGATGGTATATCTAGATTTCACCTTTTATTAGATTGCTCCCCCCTTATTGACCATATACACCTACTTCTCCAGAAGTAGAATGTGTATTTGTACTTCTAGTGTACCGGAGAGTTTTTTGTGTGGTACTGTTTCTTCAATTTTAAAGAAGGGAAATTCTCCTTGTATTTGCTCTTCTTACCGACCTATTACTGTCTCTTGCACTTTTAGTAAAGTTCTTGAGCATGTATTACTACCTTTTGTGACTAATAATATGCTTGAGAGAGATAACCAGTTTGGATTTAAGCCCGGAGTAGGTTGTCAACACGCACATCGTGTATTATCTTCTATGCTCCTTGAAAATTCTTCTAAGGGAAGGAGTATATATCTCTGTACTTTAGATCTATCAAAAGCTTTTGATAGTGCATGTCATAGTCAGCTTTTTTTGCTCTTCGTGGTTGCGGTGTCAATCTATTTTGCTTCTTCGGTACTGGTACTCTAATTCTTTTCTTCGGCTGAAATCTGTGCCAGCATCTATTATTAAATTGAAAACAGGTTTAAGGCAAGGTGGTGTTTTATCTCCAACCCTTTTTAATTTCTGTATTACAGGAGTTCTGGCAAAGATATCGGCTACCTATCTCTCCGGTTTTTCTGATGTTTCATACCTGGCTTACGCTGCTGATCTGCTTCTTATAAGCCGTACTAAAACTGGTTTATCTAACATGGTTTCTTGTGTTGCCACTTCTTTTTCAGACATAGGCCTTTCTCTTAATGTAGATAAATGTAAGTTTCTTTCTTTTAATAACATTTCTAGTACTTCCCTTCGGTGTAGTGGCTTTACTATCCCTCTCGTAGATTCTCTTCGATGGCTCGGTATTTCTATTACTAATAATCTTCGGAGCTTGCGCCAGCGCACAGTCTCAGATATTAATATGAAAATTAAATTAGGATATGCTAAGATTGTTGCCAATAGAGGTAAATATAATAAACTCGCGTTGGCCAAGCTCTACTCAACTTTTTGTGACCATTCAATTCTTTTCGCTTCTGGAATTTTTTTCCTTCTGAAGAAAAATGAGTTAAAAAGAATCCGGATTAATTATTATAGATTTTGTAAATTTTTGTTGTTTCTCTTCCACCTTGGACCAAAAACCGGGTAATTATTAATAAATTTCTTGTTCCTAATATTACTGAAAAACTGGAAGCACTACACAGAAAACTTTCAAATACTGCTTGTATCCGTTTTTCTCTGCACCATTACCTTATCAGGTTTTTTTCAGTCGTAAGTTATTTTTCTTTTATTTGTTTAGTTGTTTTTCTCTGTTTGGTCATTCTACATTTTTTAGTATTGTAAAGAGTGAGTAAAAATCAAATAATGATAATAATAATGACAGCTTGTGTCCATATTTCTGCATATTACTGCTTATTAGACTCTGCAAGTTGTCAGTTTTTTCTCTATTCCTCTTTTTCCCCTCCTTTCATGTTATTTCTTTTTTGTTTTAGTTTCTTTTAAATTATTATGTGTTACACTGTAGCTGGTAATCTTTGATTTATATATTGATTTGTGTTGCATTTTATATGTTTTTCCTCGTGATACTCCACGTATTGTACCTCTGTACAGTGTGGGTTAGAAATAAATAATAATAATATTAACCAAAAAGCTCAATTTCTGTTAATCTATCATCCTCAAAACGTGGCCTAGCCACCTCGACCTTTTTTTTCATTATGGTCCTAAGAAGTGGGATCAAACCCCATTTTGCGTACAACTTATTGTTTGGGCAGATGTATTCTATTGGGGGTCTTGAATATCAATAATACACGGAAAAAAACAAGATTTCGTTGGAGGCTAATAGAAAGAATGGATGGTTTTTAATTAACTTTAGGCAATGTTTTCAAGTGCTTCTTAGATTTTTTCAAACAACCATGACATATTCCTTTTAGTGACAACATTAAAAGTGTCTCTGAAAGTATTGATTCGCACGATTGATGTAGCTTAAAATCTGACCTCAGGGAACCCCTAAACTGAATTTTCATACAAGACGTGGAAAACATTTTAGCCATGTATGAATATGTTACACCAATGATGCCACAGCCCGTTTTGGCTATTGACCAGATATTTGTCACTAACTAACTAACTATAAATGATATCTAAAAATATCTTATAAAACGGAAATTTGCCTTTTGATGACAACGTGTTCAAAAATGTTTCGACTCTTTTAAAACTTTAAAACCATCTACCCTAAATCATTAATAACATACGTACGGTCGATTCGTTTCCGATTAAAAAGATTACTGGCCCCATTTAGTCATTAGTTATAGAACAGTCTGTAATGGTAAGAGAGGACAGACGGGATGGTTTTAGTTAAGAGAGTTTTAAGACGAACTAGGCACGCCATCCTGCTCAGATGTTTGAGGAGGATGGATTAACCAATATCCACAGAACTAGGTGCTAAGGGTATTAGGGTATCAAAGGAAAGAGTGAGCCAAAAACATTTTGCATTAGTCAGATTCGTGGCGTAAAAACAGAAATGACAAAAAACAAAACCAGATTTTTTGAACAATTTTACTTATTCATGCTCAGCATGGTTTCAGTGTTGCTGTTGCAACACTGCAACTCCTCAAACGTAACTTTAGAAGCCCTATTCCTATTTACGCTGAAATTATTGCAGAAATTTTTTTTTGGTGTAATCAATGCCTTTTCCTGATGTTAGATATTGGAATTAGGGCCTTTCTTAAAATCGATCCTAACAACTGCTCCAACAGTGTGTTTACTTTTTAATTGGAAATAGACATTAAACTTTAGAACAGCTGAATATAGCTTCAAAACGTTTTATTATTTTTATGTTTCCAATTAAATATACAGAGAGGCGTAAATGCACACAGATTCAAACTTTGGTTGGGATATGGAGGAATATTTAAAACATTTTCAAACGGTTTGTGATAGCGAACTGAAGGTAGGGAGCGACCTGGCTCAATAGTAACCGAAACTCTAAAAAACAGAATTTTTACACCAATAGATACATCTAAAGAATTGGATTTTTATGCTGATTTCAAATATATAAGGTTTATCAAGTTTAGTCTTATCCATCAAAAGTTAAGAGCCTAAAAAAATGTGTCTTATTTTCGAAAAAAGAAGGGAACAACCCCTAAAAGTCATATAATCTTAATGAAAATCACACCATCAGATTCAGCGTATCAAAGAACCCTACTGTAGAGGTTTCAAACTTCGATCAACAAAAATGTTGAATTTTGTATTTTTTTTGCCAGAAAAAAGATCACATATGCGTGTTTACTTTTTTTTTCCCAGGGGTGATCGTATCGTTCCAGTAGTCCTAGAATATAGCGAGAGGGCTCATTCGAACGAAAATTAAAAGATCTAGTGCCCCTTTTAAGTGACCAAAAAAATTGGAGGGCAACTAGGCCCCCTCCAACGCTCATTTTTCCCAAAGTCACCCAATAAAAATTTTGAGATAGCCATTTTTTTCAGCATAGTCGAAAATCTAATTAATATGTTCTTGAGGATGACTTAATCCCCCACAGTTCCCGGGGGAAGGGCTGCAAGTTATAAACTTTGCCCCTTTTTTACATATAGTATTGGTTATTGGGAAGTATACAGGCGTTTTCAGGAGGGATTGTATCTGGTGGGGGGAGGGGTTTATGTGGGACGACCTTTCCATGGGGAAAGGGAATTTTCCATGAAGGGGCGCCAGATTTCCAGCATTATTTAAATACGATCAGAAATTAAATAAAAAAAGTTTTTTTCAACTAAAAGAAAGGAGCAAACTTAAAATGAACAGAAATTATTACGCACATAAGGGGGTTCGCCCCCACGTCAATACTTTTCTTTTTACGCTGAAGTTTTTTATAGTACTTTCAAAAGAGCTATTTATTCTAATTAAACGGCCTTTGTGATTCAGGGGTCATTCTTAAAGAATTGGAACACAATTCCAGCTTTAGCGTAAAGAGTGAAGTATTGACGAGGAGGCAAACCCCATCATATGCGTAATAATTTCTGTTCGTTTTAAGTTTTAATGCTGCTTCTTACTTTAAGTTGAAAAAACTTTTTTTATTATTATTTAATAACTAGAAAGGGGTTAATATAAGCGATCATTAATGCCAAATCAAATTGGAATAGTAGTAAGTAATATGTGAAAAAATATGGATGTATTGAACCTTGTGCCAATGCAAAAAAAAAAAAAAAAAAAAAAAAAAAAAAAAAAAAAAAAAAAAAGGCTGTTCTTGTACAGCCTTGCTTTACTTCAATTCTTTTATATAATAATAACAACTTACATCTTACCCACTATACAACAATACAAGTGGAGCAATAGAAAATACACATAAATTATCTTGTTAGATAATTCATAAAGAAAAAAGTTACAGTAAAACACGAAAACCTTTTCCTAATCTCTTTAAAAATAGAAATATTTTAGTCAGTAGCAATGGCCTAGTCAGGGCAGGCTCCACCTGGGGGGAAACTAGTATAGTTAAATATTCGAAAGGCTGGTATAGGACTACAAACAAGGACCTCCAACCTAGATTAGTTTTGATGGATGCGTGCCTTGCTGATGATTTCCAAATGTAAATCTTTTTAGAAAATATATAAACTAACACTGGATTTTCATTTGAATTAAATTGAAGTTATTTGAGGTTTTATTGTTTAAATCACCTCATAAAGACCATAGTCCTGCCGTTCGAAGGTCATTGACAGGGTGTAATGTGTTGCAAGGGAAATTTTAAAAATTAAGCATCCAGGTAGGAGAACCTATTTTTCAATTTTAATTTGACTCATAGGAGGTACACACCTGCCTTCACAAGACCTCGGGAGGTATTTTCGGAATTCATATCGCAATACCCACAAAATGTTACATATTTGGAATTTACAATGGACAATAAGCAAAAAACCTTTACTCCTGGGTCTATAGGGTGATGCTGAACCCACAGGTATAATTTAAAAAAAAACTCAGGCAAAAAACTTGAAAAACCTTTTGGAAAATAGTTCCATCAAAAGTATTAGGCAGTTCAATCTATTAGTGAATTCGTACTGAAATATGGTAAATTCAAGTTAAACTGGATGAATTATCTGTTAAATAAGAATTCAATCGAAACGCGGTTATAGGTATTTGAAACCTTCACATAGTTTTTCAACCTCTACAGGGCTAAAGGGGGAGGGGCAACTTTGAGAAAACACTTCTAAAAAAATTGTGGTATTAATGGTGGAAGTGAGAACATTTAACCCCTTTGATCAAAGTAGAGCAGCTTCCAAATACTTTTTCCCAATAAAACCAACTTTTTTTCCTTACAGACCTCAAATAAAACAATTTAAAAGGAATTACCTTCAGTTACCCCTCTCCCCTCCTCTCCTCATTTTGGAGGCTGTCCGTCTCGTAATTGGTCTAAGAATTATGTAGAGTTTTGACTGCGTAAAAGTTGTCACTATTTTAAAATTTCTTTTCTTCTTAACAAGCACTTTTTGCTACAAAAAGTAATTTCCCTAACTACGTTTTACCAAACTTTTTACAGAGAAAAGGGAATTTCAATTGTATTCCGTGAAGTTCCACGATTTATATTTATATTCCGCGATCTTTTGTGTCCCCCAAAGGGACACACAAGACCAACCTTTAGGTGGTGAATCCAGTGATTTTTTCCGCGGAGAATGCGAGGGGGTACATAAAACCAAACTTGGGGAAGAGTACCTCTTCCACCTTATGTAATTTGTACTAATACAAGTGATCTTAGTACCTTTCCACGTAAGGCAATTCTGCATTTAGAAAGAAATTGGCTTACTCTAAGACCTAGAAAGTATGAAAGCATTGGTTATTCCGGCCAGAGTTAATCTTTGAATGAGTAGGAACCATAGTGCATAAACAGAAAAAATATGAAAGCCTATAAATCCATAAATATAAATGTCCCAAACAGTGAAAAGGAAAGAAACACCCCACCCTCTTAAATGATCGTCTTATCGGTAATTGATTAGCTTATTTTATTATTAAAAAAAGGACTGTGTTTGACCACCACCATTTTGACCTTTAGAGAGACTTACAACACTGTATTTTCTTTATTACATTAGTTTATTTGCTTTCTAACACTTCATTCAGTTGCGCCCTATAGTCCGTTTAGGACTGAATCAGCTAGAGTACCACTCGTTTAGCACCTTCAGAAAAATCTTTTTTTTTTGTTTTTTTTTAATGCTGACGCGACGGATGTCTCTAGGGAAATATAGAAGTATATGTTGGTATTGTTTATTGCGCATGGCACTTCGCTTTGGCTTGTTCTTTGGCGGGTAATCAGTGGTGGCGACTGTTCGTCAATTTCTTTTACTTATGTCTGTGTTGTTTTTTTTTCTCCCTGCACTCCCGGCCATAGAACCTTTCAGGTAAATATGGTGACGCATTTATCTTTTAGTGTTAACATATATCGTTGAATGAATTATTGAGTAAATCTACCTATCTATACATACATAAATATACAATTTCTACATAAGACTATGTAATTTGAAACCTGTTCTCGGCAGAGCTTTTTGACGGTTTAACTGGACAGCAATTCCAAAAATCCTTGAAACCGAATTGTTTTCCAAATTGTTCACCATCTTCAAGTGTTTGGGGGAGGTTCTGATGAAGTGTTTCAGGCAATAATAAGGCACAATTACCACCAATGAGCATTAATGATCCCATGACAATCAGAGGTAAGGAAATAAATTCTTCTCCCTAAAAATATCAGAAAATAAAACAAAAATTCGAAAAATCAGATATTTCAGATCCTTTTCTGGAGCCCTATTTCAACGCGAGCAATTCAATTTAATTGCACTAGCTAAATATAGATGAAAACAAGCTAATAACAAGCTGTATAGAAAAAAACAGAAGGAAATAAAATATCTAACTTGCATCAAAATTAAAAATCAAATCCGAATAAAAACAAACAGCTGCTTAGGAATAATGAAACTATTTTATTATTTTATTATTACTTATTTATTTTATTGAATTTAATTTATTAGTCCCAGGCCATCTGTTTCGTTGATCTGAAGGTTTGGAGTTTTTTTTTGTTTACAGCGGTCTTTCAGATTTGCTTCAAAAATATGATTTGCCTTTAATCAAGTCTATTTTTTATGCTTTTTTTCTCTCTTTTTGCATCCCGTTGTTTTTTAAGTCTTTTATAAATTTGGCAATGTTAATTTTTGTAAAGAATTTTTCTGCTAAAAAAAAACATTCAATATTAATGTACATTGTGATATTTACTATTAACCCTATTTAAGTCATTAGAATACAGATTAAATAAGAATCGCCCGGAACGACAAGTCTGGTTTATCTTGATTTGCTCTTCGTCACAAATAACATATCCTGTTATCAGATTTTGGTTTGTATGCTGATTCACATAGGCCTATATCCAATTTATTAAGTTTAATATTACCGATTAAGAGTTATTAAAATAAAAATATTTACAAAATCTTATAAAAGGAGGAAAGACAAAAAATTCGCTTAATACAAAGAAGGATGGGTATGGATGCATACATTCACCATGATGACTTTACTGAACTCAGTAAAATATTGGGAGATGACTGTTTGGCAAAATATTGGGGGATTTCAACAAAAATTTAGAGTTCTAGTGCATTTTAAAATTAGTAAAAAGAAATGGGATCACAACAGTGCCAATTTCTGTCATTTCATACGGATATTATATAGCGTTCCAATTGTAGAGACACTGATGCCACGCTGTGACACATTCAGTCCCAAAGATACATGCAGTTCGAAAGTGAACAATATTACAGACTGTTTATAATAATGCTAACAGTTACATAGCTCTTACCCAGCTATTAAGGGGGAGTTGTAAATATTTTTTTGAGCTGGAGTTCAGATGATTGATGCCAGAAAAAGTTAATTTTTAGGCAAATGTTTTTCTAGTTTTCAATGAATCTTTGGAACAAGAAATTTAGCCCCAAGGGACCTGCCACCAATTCAGCCCTACTAAATTAAAATAGGTTTATAAGGGATTGTACTGTTTAACACAATACATTGTGTGCATCGGGCCAATATTTACCATCATTTCTGATGAATTGCAACAGCAGACGAAAATGTGATTTGTCAATACTTTTTTGTTTTTTTTTGCCCAAAAAATTGTCTGATTTGACAATTAAACGTTTAATTAACCTGTCTATTTGCGCAATTTGGTTTAACTGGAGCTTAAAAGTTTTGTTTCAACTATTTTTTTAGAGACCTTAACTTACCATATAATTGACTAACGGGATGAAAACAGGACCTAACATCCCTGCAACCGCACTGATACTCAATCCGATGCCTCTAACTACGGTTGGATAAAGCTCAGATGCGAATAGAGGTAGCACAACAAACGCGCTTGAAATTCCAGATTTACCAATGCAGTATAAAACCAAAGTTGTAACATAATCTGTAAAAGAGATACCGTTTTATACTTGTTCCTGTTTCAAGAAAAATTTACGACATTCTTCTATATGACAAAACAGAATTGGCATTTTTCTCCAACTAAATACGTAAATAACCAAATAAGAAAATGCATTATGGACCCTGTACGAAATATTGTTCGAAAATTTTTTTTCCAGTATTATTATTTTTTCTGTTAGGAAATCTTACTAATAAGAGCACTTTCATTGCAGCTCATGAACTTTCAGCTTTCATAATCATGAAAATTAACACACTTGTAAGAAGAGGATGAAAATATTATACTTTTTCGTTTTTACGAGAATGATGTCTATTATCTTCTGTTTTTCTTCTGTTTCTCAATCCACATGATGCGCACATTTTGTATAGTATTTCTTTAGAATAAATTATCTAATCTATAATCTTAAGGCAATAAATAATTTTAACTATTTCCTAATTTTTATTAATACTATGAATTAGTACTCGTCATATCTCTGTTAGATAAAGGGCGTCTCCAAAAAATGCTGCAAGCAAAATCATAGGCAGCGTGCTAGCGCTGCCTATGATTTTGCCTATGAACAGAAATATTTTGCCTATGATTGCCTATGAACAGAAAATGAAACCCAAAACGAACAGAAATTAAAATAAATAACCGAGTCAAACTCAAAACGAGCAGAAATTAACATAAGTTGGGTGCAAAACCCCTATGCCTTCCCAAGGCCAGAACAAAATTTGCACTTTACTGAAAAAAATATAAATGTTTATTTTTATAACTTTAATAAATCAAATAATTTTAAGATTTTGATTACTAAATATCAGTATATGTATATTAAACTGACCATGCACATTCATTTGTATTTGGGAAGGCATAGGGGTTTTGCACCCAACTTATGTTAATTTCTGTTCGTTTTGAGTTTGACTCGGTTATTTATTTTAATTTCTGTTCGTTTTGGGTTTCATTTATTTATCGATGATGATTTGTGGTAGTTTCGAGCTTGGTAGATTATTTGATTTTATTTTTGCTCATTTTTTGTTTAATCGAGTTCTTTACTTTTCTTTGAAAAACTTTATCCTGTGGAAAAAGTTTTTCCAATTAATCCAATGCAAAATCCAGTGAGATATCCAACGCAGTAGTCCGAAAGCTAACGTACAGAATGTGTTGCTTCTTCTGTAAACAATACCAAGCATAATGATTTGCACATTTGGAATTTGCGTTAAAACGCATATTACGTGGTGTTTTCATGTTTAACCGAGCGAAGTAATAAATAAGATGTAAATTTACCCTTTTAACTACGTCCTAGCTCTTTCTTAATGCTAATTTTGGTATCATTTGGCATTATGTGCCAACTTATTGAGAAACAGTTATACAAAATACCAAAAACCAGCAAAATTACTAAACAAAATTACTATATGCTAAGACTACATAGCCTACAGACACAAAAGATGGGGGAGGGGGTTGGCAAACAGATAGAACGTATTATGACCATAATTTTTTTGTATTTAATGATGTAAAAAACTTTACTTCCAATAGTCTAGCTTAGAAAAGGGCATTAAAAAGACTGTGAATGAGAAACAAATAGAAAACTGTAATTATCCAAATTGGCCAAATTGGTATATTTGATATTTTCTTTCAAAGATACTTTTTCTATTTTTAAATCTTTATACATTTTTATTAAAACACCATTACGATTTGGGGACGACGTGATTAAGGATTCTCAGATGCTTTCCTGTAATATTTTAACATAAAAATAAACTATAAGTCCAAAATTTATTAAACAATTTCTTTTCTTCTAAAAATCCAGCATAAAATCTTACACTTTCACTGGATTTTTGGTTAGCTAAATTCGTCAGATTATCCAACCATTTATCCTAGTCCGAATAAAAAATCCAACGAAAACACAATAACTTATCCAAGATACAACAAGAACGCGGAGCTTTCGGACACGGCCAAACATTATTTTTCATAGTAACAATTAAATCCATTTGAATGGATTTAGTCAAACCTAAAAAATTTCATTGCTGCTATTAAATCCCATTTTTCAGTAGGTAAAAGCAAATATTTCACCTTAAGCATTCGCTACCTTTTGGTAGCTAATTTTGTTTGCGTAGCGATATAAAGGATTTCCCATCCTCCTTGAGATTTTTTTAATCCTTACATTCCACAACGTAAAATAAGTATAAAGACAGGACGTTTCCTAAATTCGTAATACTTATTGACAGGGTAGTACATTTGGCCTTTTGGTCTTTCTTTTGATCTTGCCATATTTTCTTTCCTTACATATTCACATTTTCTCATCCTACTTCTACCATATTTTTCCTGTTACAGTTTTTCGTTTTCAAGGATTTTCTTTAATACTTTTATTTTGTTGGCAAGAAAACAGTTTTTCTTTTTCTTTTGGTATTCGTCAGTCTTTTTCTTTCATACTATTATCCCTTTCACTCATTTTACCTTTCTTTTTGTCACATTTTTTGTATCCTATATTTCGTTTGTACAATTTTTTTTTTTTTTTTTTTTTTAAGAGCGGTATTTACTTGTGTTGATCTCTCTGTTGCATTTTGGTTGCATTATATAATGCCATGACTTTCAAGTTACAAAAAAAAATACTCATTGTAACTAGATGCATTTGCATCTATGCTTCTTATTGTGTTCGGTTACTAATAAGCATGAAATTTAGCTTTTAAAGAGCTTAAACATAAGGTACTTTCCCATTATCCTGGCCTCTCTAAAAAGTCAAGATTGGTTAATGCTAATGAAATAAAATAAAATAAGATGAAGATATAATAGTTTAGAAACAGATTTGGGGCTATATATTTGCACATTAGGGGGAGTGGAGGGGGGGGGGGCAAAGCATAGCATATATTAAATACCTAACCTAACCTAGGTACCCCCCCCCCCCAAAAAAAAAAATGAAAAAACAAAAACAACACTTTAAATATCTTAAAACCACATTATACAATGTATTTCTCTACAGCGGCGTATAGAATCATCTCGTAAAAATGGGTTTTTCATTGCGTCTCTCCCGTTTGACTGTAGCATCTCTTGTTAGACTTCTTTAGAGAGGCCCGGATAATGGGAAATTACCACATAATCTTCAGCTCGCAATAAGGCCGTAAAAACCGTCTGATGGCTAATAGTTACTCCTTATACGGTCTTACTAGTAAATAATGTGTCTATAATATGATATTACATACTTGCCAGCTATACTTCTCAGGTTTTTAAAATCTTTGTTTTTTTTATAGGTTGAATCAGATTGAGCAAACAAAACAATATCTGTTCTTTGGCATATGTTGCTTCACGCAGTCTTCTCGGTGAAAATCTTTGTTATCTTCGTTTGTTTTTTTTTTTGCTGTAGACGGACTACTAGACTCAGACCCTTATAAAGGCCGTACTGGTAAAATAATTTGTTTATGATATCGTTAATTAAAAAATTTTTTCTACAAAACAATTTTTTTAAGAAAAGTTAAGTGCTCTACTAAGCCAAAATGGAGCAGAAATAAAGTCAAAGAATCTTCAAATCGCAAAACTACCACAAATCACATCAATAAATAATTGAAGCTCAAGACGAAAAGAATTATAATAAATAGCCGAATCAAACTCAAAACGAGCGAAAATTAACATGATTAACATGGGAGGGGGGGGGGGCTGATAACCCCCATGCCTTTTAAAGACCAGTACATAATTTTCGCTTTACTGAAAACAAAATAAATTTTAAATGTTTTCACATTTTTTGCTTTCATAAACAAAAAAATTAACAAAACCTTAAGGAATAAATATTAATATATGCCAATAAAACTGACAATCTGCGATCATTTTTTTCTTTTTTAGAAAAGCGCAAATCATGTTCTGGTCTTGAAAAACATGGGGGTTATCAGCCCTACTCATGTTAATTTTTGCTCGTTTTGAGTTTGACTGAGCTATTTATTGTAATTCTCTTCGTTTTGAGTTTTATTCAATTAATAATAGTGATTTGTGGTAGTTTTACGCTTGGAAGATTATTTGACTTTATTTCATCTCATTTTTGGCTTAATGGAGCTCTTTTACTCTTCTTTTAAAAAACTACCTTGTGGAAAAAGTTTTTTAATTAATTTCTGTTCGTTTTTTATTGACATAGTCCTTTTCATGGAAAAAAACGTTTTATATCTTTTCGTTTAAATTTTTGTATAAGAATAAAGGTTAGGGTTGCTATGTAGATATTTGAGAAACCTTTCCTGACACATACAATATTTTTTAATTTAATTTTATGACTCCTGAAGTTGACCCGAAAAATAAAACTTAATACCATCCTCAAAAGATTCTATCTATGCTCTTTGACAACCTGGATACACATACATTCTTTTTGCTTATTAAATTGTAAGAGCAAAGTAGTAATAGTAGTAGCCCAAAAGTTCAACTAATACCCAGTCGTTCTCGAAATATTGCTGAGATGTCTAATTGGCAACCATAAACACAATGCCTTTTGATTTAGTTTAAAGTAGCATTTAGTTTTAAAGCATAAAGGGCCAGTTACATAATCGTGGGGGTTGACATGCCCAATATCCCTAAAGACATAGTTGCTGGACCGTTATGCTATACTGGACAAAGTGGCTGTCTCAAAATTTTGGATGGATGCGTCTGAAAAATGAATGGGATTGAGAGAAGGGCTGCTTGCGCTCCAATCTCTTTTGCTCTTAAAAAGGTCACCAGAACTTTTAGGAGCAAATTAGCTCCTTTAAAAGTTTCTATGACATGTCTAGCTATTACAGAGTAGTGCTGCCTATGATATTGGTTATATGCCCTTTGGGAAAACTGCATACATAAAGTTCTTTTGTTTAATTAAAACTCCTCCTAAAGACCCATTAAAAGTTTCCCCTTAATACCCTTAGCGTCATTACTTAGAGTAACCGTAGTGGTAGTATTCAAAGTATACACATCATGTTATATGTTAACAAGAGACCATTTACACTTAAAGTTTTGTATGAATTTGTTTATTCCACAAATCAGTCAACAGCCTCAGTTGTTTTGGAAGATGCATTGGGATAATATTGATATACCTCTATATCAAAGTGTTTTGGATTCTATGTTATCTAAAATCAAAATTCCTTTTCACCTTCTTTCTACAACGCTGAATGGCGGCAGCCTAGATCAAGATTGCTATCTTACTGAGATTACTAATTCAATTAAAGTAGCCACCTCAGCGGCAGTACCATCTGAGAGAATTAAGGTTGGTAGACTGAAAAAGGGCTGAAGCGATGACCCAGAGCTACAACTTGCAAAGAACTGTCACAAGTTTTGGTTAAAGATCTGGGTGGATTGTGATCAACCCAGATCTGGTTTAATTTTTAGTATCCTTATATCGGCTGAAAAAGAGTACCGGAAAGCTGTACTGCTCTTCAAGAGAAGGTAAGTATCTATTCTGTTTTGTGATATCCGAAATCATCCGCAGCTACTGTGGAGCAGAGTATCAAGGTCCACTTCATCGTCTTGTTCGTGTTTCTAACCTTATTGATGTAACTTCCTGGGAAAAACACTTCTCGCTATTCTTTAATAGCTCCCCCACCACTGGACACAAATTTTCGACATATTCTCTTTCACCATTTTTCTCAACTAGATCATAGCCGAAATCTTGTTTCTATCACGCCAACGTCAGTTCTTACGCTAATTCGTCTCCTTAAAAAAGGAACAGCTCATGGTTATGACGGACTCCAACCTGAACATTTGATTTATGGTACAGCGAAACTAGTTGAGCATATGGCGTTACTTTTCCAAGCTTGTATTAAGCAGCAATTCGTACCGACTGCACTATGCGAGGGCATTGTGAGATGTGTCCCGAAAAAGAATAAGGACTCTCAATCGTGTGACTCCTATTATTCAATTACAGTTTGTTCAATTATTGCAAACTTATTTGAAAAGATTCTTTTTTTTAAAAATCTCGAATACGTGTGATCATGGAGATCACCAGTTTGGTTTACGTGCGGGTCTTGGTGTTGGGAATGCATATGCAGTTTTCGTGTCTATCTTGGAGAAGTATGAGAGAATGAAAACCCCTTTATATGTTTGTGCAATAGATATTTTTAAAGCATATGATTCGATTCTACACTCCCAAGCTGTTTTAGCACTTTTGAGGAGTGGGGTAAACCCATGCATTTGTGCCTCCCTGTGCCAATGGTATCAAAACTCTTCTATACGTTTCCGCGTCAAAAACCTTTACAGCAACCAGATTTCTGTGCGTCGCGGAGCAAAACAGGGCTCAGTGTTAAGTCCTGCAATATTTAACAATGCCATCCGCTGTGCAACCCGCAGAATACCGCATTTTCTTATCGAGACATTCATTGACGCAAGTCACCTTTCGTACGCAGATGACATTCTTCTGCTGTCTGATAATATGTAGTCACTGGAGGCTGCTGTAAACAGCTTTTATCCCAGGGTTGTCTGACATCGGGCTGTTAGTCGCTTCTGCTAAAACTGAATTTCTCGTTTTTGGTTGTCATCACCCTCCCAATTCAAAAATTCTGGTTGGCCCTGATACACTTTTTGCCACTGCGTCTTTCAAGTACCTTGGACTTGCACTCGGGACCTCGATTCGAGCAACAAGGTCACTAACAATCAACGTGTTGAGAGAGAAGTTGAGAAAGTCCTATGTACATTTTTCTAGAGTTAAATGCCAATTTGACAAAAAAAACGCTTGGTCGGCTTTATAACTCGTTTTTTGCTCCCCATGTGTTTTTTTCTGGTGCCATTATGGAAGTTTTTTACCACGTCAGAACGTCAACAAATTCGGTCTGTCTTTTTCAAACTTTGTATGTATTTTCTTCGTGTTCCTATTCGGTCTCATAACAGTTATATCTCCAAACGTTACAGAGTTTTTTTTTTTTTAAATATGTGATAAGATGGATGTTTTAGACAGCAGATTCAGACAGCGATCTGAGTCATTCGTAGATTTTCCATCGGGGTGTATTAATCGTTTGTGAGTCATTGTTAGTGTATTTTTTACTGTTTGCGATGATAAGTGTTTTTATTATGTATATTTCTTTTTCCATACTCCTCTAAGTACATTTTGGTATGTATATAGGGTTTAAATAAATTATTATTGTTATTATAATGCCTTCTGGCTAGTTCAAGATCCCCCGAAACTTACCCTTAAAGGTCTAACTTAATAATATAAGTTTTTCCTCAGATATTGCTTTGTCACCTATTTGAAATTCCACATGCTCATAATTTGTTTTAATTTTGTTCACCATCCGCCTAAGTATTCCTTAAAAGCTTCACCTTAGTACCCTTAGCTTGCGCAGTAGCAATAGTTGTAGCAGCATTTGTAGCAGTATGCACATAGCATCTTCAACATCCCCTTTAACACAAGCTGAAAGTTTTAGCTTAATACCATCAACCATTCCTGAAGCATTTCTGATGCGTCCACTTGACAGCCTGTGTGGGCATAGTGTGTTTTGCATTAATTCCATACAGTTTCTATACATCCCAAATTTTTCGCCTCATTACTCTTGTTTTAATAGTAGTAGTAGTAGCAGTAGCAGCAGAATTAATAGTAGTAGCCTAAGCTTTAGTGGCAGTAGTAGTAATAGAAGTAGTAAAAATAGTAACAGTAGTAGTAGTATGAGTAGAAGCAGTAGCATTAGAATGCAAATATTTTCTTTTGATTAGTTCAACATCCCTCACAATAAGACCTGTTAGTTTCCACTTCACACACCAAACTGTTCCTAAGATATTGCTGTTACATCCTTTTGATAACCTGCACACAGACGGCGTATTGTGATTCAGTTCATCTCCCCCCTCAAAATTCCTTGAAAATTTCACCTTCATACCCTTAGGCATAGTTATAATAGTAGTCAGAGGAGTAGTATTGATACCACTAGTAATTGTATGGAATAGCGTTAGTACTACTAGCAGCAGTAGTATTAACATATTTTCTTTTGGTCAGTAGAACATCCCTTTCGTCAAGCCCTGGAAGTTTCAACTTAATACAATTATCCATCGCTATGACATTGCTGATATGTCCTTTTGATAACCTGTATGTTCATATACTCCTTGAAATTTGCATCTCAATGCTCTTAGCCTTATAAGTAATTTCAATACAAGTAGTAGAAGTAGTAAATGTAGCACTAATAGCAGTATTAGCAGTAGTGTGCACACATTGCTTTTTGGTCAGATGATCTTCCCCTTTAAGCATTCTCTGAAAGTTCCAACTTAATACCCAAATCAGTTCTTGAGATATGCTATTTTCACAATGTGCATAAATATAGCGTCTTTTGATTTAGTTCAAATTTCCTCTCAATACTGTAAATACAGTGGTGTGCCAGTAGTAGTAGTGGCGGTGGTTGTAGTATTATTGGTAGCATGCAAATGGTGCCTTTTTGATCATCTCCCTTATCATTTCCTGAATTTTCTAAATTAATTTACTCAGTTATTCCTGAGTTACACCCTCTTGACAATCCGTATACACATAACGTGTTTTGATTTAGTCCAACAGTCCCCTCAACATTCTCTGAAAGGCTCGCCTGAGTACCCTTCGTCTTCTTCGAAAGTAAAGTTCAAACATCCATACCCTTTTGAATAACATATACTGTGTGTAAACAATGAACGAATTGCCTAAAAGCCATTGTCCTGAGGACTGTGGGAGGTTGAAATACCAAAAGACAAAATTACTGGACCTTTCAACAATAATGAAAAAAATAGCTCTCTTAACATTTCGGTCCCAGATGTGTTTTGGGGAATGATAGGCTTGGGGGGGGGGCGACTGATTGCCCTCCATTCACTTTCGACTTTTAAAAATGGTATTAAAACTTCCGACTTCCAATCAAATGAACTCCATCCGATCCAAAGTTTATACGACCACCAGTTCCATAAAAGCCTTATATGCCCCGGGCACAACTTACAATCCTTATCCATGGGCTCTGGGGGATTGTGTCCACTCTAAAGAGTTTGGTAAATGATTTTTGGACTATTGGTAATAAAATTGCTATCTCACAATTTCAATTGAATGCGCTTCGGGAAGAGGATGTCAGGGAGGGGGGGGGGGCTAGTTTCTCTCCATCTTGTTTGACTCTTAAAGGAAACTAGAACTATAAATTCCCAATCAAATGAACCTCTTCTAAAGTTCACACGACTAGCCCTTCCCTAAAAACCTAGTATGGCCCTGGGGCATAACTTACAACCCTTACCCCCATACTCTGGGGGATTCTGTCAACCCAAAAGGCCTTGTCATTAGATCTTCGGACTATCTTTGAACAAATGGCTATCTCAGAATTTCTATCGGATGCATTTGTGAAAATAAGGCGTGGGGGGGGGGGCGAGGGGGTGGCTGCCCCCGATCACTTTGAATATTAAAAAGAGCCCTAAAACATCTGATTTCCGATCCAATGAGCCCCCCTCCAGAGTTTATTCGACCACCCTTTCCACAAAACCTTATATGCCCCCGGGTTATAACTTACAACCCTTGCACTGACGGCTTTGGGGGGTTGTCATCCTCAAAGAAATAATTTGCTGACCTTTCAACTACGCTAAACAAAATAGCTATCTCAAAGTGTCGATTAGATGTGTTTTGTGAATTGATGGGCGCGGGGGGGGGGACTTGTTGCCCTCTAATTACTTTTGACTACTAAAAAGGGCACTAGACCTTTCAATTTCTAATCGAATGAGCCTTTTTCAGAGTTTCTACGACAACAAATGGACATTTCGAAACTTCTATCAGATGCATGTCGAGAATATACGAGGTGTGGGGGGGGTGGTATACGCCCTCCGATTACTTTAAATCTTAAAAAGGGCGCTAGAACTTCTGATTACCAATCCAACGAGCCCCCTCCGAAGTTTATACGACCACCCTTTCTATAAAGACCTTATATGCCCCCATGGCATAACTTACAGCCCTTGTCCTGAGGGCTGTATGGGGGGGGGGGCTATAATCCTCAGATGTATAATTTCCGAATCTTTTAACTACGCTGAAAAAATGGCTATCTCAAAATTTTGATTGGATAAGTTTGGGGAAATGGTAGGCGTGGGAGGGGGGTTGGTTGCCCTCCAATCACTTTTGACTATTAAAAAGGGCATTAGCCCTTTCAATTTCCAACCGAATGAGCCCTTTTCGAAGTTTTACGACAACTCCTTTGATACAAAGTGCCCTGGTCTAAAAAAAAAAAAATGATACATCGTGCCCACATTGTTCTTTATTTAGGTTTTTATACACAGTTTTCAAAAAACTTATACTCAGTTTTTCAAATTCTTGATAATTTTTTTTTTAGGTTGAATCAAGTTGAGCAAACAAAACAATTTTGAAATGTGTTGCTTCAAACAGTCTTCAGCGAAAATTTTTGCTATCTTTTTTTTTCTAAATGGACTACAAGACTCAGACCCCATGTGGTAATCTACTACTTTTTATTATTACTGATTTTATTTTTCTCTGTTATCTTTTTTTGTTTGCAAATATTGACAATCACTTTCTAATTAGATATACAGTAAACTAATTTTGGCTAATTTTAATTGTCTATTTTACTTTTTGGTAAAAAAAAAAACACCCAAATACATATCCTATTACATATCGAATACATAGCTACTCTACAATGCACTTATGTGTAACTTTGTGGCTTCTTTGACTTATAAAAATAAATAAAAAAGCACAGCCGATAGCCGATGGCCATAAACAAGAACCCCCCCCCTCCATACACACAAAATTTAGGTGATTGAATCCTCTCCTTGCCATTACAGTAGACCGAATTTCTAGGTTTTTTTCTGGTTTTAATACAAAAATTGCGGCAAAACAAAGGATGAAATCTATTGCAAAACTTCACAAAAAAACAGCGATATAAACCGAGAATCAAGAAACACATCTGCGAATAAAATGTCGAACATTATTATAAGCCAGGCTAAATCAACCAGAAAGGCCATATTTACTTCCTCTATGAAGAGCATCTTTTTTCTTAAATCGCTTAAGAGCCTGATATCTATGGAATTTAACGGATAACCATAAGATTTAATTGATACCAATGGAATCAATAGATACTGATTGCCATTAATGGAATTTTCTATTGCTATATGTCTTTTTTACCATGTTGAGAGAGCCTTTCTTATATCCCACTTGCCTGGCACTTCTTTTGCTTACCCTGCATTCCTTTTCTCTTTAAATTTTATTTCTTCTTCAATGTAGTTCTGACGAGACTAATATTGTGCTATTTTACCCCCAACTTTACGACCTCAGATCTCTGTTGGTGCTTTATTATATTGAATAAAATGTAATTAAATTAAAAAAGTTAAACAGTTAACTGAGGAATCGAAATTACAAGGAATCAAACGAACAAAATAAGTAGGATGCTCTTTACACATTACCCCACTCAAAACCATACCTGTGCTCAACGGACAACAGAGAGGAAAGGGGAGAGGCTCCTTTCCTCTAGTATTGGCCTGGGGGGTATCCCCCTCCAGCAACAAACAGTGGCCAACAAATGTAATTTTTTCGTCTTACCCCCCCCCCCCCCTACCCCGCGAAGGGAAAAACCCTCTGAGACCCCTCCCCCATCTTTCTCAAGCTGTCTTTGCCGAGTTGTTAGTGCGCTGACCTTGCAATCTGATGTCCTTCACGGTTATGGGTTCAACTCCTGGTGTCGCTGATTATTCAGTTTGGGACAGGGATCAATGGTGTGATTCTTTAAGCTGAGGCAGAGTCGGCCCAGCTACAAATGGGTAGCTGGAGAAATCTGGGGAAGGTAAAAAGGAAGGGTGTCCAAAACCACAGGATGGTCTGCTCCCAGCCTCCCATAATACTTCCTGGCTGAGGTGCCATGATACGGATAAGGAAGCCCAAGTCTTTGGTCTATGAAATCTAGTACCATTTCTTTTGTTTACCTCCTTCTTAAGAGGTCGGCCCTCAAAACTAAAGGGGAAGGAACTGGCAGAAGGAACTTGTAGGGAAGTCAAGTCTAAAATCGGTCTAAAAAAAAAAAAACAATAAACACACATCCGTGATCTTTCTTCTGGGGAAAACTAAAGGGGAAGGAACTGGCAGAAGGAACTTGTAGGGAAGTCAAGTCTAAAATCGGTCTAAAAAAAAAAACAATAAACACACATCCGTGATCTTTCTTCTGGCAAAAAATACGAAATTCCCCATTTTTTCAAATAGGAGCTTGAAACCTCTACAGTAGGGTTTTCTGATACGCTGAATCTGATGGTGTGTTTTTCATTCAGATTCTATGACTTTCGCGGGGCGTTTCCCCCTTGTTTCGAAACTAAGGCAAATATTCTCAGGCTCGTAACTTTTGACGGGTAAGACTAAACTTGATGAAATTAAATATTTGAAATCAGCATTAAAATCCAATTCTTTCGATGTATCTATTGGTAGTTTTTCATTAAGATTCTATGACTTTCGCGGGGCGTTTCTCCCTTGTTTCGAAACTAAGGCAAATATTCTCAGGCTCGTAACTTTTGACGGGTAAGACTAAACTTGATGAAATTAAATATTTGAAATCAGCATTAAAATCCAATTCTTTCGATGTATCTATTGGTATCAAAATTTCGTTTTTTAGAGTTTAAGTTACTATTGAGCCGGGTCACTCCCTACTTATAGTTCGCTACCACCAACTGTTTGATACTGCAGTATTGAAGTTTGAAAATAACACCCAGTAATTATGTTTTGCACAATTGGGGTTTCTCATCTGACGTGTCTCAAAACGAAGCACAAAATGGGTACGGTAACCCAAAGGTTTCAGTAACGCCTTCGGATTTCACCATTGGTGGTTATGTATGACTCCTGAATTTGCTGATTATAAATCTGAGACTAATACTGCATAAAAAACGCAGAGTAAGCACATGTTTAAAAAATACCTGGAGCATGGTGAAGCAAAACATATTATTGCCTGATCACTATGCTCAATGCTCACTCACTGCCTGTATCCAGTAGATTCAACCGCATTTATGATATATCATACTTTTTTAAATTTGAATTTGGAACTCCCTCGAGCGGAATAGCCTTTTTGATTTTTTGAAAAATTTAAATAAAATTTTATGCCTTACTCAGCAATGATCAACTTATTTTGTTCAAATAAACAAAATGTTCACTTTGTAGAAGATATCCAGCCCTATTGTTGGTCCTGCTATGACCATTTTCACTACTGTTTCTACCATAGTGCAACTTCCTCTACCAAGCCTATTGCTACCACAGCTACTAATATCATGCTACTGAAATGAATTTACATTAACTGCAATTATTGATAAAACTTATTAACCAGCATTAAAACTAATAATTAATTGAACAAATTGCCAAAACTAATCGTGGCATTTACCAAACCCTTTTAACCCCATTAAAGGCGAGGGAATTATTTGTGACTTTCAAAAAATGAAATATATATTTGAGCAGTTTTCTTTTTTTTTTCATGACATGCAAGAAAGTATAAATACTGCTACGACTTCCTGGAAAAGTCTGTTTTCATTATCAGTATATCCCTAACAATTAATTTGGTTTTACTAGTCTAATATGACAATATTTCCATTAGTTTTTTTTTATTTCTACCGCACTAAGTCTTTCATATTATCCTAATGGCTGCAATTTCATTCGTGCTTTATTGAAAAAAAACGTATTTTGAACTATTTTATTATAATCATTGTCAAACACTTCGTGGTAACGAACTGTAAGTAAGGAGCGATCCAGCTCAATAGTAACCGAAGCTCTGAAAGACGGAATTTCGATACCAATAGATATATTAAAAGAATTAGATTTTATGCCGATTTAAATATATAAGTTTCATTAAATTTATTCTTACCCTTCAAAGGTTACGAGCCTGAAAAAATTGCCTTATTTTGAAAAAAGGGGAAAACATCCCCGTAACAGCCATAGAATCTTAATATAAAAATCACACCATCAGATTCAGCATACCAGAGAACCCTGCGGTAGAGGTTTCAAGATCCTGTCTGCAAAAATGTAGAATCCGGTAATTTTTAACAGAAGAAAGATAACATGTGTTGTGATTTTTTTTTTTTTTTTTTTTTTTTTATCCAGTGTTCTAGAATATCGGGATAGAACTTATTCTAACAGAAAATAAAAGTTCCAGTGCCCAAGTGACCAAACAAATTGGAGGGTAATTAGCCTCCCTCCCACGCCCCATTTTTGAATCGTCCGATCAAAATTTTTAGATAGACATTTTGTTCAGCATAGTTGAAAGGCTGAATAACTATGCCTTTGGAGATATAATGACCCCCACAGCCCCTGGGGAAAGGTCTTTAAGTTACAAAATATGCCTATTATTTACGTATAGTATTTGTTATTTTGAAGTATACATACATTTTTGGGTGGGGGGGGGGGTATTCTGCTGGTGGGATTTTTCACAGAGATAATTTTCCATGGGAAGGAAGTTACCAGGGAATGAGTTTGTCAGGGGAAATTTTACACTGGGGGAATTTGCCAGAATTCCTACACGAAATTCGTCTTATGTCTTGCTTTCTCTTTGCCGACTCAATGTTACGCGTGGAGATGTTAAGGGTAATTGTCCGGGGTAAATTTTCAACAGGATTGAATTGTCTAGAGTATAAATCCGTGGGGAGGTGAAATAATTTGTAAGGGTGTAGCCAGATTTTCTGGCGTTATTCAAAAAAACGATCAGAAATTAAATAAGAAAAACAAGTTTTTTCAACTGAAAATAAGGAGCAACATTAAGACTTAAAACGAACAGAAATTATTTCATATATGAGGGGGGTTGCTCTTCTTCAACACCTTGCTCTTTACGCTAAGGTTTGAATTCCGTCCCAATTCTTTAAGAACGACTCTTGAAACACTATGTTTGTTTAATTAGAACAATAGGAAGCTTTTTTAAAGTGCTAAGAACTTTAGTGTAAAGGGGGAGGTGTTGAGGAAGAGCAACCCCCCAGAACCTTTTCTTAAAAGTACTAAAAACTCTTAGCGTAAAGAGCGACGTGTTGAGGAAGAGCAACCCCTTTTTATACCTAATAATTTCTGTTCGTTTTAAGTTTTTATGTTGCTACTTACTTTTAGTTGAAAAAACTTTTATTTAATAACATTAAGAATGGTCAAAATACTGTTAAATATTCCAGTGATTTCTTTTTGTGTATATTTTGTGTTCGTGATAAGCAGTTTAGATTTACTATTCAAACATGACACCAGTTTTCATCAATATTTTTTTCCCTTTCAATCAGTTTTTTAAACATATATTGATAATCCGTTGGCTCAATAATTGTTTAGTTTCACCTATCGATTTAGTTTTAAGTAAAGGTCAAATGCTACCCTAATCTCTAAGTTGGTGGTGGTACAACGCTCTTTTGTGATGGACTGTGGTCCTTTTATGTTTTATTTCACAGTTTGGTGTAAAACTCGCCAAAAGTTCATCCGAGTCTCATTTCTTTATTCATAGTAATTTCTGTACGCTTTTAATTATACTTGTTATAATATCAGTGTGTTTTGGATACTAACACCCCTCCTTATTTTTGTTGCAAAACTTCACTTTTTGCTGACTAGATGCAAGGAAAACACCACTTACCTGGTACTTTTAATTTCTGACAGAAAGGAAAATCTTTTGATAATATTACACAAGGACTTTTCTTATTTATTTTTTACCGAAGTTTTAATAAACTTGGCATCTATTTATGCTTTTCTTATTATGGATTTTTACCCACAAGCTCAGATGTGATGACAAGATACTAATGTGAAAAACATACAGCCAAATATTAAGAGAAGCTAGCTGATTTAATATCCAAAGCAGAAAATGTCCAAGCCTTAATTGTCTCAATGTATAAGTTCTTGGTTACATTTTGCACAGCCCTCCATTTATTAACAATCGATATCGATTAGCGTTTTAGCTAATATAGCTCAGTATTCCATTCTTAATTATTTTAATGTGGTAAGCAAATAAAGCAGATATCTAAAATTAATGGATTAGTTATTTATCTTTCGTGAAAGCTGATAAATCATAGCAGAAGTAGGATAAAGAAGTTTCAATGGGAAAATTTGATAAATTCGATTTCTAAAACTGCATACAGTAAACTAGTCCTTTTCATCTCTTTTATGATGTCTTGGCAGCTGTGGGAACATTGATTCAAAGAAGAAAGAAACTTCAGTTGCATAAGCTAATCTTATAATGGGGCTGTAAGGAGAAAACCTTACTCCAGTTTTATAAATCACATATAAGACACCATATTGACTATGGGCTCATCGTCTATGGTGCATGTTCAAAGACCCAGATGCAAAAAATTGAAACAACACAAAATGATATAATACGTCTCATATTTGGTCTTAGGAAACCCACAAGCACCAAGTTTCTGCTCATGAAGAGTGGGTTAACAACAATAAGGGAGAGACATAGCTTTCTCTTGACAAAACATCTTACAAAAATTGAATCAAATAGCTCACACACACTACATAATTGGTTAAGAAATCCAGCCATGTATAGAGGCATTGCAGATGAGTATGCCAATATTCAGAAGAAGTTCCCCATACCAGCAAAGTCTATTGCACCCACTTTCCCCCGATCCCCCCCCATGGAATTGGTCAAGTCCCATAATAAATAATAAATTCTTAAAGTGGAATAAAGATTTAACCCCCATTGCTTTTGTCCAGAAAAAATTTGCAGAACTTAATACAATTACCTATAAAAATAATTTCCAAATATTTGTTGATGGGTCAAAAATGAATGAGAAGGTTGCAAGTGGTGTTTTCCTTCCTCACCTGAAAATTGCAATGGGCGAGAGATTATATAGTAATTTATCTATAATGTCTGCCGAGTTAAATACCATAATCATGGCATTAGAACACCTTAAGGAAAACAACCTTTGATTGCAAATTCAAACAATATTATCATATATTCCAACTCTCTATCAAGCCTTGAGTTGCTAGCCTCAGCTCCTCAATATAAGTTGGACATTGACACTTATCATTGTCTCAGTACTATAGATAATCTTGCTTCAAGTGGCATAAAAACTTATTTTCAGTACATTCCTAGCCACTCTGGCAAAAGTGGTAATCATCAGGTTGATGAAATAGCAAAAAATGCTATAAATATTGACCAGCCAAGTGGGAGACCAATCCCAATTAGAGATATTTACCGATGGAGGCTATCAGATATTAATTTTAATAAGATTAATCCTATCCTTCCCCCCTTTCCCAATAAGTATCTTTCTAAGATTTATCATAGAATTCGTTCTGGAACAAATGGACTAAATTTCCTTGCATTCTCATATAAGTTTTCTAATTCAAGTGGTTCAATTCCCCTGTCCCCTCTTTGTAGGCATTGTAATATGAATAATGAAACAATTGACCATTGCCTATTTGAATGTAATATGCTGACGTCTGCACAACATAGTCCCCGAAGCCGCGCCACGCCGAAATGACGGCGGCGAATGTGTGATTCAGTATCGGCGGCGGGACAAAATTTTTCTGGCGGCGCGCCGCCGATTTTAGACCGGCGGCTCAAGTAGCTTCAAACTCAGAGGCATACGGCCCATTTCCTAAAAACGTAATCTCTAGGTAAACTCACATCTCCATTTTATGCTATAAAACAGCTGGGACTTTATCGTGAGAAATATAACTTTAATTAATTCTTTGTGATTTAAGTCTTCGAGTCTAACTTACCATCCTCTGATAAAACAGTTCCTAGGCAAGCAGCTCCACCGATTATCATTGAAGCCCAGAGTACCCAGCGACGACCCCATCTAAAAAGTAAAACACAAAACATGGATTACGACAGATATTGAATATGACAAAGAGATTATATGTAGATCAAAATATACAGGTTAGCCTGGATTGAGTTTTGGATATCAGTAATTGGTTAGTTTCTGCGCAGTGTTGACACACCAAGAAGCAAGTCACAGAAAAAAGAATTTTGGTAAATTGTTAATTCGGCAAAATCCAAATAATTAAATATTCCCATGAATTGTGCCGATTTTGAATGCAGGAATGAATCCAAGAAAGATACACAGAATACATTTTACCAGTAAATTTGTGATTAAATTATATTATGCTTGTATAGTAAATAATTCAGGACTGCCACAGGTTCAAGGAGTCAAAAATAGTGATTTTACGGAGTTCCCTTTAGGGACCCTTGCAAACCCCCCTCCGAAATCTTAAAAGGTTAACTGTTTTTCTCGTCATTTTAGATAATTCTGTAAAACTAACCTATTGATTGTTTTTTTTTTAAACTGCCCGCGCCAGCTCCTTTTCAGCTCCAAAATGTGCTTGGTGAAACTGGATTAGCAACAATTTCCTAAATCATCCAGGCTTCGGATATTACCTTTGGATGTTCACTCCATGGCCACCCAAATAATTACTTTCTTATAATGGAAAAGGACTTTGAATAAGGTGAAACAAAAGTATTAGTTATATCTCTCTCAGGGAATGCAGGGGCCTTCAAGAACCCTTTCATGGTGTAGAGATCTGGATAAATTTCAGAGCTTTATGTTAATCTTAATGTTGCAAATGTGGCCCACAGGGACTTAAATCCCTCTCCATCAACTTCCAGAGAGAGTATATGGGCTGGTAGCACATCCCTTCAGTTTTCTCCCAGTGTCTTAACAAGTGCACGGACCCACAAGTTTTCTCCAGTAGATAATCAGGGAGAGCCGTGCACTAATAGCCTTGTTTTGGATTAGCCAAAATGATGTCAAACATATTCAGAGCCAAAGCATAAAGCGGATGGCCATCTTTGGCAATAACGCATATGACCTATTGGTCGAACGTGTCAAACCCCGAACAACATCTTTGGCAACACCTCTTACAAATAAGTAATATACAGGAAAGATAGAGCATGTAGGAAAAAGGCTTTTAAAACCAAAAATACTCGCAGGTTTTAAAAAGAGAAGGACCAAATTAGCGCTGTGTAATCTGAATCAAATATTCCTGCTGCTACTACTACTACCCGTATCTCAATGCAGCAGCAAGCAACCTGAGAGCACAGGTGCAAAAATTCCTCCTCCATCCCGATCCATTCAAAGCTTCACTCTTTACGCCTTCCCATGAAGATATGTAAGTAAGTTTAGAAATGAATTCTCAAGCTGTGAAATTTTTTTTTTACTTTCTTGCCAAACTCAACAAGCTGAATAGAAAAAAAAAGCAAAATGTTCCGCAAGATGGCGAAATGAATTTTAATTGATATGACAAGAGCTGTAAAAGAAACAAATTTGATTCCTATTTTGCTTCTAGTTACATAAGTTAAAATTTAATTAACCGACAAGCTTTCATTTCAGACTTAGTATAGTTTCGGCAGTTCTGTTGACAGAAGCCTAAGAAAAGAAAATATTGAGGCTAGGGTGATAAATTACTAACACCGGGTGGAAGTCATACATAAAACATAATACTGTGTTCGTGCTTATGAAACTTGGAAAGGCTACCTTTCTTTATCGAGAACACTATCTGATCTAACTATGGAGATAAAAATTTTCTTTTCCGTAGCGAATTAACTCACTTGTTTTCCCTAGCTAAATATCAAAGAAAACAAAAAGTGTAGAAAAAATAGTTACTTTATTCTATCTTTATAGCGTTCTATCTTTATAGCCTAGACGTAACTCTTTGCCACCTAGTTGACGTTAAAGGGCATGATGTTAGATGAGTTAGATGGCTCTGACTCAACAAGGTAAACACTTGACTCATGTGATTTAGCCAAAACACCTAGACTGCAAGAGTAAATTAGAAAACAAACAAAGGAGGGGGGTCAACAACGAATACTTGAATGCAAAGATGGCGGCCGAAAGTACTAAAAAAAGGTTAATCATTTTAAAAGAATATGTCCCTACATTATACACTTTTTCTGAAATTGCCTTAGAATCTTGTGCTAAGAGAAAGCGGGCAAAATACTTTTCTCTGGTTCTGACAAAAGAGTACGCGCTATGGTTTTGTTTGTGTCTGTCGTCTGACAGGCACAAATAGTTTGCATTTTAGTAAATGCCCATCTAAAATTACCTCATTTACATTCCCCTAGTATTTTTTTTCTCCAATTAAAAAGATTAAGTAAACAAATGAATCTGATAAATAAGTTTATGAAACATTTTCAATAAAAAAAAATTATATTCAATTAATAAAGAAAGAGAGAATTATAGAGAAAATGTGGATTGGTTTATGAGATGCCAATAGCACTGGGGTGCAATGTTAAGGTTTTTTGCCTAAAAGTGGGGGGATACCAAAATCTAACTAAAATTTTAAGAAAATACAGGACAAGTATTAACGAATTTGATATCTTTTTTGGCGGGGGGAGGGAGAGACGAGGTTTGAAAGACCCTTGCAGATGAGCCATGACTAATAATACGAAGCCAAAATACTGACTATTAATACAGATACCTCAAATGACTGACTTAGATCCTTCTACTTAAAATGAAATCTATTTCATTTTATTTTAGTTGAGGCAAACATTTATAGGAAATGCAGTCTCTATTTTATGCTTCCTTAAATCTTACCTATTCATAGTTGGAAACAAGAGCAAATAAGTAGGAAGCTCTGCAGCGCCAGCCAAAAAGAAATTGAGGTACTCATTCCCACCTAATACAGGTGCATAGTAAGAAAGACCAACATAAACACTTGTGACAGTGAACCTGAAAAAAAAAAGTCAAAACTGGTAGCTTCAATTTAAATTTACTAATAGCAAGGTTTATTCCTAAAAATATTATCACTGAGTGACTCCACTAGTAAACGGCACGTGTCTACATCTGTTCTAACAAGTTTAAAAGAACATTTCGTTGAAATAAAAAGAAGAAAACAAGCTTCCACAGACATTGCAGGTGGAAAAGGAAACTAGTGATAAAGCTAAAAATCTTCACTGTGATAAAGAGTGCCCACCGATTTTTGAAAACCAAAAAATTTGACTTTTTCACACATTTCTGACAGAATTTTCTAATTAAACAAAATATTCGTCTCTTTTCTTCTCGTAAAAACTGTTCGATTTGACCCCACGGAATTAAAAAAGAGCAAAAAGGGCCTAGAACATCCTCTCCATATCCATATTAACTTTAATGGTATTACTTTACCAAGAGATATTTTAACATATACATTCGTATGGAACGCCTCTTTATGGTTATTTGAAAGGACGTATTTTTAGGTAACTGAATAGCGATTAAGTACAAGGCAGTGATCTCACCAATACCTACCAGACCATGTACAACATTGGCAACATGGATGGGCACCCATTTTTCAATTCCTCTTCTTACGAGTCAACACATTAACAGTACACTTACAACTTATTTCGGCCTAGAGTAAGTAGACAAATGGGTAAACACAGTTTCTTTAAAGGGGTTTGCCGTTATTAGAATAGTTTCTCTATATCTACTATATCTGCCAAAAATATCCAGGTGTTCACGACAACTTGGTCAACTCAAGATTTTATGAAGAATTTTTTTTTTCATTTTCACTTTGTTTCCAATTTTTAGTGTTATACTAAATGTTTGAATATATTATTTTTCTCGTTTATCTGATGTGTCTTCATAAATTGCGTTTTCGCTTATTTATGTTGGAAATATCAACATTAAATTAAGTTTTCTACAAGCCTTTCTTACTCGTTTTAACCATACCGGTTGAAAATCCTAAAAATACAAGATGTTTCTCTGTCCTATACATAATCCATCAATACATCATTATCCATTGGCTTTACGGCCTACTTAAATTTCACCCTTTGAACAGAAAGATTTACAATATTGATGAAAAGTAATTTTCAGTTCCATGAGAGGTTCATTGTCTTTGTGGGAACATGTGGTGCTAATAGAATCTCAGGAAAAGATTGTAGTTCCAACACATGGATAGGGTTGCCACCCCAGCGATTTATAAGTTACATTGAAACTATTTCTCTCTATTGTGATGTAATTTCCCCAGCTACTTCTAGCGATTAAAAAAAAAATTAATAATAATATAAAAAAAAGAAGAAGAAGAAGAAGGAAAACGAAAAAGACATCCATTCCAGGTGGTTTTTGCTATTGAAGAACATTTTAAGTCTATCGATTTTAGAAATTTTCTTGTGTTTTTCTTTTTTTTACCGACATCAATCCCATATGCAAACGTTAGCATGAAAGGCACAGGAATTCTGCAGCACAGATAATATTTTCTGAACTCCATTAATCAGCCAAACTGTGCTCGCAGCATGGAAACTGCTAATAGGCTCTGAAGTTAAAAAAAGAAAGAAAAAGGGAAAATAAACAAAACACAGACTTAGGAGTCTAAATTATTACATAATTCACAATTATGTAAAATTTAACCTACTTAAATATTTTAATAGTTTTAGCCATTGATTCTTATATAAGGTCAACTGAATTGAAACCATACTCAAATATTTTTAAATACCTTCTAGATAACTAGACACACCTAACCACAGACAATCCCAAACACTTCCCCTTATAATCGTCACAGCAGTCAAGATCCGCAAAGACCCTTTTTTACTATTCCTCTCCGACATTTGTTTTATGGATTTAATTGGTTTGGAACATGAACCGTGGATTGTCAGTTTAATCAACATATAATGATATTTCTTCCTTAAGGTTTTGATAAGTTTTTATTTATGAAAGTAAGAAAGGTGAAAACATTTCAAGCGTATTTTTTTTCAGTAAAACGCAAATTGTGTTCTGGTCTTGAGAAGGCATAGGGTTTATCAGCCCTACTCGTGTTAATTTTTTAATTTGACTCGGCTATTTATTGTTATTTCTGTTAGTTTTGAGTTCCATTTATTTATTGGTAGTGGTTTGTGGTAGTTTTACGCTTGCAAGATTATTTGACTTTATTTTTGCTCATTCTTGGCTTAAAGAAGCTCTTTACTGTTCTTTGAAAAATTTGTCTTGTGGAAAAAGCTTTTTAAATTAATTTCTGTTCGTTTTTTTATTGGCAGTCTTTTTCACAGGAGAAATAATATTTTACATCTTTTCAATTTTCTTCTATAAGAATCCATTGTATGGGTTGCTGTTTGTATGTTCGAGAAACTTTTCCATCAATTTTTAATCCTGACACAAACTGTATTTTTTTTTATTTAATTTTATAACATCCGAAGTTGACCTGAAAAACAAAACTTAATATCATTCCCAAAAGGTTCTATCTATGCTTTTTGACAACCTGGATACACTTACACTCTTTATTTATTTAAATTGTATGAGCAGAAGTAGCAATAGTAGTATCCCCAAAAGTTTCAACTAAATACCCTCAGTCGTTCTCAATATACTAATGGGGTGTCTTATTGGGAACCATAAACACAATGCCTTTTCATTTATTTTAAAGCAACATTTAGTTTTAAAGCATAATGGGCCAATTGTATAATTGTGGAGGGTTGACATGGGTAATATCCCTAAAGACATAGTTGCTGAACCGTCCTACTATGCTGAATAAAATGGCTGTCTTAAAATGTTGACTGGATGTGTTTGGAAAATGAATGAGCTTGAGAGAAGGGCTGCTTGCCCTCCAATCTCTTGTTACTCTTAAAAAGGGCACCAGACATTCGCGCTGTAATTGGAGTGCAAGGGGAGGACTCCCCCCTTCATATATCTAGTAAAAACATTTTAAACACGTAAAAACAAAGTGAAAACATTTTAAATGTATTTTGTTTTCATTAAAGTGTAAATTATGTTCTGGTCTTGAAGGCATGGGGGTTGTCAGCCCTACTCATGTTAATTTTTGCTCATTTTGAGGTTGGCTCGGTCATTTTATTGTATGATTTAAATAAACAAAATACGTTTCAAATGTTTTAACTTTTTTAACTTAATAAATTAAAAGTTTAAAAAATTTTAAGGGATATATATATATATATATATATATATATATATATATATATATATATATATATATATGTATATATATATATTTATATATATATATATATATATATATATATATATATATATATATATATATATCTATATATATATAATATATATATATATATATATATATATATATATATATATATATATATATATATATATATATATATATATATATATATGTATATATATATAATATGGTATGGGAGTTTTCCAAGACATAATTTCCAGACCTTTCATCTACACTGAACAAAATGGCTATCTCAAAATTTTAATTAGATGTGTTTTGGGAAATGATGGGCGATGGGGGGCTTGTTGTCCTCCAATCACTTGTAAATCACATAAAAAGGGCCCAATCACACAAAAAGGGCAAAAGCCCTTTCAATTTCCAATCGAATGAGCCTTTTTCGAAGCTTCTACGACAACAAATAGCCATCTCAAAATTTCTACCAGGTTTATTTCGGGAAAATACGAGGTTGGGGGGGGGGATCCACCCTCCGATCACTCTGAATCTAAAAAGGGCACTAGAACTTCTGATTAACAATTCAACGAGACCCCCCCCCCCCGAAGTTTATACGATAACCCTTTCTATATATACCTTATATGCCCTCAGGGCATAACTTACCTTGCCCTGAGGGCTGCGGGCAGTTTTCATCCTCAAAGACATAATTTCCGGTCATTTCAATTACGTTGAACAAAATGGTTATCTCAAAATTTTAATTGGATGTGTTTGGGGAAATGGTGGGAGTGGGAGGGAGGTTATTTGCCATCCAATCACTTCCGACTACTAAAACGGGCACTGGTCCTTTCAATTTCCAATAAAATGAGCTGTTTTCGAAGTTTCTACGACAACAAATGGCTATCCCAAAATTTCTATCAGATACATTTCGGGAAAATACGAGGTGTGGGTGGGGCTATCCATCCGCTGATCACTCTGAATATTAAGAAGGACACTAGAACTTCTGATTACCAATCCAATGTGCCCCCTCCAAAGTTTATACAATCACCCTTTCTATATATACCTTATTTGCCCCCAGGGCATAACTTACAACCCCTGCCCCGAGGGCTGTGAAGGGTTGTCATCCTCAAAGACATAATTTCCGAACCTTCCAATTACGTTGAAAAAAATGGCTATCTAAAAATTCTATTGGGTGTGTTTGAGAAATGGTGGGCGTGGGAGGGGGGTTAGTTGCCCTCTAATCACTTTCGACTATTAAAAAGGGCACTGGCTCTTTCAATTTTCAATCGAATGAGCTGTTTTCGAAGTTTTTTCGACAACAAATAACCATCTCAAAATTTCTATCTGATGCGTTTTGGGAAATACAGTGTGTGTGTGTGTGTGTGTGGGGGGGGGGTAGCTACCCCCTGACAACTTTGAATCTTAAAAGGGCACTAGAACTTGTGATTACCAATCCAATGAGCTCCCTCCGAAGTTTATACGATCATCCTTTCTAAATATACCTTATTTGCCCCCAGGGCATAACTTACAACCCCTGCCCCGAGGGCTGTGAAGGGTTGTCATCCTCAAAGACATAATTTCCGAACCTTTCAGTTACGTTCAACGAAATGGCTATCTCAAAATTTTGATTGGATGTGTTTGGGGAAATGGTGGGCGCAGGAGGGGGTTTGTTGCCCTCCAATCACATTCGGCTGCAAAAAGGACATTAGCCCTTTCAATTTCCAATCAAATGAGCTCTTTTTGAAGTTTCTAAGACAACAAATGGCCATCTCAAAAATTTCTATCAGATACATTTCGGGAAAATACGAGGTGTGTGTGTGTGTGGGGGGGGGTATCCACCCTTCGATCACTCTGAATTCAAAAAAGGGCACTGAAACTTCTGATTAGCAATCCAACGAGCCCTCTCCGAAGTTTATAAGATCACCCTTTCTATATAAACCTTAAATGCCCCCAGGGCATAACTTACAACCCTTGCTCTGAGGGCTGTGGGGGAGGGGTGCCATCCTCAAAGACATAATTTCCAGATCTTTCAACTATGTTGAACAAGATGGCTGTCTCAAAATTTTGACTAAGTGTGTTCGGGAAAATGGTGGGCGTGGGAGGGGGTTAGTTGCCCTCCAATCACTTTCGAGTACGAAAAAGGGCACTAGCCCTTACAATTTCTAATCGAATGAGCTCTTTTCGAAGTTTCTACGACAACTCCTTCGATACGAAGTGCCATGGTCTAAATAATAATAATAATTATAATTATAAATAAAAAAAAATTGTGCTCCCATCGCTCTTTACTTAGGCAGCGCTATTACGCTGTCTATGATAACCAACAGATTGCTTCTAAAAAATTTAATATATACACCCCCTGATCTTATTACCAGCTCTATTATTAGACGGGTTTCAAAATAGAGCTTAAACTTCAGTGCCTAAAAGTCAAAACATTCAATTTAACCGTTTTTTTCTCCTCCTTTGGCATCAGGATTGTCACTTACGGTAAACTTATAAAAGAAGATAAGAAAGAAAAAAGGTAAGAAAGAAAAAAGATAAAAGATAACTTCAGAAACGTCTCTATTTTCCTTGATTTACACTTCAGAGTCTGAAACCCAAACAATAAAATTTGCCTTTTTTCATCATAATCATTACTTTAGAAACCTCTAAAGTAAAATAAATTAAACATTACTTTAGAAACCTCTCCATTTTCTAAGATTTTCAGTCCATAATAAATAATAATTCATTTATTACCCACTATGAACAAAAAGAAGTGGAGTGCATCAAGAACAAAAAAAAAAAAAAAAAAAAAAAAAAAAGAAAAAAAAAAAAAAAACTTGCACACTTAACAATTATTTACATAAAACGACGCATATTATGGTGCGCAGTAAGACCTGCAGATTCCAACAGCTTTCCCGCAAACACAGTCACTTTTTTCCGTAAATCAGGGAGGCCAAATTGCGATATTAGATGCCGGTTCCGGAACCATGGAGGGAGGCACAGAAGGTACCGAGACAATTTAAAATAATAAGCCCGCAGAGATTTGAGACCTTTAGGCTTCAGAATTGGAAGAAAACCAGATAAAAATAGAATAGAATGATCAAAAAGGAAGAATATAATTTCTCAAGCGCTTTTCTATTGTACCTCCCTCTATTTGCAAAAATTTTTGAATATCCAATCTGAATTTTTTTCTCAGCATTAGAAACTTTAGCCCGAAGTGTTCTGAGATTATTAGTAATGTGAAGACCAAACCACAGAAAAGAAGAGACACAGAGAATAGAGGAAAAACCACAGTTAAGAGGGAGACTCGCACTCGAATTAAACGAAATATATTCGCACTTATCAACGTTTAGCATTAGCCCAATCCGTCTGAACTGGTCTGAGATCCAGCTGACAGAATGTGAGAGCCCAGCCCTGAACGACTGACAAGGAGAACACCGTCCGCATAAGCGAGATACGAGACATCAATTCCATCAGAAATGAAAGTCGAAGGCAAAGATGAAAGGATAGGATCAATACATAGCTTCAAAATAGTTGGAGAAAGCACACCACCTTGACGGACCCCACGCCAAAGAAACACCTTTGAATCAGAACAGTGTTGCCAACCTGGCCTGGAAAAATTTACTAAATCGCATCTGTTTTTACTAAATGCTCCAAAAAATTTTTGCACCATCAAGCATCGAATTTTACTATAGGAGGATAATCAATAGGATTTTCACAATCTTTTTTCCTCTTTTCTCTTTTCCTATTTTCTTTCGTTTTCATAGTATGATTAGGGCTGCCAAGAAAAAGAAAATTTATATAACATACAATAATTAGTTTAAAAAATATACCATTTTCTCAATAGTCTTAAGGTCAGGCAAATCATACACATTGAAAACTAAGAAGAAAAATATGTAGTCACAGTTAAAAAAAAGTCGCACTTAAAAGGCTTTAATCGTCCTCGGAATTTAAAGTAGCCATTAGTGTCGAATTCTGACTAAAAAGATCTACTTGTTTCCATTTCTTGGTAGCCCGAGTCAAATCACTGGGGATCACCTAGTCATGTATTCCACTTGACAACCTGAGAACAAGTTGCTTCGTTTTCATCAGGGACAAAACAGTCCAGACATTTAGCCTATTCCGGTTTTTGGTTTTGATGACCAACGAAATCGATAACTGTCTCTCTGCTCCAGCACTTGAACGGCGCAAGCTGCAGAGAGTCAGAAAGAACTTGGGCAAGTATGGAAAAAGTTCGTTTCCAGCAGCGTGTTTAAAAAGGGACAAGACTAACTAACAAACGTAGCAGCTGTTATGAGTGCCTGGGAAAATTTTCTGAAAACGAATTAAGCCGACACATCAGTCCTGATTTTAAATAGTTTGCCTTTCACAGCGAGTATCAAGAAGAAGCCGAGAGAAAAGTATAGATTTTTAAGCACTAGGGTTGATGCAAAATCGCAAAAACGAGAGCAATAGTAGCCATAATATCTGACGTAATCGAAATGAGATTTTGTAATGAATGGACCCTAATTTTTTTCCCTGAATTCATGAAAAATAACAAAATTTTTGTTTACTATAAATCATGACTTTTTACTAGCTTTTGGGAAATTTACTAGATCCTCTAAATTTACTAGATTTTTTTTTACTAGATCTAGTAAAATCCTACTGACGGTGGCAACCCTGAATCAGAAACTACTCCATTACATTTTATCCGAATAAAAGAGTTAGAATATCAGTAAAGTAACAAAACAACAATAGAAAGGTTAACATTATTAGAAAAAAGTGAATAGAGTGCATATGAGTGGACTATATTATCGAAAGCTTTCGAACGATCAAGAGCATAGATATGATGAGAAGATTTATTATTAGAAGATTGCAACAGGAGGGAAGTTAGAACACGTTGGGCGTGCTGACATCCCGGCCTTTTTTGAAAGCCAAATTGGTTTTCACCAAAATTCACATTTTCTGAAATGAAAGAGAGAAGAATGTCTTCAAAAATTTTGCTAAGATTACACGAAACAGTAATTGATCGATATGAATAACACTCTGACGCTGTTTTTCCACGCTTCAAAACGAGGTGACTGTGCCACAGAGAAAACTGTCGGGAACCATAGAAGTAGATAAACACATCTGAAACAGTAGCTGAAGGTGAGCTATCAAAGTCGGGCAAACTACTTTCAGATGACAAGAAGAAATTCCGCCTTGATCAACAGAGCTAGATTGCATGTTCTTGATCGCTTGACCAATATCAACAGTAAAAACCGGTAATACATTATTCTGAGAAATACAACTAGGCAAACACGACTCAAGAAGATTACTAAAAAGAATTTCAACTTCCCGGTTCACATTGCCAAAAAATATCATTATAATACGACACCCAAGTATGAACTGCTGTAGGGCTTTTAGAAAACTCACTACTAAGCTTATCCGAATTCAGAGCATGAGACCACTCCTTTCTCGACGCAGAAAAATCAAACCCAGATACCCTAGACTGCCGTATTTTTTATATGCACGCTTGGTGCTTTGCTTCAGATCGAAGACAACTCCTCGAGTTGGCCGACCGCAAGACACCCATATTCGTAGCCAAAACTTAGCTTTATTCTTTACAACTTTTAATTCTGGGTGCAAAACCCATTCTGGTTTTCTAGTTTTAACTTTAATCTTTTCTAGAGGAACAGCAGTCGCCTCTCTTTGTTTTAAGCACCAAATAATTTTATCATAATAATCATTAAGACACTGCTTATCATTTGAAAAACGGTCAATAACTTGGAGAAAATGGTAAGGAACTTTTATAGAACCCAATAACGCGGACAACGTAGTAAAATAAAGTACAAAATTAGCCTTTCTCCAGTTATTCCTGTAAAACCCCTTAGAACTTTGCGTAAATGGTCTAGTAGAACGGAGAGCGACTAGTGAAGCAGAGAACGAAATCGGGAGGTGGTCAATATCACGATCGTCTTCATGAACAAGAACTGTCGATACATTAATATTTGGCGAGGAAACTACATGGTCAATGTTAGACAAACTTCCAGATTGGTGAATATATGAACAATCAACACTTTTCTCGACTATTTTATAAGCAGAAAAAGCATCGAGGACTATATCGGATCGAACTGACTGACTAGTAATATCTGTGTTGAAGTCACCAACCACTATGAAATCAGAACCACTCGATACAACAGACGCAAGAATAGCCTTAAGATTTGCCGAGGCTTTCATATACGCGTTTAAAGCGGAAATAGTTTTTTTGATACACGGGCGATACATATATATCAGCACAGTAATACCGAACCGAACCGCAAGGATAGAATTATCGCTATGAAAACACACTGGAGAGAAGAAACTCAGGTTATTCTTAACAATGCACGCGAGGCCCCAGAAGGTCTACCAAAGTGACGGAAGTATTAGTATCTTCTGAAGTTTCTTCATTTCATTGTAATCTGATGTTTGTGAACTACAATTTATCCCACAAATCATTATAGCAAAAGTTGGAACAGAATTGGATTTAATTTAGACCGAATGCTTAATAGCTACGCTCACAAGAAAAGCAATCACAAGAAATCACAACAATCTTCCAAGAACTCATACACATGTACGAATTAAAATAAAAATAATTATCTGCAACTTTTTCGCTGTGTCTACTTTGCTAAATTTCCAAACGACCTAGCGTTGTGCTGGGGCTGATATTTTCTTGAAAAGTCATTCAGAACGTTTTCATTAAAATCATAAATATTAACAATCATTGAGAGGTAGTATTTGTCACAAACTATTTAGGAAAATTCAACCGCAATATACAGGAAAGTGTTTAGTCAAAATTACGGAACAAAGAAGAAAAAAGGCACATATCCATGGTAAACTACATTTAAGCTTCTTTGTGTCCAATGTCAATGATTTTAGCTGTACAAAGGGCGACTAAACACGCAGAATAATTTGATATCAAAATTCTTTTCAACCAAATGGGTAGATTTGCTGAAAACTGTGCTGTCATAAAACTATTATGTAATTTCCCTGTCTAAAATTCTAATACTACGAATTATTAATATGAAATGTAGCATGCAACCATTTATAATCATGCAAACTAAATCATACATCATCATGCAATTCTTTTGCTCGGAGTAAAATAATAATAAAGGGATGACTGGGTCGTGTTTGACATCCTTTGCAATATACATCCTAAAAAACTAGGTTTTAATATAAATTAAATCACCAGTTCAACCCCAATAAACTAAGGCACAAACGTAAATTCCATCATCTGGGTAGAAGTTGAGATATATTCTACTTAGGAGTGTTGACAAAGAGAAACCGTAAGCATTTTTCTATAAACTGTGGGATAATTGCGTCTTCAAATCAGACAGCACTAGTTTCGGCTTGATAACTGAAATGTACAGAAAGGCTTAAGGAGAACGCAGTGGAGCACAATTGTATAAATGATGCATTTTTTAGTCATTACACCACGACTTTTTTTCTTTTTTTACAATGTTTAGTAATGCATGGCTAATCTCACTCACGATTCATTTTAAAATGGGCATGCTGATGAATGCTAGAGAACATCCCTTCTTCATCCCGATTTTAATAAGTTCTTTCATCTTAAAAACATTCAACACATTACGTTGGTTTTGTCTGTGTGTGTTTTTTTTTGTTTTGTTTTTTGTTTTTGTGTTTTTTTTGTTTTTTTTTTTTGGGGGGGGGGTTACCTTTTCTCACTCATGATATATGCACAAGCCATTAGGTATTTTAAAGTAACCCAAATAGAAAAAATATGGCATTTGCTGAGTAGCGGATACCGGTACAGTATATCTACGACGAAATTCAGTAGCCACTCAGCTATCCAAAGGAATAGCCTACAGCAAAAGATTTTTCACCATTATATGACACTAAAACCTGTGAAAATGATGACTTTTTGAGGAGACTAAAAAAAATATTTCACACGAATATGTAAAAAAAAACCACTAATTTTACATATTCGTTTGCTTTATTATAAAAATAAACCTAGTCAGGTTTATTTCGTCAATACATTAAGTAACTCTATACCCTTACTATGATGCACGAAAGAAAGAAAAAGGAAATAAAAGTTACCAGATGAAAGTGACGATTGAAAATTTCTTTGCCAAATTTGGCGTCTTTAAAAGATGAAGTACACCGTACACTCTTTCAACTTCTTCTTCGCGATGAGGCTCATCCTCCTAAAAAGTCCCAATGGGCCTTAGATACTAAAAACAAACGCTATTATAGAGCTACGTAAAATTTTGCAAAAAACAACAACAACAAATTGTAAAGACAGGTTTAAAACACTATCATCATTATTTTACAAAAAATTGCAAGACATTCGATATACTATAATTAATGTCGCACTGTAAATTACATCATACTAAAAAGAGGTTAATGCCAAGCTTTTATATGCTAAGGCGCACTTCGTTAAAAAGTATAATAATGAAAGAATCGGTAAAGCACTTCCTTTTCCTTTTTTTAGTGTTTTTTTGGTAACAATTTCATAGCCGAACATTGGTTAGAATTTAATCACAAAACAAAATTGTCTTTCATAACAAACATCGAAGAATAAACATAGTCATAAAGTAAATTAAAATATTGATAAAAATATCTTTAGTAAGCCTTTATAAAGTACTGTGCACTCATATAGTTAATTAGTTAAGTAAAATCTATCGAAGCGAAAAGTCCTGTTCTTGAAGTTTGGAATTTTATATATATACTAGTTTCGCTTATTTAGCCTTACTTTGCCTTATAACTTGATAGCACAACTTTATTTAAACATGTGAATTATAGATAAAAGTCACGCTTTTGATAACTTACCTTCTGTCTAAGCTTTTCATAGAATTCAAACGATAGGTCCTTTTTATTCCACTTAGCCATTCTTCTAATAATTACTTCGGCTTCTTCCACCCTATTACGGGCAATCAGCCACCTTGGAGATTCTGGCATGATCCTGCGAAATAGTTATTTTTGTTCAGTCAAGTGCATTTTAGAAAAAAAAAAAACATATAGCTTCACTGAATACATTGGACAAGGTGTTGCAGATCGGCCCCAAGGTTCTTTGATTTAACATCAAATTAACCTTAACCTAAAACAAAAAATTAAGTAAAATAGTACCTCTTCATATTTAATTGTGTGATGCATACAGTTAGTTCTGCATACAGAACTAACTTAAAAATTGTTTTTTTATGCGTGCGTTACACATGCACTTTGTCAGCCGCTGTAGCAGTCTGCTAATTACACAAAGTCCCCTTATAATTTCTGTTAAGTTGTGCTTCATCAACTATTTACAGCTTTCCCTGCGGAAGAAGGTGGTAAGAGCGCAATTCAGAGCTCGGTAAAAACTTAACTGGCAGGAATTTCGTAAGTTGCTAAAGAACCATTGTTTTGATGTGTATATTTTGGATGGATTATTCTGTGCCAGTTAAGTTATGTTTTTGAGGAGGGTTTAGTTGCAGCTGAATATGATTATAATTATTATAATTTTGTTGGGTGTTGTTTGGAGGTTCGTTGGTTTTCGGATCCGGTAAGTTGAGCTCTAATTATGTGTTTTTTTTCTTTTTTTTGGTTTTTTGATTTATTAGGAGGGTTTTCTCCCACACAAGCATGCTTCAGGGAATCGATGATGTATATATATATATTTTTTTTTAAATAAACCTAGTGTTACTTATACAAACCAGTGCTTCCACTACCCCCGTATTTTAGGAGATTTTCCAGAAAATCTCTGTGTTTCACTGAAAAACTAAGTCGGTTCCCTGAACCCCAGATAATCACCTTTAGATCAGGGTTGTCACCCCTAGTGATTTATCACTATTGATATCCACCCCTACTGAACATTATTTTTACTTTATTTGCCATAATTTTTTCACTACCTTCCAAAGTTTTTGTCTCAATGATTTACTACCCATCAAAAACCAGACAGATATCATTGAAGTATTGAGATTTCGTCGTATCTTGGTAAAATCACCATTTTTATAAGATTATGTCATTTCATCAAATGCTAAAAAAATTACTCGCGAGTCGTGGTAAATAATTTTATTTGAACGTGTTGATTTTGTTCAGTTGGACAGAAACACTGGCGAAAAGAAGATTGTTTTGACAGCTGGATCATGAATTTAAATTTAGTTTCCTTGGGGTATTTTGTTCGATTCTGAAATATCTGAAAATTTTCAAAGTTGAAAGAACCGTTGGAAATCCTTGACAAAACAATGTCCTGATACGAAACTGGGCTTCTGTTCCGACACCATAAATTTAATGATGGGGTGTAACAGTTCTGTGGCAAAGGTGATCAGTGACAATCACCCATGGGTTAGTTGTTAAGTGCAGTTGCCAGACCAACCGTCTATGTGCGTCGTATGCTTTTAAACTCTTAAAAACTTATGTCACCAGGAATCTAATCACTTTTCAATGAGTGCGAAACGGATCACAGTTTTGAAAGAATTCCAACTTTTTAAAAAAAAACTCCAATCTTCAAAATGTTAACCCATTGACAAACTCGTTGGCTGTCCCCCCACACTTGCGTGCGATGAATACTTGAGCAGTGGAATGCACTATCTCTGTATTTCACAAGCTATAACTTTGATGACCCTACTCATGCAAATGAACTTATCCTCAGTGCGATCAAAACCCTTTTATAAAGGTACTTATAATGTTTGTTGACTATGCTATTGGCCTACTGAATGATTTCAATATTCTGTTGCAGTCAGAAGCGCTAAAGCTTATTGTAACGCTTGTCATAAGCTTCATGCACGGGCCCTACGTCGAAAACTGTATACATTTACTCTTTCTTGACATGACGGACGAGACCCAATATATAGGCATCCAGATGCTTTATCTAGAGTAGGCTACTCAGCGCATGATGGACTGTCATACTTGGTGAGTTCAAATCTGGATATCTCGCAATCGGAATTTAAAAAGCTCTACCTTACAGCTAGAGACTTTTACAAAGAGACTATACTTCAAATACAAAACCACTTTTCTTTTGATTCCGATTCTACATGTACATAAGAATGCTCGAACCTGTCAATGCTCGAAACTTGGATCCCACCAACCTAGCAGGTTTTCTGAGATCACGCGAGTTGCCGTCATGGAATAAGGCTTTAATTCATAGGAAGTGGCGGGAGCAAAGTACAGTTTTGTTGAAAGATGTCGATAATGAAATGGTAACTGTTGAAGACTGCTTGAAATTTATTTTGAAAAATACTTACCCTTGTGGAAAGCCGATGTTTTAAAATCTGAGAAAATTTTTGGACTACATGTATGCATTACCATTCCCAAATGTGACAATAGAACGCTTGTTCAGTCCTCTCAATGACGTGAAAAGGGACGAAGCTCTATGGCAGCACTATTAGTGGCATCTGTTATGCAAACGAAATTGGGAATGAAGCATTGGATGTGGGTTCCTCCTCTCTTGTCATGAACAGAGAAATGGAAAAAATTGTTGTCATGTGTTAAGGCTAATGCAACTGTCAAAGAAGCAGTTGCGATTATCTCCAATTTAATAGTTCGCCAATTTTGCTACACTTTTCTAGTTTTCTGGTTATTTGTCGTTTTTCAAATTGTAATTCTCATTTTGATCTTGGGACCGCAAAAAAAAAAAAAAAATTCCGAAGTAATTTTCATAGCTTCATTTTATATGGTAATAAACCAAATATCTGATGATTTTATGTCTGTTCACCATTGAATCCTCTATCTAAATATGGCAGTCATTCCTAATGAAAGTTCATGTCCGCTTGCCGAAGAATATTCACTAATTCGGAGGAATTATTGCAGATGTTGTTTTTCTGTATGCAATCATCGCCATCGTATACTTTATTTTTGCCATCTTTCTGAAACTAAGAGACATAAAAGCCTCGTTTTCAGTCTAAAAGAATAAAGTAACCAGATAATGTAATAAAAGCTAAAGCAATAGAGTATCAGAGTATATTTCAGCCATTATTTTTACTTTGAAAACAATTTTGCCTCAGATTCAGCAAAAAGCTTGCTTTGGCTCTAGAACCTACTTTGTAAAACGTTTGATTCCCTGCGGGGATCCAAGCCGTCCTGGAGCCAAAAAAAGTTGGTCAATTTGGGCTCCCACATTTTCGCACCAAAATTCCATTCAGTGTTTTACCCCGACAACTTCTCGAATTTTGAGACTTGTCCCCAAATTTTAAAAGTCGAGAGTGGAATGCTTCGATTAGAAGCATGCATTCGTCATTACCGTTCAAGTTACTAAGGATTGAGTAGCTGCAGCCTGTGGAAACTTGCAGGCTACTCGCAGAGCAGCAACTTGCAGATACACTAAAAAGGGTAGCTCAAGTACCAGCAAAAAGAAAAAATAAAACAGTTAATTTACTTCCAAGTAGATTTATCAACAAAATTGCTGTTTACTTCTAATAACTTCATTATTTAGCTTTTTGAGCGTAAAATTCAGAAAGGAGACAAAGAGACATTAAGAACGAGTAACAAATCAAAAAATAGCTTGCATGAAGGTACCGCTGCCAAGAAAAAAAAACAACGAAAAGGAATGATATGTTAATTTAAAATCCCCTAAGAAATAATGTACAAATTAAACTTAAAAGCACATTTTTCTAGAAGCTCCATACGATTAGTAGATTGAAATTCTTTTTATTTTTTTGCTACAATTTATACTTTCATTTAACCCGGTTCAAAGAATAGGACATCAACACCCAGCGGATAGCATAATTTATTTGAAACATGCGGAGAATTCCTGATTAATTTTTTGTACTATTGTTTTTTCAATTTTTTTTATTCAGTTCACTGCTATCCATTTCAGCCAGATTTTTTTTTTACTGCAGGAACAACACTTAGGATTCGTCCTTTTTTCTTTCTTTTTTCTATGCCGCTAATTTTGATTTTAGTCGAGAGTGACGAATAGGGGTCTAGCCTATGCAGCTTTTACAAAAGTGAGGATCTCCACCTGGATTGATGAGAATAAGATTTGGAAAGCTACGCATAATTCTTGACTGACGCAAAAAGAAGCGGCCTTCGGTTGTCCTTGACCCAAAGCCTACAGTCTGCGAGATACAGCGGAGTTTTATATGGTAGAAAATAAATATCTGAAGTTGTTCCACCAAGCTTTTGTTTTTCGGAGTCCTGATTCTGCTTTCGAATAGAAAGCTCTTTCTAATCAGGCAGGCACCAGTTTCAAATCGAAGTTAAAATCTAAAAAACGCTTAAGATCTGCGGCGGTTCTTGACCCCATCGCCAAAATATACTTTCATATAAATAATAAAATGTTTTAAAGATCCAAAAAAGAAGCGTTTTTCTCTAGGTCCGAAAGAGATGATATCTACACTTATCTGCTTGTTATTGCAGCATAGTGGGGCTGTTAAACGGAAAATATCACTAGAATCGTGCACTTCTGGCAAAAAGCACCAAAATTAATGGAGATATAGATTAAAGCACGAGGAATTCAGTGGTGCCGGGAAGCACGTCGAGCGGACACTCAAACGCACCTATACGATTACCAGTTTACCAGTCTCTCTACAGACGCATCAAAACTTCTGACAATACGTTTTAAGATATGGAGATTCCATTGGTAGCTAAATAAAAAGCAACAGATTGCTCTGAAGCGCGCAATAGAGCGCTAAAAAGCGCGTAAAGTGCAAAATGGAAGCGCCTATTCAATGGAATACAAAAACTGGCAAAAACATAATTTCGAGTACTAGAAGTTCGACTATTACAAGAAGCAGCTCGAGTATGTCTGTCCCAAGCGCGTATTTCACGCTCAAAAGCGCAAAACTGATGGAACGTCTTGAGAAACTCTGGAAAAAGTGAAAATATAGTATGAAATATGGGTAACGCAATGATGATCAGTATTAAGTCGAGCGATTGCTCTACAGCGTCTTATAAAGCACCCGAAGCGCTAAAAATGCGCAAGTTTACCGGTCTCGCTATAAAAGCACTAAAATATCTGTTTTCCAAACGAACTGAAATTCCGAAATGTGAAGGAACAGTGGACTGCAGAAGATCACGAAATGGGCTCGGCATTTCAGAAGAGGTTCCAGACAAACACTAAAGACCTTATAAATACCCTAATAGAATAGGGTAATCCTTTCGAAAGTATGTATGACAGTCTCATTTCCATCCACTCCAGGAGTGCCCCATTGTCTTGCCATCCGTAGTTACCACAGTCCGGAAATTGTTGGCTAATCCCAGTATGATACTTTTGTGGAGGAGCGTTTTGTAAAATGTACAAAGCCTATTGATTCATCGATACGCCAAAACAATATGCCATTATTTTCAACTACCATTCCATCACCGATACCGAAGTCGAAATCGATCCTTCAGATGGCCAAGTCATATTCGGTCCTATTTGCCAAATTCTATATTGGCTGCAACACCAGAGGCGCTGACTTGGAAGAGTTTTTCAAACACGAGAATCTGCCTTTCCCTCCTTCAATCTCTGATCAGGGTAATCTGAGATTCGGCACGAAGTCTGATGTTGCTCTGCTCACAGCTTATTCTTCTGAAGCTATGACCGAGAAACCTCACCGCGCTTCCAAGGTTTTCGATGGTGCTCTCCCAGTCCACCTTATAAAGCCAAAAAGTAAGACGTTTGGCGAATATGTTACAGAAGAAATTTGCCAATACCTTCGTAAGCAGTTCGTTCATAAGTGAAACACAGCGAGTTGACGTCGTCTTTGGCGTTTATAAGTCCGACAGTTTGAAAACTTATACACCAGAAAAACGCGGCAAGGCTATGTATTTGACAAAGGTTGAAGAAAGAAGGTCAATTCCAAAAATTGGACTAGTTTCCTTCAATGTTCAGACACCAAGCAGAGCCTATTCGAGTTCATGCGAGTTCACCGTTTGGTTTTGGGTGAATCATATTGATTTTTGTATGTAAATTTCTGTCAAAGTTAAATAAATATACCAATTTATATATATCATGGCAAAAAAAGAATTGCGACACTGTTACCAACCATTTCGTTGTCGTGATTTCTGATGATAGCGCAAGAAGTACAATTCCATCTGACTTGGCTGAAATTCATCCTAGCTATCATGAGGAGGGAGATAGCAGGATGGTCCTACTCTGCCTTCACCAAACGCGCTACAACATGAAACTCATTACTGTCAGAACAGTGGATTCATATGTAATTGTTCTGCTAATCGCAAAGTACTTTTTTATTGGAGTTGATCAACTGTACGTAGCACACGACCAAGGGAAGAGTTTCCACTACATTAATATTCACTACATAGCAACTTCACTTGGCGAAGAAAAGGCGCAGTCAATGTTTTTTTTTCCATGCTCTGAGTGGCTGCGACACTGTGTCCGCATTCCTGTGGCATGGCAAAGGGGGTTTTGGAAAGCATGGGAAGCGCACAGTACCATACTGTTGGGGTTCCACCCCCGTTTCTTTTCCTTTCAGATAAATGACCTGTTTTCGTTCTAATTACATTTGCTTAGATTTGCCTATAGTATAATTTGCACTGACAATTTAAAAGTCTCGTTGCTAAGCTATAGTTGTGTTGCAATAAGGAAGCTTTGAAGTAAATTCTATTTTTGTACTTCCTGGTTTAAGCCATTGAATAATAGGGCTGGGAAGATAAAATTGGTTATGAATGGGGATTGAGATGATTGGCTGGGCCAAGCAAAGGTCCACCCCTATGAACAGTGCTGTAAAGATTATTATTTTTGAATTAGTCTGTGTTTAGACTTTAGACCCCATTCGGGGAGATACATTTTGTGTTATTATTGTGACCGTTTGGAAGAATACAAGTACGGTATTTTCTACAAACTGTGTACTAGTTTCCGTAACCCAGACAGGGTAGGAATAGAGTTACGAGATACCTTCATTATTATATTGGCAGGGGGGTTTGTTACCTCCAAGGAGAGAGTTAGAGATTTTCTAGCCGTAACCCAAGGCGGGTACATTTGGCTTTAGAAAGTGGCCATTTGACCACTCCATGTTGTTATCATACCCTGGGACAGGGTATACAGTAAATCCGGCATTGACATACCCGATAGATACGGAACCATTGGGGTAAGAACGGGAATCCAACTAACATTTGGGCCGACAAGGGATTCTCCCCTCGAGTAAGTGGCATAGCAACGTTTTTGCGCCATTTTTGCACCAATAAGTGGCGACCCCTGTACCTTACACACCAATAAGTGGTGGCAGCAAGAAAAGAAGCTATCAACAGCACTGATAGTAAAAGAATTCCGCGTTTTCGAAGAGACTAGTTGAGTTAGCCTACATAGTGATAGTAGCCTATTGTGGTCACATATAAAGAAAAAAAATACGAAATCAATTAATAGAATTATGAAGATCTATTATGGGCTGTGCCTTGTTAGATCATAATTGAAAAATTTACGAATCAATATATCGCGCAACTAATTAGTGTGCAAAAATATAAGGCTAATTGACACGCAGCAATTTTTCGCGAGAGACCGGAAGTTACATGGATAAAAGAATTTTCATTTAGACTGAAGAGGTAATTTAAGGTAACGGAATTTTGAAATTATGTCGGACAGAGATAAGATTAACTCAAGGCCGAGAAGGGCGAGTGAAGCCCATAGAAAAAGTAGGAAAATAGAAAGAAAGGCAAATATGGAGGCCTTTGAGGGAGAGCACCGAGAATATAAGGATAAAATGCAGGCTGAGAAAGATGAAATTAGAAAGAATAGAAAAGAGGAGGAAACGAGTAGCCTATAAAGAAAGAGACAATACGGATAGAGAACGAACAGATTCAGAAAATGAATTAAGAAGAAATAATGACAGACATGATCAAAGTAGTCCGAGTAGAAGGAGCAGTGTTGAATCGAGATCCGGCAGGGGCTCGCGAAAAAGTACCCGAATAGATATGACACAACAACTATTAAATTTCATGGAGAATGATAGATTAGCCAGAGAACGAAAAGAGGAGGAAGATAGAAAAGAAAGAGAGAAAGAGAGGATAGCTAGAGAGCAGAGAGAAGAGAAGATTAGAATAGATAGAGAACGAAAGGATGACGAAGATAGAGTAGCCAAAGAAAAAAAAGAAGAGGCAGATAGGGAGGATAGAAGAGAACTAATGCAAATAATTGCAGGGAAAAATTTTCAGACGTATAAGAGAACCGCATGGGTTAGAAGCCCGGAAAAATATACAACTTCGCTGACTACGCGGTAAGGTGGACCGGCCCATAAAACAAATTGGGAGGCTACGGCGCCCTGTCTGAAAAATGAAATACTTGATACTGGTGTTCAAAATGTTGATAATCCACAAAAATGGGATGCGGAAGTAAACAGACCACATAATATTGAAAATAAGACGCGCAAAAATTATTTTTCTGGAAAATTTCCAGAAAATGGAAAAATTGGTCTTCAACCACCTGTCTTCTCCTCTTCAAGACCTCACTGAAAACGACTTTGCGCAGATTGTAAAGTTCATTGTGCTTGTATATGATAGATCCAGTGGGAAAGAATCGGTAAACAATTTGAGGAAGTATCTGTTCAGAAAAAAAGGATCATCCATGGACAGACTTCTGACAACCCAGGATGCGCTAAATCAGCACATTCGGCACGCTTACCTTCAAGCCCAGGTATGGTCCAGTTCTCATCTTGCCATTATTTCCGAAAAGAACCCCAACAATTACGGATGGGAAAAGATTAGCAATGGGTTTTGGGCTCCCCGATGGTCAACCCTGCCCCAAGCTTATGTCGCCTGTCGAGAGTTTATACGATGCAGTTGCAAAAAGCAAAGCTCTGGGCGCTGCAACTGCAAGAGCAGCTCACTTGAGTGCACCGAGTCATGTTCTAACCACAGGTCCTGTCAAATATAATGAATTTTCATGTATTGTGTATTTTGATGTCCCTTTTAAGGTTTAAGGCTAACTTAGAATCTCGGTTGCTCAACATGTGATCTGATATCTTAGCGAAGTACCACATTATGTGATAATCATTGCCTTATTTTGTATTCCATTTTCCAATAACAACGATAATCAAGACAAGTTAGCTAAAGTAGAAACGGAAATGGCTTTTTTGGTTGCGCATCTCCGAGAAAGTGTCATGTAGGTCTCTATAATTGTTTGAAATCCTTCGTTCTTTTCATGCCATTAAGCGTCGTGGGCTCTACTGGATGCTCTAAATCGCGCTTCGTATTGCATGTTCAATGTCATTTGGAATTATCATTTGTTTTAAGAAACCAATGTTTTGTAAATTTTTGTATTTTTGCGCTTGAGCGAGCATTAACATATGCCAGGACCGGATTCCGGCTTACAGATTCACTTTATTTTCAACACCACTCGACTCTCGGTATTTCAAACCGTGTTTCTACCAAATCTGAACTTTCTGTAACAAGCATATGAATTTTGCGCTTTTAGCGCACTTTTTAGCGATTACAAAGGTGCTATAAAGCGATCGCCCCACTTTCTACCTGTGATTATTGGGTTCCCCATACTTTGTACACATTACCACTTTTTCGGGAGTTTCTTCAAACCTTCCATCAGTTTTGCGCTTTTTGCTCACTTTTAAGCGCACAAATTTGCGCTTTGACGCGCAGACTCGAGCTGTTGCTTGTAATCTTCGGACTTCTAGTACTCAAAACAATGATTTTGCCTGTTTTGGTATTATATGGGATAGGCGCTCCTATTTTGCGCCTTACCCACCCTTTTTCAGCACTCTATTGTGCGCTTCAGAGCGATCCTTTACTTTTTATTAATTAAAAAAAAACTTTCCAAAAAATAAGTTTTTCAAAGAAAAGTAAAGGCCATTTTAAACTTAAGCTCAGCAGATACAAATACCTTATAAAATTCAAACTCAAAACGACCAGAAATTACAATTAAAGAATAAGTGAAACCCAAAACGAACAGAAATTAAATAAACAATCATAGCAAAAACATGCAACAAGTAATAATATAAATGAATAAATAGATCTTAAAGCGAGTAATGCTTAGATTGAATATGAATATCAAGCTTAAAACGAAAAAAAATCTTTTCCTGTTGAAGCATAAATGAAACTTAAAACGAACAGAAATTAAGTAAACAATCAATGCAAACAAACATACAATAGATATTAATGTAAATTAATAAATAAATCTTAAAACGAGTGAAAATTAAATTGAATATGCAAATCAAGCTTGAAACGAACAAAATCACCACAAACAAGAGTTTGGGTATGACCTCCTTCTCTCACTGTAAAAGTTTAAAACCTACTGCGTCATTGGCGCTTTACTGAAAACCAATTTTATGACAAATGTTTTCTTTTGTACTTAATATTGAAAATAAACATTAAAATTATAGTAACATTTTGAACTGATGAGCTTCCAGCAACTAATATCATTATACATCGAATATTCAGTTTAATTTATTAGCTCTTTTTAAAGTTGTTAAAGACGAATATAGTTTCCCTACAAACAAGTGTTTGGATACTGCCTCCTTTCCTAACTGTAAATAAAAACCAAAAGCCTTCTGCGTCATTGGCGCTTAACTGAAAACGGATTATATTACAAATATTTTTTTTTCCAGTTCTTATAGTATTGAAAATAAAAATACAATTACAGTGAAATAAATTCTTGAACTGATGGATCTTTCAATAATTAATATCATTATACATCAAATATTCAATTTGATGTTGTTTATACTTTTCAAGACTGTTCAAGACGCATATAGTTTTCAGTAAAGCGCCAATGACGCAGTAGGTTTTAGACTTTTACAGTGAGAGAAGGAGGTCATACCCAAACTCTTGTTTGTGGTGACTTTTGTTCGTTTCAAGCTTGATTTGCATATTCAATTTAAGTTTCACTCGTTTTAAGATTTATTTATTAATTTACATTAATATCTATTGTATGTTTGTTTGCATTGATTGTTTATTTAATTTCTGTTCGTTTTAATTTTCATTTATACTTCAATAGGAAAGTATTTTTTTTTCGTTTTAAGCTTAATATTCATATTCAATCTAAGTATTATTCGCTTTAAGAGATATTTATTCATTTATATTATTACTTGTTGTATGTTTTTGCTATGATTGTTTATTTAGTTTCTGTTCGTTTTGGGTTTCATTTTTTCTTTAATAGTAATTTCTTGTCGTTTGAGGAAAAAAGAGCTCGGGGGGGGGGGGCTAGTTTAACTCTCTTGACTCTTAAAAAGTTAACTAGAACTTTCAATTTCCAATCAAATGAGCCCTCTATTAAGTTTATACGAACATCCCTTTCATATGAACCATACATGCCCTTAGGGCATAACTTAGAACGCCATTCCCTGTGCCCTGGGGGATTGTATAGACACCGGAGTTTTTCTTATCCGACCTTTGAACTATTTTTTTTTAACAAGATGTCTATCTCAAAATTTTCATCAAATGGGTTTTGAGAAAGAAGGCGTGGGGGGGGAGGGGTAGCTTCCCTCAGGGGTATCTCTTTTGACTATTAAAAAGTGAGCTCGAACTTTCAATATCAAATCAAATTAGCCCTCTCTGAAGTTTATACGAGAATCCCTTTCATACGAACAATATATGCCCCAGGGTATAACTTAAAAAGCCCGCCCCCGGACCCTGGGGGATTCTGACGACACCTGAGTTTTTGTTATATGGTCTTTGAACTATTTAAAAAAAAAGCTATCTCAAAGTTCTTATCGGATGGGTTTGAGGAAAAAAGGGCGTGGAGAGGGGGGGGGGCTAGGTGCCCTCCAATCTCTTTTGACTCTTAAAAAGTGAACTAGAACTTTCAACTTCCAATCAAACGATCCCTCTTTGAAGTTAATACGAGCATCCCTTCCATAAGACCCATATATGCCCCCAGGGCATAACTTACAACGCCTGCCCCCGGGCCCTGGTGAGTTGTGTCGACACCGGCATTTTTGTTATATGATCTTTGAACTATTTTAAAAAAAATAGCTATCTTAAAATTTTTATTGGATGCATTGGGGGGGGAAGGGGTTGGGGGGTGGGGGGAGCTGGTTACCCTCTAATAGCTTTTGACGCTTAAAAAGTGAACTAGAACTTTCAATTTCCAATAAAATGAGCCCTCTCTGAAGTTTATACGAGCATTTCTTCCATAAGAACCATATATACCCCCAGGGCATAACTTATAATCCTTGCCTCTGAAGACTGTGGGGAAATGTCCTGCTCAAACATATAATTTCCAGAAATTTCAACTACGTTGAACAAAATGGCTATATCAAAATTTTGATTGGATCTGTTTGGGGAATGGTGGGCGTGGAAGGGGTGTCAGTTGCCGTAGAATCACCTTCAACTATTAAAAAGGGAACTAACCATTTAAATTTCCAACCGAATGAGCCCTTTCTAAAGTTTCTACGACAGCATTGTCTATACAAAACCTTATATGCCCCAGGGCATAAATTACAACCCTTGCCCTGAGGACTGTGGGGGAGTTGTCATCCTAAAAGACCTAATTTCCAGAACTTAAAACTACGTTTAATAAAATGACTGTCTCAAAATTTTGATTGGATGTGTTTGGGGAAAAGGTGGGCGTGAGAAGTCTCAAATCACTTTCGACTTTTAAAAGGGCACTAGCCCTTTGAATTTCCAATCGAATGAGTCTTTTTTGAAGTTTCTACGACAACACCTTCTATAAAAACCTTATATGCCCCCAGGGTATAACTTAAAACCCTTGCCTTGAGGGTTGTGGGGGAGTGTCTTCCTCAAAAACATATTTTCTATCTGGAAATCAACTACGCTGAACAAAATGGCTATCTCGAAATTTTGATTGGATGTGTTTGGGGGAATGATGGGCGTGGCGGGGGGGGGCTAGTTGCCCTCCAATCACTTTCGACTATTAAAAAGGGCACTAGCCCTTTGAATTTCCAATCGAATAAGCCTTTTTTGAAGTTTCTACGACAACGCCTTCTATAAAAAACCTTATATGCCTCCAGGGCACAACTTAAAACCCTTGCACTGAGGGTTGTGGGGGAGTTGTCATCCTCAAAGATCTAATTTTCAGAATTTAAAACCACGTTTAATAAAATGAGTGTCTCAAAATTTTGACTGGATGTGTTTGGGGAAAAGGTGGGCGTGAGAGGGGGGTTAGTTGCCCTCCAATCACTTTCGACTATTAAAAAGGGCACTAGCCCTTTGAATTTCCAATCGAATGAGCCTTTTTTGAAGTTTCTACGACAACACCTTGTTGTCGCAAATGTGTTTGGGGGAATGATGGGCGTGGGGGGGGGGGGGCTAGTTGCCCTCCAATCACTTTCGACTATTAAAAAGGGCACTAGCCCTTTGAATTTCCAATCGAATGAGCCTTTTTTGAAGTTTCTACGACAACACCTTCTATAAAAACCTTATATGCCCCCAGGGTATAACTTAAAACCCTTGCCTTGAGGGTTGTGGGGGAGTGTCTTCCTCAAAAACATGTTTTCTATCTGGAAATCAACTACGCTGAACAAAATGGCTATTTCAAAATTTTGATTGGATGCGTTTGGGGGAATAATGGGCGTGGGGGGCTAGTTGCCCTCCAATCACTTTCGACTATTAAAAAGGGCACTAGCCCTTTGAATTTCCAATCGAATGAGCCTTTTTTGAAGTTACTACGACAACGCCTTCTATAAATAACCTTATATGCCCCCAGGGCATAACTTTAAACCCTTGCCCTGAGGGTTGTGGGGGAGTGTCCTTCTCAAAAACATATTTGCTATTTGGAAAGCAACTACGCTGAACAAAATAGCTATCTCAAAATTTTGATTGGATGTGTTTGGGGGAATGATGAGCGTGGGGGGGGGGGCTAGTTGTCCTCCAATCACTTTCGACTATTAAAAAGGACAATAGCCCTTTGAATTTCCAATCGAATGAGCCTTTTTTGAAGTTTCTACGACAACGCCTTCTATAAAAACCTTACATGTCCCCAGGGCAAAACTTAAAACCCTTGACCTGTGAGTTGTGGGGAAGTGTCCTCCTCAAAAACATATTTTCTATATGGAAATCAACTACGCTGAACTAAATTGCTATCTCAAAATTTTGATTGGATGTGTTTGGGAAATGATGGGCGTGGGGGGGGGGGGGCTAGTTGCCCTCCAATCACTTTCCACTATTAAAAAGGGCACTAGAATTCTCGATTTCCAATCGAATGAGCCCCCTTTGAAGTTTCTACGACGACCCCTTCCATATGAAGTGCCTCTAGGGGAAAAAAAAATAATAAAACATTGGAGCCGTATGGCCTTTACTGTAGCCAACGCTATAGCGTTGCCTCTGATATAACCTCCATTGGAATTGCCATATCTTAAAATGTATATTCTGAGGTTTTGATGCTTCTGTAGAGATACTGGTAAACTTGCGCATTTTTTAGCACTTCGGGCGCTCGTAAAGGTGCGATTCTTATGCTTAACAGCCCTGCTAGCAGATAAGTTATTTTATTTTCGAAGTCCAGCACTGAGGCTGAAAAATGATATCACAAGAGACTTCCAAACTTAAATTCTCTTATTGTTAATTAAACTGGAGCTTAGTCTTTGCTTCTATCTTACTAGCAATTTTAGAAAATTATCATAGGGCAACTTTCCCAGGCCGAAAAAATTAATTTTTGAACCAAGACAAACAGACTTTTTTTTCTAATGTGGATAAGCAGCTGATCAAATTATATGATATTAGTGTTTTTGGAAAATAAATTTGGAAATAAATCAGATGATATAAAAATGAGCTTAGTCATGAATCGGTAAAAAAAGCAATTAAATCCTGATTTGGTTTGAAAACGGGCTATATATGACTAAAAGAGCGAAGTGGGTCAGTAGATCCCCCAACAAACGTCCTCGCCTCAGTAGCATAAAATCTTTTTTGGAGACAAGTAGACATGTTGGGCTTTGTTTAAACTGGAGTCATACGAATATTTTTGAATATATTTCAATGTAGGACCAGAGTGGACTCTTGGTCCCGAGAACCGACCATTCCTCTAGGCACGTACAAAGGATTTTTTGAAGGGGCGCAATAATTAAAATTCGGGAGGGCACCCAAATTTTATTCGATAACTTGAATAAGAAGTGCCTATACATTTAAGAAAATTGAGAATGTAGGTGATAGGGGTATCAAGGCCTCCCAGGGTGCATCTCTGCATCTCCCTATCTTTGCAAAGTTAAAAGGTAGAAATTTAGTCCATTGTTTGAACTAGGCTTATACAAAGATTCTCAGTCAGTAGAATTGCTGGAAAGCGTGGGCCGTGGTCCCTTCAACCCAATCCAAAAATTTCATCCACCTAAAAAGATCTATCTGTGTGTTTATTTTCTCACAATGCTCAGATTTGACAAAAAGATTATGGTAAGGGTACTTACAAACCAATTGAAAATAAATTGAGAAAAATGAGCTTACCACCAGTATGAGAAGAAGATGAAGAAAGGCAAGCAAGTAGTTAAAGACATATAACGCCAGTCCCGAACTGACCAAACAACAAAGGAAAGAAGAACAAGACATATTGAATAGACGACATTGGCCAGCAAAGTAACATGTGTTCTCCATGAGGGTCCCACTAGTTCAATCGCTAAAAGCAAAAATTTAAATGCACAATGCCTTAGTCAGTAGATATTCAAAATTTAAACATAGTTTTCTTGATTTTAAGTTTACTAGCACAATATGGAATCCTGATATACAGACTTTTTCTTGCATTAAGTGTTTACAGGCTAAGGAGTGTTTTAGAAAAAAAAGTCAGGTGGCTGATAATCTTTATGTGTCAACACACAAAGTTAATCTAGAAACATGGGTTTGATGATCTGGAATAATTATCAAGATTGTATTAAAGCTACGGAGACTCAGCCTTTTTGTTCCTAAAACTAATACATATTTTTTTTATAGGGATATAGAAAACATATTATATATATAAAGATAGAATATGTGTTAGGGATAATTATGTGTTTTTGGGTGTATTACTAGCGTTCCTAACGAGATTCATAGAGCCCTCTGCAGCTGATATAGAATTTAACAAATTTTTTCTTTTGTAAATAAATGTTTTTTTTTTTAAAGATTTTTAATTGGAAAATTTAATGGTTTTGTTATTTCTTTGATTATCTAATCTGATAGAACTAGTTATAGGTTGTGCTTCGACTAATTTGGGATATATTCTGTCACATTTAAGAACTAAAATCTAACTATCCTAAAAGAAAAGCATTAACCTTGACGTAAAATCATAAAATTAAACGGGATACTAGGCCTCCAAAAAGAAAAATTCAGTTAAATTTGAATAACTATAATATAATAGCATTTATATGCACTTTTAAGAGTCAACTTTTTACTAAGAATAAATTGGTAAGCAAGAAAATTCAGAGCAAATTTTTAATTAAAAAAAACTACTGCTACTAACAACTCACCGCAGCACCAAACCACCTGAGGCCAACACAGCTACGCCCGCTCCTCCTCCATTCCCAATCTATTCAAAGCCTCCCTCTTTACATTAGCCCTAGACGGTTGGCCGAAAAGGAGAAAAGGAGAATCTTCGGCAATCTGTCATCCTTCATCCGCAGAACGTGCCCTAGCCATCTCAACCTTTCTCTCATTATAGCCCTAGAAAGCGGGATTAAACCACGCTTTTCGTACAGCCTACTGTTTCAAAAACGGTCAGTCAGCCGGGTACCGAGAACAACACGTAGGCAATTTCTCTGGAAAACATCTAGCAAATCTTCGTCCAATTTTCGGAGCGCCCATGCTTCAGAGCCATATTTGACCACTTCTGAAGCTTCCAAAATTCTAATCTTGGTTTGAAGACATTTTCTTCCAAGATTTTTTTTTTAACTGTGAAAAAGCACCCTGAGCCTTGGCTATTCTACTTTTAACATTTTCACTGTTTCCACCGTCTTTACTAATAATACTACCAAGGTAAGTGAAGCTGTCCACCCGATCAATCGTTTCATTACCCAACGTCACCTTTTCATCTTCACTTATCCCTAGCCTTAGTGACTTAGTCTTCTTAACATTAATTTTTAAACCTATTCTAGCACCCTGAACTCCCAAAACCTCTAAAAGTTCATTCATTTTGCTAAAATTTCATCTAGGGTGCTTAAATCATCAGCATAATCTAAGTCTAGGAGAGTTTTTCTTCTCCATTTGATTCCGTGGTCTCCCATTGCCTTTTATGTGGTCCTTAAGACAAAGTCCATCAAAATTATCCATATAAAGGGGTATAGAACACAACCCTGCTTAAACCCCTGATTTAATACGAAACCAGCTGCTAACCTCATTTGCTACCTTAACCGCAGCAATGTTATTCTCATACATAGCACTAATCACTTTAATGTGTTTGCCCCGTATACCATATAAGGATAAGATCATCAATAAAGCTCTTATATTAACAGAATCAAACGCTTACTCATAATCAATAAAACTGAGGACCAAGGGTATTTGATAACTCAGGCACTTCTCAATTATTATATTAAGAGTAAAAATTTGGTCGACACATCCTCTACCTTTTCTAAAACCGCACTGTTCTTCTCTTATAACTTTGTCTACAGTATCTCCCTTTAAAAGAGAAACGACAAAATTTTTCCCTTTTTTATTCGACATAATTTTTTAAAGACTGAAAAGAAAGCGCTGAGGCGTCAAGACACAGAAAGTCGTTCTTAAATAGTTTGAAAATATGTCATGAATACCTGATACTTTCATTTTTAGTCTTAAGTATTTGTCAATTTTTTGGGCAGCAGAAAAAAAATGTAGTTACTTTTAATTGCATTTGGATAAAAAACAATGTTCCAGTAGTTTTATGAATTAATTTTCACTTTATTCTTTTTAATCCTTTTAGGACTGAAAATCAGTCATTTCCCATTTTACAATAACACAAGTCTAACAATAGTGCTTGTACAGATTGATAGCGAAACCACCCCCCCCCCCACCCCCTTGGATACGGCCTTGCAAATTTCCCCTGGAAATGCTTGTTCTATACCCACCGAAACAGAAAACTAGAAAGAGGGTGAAAAATAAGAGCATCGTTTATCTCTTTAAGCCAGTACTTTCCTCGCTTCCAAACTGTCACATTTTCTTAACCTAACCTAACCTAACAATAGTGCTTGTACAGATTGATAGCGAAACCACGTCTACCTTTCCGTCAAAATACATAAAACTATAGCTGCTTGCATATGATGAATGTCATACATGTAAGCGGGTTTAAAAATTTCGGACGATTTAACCCTTGATCCTCTCAACGGATGAAGATAAATGATAGCATTAAACGGTCAAAGTCACAAATATAACTAGCTGTAGTTTTACTTTGTTTCAATTAAGAGTTGACAAAATGTCCAGCACTATTTGGTCCAAAATTTACGTTTTTGAGCATGGAAAATATGTGTTCGATTCAGAATTAGTCTGAATGGCATATCAAAATTAAGTTTGATAGATAAAGAAATGGCCTATCCTAGAGGAATTAATTCAGATACCACAGAAAGTTTAGGTTTTATGATTTTCTGGCATTAATTATAATTTTTTGGCAGTCAACAATGCAAATAAAATGTATTTCTTATTCTTAGGGAGTGCCCTTATATTCCGCCAAAAAGGCCAAGCAAAAGGGTAAATAACAATAAAAATGCGAAATAAGCACCAAAGATTACTGATTGCTTATTGGGTTCAAACGTTCTTTTTTAATCGATTTGGCCTCTAAAGAGCTCACATATATTGCACTCATTTCATATTATCGGTTATAATCAACTAGCATAATAAAGCCAAAAAAAGAAGAAAAATAACACAAATTAAACATCCGAGTGTATTTTTATATACCTACTTAAACAAAAAATTACACATTAGATTTACCATGAGGGCACAAGAATACCATACGCAAAAAAGCAACGTAAAATGCTAAACAACGAAACATAAGGCACTATCAAAGGCTCGACTTAGCGGTGCGAAAGCACCTTACCTAGACAAATGGATGGACTTACCTAAAACAAAAGGTGTTCCCATAATTGCTGGTACGGTAAAGCCTACACCAACACGGAAAATGACCCAAGACCAGAATTCTGGAGCTATTGCGGTCAAAATGCCAAAAACGGATTGAATTACCAAGTAGATAAAAAAGGCAGGCCGTCGACCAATGCTGAAATACAAAAAAAAAAAAGTGTATTAGAAGCATCTTGTCTTCTGTTATATTAGCATGGAACTCGGGACACTGTCAGGGGAATTAAATTCGAAAGTATAATCAGCTAGCCATAGTCGAGAGTTAATATTTCGCAGACGTTGCTTTAATTTAAAGCATCTCAGTTTAAAATTGTACTTAACCATTTTTCCAAACCAAAACTAAATTCTCCACTTTGGATATTTTATCCACTCAGGTTGCAGAATCATTTTTTTTTTTAAGTTTTTTAAGTGCAGCATGCCATATTCACGCAGCACTTATTCAGTTTCTGGAAATTAAACATTTCTATCGGAGAAAGTTAATTAGTTATGATGGAAAATTGATTAAAGTCTAAAAACAAAATTCCTCGCCTATTTTTTTACACAGTACTGACCCTGTCCTCTGTTCTCTTAAAAGGGAACTCGGCAAAATAATTTAGCAGAAACATTTAGATTCACCAAAACCAATCTTAGAAATATGGACTAATTCTCAAGGAGACGTCGCTACTGATGCGGTACGCTAAAAGACGTCGCTCTGGTCCGCTAAACATAGGTTGGTAGCCCGGCATGTGGAGCTTCAGTAGGGTAGCTGTGCAAGGCAGAAGCTCCAGACTCTAAGATGCTCGCCTCTTACTTTTTCTGAGTGCATGAATAAGGTCATTAGTCGTTCCATTTTTTGAAGCAAGGAAAACATTTTTCGTGAGTAAGCTCTAACCAATAACAACATTTGATTGGCATGCTGCGCTGCCTAAGTAAAGAGCGAAGTGGCTTCCACGCATTTTCTTCCCCCGACCAGTTCATATGGAAGATATGGAAGTACAAACTTTGGAGGGGCTCATTCAATCGAAAATTAAAAGCTCGAGTCCCCTTTTCAAAATTCAGAAATGATTGGAGGGCTGCAACCAGTCCCCCTTGTGCTCCCAGGGGGCTCGAACGCCGAACACCGCCGACAAAAGGCTCGTTAACTGCCATCGAAGTGTAGTAACACCGCCACCACCTCGGCTGGCGGCGGCTTTCCACTGACTTTGCATTAATTTGAGCCAATTCTTTACTGCGTCAACCGCAATATTGGAGCTTTTCTTTTCTTGTGTGGTTAAGGATTTCGTGTTTCCCGCTTAGAAATCCCGTGTGGCATTCAAAATTAAACAGACAAGTGCGCACACAAATAATTTGCATGAATTGCTTGTGCTCCCAGTGTGAGTTTTTTTTTCAGCACAGCACATCCATTGAATAGACAATTGCCTAGACACCAGATTAAATTCCATGTAGGAACTTGAGATTTAAGGACCTCTCTATTTCAAGACACCTTGGTATAGCAAAGAATCAATATTTCTTGAGTCCTTGCCTTAGACAGGTGTTTATAAATATTGAGGTTTTGATTCAGTGACACAGATACGTTACTTGAAACGGTAGGTTCTGAAAATTCTCAAGTTCCTAACTGTTGAATTCTGAGTTTAACATCGAGGACAATTAATGTGTTCCATTATTTGTCATAAAACCACTGGAGGTGTAATTACTAGGAGCAGAGTAGGAGGTGTCTAATTATAGAACGGGTATCTATTTAAGACATCGACAGAAATGAATGGGAAGGAAACTGCAAATGCAAGTCTCCCTGATCTCCATCTCAATAGTTATATCTATTATACCACCTGTAAAATTAATTTTTCTCTACTAAATCTGTCTAAATTTTCTGAAGTATTTCATTAGTTTGAACATTTCACCCATATGCAATGGTAACTATTTTGAATGCACAGACAGTTAATAGTAGAGACCTAATTGTAATTGCAAATTTTTAGCTTGACTCTTATCTTGGAAAATGGCTACTGCCCATATCTTGAACAAAGGATCTTAAAATTGAAGCATCTCAATCATGGATAGATTCAATCATGGATAGACCAGTGACATATGTTGTGAAAAAGAGTAACAAAATTTAAATAGACTTGGCTATAAGATTGAAGTAAGCCAATCCCAACTATCTGCACCAGGTCCAAGATTAAGAATCTGTTGTCCTTGTTTAGGGAAGATGATTTTAGTCAAAACATTTGTCCAAGATCACACACTGTTCAAGTACTGGATTCTTTTATTCTAAATCCTCTTTCATGTAGTAGACATGATCTGGCTGTTCCAGCCACTTTCACACATTACCTCCCCCACCACTCAGAGTCGTCACACTGACCTCTGCAGCAGGTTCTACTTCCTCCCTAATGGCCCTCATAGATAAATTTTACAAAGTTGCCAACTGAAACCAAAATCAAAACTATGTTCACATTCCTTTTCACTATCTTGCCCAAGAGAACTATCTGAGTTGCCATCAACAGTCACTGTCTGAACCTTTCCAGTTTCATTTTCACCCTCAGTGCTGTCTTCTCACCAAATCTCTTCACAGCCTGCTTCTTTGTTTTTCTTGCTGTTGTTGCTTCAATTTTTTCTTTTCCATCTCTTCTTTGCCTTCTTTGTAGCAAAGGCAGCTTCAATCTTGGCTTTCACTGATGCTTCAGTGAGCACTTTTGTTCTACTCTTCTTTCTCCCTTGAAGCATTTTGTTTTCTTGGTGGTGCTGGGATGTGGCTGTACTTGTTCAGGTGTGACTATCCTCTTTCACAGTGACTGCAAAATCAAAGGGCATACTGAAAGCATTAGGTTAGAGGATGGCAGTACAGGCAGGGATGGGGTTGGAGTTAGAACTTCTAATGAACACGGCAATTTGCCACCAGCTTCATGGGCTAAAAAACATTTGGTTTGTCTGTATTTTAGAGCACAGATGTTTATTATCGAAAACCGTTTGGATTGAAAGGGGATATACCTTCCAAATCCCATCTGGATGTTTAATAGTATGCAAGCTAAGAGGAAAGATTTTCCTACCAACCCAGCAGTGATGTAAATGGTGACAGTTCTTCTCGATGGTGACGGTTGTTCGATGAAAAACAATACTACTAATTTTGATAATTAACTTTGTTAGGAAAACATAGCTGTTATGAATTTCAACTATTGCGCAAGGGTTCTGAAATGCCACAGCCATTTCGTTTCTACCAGATTTCTACTTCTCTTGATGAACAACGATGAAGACCAGCGTCCAGGCAGCGACTCGCAAGGTTTCTAACTTGTGAATTGACTGAAATCTGATGTAAATTAAAGCTGGGATTTGAGAAAGACAGATCAAAACAAAAATTTTGTGGTCAACAATTATCGCGCCAGCAGCACGCCGCTGCTGCTATTTTTGGCCCCTACCGCCGCCGACTTTCCCTTATTGGCACGGAGCCGGGGTCTAGTTGTATAATAGAAATCTCAAAACAAAAAAATATATAAGGCAGTGTCATTCGGCCAGGGGGTGGCGCCCCCTCTGCCCCCCCCCCCTTATGGGCGCCTGTGCCTTTATATTAGTATTTTGTGTACCAGATTGCATGAAGAGGGATTGACTCGCACGTCCCACGCATGCCGTTATACGAGAATTTATGCCAAAAATATGTATTTTCCAAATGGCACTTTACTTAAGTCATCTACCACTCCCACTGAATTTTTTTGATATTATTTTTTCTCCATTTATAAAACAAGATATTACTTACTTTAGTAATAAAGTTAAATGTTAAGTATTAATGGCTAAAAATTGTTGAAATTCCTTCGATAGATTCATGGACCACATTTCTCTCTTCGTTTATAATTCATAAGAAGTAGTGCCGTTATTATCTATTTTTATTTCATGTTAAATACGAAACTCCTTAAAAGATATAGATAAAAGGAAGATTTGCAAAAAGGATCAGCCCTTTGGTGCTCAGGAGGACAGAAAGGGCCTATTTTTTTTTTTATTCAAATTCATAGCTGTGAACTCAAGGATAAAAAAGTCATCTCTAAGGGTGAAAAGTTTTGAGATAATCAAAACAGAAGATAATTAATGGGTAACTGAGTAGAATATATAAATGCTGACCCGTCTTGTATATATCCGAATATCCAGTTTCCAATAAGACCACTTGCGCCAAAAATGACCAACGCCAACGTGGGATAAAAGTTTAGGTCGCATACTATTTGCCACTAAAAAAGAAAACATGGTGATATTCTTTTTTTTCTGTCCAGTTAATAAATGACTAACGTAAAAGAAAATGAACATAGTTTAAAATTTGTTACCCTGCCAACATCAAACACTAACGTGTACATATATTTTTTTGATTATATCTCAAAACATGCAGTTTTGCTCTACAGTATGTTGCTGTAAAAGCCTGAATATTCGTAAATCCTGAGTTTTACCAACCAATTCAAGCACTTACTACCTGAAAGATGAAACTTTTGGGAGTTCCCCAAAAATATCCTTCTTTTTTAGATTTCAATTATACAATATCAAGACCGTAACCGGAGAAGACTGTTACCGGGTTTGTACCCCTTCCCCCAAAATTTTTGTCTAAACCGTAAAAACGTAGCACAAATACATATAAACAAATTTTTGATGCATTTTTTCAAGTTTTTTTTTAAATTCCTCTCCCCAGAACAATACCTCCCCCCCCCACATTCGAACAAAAACCCTGGATACACCCTTGAACAATGTTGTAACTTCAGAATTTGCAGCCACTTGAAATAAAAGAATAAGTAATAAAAGTATCGATAATGCTACCCACCTCACGTACCTACTTCCTGAGTTTCAGCTGCCAAACTTCGTTCGACCTAACTTTGTATTTTCGTGTAAGATATGGGTGCTCATTTTTCAAATTAAAGTGTTTCATAGATCTGTCCAAAAATAAATTTTTATGGACTGGTTCATTTCCTTATCGGTGGCAATTATGATTTAGGATAATTCTATACAATTTTATTAGCATAATTCCACAGATAACTAGAAATACTGAATTTTCTTCAATTGAAACTTTGCAAGAAGCGTCAGAGTGAAGTCAGAACTTAAGCTAAAAACTGAAGATGGGCAACAATTAACCAATTCATAGGGGTTGTATGATCCCCTCAACTCCCATGAAGCATAACAGGATATGATTGAATGTTTACTTTAAAAAAATTTACAGCTCAAACAAATCAAATCGTTATGTAATTGAAAGACAAGACAAGGCTGGAAAGGCTAGACAAAAGACAGTGTTTGAAAAACAAGTTGGACCCGTTTCCGATCGTCAAACAGTCATGCCGAAGCAGCATTATAGTCAGGTTTGTCGATATCTGAATCTGTTGCCCATTGAATTTTAACTTTTTATTACGAACTACTTTTTTAACACAGCAGGGAGCATTATATTCTATTGCACTCCAGTGGGGGTTGAGCAGACGGCAGCTCCCTTAAATATTTGCTAATATTTGATCTTTTCAAATTTTAATGGTTCTTAACTTTTACACAGTCAAAATTATTTTAATCATTTATTCCGTTACATCGTCCTAATAAAAACTTCAACCTTACTGCATGAGAACATATCCATGCAAAACAAAGAGTTAGCTAAAAATTTGGAAAATAATATGAGTTTCATTTTTTCGTCGATGCCAATTGGCCTTTTTGGTCCTAAAATGTTGTTATCTAACACAAAATGGCAGAATACGTAACTTAATGTGGTATGATCTATTTCGCTGCTTACAAACTCTGATTAGGAATAGAAAATAAGTACCATAAAAAAATAAAATATTAATTCATAAGGCTCTCAATAGTCTACCACCAACATTCTACCAAAATCAGAAAATTTTAGTATACAGTTTTGATTCTCTCAAAACATCAAGTAAGATCAGCTTTCAGTAAAGCACTAGTTTTTCAGAATTATACAAATTTAGAGAAACATTACGAGTCAGTTTATTTAAACCAGTATTGCAGATATATGTTGCATAAACTGCTTAGCGATAATTTTAATTCGTTTAAGTGTCATCTTCGCTCTTTACTTACATCAAAAAAGGTTTATTTTTTTAATTAATTATTGTTCGTTTTTAGGTTTTAAAAATAAAAGCAATACACTTACACAAAGATTTTTTTTCGAGGGGGTGAAACTAAAGAAGTACTACGAGTTTTCGTTACAATAAGGCATTATACATATATAGGTTTTACTTCATATCAGACTTAGGCTTTCCCTACAAAAATCTGGAATTTTGTACAAACAAATAGTTCAAGGGGTATATTATCTTCTGTATCTTTAAGAAGTTGAAGATGAAAAATACTGTTGTTTATGAAATACTGTCCTACATGAAACATACAGAGATTTTAGAAAACTGAAGGATACTAGACAAATTTTAGACGCTTACTTAATATACTTTACAAAAATTTACGTTATTAAGGTTGCGATTCTTCTGCTGCATTAATGAGAAAAATTTAGCTCCTCATAAGAAAGTATAATTACGTTATTTTACGTCTCAGACTTTTTACAGAACGTTTTAGAAGAACTAAAACCATTGATAAAAAAGTTTATAAAAACGGAAAAAAAGAAGTGAGCAAAAAAGTCTAAATTTAATAATAGTGAGCTACAACTTATGGCCTTAATTCACGTGCTTGAAAGTGGAGTCTGAAGAAGATACAAAGCTTTCTTTTCTTTGCGCAATTGAATCAACCCAAAGTTTTTACCCCAAAGTAAGTCTATAGGGAGGTTGAACTATTGATAAAAAAGAGGAGACAATTCCAAGCGTTCAGGATAAAACCATCTTTGAGGGGTGTCAGGCTTTTTTTGAAATTTCTACAAATTTCTTTTCGTCATAGACTTTTACTATTGAGATTAATCGAAACAATATTAACAACCTCTGAGTCAGCTTTAAAAAACAATTTTCTCACTAGACATCTTTCTTCCAAACGTGTGTTTAAACTTTCGGTTACTATGGGCTTTGGTTTGCTCTTTACTAGGTTGCTAAAGGGGCTGAGAGATAACACTTAAAAAGGAGGGATTATAAACCTTCAGTTATTGGTTTACAATCATGTAGGTTTGAATGGTACTTCATGATTCCCAGCATGTTTACCCTCGACACTGCACCGAAAAATTCAATTTTTGGTGGCATGTGGCACTTTATTATGGAGTTATCAACAACAGAGATTATGATAGTGCCTTTTTTATTCTTCCCAGTCTTTCCATTTCGGAAATGGCACCCAAAGTACACTTTTGGTCCCCATATGGCAGTTTATAATGACCTTGTCATGTCAAATTTATAAAAAAAAAGCAATTAGATTTAAAAGTTATATTTTTATTTAATTAAGCCCTTTAAAGGCTCACTATGAAACAGTAGGCTGCGAGGTGAGAACATACAAGAGGCGGACTCTAAACCTCAGACTTGCGGTTTTCAACCATAAAGATTATGACAGTGCCCTTTTCATTTTCCCCAGCCTTTCTATCCCAGAAATAGCCCCCAAAGTGCACTCTTTGGGTGTCATACTGCACTTTATGATGGCGTTATCAAGTCGAATTTACAGAAATGGATTATACATAAATCTTTTAAAAGAAGTGGAAAAAAGAGCACAATCCGTGCAAAAAAGTGATCTTCCTTGTTGTTCAAAGTGGGGGACTGTAAGATCCCTATATAGGGTTGTTGACAATGGCAATTTCAATGGCGTACTTTTCATTTCGATCCGACGCCATTTTGAGATATTTCGGGCTCTTTTTCGAACCTCCTGTAAATTTGTTTTCAAAATAACATTTTACTATTAAGATTAATTGATATAATAATTACAGTTACTAAATCAGCTACAAATGAAAATTTTATCACTAAGCAGTCTTTTAAAAGCATTTTTAAACTTCTGGTTACTATCGGCCGAGGTTCGCTCTACTAGATTGCAACCATGAATATAGAAAGTGATGAATGAACTGGGATGAGACTTTCTTGATTAAAACAAGTCTTAACCTTGCTTTTTACTTTGACCCAAATATATATTTATGTTATTTGTAGGCGTAATTACCGAAAAACAATGAACATTCCATTCATACCAACAAGGACCAGAGGTTTTTGGCCAGTGTTCAAAACAAAACTAAAACAAAAAGAAAACAAAAAATGATAGCAATATACACATCAATCAAATCTACTTTTCATAGTGATTCCAAAAATGCAAAACTTACTTAGTTTAAAGTTACTCAGCAAAAGTAATGAGTATGAGAAATTTCGTAGAACTTAAGAAAACGGAGGAAAACCCGAAGAGAAGAATTATCTTAAGAAAATTAAACCCTCAAATTTAGTACATTAGTGAACCCTGTAGCAGATGTGTCAAGTTCTCAATCACGAAAGTGCAAAATTTCCATTTTCCAGAGAAGGATGGCTACGGATGTATTTTTATTTATTCGTTTTTTCTTGGGGTGATCACACCAAAATAGACTCCCTAGAATATGACGAGGCCTCACTCACTCGAACAGAAATCTAAATTTCTAACACCTTTTTCGGTGATGAAAGCGATCGAGTTACAATAAGGCAGGGTTTTCTGTCATTTTGTGGCACAAAAAGAGCCAAAATGCCATCGAGTGAAAATCCTGAGATAGCCAATTGATTTAGAATTATAGAAAAGTAATGTTTTTAGCCTCTCGGTTTTTATTTTGGGTTTGGTTCTATGTTTGTTTGTTTGTAAAACCCCAGGGCATTTATTATAAGTAACCCAGAGTTATCTAAGTTCTTCCAGTCTTTGCACTTATCAGGGATACCAATTGGGGGGGGGGGGGAGTAGACCCCTGGAGTTTTAAAGACACCTCCTCCTTTGTATCTTAGTTTAAAAAAAAAATAATGTAGAGAAATTACACAAACAAAGTGTCCTCGTGTGTAAATCAGGGTGTGGGGTATGCATTGGAGGGGAATTTTCCAAGGGTGAGAACACACCCGACAGGGGCGAATCTCCAGCGTTTTAATCAGGGGGGGGGGGCAGGAGGGGTTCATATCCAGATAGTCAAGGCGCATGGGCTGTATAATATTTTTTTCCAAATTATATGGGGGGCATCTACCAAACAACCCCCCCACCCCCAACGACGACGCTCCTGACATCCGACACCGTTTTAATGTCCAAATTTAACTTCACCAAACGAAGGTCGGTCTTCTGGAACTATGTTCTTAAAATATATCATAGGCAGCGCACTAGCGCTGCCTAAGTAAAGAACGATGTGGAAACAATGTGTGTTTTTTTTTTCTTCAGTCCGGCACTTCCTATCGAAGGAGTTGTCGTAGAAACTTCGAAAAGGGTTCATTCGATTGGAAATTGGAGTGGCTAGTGCCCTTTTTAATAGTCGAAAGTGATTGGAGGGCAACTAGCCCCCCCCCCACGCCCATCATTCCCCCAAACACATCCAATCAAAATTTTGAGATAGCCATTTTGTTCAGTGTAGTTGATTTCCAAATAGAAAATATGTTTTTGAGGAGGACACTCCCCAAGAACTCTCAGGGCAAGGGTTTTAAGTTATGCCCTGGGGCATATAAGGTTTTTATAGAAGGCGTTGTCTTAGAAACTTCAAAACAGGCTCATTCGATTGGAAATTCGAAGGGCTAGTGCCCTTTTTAATAGTCGAAAGTGATTGGAGGGCAACTAGCCCCCCCCCCACGCCCATCATTCCCCCAAACACATCCAATCAATATGTTTTTGATATGTTTTGACATAGAAAATATGTTTTTGGGGAGGACACTCCGCCGCAGCCCTCAGGGCAAGGGTTTTAAGTTATGCCCTGGGGGGGGAGGGATATAAGGTTTTTATAGAAGGCGTTGTCTTAGAAACTTCAAAAAAGGCTCATTCGATTCGAAATTCGAAGGGCTAGTGCCCTTTTTAATAGCCGAAAGTGATTGGAGGGCAACTAGCCCCCCCCACGCCCATCATTTCCCCAAACACATCCAATCAAAATTTTGAGATAGCCATTTTGTTCAGCGTAGTTGATTTCCAGATAGAAAATATGTTTTTGAGGAGGACACTCCCCCACAACCCTTGGGGCAAGGGTTTTAAGTTATGCCCTGAGGGCATATAAGACAAGACCGATATTGGCACAATGTACTATTTATTATTTTTTCCTTTAGAGCTGGGCACTTCATATGGAAGGGGTCGTCGTAGAAACTTCAAAACGGGCTCATTCGATTGGAAATTGAGAGTTTTATTGCCCCTTTTAATAGTCAAAAGTGATTGCAGGGCAACTAGCTCCCCCCCCCCCCACGACCATCCTTCCCCCAAACACATCCAATCAAAATTTTGACATAGTCATTTTGTTCAGCGTAGTTGATTTCCAGATAGAAAATATGTTTTTGAGGAGGACACTCCCCCACAGCCCTCAGAGCAAGGGTTTTAAGATATGCCCTGGGGGCATATAAGGTTTTTAAAGAAGGCGTTGTCGTAGAGACTTCAAAAAAAGCTCATTCGATTGGAAATTCAAAGGGCTAGTGCCCTTTTTAATAGTTGAAAGTGATTGGAGGGAAATTAGCCCCCCCCCACGCCCATCATTCCTCCAAACACATCCAATAAGAATTTTAAGATAGCCATTTTGCTAAGCGTAATTGATTTCCAGATAGAAAATATATTTTTTAGGAGGACACTCCCCCACAACCCTCAGGGCAAGGATTATAAGTTATGCCCTGGTGGCATATAAGTTTTTTATTTAAATCTTTGTCGTAGAAACTTGAAAAGGGGCTAATTCGATTTGAAATTCAAAAGATAGCCATTTAATTCAACGTAGTTGGAAGTTTTGGAAATTAAGTCTTTAAGGATGACAACCCCTCCCCCCACAGCCATCAGGGCAAGGGTTGTAAGTTATGCCCTGGGGCATATAAAGTTTTTATTGAAAGCGTTATCGTAGAAACTTCAAAAGGGATCATTCAATTGGAAATTGAAAGGTCTAGTGCCTTTTTTAATAGTTGAAAATGATTGGATAGCGACTAACGCCCCTCTCACGCCCACCATTTTCCAAAACACATCCAATCAAAATTTTGAGATATCCATTTTGTTCAACGTAGTTGAACGTTCTGGAAATTAGGTCTTTTAGGATGATAACCCCCTCAGAGCCCTCAGTGCAAGGGTTTAAGTTATGCCCTGGGGGTATATAAGGTTTATATAGAAATTTTTTGTATAAATCATAGGCAGCACGATCGCGCTGCCTAAGAAAAGAACGGGGACACTCGAGAATGAGACAAGAAACGGGGATTAATCAAAGAGGAGGACACTCCCCCACAACCCTCGGGGCAAGGGTTTTAAGTTATGCCCTGGGGGCATATAAGAGCGATGCTGGCACAATGTATTATTTATTAGTTTTTTCCTAGCGCCGGAACGCCTTATTTGGCACTCATTTAGGCTGGAATCAAAACGCCATGAAATCAATTGTAATTAAAGCTTACGTTTCCCTAACATTAGGCTGCATTCATTTATAGTACATTAATTTAAAAAAATTTCCACAAAACAAGTTTTTCAAAGAAAAGTAAAGAACTGCATTAAACAAAAAATGAGCAAAATAAAATCAAATAATCTACCAAGCGTGAAACTACCACAAACCAGCATCGATAAATAAATGAAACCCAAAACGAAGAGAAATTACAATAAATAACCGAGTCAAACTCAAAACGAGCAGAAATTAACATAAGTTGGGCACAAAATCCCTATGCCTTCCCAAGGCCAGAACAAAATTTGCACTTTACTTAAAAAAATATAAATGTTTTTACTTTTATAACTTTAATAAATCAAATAATTTTAACATTTTGATTACTAAATATCAGTATATGTATATTAAACTGACAATGCACATTTATTTGTATTTTTCAGTAAAGTTTGACTCGGTTATTTATTGTAATTTCTGTTATTTTTGGGTTTCATTTATTTATCGATGCTGATTTGTGGTAGTTTCACGCTTGGTAGATTATTTTATTTTTGCTCATTTTTTGTTTAATAGAATTCTTTACTTTTCTTTGAAAAACTTATTTTGTGGAAAAAGTTTTTTTTTAATTAATTTAACATGTAAGGGCGTTCCGAGTACTAAAATTTAAAGACTGGTTTTTAGTTAATGCTCGCTTTATGCAGAAGCATCCCCCTAGCCCACAAATTGTAGTAAAAGGCGATATCCGGTTGAAGATCTCAAACACTTGACGTGTTAGCATGTAACGTGACAGCACCTGACATGGGGAAATTAGCTCACTAAAAAGCAATTTATAATTATATTTGCTTTTAATTAAGAAAGCTCCAATTAACACAATTGAATAATCACGACTGGCAAACAGATAAGAAATGTTTAATGAGACTGATTGTCTCAATGACACATATCCTCAGATTTACAACCTGAGCTTTTCAAATTTAAAGTTGGATTCAACAAACTATGGTAAAAAAGAAGCTGTGAACATAAATTTCTACGAGGACACGAGGCCGGTTTAGCATAATCATAAAATTCCATAAACATTTAGAACCACCAGTAAAACAAAGAAATTTCCTTGAATTCAAATGGTAGTTACTTCTTCCATACTCTTTGAAGGAAAAAAAGTTGGAGTTCCTAACAGTAGAGTAATTTCTGTTTTGTTTTTTTCTACTTTCACTTTTCTTTCTGGTAAACAGTCGGTATCAGTAGATTGTTAATAGTTCAGAATAAGGCCGTATCCAGGGGGTGGGTGGGTGTTATAGGGTTTGACTCCCCCCACCGCGAAATTTTTGTCGGACTCGTAAAATCGCAAGTAAAATAGATATTAAACTTTTTGATGGGTGTCTTATTGTTTTTTTGTACCTTCCACCCCGGAAAAATACCCCCCACCATAAAAAAACCTTCTACCCCCAATAAAAATCCTGGGTACTTGTGTTTTATAGCCACCACACTAAAGTTCTGTCGAGAAGTGAAGTTTGGTTAATGCTAATGAAATAAAACAAAATATGATGAAAATATAATACTTTATCAACAAAATTATGAAAACTACAACAAAGAATTATGGAAGAGGAGCTGCCCAGACCGCATTATATTAAATACTTAAAGTAAAATAACCTAACCTAGCCAAAATACCAACTAAATATTTAATTAAATATAGCTACAATGTAGTTTTCCACCGAGCCAAAGCTAATATTGTCTGGTATAAACACCATGAAAACTGGTTATTGTCTCATGTTCGTGATACAGGATCTTGAGTGTGGTGGCTATAAAACAAAAGTACCAAATCCTGCATACGGCCTTGGTTCAGATATTTTTGTCTACCAGCTTTTCAGAAATCTGTCAGCTTCTGATTGTTGTTAGAAAACGGCAAATCTTCAAGACTGGCAAACAGCGTTAAAATGAAATGATCTCAACAAAAAGATATTTTATCCTTTTGTATAAGATAATCCACCAACTAGTCGTAAGATAAAGCATGCTTTTGACTTCATCTGAGCCTACGAAAATCCCAGGAGTGCAAAGTATACACATTTGAGATTTCATAAACCTATAAAGTCTATATAGACAACATTGAAAACTAATCATTCATTACCGTAAGGTAGATATATCGATAGAACCGCCTACTTAGACACCCAGGAACTGCTGATTTGCTTAGAACCAATTTTCAAGAGGACCAGAGCGAACTGTCACATGAATCTCTGTTTTCGCCTTTGATTCCTTCAACGTATGTTTTTGCTTTCGTCCTCCTCTCGTCCATTTTGAACTGGATATTGCTACCTCGATCAACTCTGCCTTGGGACCAAAGTACAACTCAAGTTGTATAGAGGTTTGTATGCAACTGATAAATTTTGGAAAAAAATGTCTTAAGCTTTTAAGGAATAGCCGAGACATAAAATGGTAGTTTTTCTTCCATAAATGGGTTATATATTAAATGATTTAGCGGTTTATCATAGGCAGCGCAATCGCGCCGCCTAAGTAAGGAACGATGTTGGCACAATGTATTATTTATTTCATTAGATCAGGGTACTTCGTATCGAAGGAGTTGTCGTAGAAACTTCAAAAAGGGCTCATTCGATTGGAAATTGGAGTGGCTTGTGCCCTTTTTAATAGTCGAAAGTGATTGGAAGGCAACTAAAACCCCTTCAACGCCCACCATTTCCCCAAACGCATCCAATCTAAATTTTGAAATAGCCATTTTGTTCAGCGGTGTCGATTTCCAGATAGAAATTATGCTTTTGAGGAGGACACTCCCCGAGGGCCCTCAGGGCAAGGGTTGTAAGTTATGCCCTGAGGACATATAAGGTTTTTATAGAAAGCGTTGTCGTAAAAACTTCAAAAAAGGCTCATTCGATAGAAAATTCAAAGGGCTAGTGCCCTTTTTAATAGTCGAGAGTGATTGAAGGGCAACTAACCCCCCTCTCACGCCCACCTTTTCCCCAAACACATCCAATCAAAATTTTGAGATAGCTATTTTGTTCAACGCAGTTGAAAGTTGTGCAAATTAGGTCTTTGAGGATGACAACCTCCCCCCCCCCAACCCCCACCAGTCCTCAGGCAAAGTGTTGTAAGTTATGCCCATGGGGCATATAATGTTTTTATAGAAATCGCTGTCGTAGAAACTTCAAAAAGGGCTCATTTTATTGGAATATGAAATGGCTAGTGCCCTTTTTAATATTTCGTTCAAAATAGTTGAAAGGTCCGGAAATTATATCTTTTTGGATGACACTCCCCCACAGCTCTCATGGTAAGCGTTGTAAGTAATGCCCTGGGGCCATATAAGGTTTTTATGTAAAGCTCTGTCGTAGAAACTTGAAAAAGGACTCATTCGATTTGAAATTCAAAGGGCTAGTGCCCTATTTAATAGTCGAAAGTGATTTGAGGGCAGCTAACCCCCCTCTCACGTCCACCTTTTCCCAAAACACATCCAATCAAAATTTTGAGACAGCCATTTTATTAAACGTAGTTTTAAGTTCTGGAAATTAAATTCTGGAATTTTTAGATAGCCATTTTGTTCAACGTAGTTAAAAGTTTTAGAAATTAGGTCGTTGAGGATGATAGCCCCCTCAGAACCCTCGGGGCAAGGGTTGTAAGTTATGCCCTGGGGGCATATAAGGTTTTTATAGATAGTGATGTTGTAGAAACTTCAAAAAGGGCTCATTCGATTGGTAATTAGAAGGGCTTGTGCCCTTTTTAATAGTCGAAAGTGATTGGAGGATAACTAACACCCCTCTCACACCCACCATTTCCCCAAACACATCCAATCAAAATTTTGAAATAGCCATTTTTTCGACGTAGTTAAAAAGTCCGGAAGTTATGTTTTTGAGGATGACACTCCCCCACAGCCCTCAGGGCAAGGGTTATAAGTTATGCCCTGGGGGCATATAAGGTTGTTTTTATAGAAAGCGTTGCTGTAGAATATTCAAAAAGGAATCATTCAATTGAAAATTGAAACGGCTAGTGCCCTTTTTAATAGTCGAAAGTGATTGGAGGGCAAGTAACCCCCCTCTCACGCCCATCATTTCCCCAAACACATCCAATCAAAATTTTGAGATAACCATTTTGTTCAACGTAGTTGAAAGGTCCGGAAATAACACCAAGGATCAAATTAAAACTTGATTTCCTATCTGGGTTGAAAAGCTGGTAAAGATATATTTGTGCTTTCGGTATACGTTCGGCTGAAAGAAGAAATCCACCTTATTGTTATTTTGCGATTACCTGAAAGATTCCTGTCTAATGACATGTCTAACAAATCAAGCGGTCATTTAAATATTCTTATTAACTGATTTTGTTAATTATAAAAGTAGTAATTGTACTGACAAGGTAGCAATATACAAAAATTTTACAAATATCTGCCACAAATATTAAGCAAAATAGAAATGAATCCGAAAAAGAAAAATCGATTTATTTTATTAAATTGTTCATCGTCAGTTTAATTACCAAAGACGACTTTATAGTTTAGCAATGTTTAAAGTTATGACAGATGGAAGCAGGTTATCCTTGCCCTCCCCAAATAAACTCCCTTATATTTGTAAGCCGTTGACACAAGAGCATATACGCTGATGCTACAGTTTTTGACCTAGCTTGTTCTTCTGAATATACTAAAATTTAGTAGACCAAATAAATGCATATGAATAGCATACAAAATTGGTTCCGTTGTAATTTTACAGTTAGGCCAACGTTCTTGCCTGGGACATCCCTGGCTGCTGTTGTTGATGCTGATTTTCATTAAGATTTACTGAATTTTAGGGGGTGTTTTCCCCCTTTTTCAAAAATCAGGCACATTTTCTCACGCTCGTAGTTTTTGGTTGGTAACACTAAATTTGATGAAACTCATAAATTCTGAATCAGCATATTGAGCCGATTCTTTTGATGTATCTATTGACATCGAAATTCCGTTTTTTTCGTGTTTTGGTTACTATTGAGCCGAGTCGTTCTTTACAGTTTGTTACCACGAAATCTTTGATATTCTTTAGAGTAGTTTTGCTTAAGTGAGAGCTATAAAATATCTCCGTATCTCCATACACAGAAAAACAGTATACGTTCAAGCTGTGGTAACTTAAATCCACTAACTTTATATAAAGAAAGCAAACATTTATAAATACAAAACTTGATGCATTTTTTGGCTTATTAATTCGTGACGACTGAAAACGGACCTATTTTTTGCCCATCTCTGATAGGCTCGAAACTTACAGGGCATGTAGATAGAGCCAAGTACACCTCAATGAAGACTAGAGACTTTGAAGGTATTTTCGGCCAAGACGAAGTATGTGGAATTTGAATGTATCAATATGTTATAAATGAAACTGGGGAATCTCCAATAGGCTTAAACTTGCAGAGTATGCAGACAGAATTCAGGGGGCCTCAATGAAGACCAAAGCTATTGAAAACAATCTATTGTCTTGTTTTATGACACCCAGAGAAGGTCGACACGAAAGTTTTGTTTCGAATCGGCTTGCAACTTATGAAACAAGTGCACTGGGCAAAACTAAAGTTGATAGAAATTATAAAAAAAAAAAAACTGGATTACATTATTTCTTAGTGCAACTATTTTTCTCTGACTAGCTTGGAAAATACAGGGCGTGTAAATAAGGTTAAGGGAGCCTCCATTAAGGCGAAGAATTAAGAAAACAAATCTAGTTACATTGATCAGTGACGTCTTATCTTCTTCCCTTTTTTAAAGGTGATAAAACAGAACTTTTTATCAAATGAACTTGGCATACATTGATTTAAACAAAGAAGATGCTCACAACGAAATAGAACATACAAAGCACTTTATTAAAAACTAAATATATTCTAAACAATTTCTCTTTTGCAATTATAATATTGAAAAATCAAAAATTGCCAAGACTTTGTAGTGTTACGACTAACATCTCACCATAACCACAAGCCGCTTGAGACCAACACAGCTACGCACGCTCCCCCTCCGTCCCGTTCTATTCAAAACCGCTGTCTTTAGAACATTCCAAGAAGTTCCCATTTCCCTTAAATATTTCCTTATGATATCCTCCCACCCCCTTCGGGGACGACCTGCTTTTCGTTTAGTCCTAGATGGTTGGCCGAAAAAGAAAATCTTTGGCAATATGTCATCCTTCATCAACCGAACCTGCCCTAGCCATCTTAACCTTTCTTTCAATATACTCCTAGAAACCAGGATTGAACCACGCCTTTCGTAGAGCCCACTGTTTGAAATATGGTCAGTCAGTCGGGTACCAAAAACAGTAAGTAGACAATTTCTCTGGAAAACATTCAGGAAATCTTCCTCCATTTTTTGGAGCGCGCATGGTGTAGAACCTTACTTGATCAGTCGATCACTGTCATCACTTTTCTATCATTTTAATCTTGGTTCGCAGACTTATCTTCCTATTCTTCCAAACCTTTTTCAACTGAGAAAAAACACCCTGGGCCTTGTCTATTCTACTATTAACATATTCACTGCTTCCACCGCCTTTACTAATAATACTACCTAGGCAAGTGAAGCTGTCAACTTGATCGATCTTTTCGTTACTCAGCGTCATTCTTTCATCTCCACTTATTCCTAACCTTGGTGACAAAGTCCTCTTAACATTAATTTTGAAACCTGTTCTAGCACCCTAAACTCGCAAAACCCCTAAAAGTTCATTCATTTTGCTAACACTTTCATCTAAGGTGCTTAAATCATCAGCACAATGTATGTCCAGGAAAGTTTTACTTCGCCATATGATTCTGTGTTCTCCAACTGCCTTTTCTATGCTTCTTAAGACAAAGTCCATCAAAAAGATCGATACAAATGGAGATGAAACACAACACTACTTAACTCCTGATTTAATACGAAACCAGCTACTAACCACATTTCCTAGCTTAGACGCAACAATGTTATTCTCGTACACAGCGCTAATCACTTTAATGTATTTGTCTGGTATACCATACAAGGATAAGACCTTCGCGAAAGCTCTTCTATCAGCTGAATGAAACGCTGGCTCATAGTCTATAAAACTGAGGACTAAAGGTGTTTAACGACTCGGGCACTTCCAAATTATTAATCAAAGACTGAAAATTGGGTCGACACATTATCTACCCTTCCTAAATCCACACTGTTTTTCTGTTAAAACTTTGTCTACAGCATCTCTAAGTCTAAAATGTATCATGATATTAATTTTTCACCTACAGGAACCAGGCTAATACTTCTATTATTACCAATAATAGAAGTATTAATTAAAATTTTCCTAAAACGTCTAGGTACTTTCCCTTTTTCAAAAACAATACTCATAATCCTCAGTAACTAATTCCTAACCTCATAGCCATCATATTTAAGAAACTCATTGACCAAACTATCAGCACCTGAAGCCTATTTATTTTTTAATCCTTTTAGTACTGTCACTAATTCTTCCTCACAAAATAAATCTTCCTTCACATCCAAGGTGTCACAAACTTTTTCATTCTTCTCTATGTCTTTTCCTGCAACACTATCCAGGTTTAAAACATTCCCAAAAAGATCTGCCCATCTCTTTTCAACTCTTTCCTTATCACTAATTGTGGCCCCGCTCCTATCTTTAAATGGGGCAAGTCCAGATGGACTATTCCCTCTCAATTTATTATCATGCCAGTACAGTGTTTTACTATTATGCCGTCTAGCTGCATCTTCCAGATCTTCGGCAACTTCATCCATGGCCTCCACTTCAAACCTCCTTAGTTCATATTTTAATGCTTTTGCCGCTTTCTTTACATTCCTCTTATTTTCATATGATCTATCAATGAGATAGTTCTTGTACAAGCCCCTCCTCCTCTCTATTAAACATGGAACATTTTCACTAATATTCCTAGCTATGTTTCTAACTTTCTTCCCTAAGACACCATCAGTGACTTCACAAATTGTTTTCCTAAAATTACTCAATTCATCTTCTACATTGTCAGATTTTAAACTCTTCACTTTAGTTTTAAACTTTTCCTGGAAAGTTTCTCTCAAATTCTCATCGTGGAGTCTACCACCATCATAGTTTCCCGGTAGGTAGTTACCCTTCCTAAATTTCAGTTTAAATTAACTCTAGACACTACTAGATGACGATATTTACTTTTAACATCAATAACAGCACTCCTATAGAACCTAGTATTTTGTGTTGACCCTAAAAGTCTCCCGTTTACTATAGCGTAATCAACAAGGATAGTTGTCTTACCCTCATTTGAATACCATGTTAACTTATGGGTCATTTTATTTCCAAATGCAGTATTGGTTCTAACTAGATTGTCATACCTACTAAATTGCAGCAGTCTGTAGCCATTAGTGATTGCTTTTCGTACACCATATTTACCTAAGCTAGGGCACCATCTATCCCTACTTCTAATGACCTGGGCGTTAAAATTTCCTAATAAAAACACCATATTTCTACCTAAGATCATGTCTATTTGCTCCTGTAGCTATAAGTAAAATTCATCTGAATCACTACCATCTCCGTCAGTCAGTTCTACAGGGGCACATAAAACTATGACTGATATCCTGTACTTTTTAGTCATAAAATGAGAGGCTAGTATTCAATTATTAATACTTTCCCATGCTAAACAAGACATAGCAGCTTCCTTATTTATCATGAGCCCTAATCCCTGTCTATGTGCCCCATCCTTCCTGCCTAAGTAAATTAAATCTATATTACCTAATTTCATGTTTCCTATCACTGGGAAATGAGTTTCTGAAACTCCTAATAAGTCAAGTTCAAAACGTCTGAATTCGTCAGTTTAAATGTCGATACGATATTTATTTCTTAACGTTGTAACATTCCAAGTTGCAATTTTTATATTCTTTAAATCTTTGAAATTATTTTTTTCCTTACGGAAAGCAATGGCCCCAAAATCAGTGCAGGACGGGGGCTAACACATCTTCTCAAGTCTACATAGAAGCGCTTAAGCCAACTTAGAATCAGGCAGCAAAAACTCCCTGGGATCTCCGTCAAATGGAGTATTTGTGCAATCTTGGGCCCATCTTCGTCACAACATGGTTTTCAGCACTTGGCAATGATCTTCTATCAACAAAGTGTCGAAATCCTGCACGGCGAATCTCAAACCTATTACCTCCAACTCATTATATATTGATGCCTAAAAATGTTATGCTACTACGGGAAGGCAACCCATAGTAGATAAATCAGCTAGTAAGAGGTTTTTTCAGCCCGAAAACGCCCACCAAAGCAGACCAAACCAGAAGAATTGGCCATTCTGTGACAAAGAGAAGGGGTAGCTTTAGTCTCATTTGCGATAGTTATTATTTGTAAATCTTGATTAGCCTTGTACTGTTGTTAATGTTAAGATAAATATAAAAAAAAAAATACTTAGCTAGGTCCCAGTCATCCTTGTGGGACGTTTTGAGGCCACAACTACTAAAACTCAGGCACAAGGGCTCGGTATATCACAACGTCTGGTGCAGCACGTGATGTCTGAGCAAAGTTGTCGAAGTCAACTTTGCTTTTCTTACAGTGATAAACAACCTTGGTGTTTATTTCCCGGATAGATGGAAATTCGTTGATGATCAAACTGTCTTTCCAAAAATTGCAAAAGCAACCCAATGTACATCTTGGAATCGATATCAGCCGAAGCTCTTACTGATGATATGAAAGTCAACCCTTTAAAGTCAACTGTTCTTACTATTAATTTCCTTAAAACTCCTCCTTCTTTCTCCTGTCCAATCCCCCCTGAAATGTCCGTCACCACTATGAAATTACTGGGCGTTACCATCTCTAGCGACTTAAAATGGGATTGTCATATTAATGACATCTTAAAACGTGCAAATGCCGCATTTTCCCTCCTTAAACTCCTTAAAAAATTTAAATGCCCTAAATCGCACTGTTTAAGGATTTTCCTGTCATTTTTACGCCCAACCCTTGAGTACGCCTGTCCTGTTTGGCATCCTGGCATTTCCATTGAATTGTCGGACAGAATAGACGCAGTACAAAAAAGGTGCCTAAGAATTATCTTCAATGAGGGTAAAGTACCTTATATTTCCCTTCTTAGGAGAGCTAACCTTGTCACCCTTAAGGAAAGGAGAGCAAAAATTACTTTGCGTTTTGCTAACAATGCTCTTCATAACCCTCGAACAACTCCCCTTTTCCCCGGTCAATATTCACCCCTTCGACCCCGCCTCCCGCGTTCTGTGTCAACAAAAATCCCCCTTCTCGCCCCAATAAGAGTTTGCACTGAAAGATATAGAAGAACTTTTATCCCTTACATAGTTGACATTTTCAACCACTGAATCTACGCTGCCTCCCCCCCCCCCCCCTCACTCACTCTTTACCTCATAGCTATTAATTTTAATGCCCATTTCGCAAATTTGGAGGTTTTATATTTATGTTTGTTAGTCACCAACTAACTTATGTTTTTTATTTTAATTCTACTTTATCCCCTTGTTAATTTTACGAGTTTTTTTTTTTTGGGGGGGGGGGGCATTTTTGCTGACTTGACATTGGCCTTCTAATTTTATGAGTTTACTTTGTACTTTTTTTTTTGTTTTTAACGTTTTTACGTATTTGACATTGACCCTTTTATAATTTTCTGTTGTTGTTTGATTGTTTGTTTTTGTTGTTCTTTTTTCACTGTATTTGACGCTAAAGTGCGAATTCGGCCCTTTTGGGCTTGTGATAGCCATTTTTCAGCAATAAATCTTATCTTATCTTAAGTTCTTCAAACATTGTTTGGTTGCCTGCCTCGTAAACGAAGGCCATGGATATATACTTCAACACCAATTTTCAAAAGAGGCGTTTCCTTGTCTAGATGGGTGGTGGTAGCAAGCCACTCCTCCTCACCACCTTGCACAGACCATTGTTCATAGTTCTGGATATACCGCCTTTCCACAGTTGTCCTCATATAGAGAATGCTCCCACGATAGTGTTAAGCTCCACAATACAACATAGCCCATTACTTGGAGAAAGTTTGTAACTGAAGGGACATGAACAAACGCCTCCCATAAAGTGTACACAAAAGGGGCCTTCCTCCTCTTCCACCGGTATTTACGACCCCATGGCGAATGTGCCCCAGTTTCAATTTTGGACCCCTAAGGGCTGGGCCTTCCTTGGTCTCCACCTCCTTCTCCATAAAAACACCATACGTATCTGTAGGGCATTTCTCTACCCGCCACCTGGGGCGCGTCGAGTGGCCGGGAGGAAGCCCTTTTTGAGAAGGTGACTTCTCACTGTAGATTCATTGCTCGAAATACAAATCGTTTTTCGTTGAAGTGCAATTGACATCTGGGCTTTTAAAAGGACTAAGGTGGGGGGGGGGATTCTTTCAGTCTTAAGTTTGACAAATGATCATTTTAATTTCTGTTCACTTTAGGATTTATCGATAGCAGTTTCTATTATATTTATGTTTGATACGATTTTATATTTATGTTTCATACGAAAGAATTAATGTATGACTTTATTTCTGCTCGTTTTAGGTTTTAATAGGGCTCTTAACTTTTCTTTCTTAGGTAATTGTAACTTTCCGTCAAGGATAAAATCCGAAATATCTTACTTTGTAGATAAAGTTACGAAGCCTCGACTTCTAGGTTCTCAGACATGTTGAACTGAACGGTGATTTCTTTATACGGTTTGCCTCCTCACCTCCTTTTTGGGGGTGCTTTCTCCCTTTTTGAAATCATACGAATTTCCTTATGATTGAAATACTTATGTTTTGTTATCAATGTTTTTTCTGTTATCAGTTTGTTTTTTTTTTTATCGTTTATTTAGCAGTTGTTATTGACAAGGGCCCCTCTTCCCTTACAATTCCTAACCATGTACAGTTTGATAATACGAATCAAGATTCCCACGCATTGTCAGTTTGGTAAAATCAACGAATCAGATAATACTTACTTCAAATAATAATACCACGTGAAATACCATAAAATCACGACCCAAGTCAAAATACCTAGTACAGATACCATTACATTACCAAATAATGCAGTCGCATTCAACTACAAACATTTATTTAATAGATGTCACATTTAAAAGTCTGACATATGACATGAACTTATTCAAGAAACTATGGCACTTTTTATCTTCTAGGAATTTATATAGATCCCGATAAATAAGTCTTTATTTTTCACATTCAATTCTTGAGGGTAAAAATTTGTTTCTAAAATAGTAGACCGAGAACACCGTCATGGAATTTTCACAGAGGGAAGGGGGCAAAGTGCTACAATGTTCTTTTCTTTTACCAAGATTTAAATGGGAGCATTTCTCTTTTAAAATGGCACATTTTTATTCAATGTCTTCTTGGTTCTCAGGAGGAGTCACTCCTCCTGGCACTGCCCTGCAGTAGACTAAATCTAAAGTTATCAATAGAGTAGTGCCAGCTTACAGATTCCAGATACAGTGTGAGAGGATCTTAATCTTGTCGTCATTTATTTACTCGTTTAACCTGATCTCTCCGTTACTATCTGATGATTTCTCTGGGGGAAAGTTGAAAAATACTATTAAAGTTACACTTTGAGATAAAAGATTTTCTACAAAAATATACAATATTTTATCAGATATTAAAAAGTAAACAAAATAAAATCGTGGCTATCTTAGGATATGGTGCAATGAATCATAAAAAAAAGGTGTTTTCTTTATGTATCCCGTCAATCTGCCCCACAAAATCATCCAGTCTCATAACGTCCGCTTTTAAACCTATTTACCCCCACTGTCGGTATTGCTTGAATTTACTAACTAATTTTAAATGAAAATAGAAAAATTTGATATTACATACCTCAGAAATAATAGAAGATTCACCGCTATTAACTTGAAACTGATGTCCATTGCTACATGGCACTCTAAGCACATCTGTTTCTGGAACTAAATCATTTAGTGCAGCCCCTGCTGCTATAGATTCCGCAATTTCTGAATAATTTCTAAGAAACTGATGGCACTGGTTATACTTAGGCCTACCATGTTGGATTTGATAAGGAACACTGGAAAAATACAAATAATGTTACTACTATCACAGTAAACTGGTTAGTGAATGAATATATTGCCTTAAAAACAAAACTTCATCTTTTTCCTCCCATCATTGGTATTTTTAAAATTGAATTAAGATATTTATATTATCCTAAGCTACAATTTGGACGATTGTCATCACATAGGCGTGACCAGTAATTCCGAGAGGACAGCTGCCCTTCGCCATGGACTAGGCAAACAAATAAAAAGAAATATGAAAAAAGGACATCAAAACAAGACAAGTGGTTAAAAATCATCAAGTTATACAAGAAGAAATATAGTAATAAGACAAATATAGCAAAGTTGCGCATTCATCAGACTCTTTGGGTTAAAAATTGGCTGATTTTCAGCTTTTCAAAGGGTTTACAAAAGAAATTGATAGGCACTGCTTTAACGCACTGGTTGTGAACGCGTCACTTGTGTATCACTTTTACATATTGAGCTAGTAAGGGAGTAAGTGAAAATATAACATTACTAATGGACAACATTTCTAAAATAATGGTTCAGGACTAGATTAGCGACAACATATAATGGGCTATCCCTAAAATTCTAAGCGTTATTTTATAACCATAGCCACATCATATAAAATCTGCCTCCTTCAATCCCTTCTATTTTGCGATATTCATATCTAAAGAAAGCAGTTACGCCAATTCATGAAAATGTTGGAGGGGCGAAATGTATTTTTCAAAGCCTAGGGAGGGGGAATTTTTTTGTTATTTGAGAATAAAAGTAGTCTTCTCAAACGAATATTTTACCATTTTAATATTCTGCTTCTGTATCACCAATCCAACATTAAAATCAAGGAAAAGACATATCGTCTTAAATCGTTGCTTGTTTATCAAGGGTATGAAACTCACTATTCGTCCCTGGTTATTGATGTACAACCAAGGGTGTGTTCAGGATTTTTTTAGGGAAGTGTCTTTCAGGTGGGGGGGGGGGGCAAAAAACGTATCAAAAATTTATTTATATACATTTTTGTTACGTTTTTAAGAGTCAGACAAATATTTCGGGGGGGGGGGGGGGTACAAACACTTTACACCCTTGCCCTCTGATTCTGCCTTGTGTACAACTGACTGATGTTGACTGTGAATTCTTACAATTACAGTTTTTCGCAAACAGAAAAAAAACAGAGGATTTTTTTAATTTATTCAGCAAAAAAAAATGATCAAAGAGGATAAATATGAAGAATGTTATATAATTCGTTAAGCATTTAAATTTCTGTAAGTATAATTGGAAAGCAATGATTCTGACATATGGTGAAAACGAGATGGAAAATAATTCAATGTCTAATAACTCATTTGTCATAGCCCCTTAATCGAACCATGATTCCAATTCCACTTATCTGTTGTTTGAACTTGAACTTCGCATGGCGAAATCACAGTCAGTACCGAAACCACAACAAAATAAGAAATGATAAAGATCACAACAAGGTGAAATGAGGATTAATATGCCACCTCCCCACAAACTTGAGGAATGGTAATATGGCTTATCCCACATGATACAGAACAAATTACAAATAATACAAATAACGCTAGTATAATGAATTAGACAAAGATACAAAGACAAGTGTTAGAAGACAACACTGAAAACAAATCAACGTTGATATAGGCCTTTCAAACCAATATTTTGCCATTTAAATATTCTGCTTCTCACAATGGCCCAACTTTCTAGTAAATCAATGTGCTAATAATTTACACTTTTTTTACTGAAAATGGTTTTAACGTATATCTTACTTCTTAGGCCTTTTTTTATGCAAACATCTTTCATTATTCTACTCTGATCAGTGGTCTAAAGACGTTGATGAGATTGTCATCTAAATTATCTCTTCAGTGTTATACCTCTTCACACTGATATATGTAACTGGTCCGCATATCAGTTACACTGATCCATAAGCTTTCTATAACCAAATATTATTTAGTTGGGAAACTATAATATTATTTTTCCAACTATAACATTATCAGGAACAATGTTTTTTTCGTAGCAGTTGTTAATGACGAACTGAGTACGCCACTAGTTTCATTTCTGAGCCCTAACACAGTTAAGAACCTTTGAGATGACAAGGAGACTGCATAAAAGTAGCCATAAAAGTTAAGAATTAGTTTCCTAAAAAAGATTTTTCTAAAGGCGGACTGAAACAAACAAAATAAAAATGTGCGATTTTAAATGGATTTACATTTGAAGAGTTTTTAGATAGCAAGGCAGGCACCCACTAATATGTACGGAATTAAGATAATTTTTCAAGAAAAGATAATTCAATTATTATTCAATTTATTAAATACTACAATAAATTACTACTAGTAGTAAATTACTTAGTAATATAATACTTTTTAGACTGAGAGATGCGGTAGACAAAGTTTTAAGAGAAGAGCAGTGCGGTTTTAGAAAAGGTAGAGGATGTGTCGATCAAATTTTCACTCTTAGGCTAATAATTGAGAAGTGCCTGAGTTTTCAAACACCTTTGGTCCTCAGTTTTATAGATTACGAGCAAGCGTTCGATTCTGTTGATAGAAGACCTTTAGTAAAGGTTTTATCCTTGTATGGTGTACCAGACAAATACATTAAAGTGATTAGTGCTATGTACGAGAATAACACTGCTGCGGTTAAGGTAGGAAATGAGGTTAGCAGCTGGTTTTGTATTAAATCAGGAGTTAAGCAGGGCTGTGTTGTATCCCCTTTATATGGATTATTTTGATGGACTTTGTTTTAAGGAGCACAGGAAAGGCAATGGGAGACCACGGAATCAAATGGGGAGGAAAAAGTCCCCTGGACTTGGATTATGCTGATGATTTAAGCATCCTAGATGAAAGTGTGAGCAAAATGAATGAAGTTTTAGAGGTTTTGCAAGTTCAGGGTGCTAGAATTGGTTTGAAAATTAATGTTAGGAAGACTAAGTCACTAAGTCTAGGAATAAGTGAAGATGAAAAGGTGACTTTGGGTAATGAAAAGATTGATCAGGTGGGCAGCTTCACTTACCTTGGTAGTATTATTAGTAAAGATGGTGGGAGCAGTGAAGATGTTAAAAATAGAATAGCCTAGGCTCAGGGTGTTTTCTCACAGTTAAAAAGAAGTCTGGAAGAAAAAGAAGATAACTCTGCAAACCAAGATTAGAATATTAGAAGCTACAGTGATGACAGTGGTCAAATATGGCTCTGAAGCATGGACGCTCCGAAGAGCGGATGAAGGTTTGCTAGATGTTTTCCAGAGAAATTGCTTAAGGATTGTTCTGGGTACCCGGCTGACTGACCGTATTTCAAACAATAGGCTATACGAAAAATGTGGTTCAATACCGCTCTCTAGGGCTATAAAGAAAGAAAGGTTGAGGTGGTTAGGGCACGTTGTACGGATGAAGGATGACAGATTGCCGAAGATTGTTCTTTTCGGCAACCATCTAGGGCTAAACGGAAAGCAGGTCGTCCCCGTCTGGGGTGGGAGGACGTCATAAAGAAAGATTTAAAGGAAATGGGAACTTCGTGGGCGGGTGTGGAAAGGGAGGCTTTGAATAGATTGGGGTGGAGGAGGATCGTGCGTAGCTGTGTTGGCCTCAGGCGGCTTGGTGCTGCGGTGAGTTGTTAGTAGTAGTAGTAGTACAATAAATAAATAAATACACTAGAGGTCCCAAGAAGCATAGCTTGTAGAGGACCTCGTATCAATCCCAAAATCCACACAAAACAAATCAGGGAAGGAAAAAAAAATACAACAATATCTCAAAAATATAAACATAATGCGAGAAAAAAAAAAAAACTGCTACACAATAAACTTTGACTTAATTTTATCCAAACTGAAAATGTCATGTAATTTATTAAAATTCCAAACTATTAATAATATTATTAAACAACGGGGTTCGAATCTCATTCAACATAATAATAGAGGAGAAAAGAAAAAAAATATATAAAGTAAAGCGGAAAAAATAGATAAAGCATACTGAATAAAGAAATAAAGAAAAAAGAAAAAGAAATTACTTCAAGCCTTAGAGAATATTTTTCTGCAAAGGGACGAAGAGTTTTTGATAAGAGAAAGTTCACTGGGAATAGAGTTCCAAAGAGCAATTGCTCTATAAATTGGTGACCTCTGAGCTGCTGAGGATACCCTTTTAGGCAGCCGGAATTGGTGAACAGAGCTCCGAAGCAAAGTCTGGCACTAACGTGTTGATGCTAGATCAAAGTAGGATAAGATGTTCAGAGGAAGCGAGAAATTGAAGGCTCGATGAGCTAGTTTTAGGTTCTGCTTCTTGATAACCACATCTAAGGTATCTAGACCTGTATCACTGTAAAGATCAGCTGTAGGATAGAGTCGGGGAAGGTGAAAAGTTGCCTTCACCGCTCTATTCTGTGCTGTTCGGAGTTGCCGAAGGGAAGAATAGTTAGTATTGCCCCATACAGTGCAGCAATAAGAAAGATAAGGAAGGACAAATGAATAGTAAAGAGAAAGCATTACATCGGGAGGAAGAAATTGATTGGCACGATGAAGCATAGACACTTGACGAGAAATTATAGAATGTGTATAGGAAATATGAGTTTTGAAAGAAAAAAAACAATCAACATGCACACCAAGAAGTTTAACACAAGAGCACTGGGGAATTATATCAGTACCATAAAAAACAAAGATTGTTGGGGAAGGTTCAGACATGTGATCATAAAGATCACAAAAAGGGAAATAAGGATTAAGATGCCACCTCCCCACAGACTTGAGGGCTGGTTATATGACTCATCTCAAATGATACAAAATGTACACCCCGCGTTCAGTATAGCTTATTGGATAAGCGAATAAGCGAATCAACTTAGGGGATAAGTGCAATTATGCTCTATTGAACGCCATTTGGAAACTAAAATAAATTTTACACGAATAATCTGAAAATTGCGAGAAATGGTCAAAGTCGTATTGTCTATATTTCCCTCTCAATACTTCTATTTTGATCCTATTGCACCAAAATTATAGTGTAAACATAAAAAAACATTAGAGTTCAAAATCTTTCAACTCCATAACACTTTTTAAGAAAGATTCTAACAGTAAGGTTTTTAATTTATCCTGAATTTTCATAGATTTTTCTATGCATAAAAAAACGTATCGCGTGTTATTATGCTCTGACGCATATTAAACAAATGATTTAACTTAATGGGTTCCGACAAGCGCTCATGCAATTCAATCATTACAATTGCCTATTGAACACCAAAAATCATTTACAATAAGCTTACTGAACACAATAATAGTTTACAGATAATACAAAATTAGTGCTTATCACACATTGGATGTGTGATAAGCACTGGTTTACTCTCACACTGGTTTACTCAAAATCTGTAGGAATGTAAATTAGATTCTGACTGGTGGATAATATTTTTAGCTGATTAATAATAGGGTGTTTTACATTCTTTCGTTAAGTAACTTACATTACAGAACGGCAACGTGGAAAGTTTTAAATGGGACAAATCAAACTGAAAAGAAATAAGACAATCACTTGATAGAAATTATCTAAATAGAAAATTATAATCCCTAGTTTTTGAGCACATGGATGAAGACTACAATTTTAATTGCAGAATTTACGATTCCAAAAATCTACTGCAAGTGAAAGTAGCTTACCTTAAATTCTTAATTTCTTCCATTGTTAAATTAAGTCCATCCAGTTCAGATATTTTGCACCAATGGTCATAATTAGTTGTCAAGAACAATTGGTTATAAGCATGAAAGCCACAAGGGAAAAAGCCAGGGAGAAGTACAAACCAAATTAGAAATTTTTGGTAAGTTCCATATTCGCCTATATCCGGCAATAGTAAATCGAAGTCCACAGCCATCCTTTCAAACGAGTAACTTGATGTTCTCTGATTGAACACAAGTGAATATAGTAGAAGAGAATAATTCAGTTTTAAGGTTCTGGAGAAAACATGATTGGACCGCCCTGCGCTTCGTGCTCTGTAAGAAGGACAGTTCTAATTGCACGCAAAGAAAAATATTAACCAGAGTTTAGTACACCAATTTCTATGTAGGTAAATATATGTGTCTGATACTTTCATAAAGAGCAATGGGGATCTTAAATAAACATTACTTAATTTTAATGAAGATTTTGAACACAACTTATTGTTCTATCTTTTAGTACTGATTTTAGGGGAACTAAGATAATGATGGGACAGTATTGAAACCTTATCCAGGCGGGGGGGGATAAGGGGTTTGAATCCCCCGGATTTTTTTCTGACTAGTAGAAATGTAATAAGAATGATATAAACAAATTTTGATGAGTTTTTTAAAGTTTTTTGCCATCGCCCCCCCCCCCCCAGAACAAAAATCCTGGATATGCCCTTGGATAGTAGGCAAACCTTGCCCCGAATAAGCGGCGAGCAAAAAATCTTGTAAACTTGTAGATATTAAATAATAACCAAGCACCCAGTGGAGCCTTATCATTTTCATTTTGTTTCGTACCGTTTCAAGAAAAAATACAGTTTTAGATCGTTCTATACGAGGAAGCTGTTATATATACAAACGTTTCAAATTGTGTTATGCAAGAATACATGTTACTTTCTAATAATTAATTTAAAAAAAAAAAATCCAAAAAAGAAGTTTTTCAAAGAAAAGTTAAGACCCATATAGAACTTCGATCAGCATACAGAAATTCCTATAATAATTCGAACTAAAAACGACCCGAAATTACTATCAACGAATAAATAGAACCCAAAACGAACAGAAATTAAATAAAACAATCATAGCCAACAAACCTGCAACAGATACTAACATAAATGAATAAATAAATCTTAAAACCAGTAAAACTTAAATTGAATATTCAAATCAAACTTAAAATGAATAAAATCACTACAAACAAGAGTTTGGTAACTGCCTCCTTCCCCCTCCCCTAACTGTATAAGTCTAAAGCCTACTGTGTCATTTGCGTTTTATCGGAAACTACATGTCTTGAACAGCCCTCGTGGAAGAGATACGGGAAAAAATGGTCAAACCTCGGGGAAATCGTAACAGATTTTTTTTTTTTACACCAAAATGTTCAGAAAAATCAGCCTAATTAAACAAAAGAAATCCACTCGAATCCCCTTTGTACAAATGTTCCAAATTTGCCCTTGAAGGGGAAAAATCGATTTTTGTGTTTATAAATATTTTAGAGTTTAAATAGTCGTTCCTGTCAAATCAAGCATGCTGACTCCAAATTTGAATTCAGGTTTTCATTTTTCTATATTATAATGCCCATTTCCACCCTAAAAGGACGGGGGGGGGGGGTACAACTCGAAATTAAAAGGTTGTTGGATTGTATGGTCGTTTCATATGAAATCAATGGTGGCGAATTCAAAAATGAAGTTTAAACCTTGATTTACATAGTCAAATACCTATCTAACTGTTCGTGGTAACTAACTGTAAGTATGGAGCGACAAGGCTCAATAGTAACCGAAACTCTAACAAACGGAATTTTGATATCAATAAATGTATCAAAAGAATCGGCTTATTATGCTGATTTCAAATATATAAGATTCATTAAGCTTAGTGTTACTTATAAAACGCTACGAACCTGAGAAATTTGCCTGATTTTCAAAAAAGCCCCCCCCCCCTAAAAGTCAAGGAATCTTAATGAAAATCACATCAGATTCAGCGTATCAGAAAACCTAATGTAGGGATTTCAAGCTCCTACATGCAAAAATGAGGAATTTGGATTTTTTGTCAGAAGAAAGATCACGGGCGATTTTTTTTTTTTTTTTTTGCAGGGATGATCGTATCGAACTAATAGTCCTAAAACACTGAGAGAGGGCTCATTTGGACACGGAAATTAAAAGTTTATACTGGGGACATTTTATACTGGGGAGATTTGACATATTTCCTATACGAAATTCTTTTTATTTGTCTTATTTTGTCTTTTCCTATTCATTTTTGCATGTGGAGATCTTCCAGATGAATTGTTCGGGGGAAATTTTCTGCGTGTTTGGATTTACAAAAATTATTTTCCACGGAAGGGGGAATTTCTGGAGTCATTAGAAAAACGATTTGAACTTAAAGTTTATTTTCAAACGAAAACATACTAAGAAGAATTTTTCAGGCTGAATCTTCTGCAAAAAAAAATTCGGAGAGGGGGGTGGGGGGATTTTCAGCGAGGATGGAACAAGCCGGAAGAAATTTTACGGGGAGGGGTGGTTACGCGGGAGGAACTTTCCAAGGAGGAATTTCCCGTGAGGGGAGGGAATTTTTCAGGGAGAGTGAGCCAGATTTACCGGCATTATTTGAAAAACGATCAGAAATTAAATTAAAAAAAAACAAGTTTTTTCAACTGAAAGTAGGGAGCAACATTAAAACTTACAACTAACAGAAATTATTTCGCATATGAAGAGGTTCCCCCCTCCTTAATACCTTGCTCTTTATGCTAAAGTTTGACTGTTTGTTCCAATTTTTTAAGAATGGCTCCTGAAACACAAGGGACGTTTAAGTAGAATAGGAATCTTTTTTTTAAAAGCGCTAAGAACTTCAGCGTGAAGATCAAAGTATTGAGGAGGGGGCAACCCCTTCATCTATGGAATAATTTCTGTTCGTTTTAAGTTTTAGTATTGCTCCTTACTTTCAGTTGATTTTTTTTTATTTATTTAATATTTCCTATAACGGTTGTAAAAGTTGACCTACATGAACTAGTTAACATGGGTACCCATAAGCTGAATTCCAGGGGGGGGGGGCAAACTTCGTCTAATTGGGACTTTTAATGCTATATAATAGAAACCTCAACAAAAAGTTTTTTTTGGATTCACCGTTTCCTGTCAAGCTAGGAAGGGCGTCTTAAAATTTGAGTCTTGAAAAGTTTAATTTCAAATCACTATTCCAGAATCCCCCTCCTCCTCCAGTATGTGGTTTCCATTTCCTAGTGCCATTCTTTAGGCACTCTAATCAGTGGGGCATCTACCATTGTAATAGCTAGATGACTTGATTCAAGGCTTTCGTTTTTTGCCAATGATTAATCACAACCTAAGCGATATCTCCTGTGTTTATTTATACATTTATGCATGCTAACGAGCGTGCTATTCGAGCTGGAAAAACTCTAGTCATTACATTTGACCAACCGCCTTACTGGAAGGCAAAGTGTGTCGTCGATGCAGAGCCTATCACAAGTGCTTTAAGAATTGTTATTGTTATCCTAGGTGGATTTCCCAGATGCATGAGTTTCTTAGGTGCCATTGGCTCCCTTATGGCTGACTCGGGAATACGCGCCTAACACTGGGCGTAGTATGTTGGAGGTAGCCCTTTATGCGAACCTTTTATCATCAGAACTGAATAGCAGAGCGTTTGACGGCAATGACATGCTACCAGAACCCCTTGAAAAGGCAAAACATGTGTACTTGTTGCTCCTTAAAGGAGATACCATCGATGAAGCGCAGGTGTTGGAAGCAGCAGAGCTTACCTATGAGATAGTTCATAGTGTAAAAGAATGATTATCTGAGTCCAGAACTGCCCGTCTTCGGTTTCAGTATCAGGACGTACTTAGAATCGTGAGAAAGAATCTGAGAGCTGAACGAAGTGGCAGCCTTGAGCTTCATCTACAGTTGCTGTTAGAAATATTTCCTTATTTTGCTGCTTCCAGCCACAATCTTTACAGGAAGTCAACTTGCTGTTTGTGCAGCCGATTTTTAGTTGAAGAAAGACAACCCAGAGCAGTACAGAACGTTACAGGAATATCCGTTCATCCGGAGAACTGACAACTACTGAGCAGCACTTTCTCCTGATCTGGTGATCAAACAGACTTTAATGAGAGGTACAAAAACGAGTGGCGGTGACGAGAGGTAGAGGCATGACTGAATTGCAGCAGACAATTTGAACATCTTCTATGCCTACTTTGGTTCTCGTTAACGAACGCATTAAGAACCTGACTGGTCTCGCGGAGTTGAAAATTGAAAATGACGCAGAAGCAATATCTTCGAGGAGAGCTAGAGATCTGCCGAACATCGAAAAGATAGTTCGATACATTGAGCCCCTAGAATCCTTCAGGCAGGATTCACGGTTGGTTACTGCCGTGACCAACCCTGTCCACGCTTCATCATGTGTAAACGTAGACGATGCCAAATCTCTGGAAGAAACGAATTTTAAGGATATGGAAGTGACAGACATTGACAAACATGTTATAGGAGAAACTAAAAGCTGTAACTATTGCTGAGAAGTTATCCGAGGTGATAGATAGCGAGAGAGAAATGGCCGATCCAGCTCTAACCTCCCAACATCTAGCCACACTGGCTAGTACCAGTACCAAAAATTGCACAGAGCTGAAAAGAACCTAAGGTTTGTGGTGTCCAATGATTGAATTCTCTCCTAAAATGAAGATCGTCAAAAGTAAGGAAGGAATTTTTTAGAAATCCCAAAATTAACAACGCACCATCGACCTACTTACTGGGAGGCTGGTAAACTCAGGTTGTAAATTTCTACGTGCTCCAGATGATGCTGATGTCTTAGTTATACAAAATGCAGTCGGTTGCGCTGAAACTTTGTCGACCACTTTCATTGAGAATGCTACAGACCTATTAGTCCTTCTGTTGTACCATGCCAAGCTTGATGCATGTGATGTCCTTATGCAGACAGACACGCATGAAAATAACCGATGAGTGTATGACATAAAAAGAATCAGGAAGAACCAAGGAACCGATGAAGCAGAAAATCTTCTTGTTTGCCACGCAATGTCTGGCTGCAATACAACAACTCGATTTCATGGAGTAGGGAAACCAGCACTGGTTTCCTTGTCACTTAAAAATGGGATTTTTAAGGATGCTTGCAAGACCTTCATGACACCAGGATCCAAGCACCAGGAGATCGCCGAAGCTGGTGAGAAAGCTTTGCTCTGCATATACAAAAGGAAAAGTAACGAGAAGACCCTGAAGATGTCCAGGTGCGATTATTTACAATGCAGGCTGCAAGTGCAAATGCTTTCATTCAGGCAGAGCAGATTCCGCCAACTTTTAGCTGCCACAAAATACCACTTTTACAGGAGCCACTTGCAAATAATGAAGTGCCAAGACACGTCCAATTCGCTAAAGCCTGAAAAATTTGCTTAGAAAAATGTCGCTTTTTAATTTAGTTGGTCGCATATTGTTGTGAGTCTTTTCTCTTTTATATATTTTTGTCTTGCTGAGGACGGCCTTTGGACATATGGCCAAAATATTTATTCAAATTATCTTCCATGTCTTACAAAAAGAATTCCCTATTGTTCTTCATGTTTTGATGTTTGCAATAAGTCTTGTTTTTCCAACCCTCTCGCCTAACAGCCAACGCAAACATGGACACCCACATACACGACTGGAGAAAAGACTGTTCCTACATCCTATCGTTTTGAAAAAAAAAGAATACAAAATGCAAAAAAATGTTATTCTTAACCGAGAATAAGGTCTTTTTATAAGCCTTAGCTCCTTGGATTTTTTTAAGCCACGACTGAGACTCCAGTAAAAACTCTTTAAAATTAAACAAAATTAAGTTTTGTTGGTAAAACAAACAAAAATATTACCAAATTTAACTCTTAAAAAATAGGGTGTTTTTTGTTGCATTGTGGTTGCAGTGGTAGCTAAAACCAAGTGAAGGACAAATATACTTACAAGGTTACAACAATGTAAAAGATTATGTAGAGCAGAAGACTAAAAAGTCAAAATTTCAGTTTCCTGGATGTCAAAATTATCTATTCCCTAAGCTAGTAAATAATGTTTTCGTCAACTGACAATGAGGTCTTTCTTATTCCGTATTCCCTTGGATTCTTAAGCCATGAATGAAGGGGAGTTACAGTAAAAATTTCTTTTAGATTAAACAGAAATAAGTTTTGTTGGTAAGACCAACAAAAATATTACAAAACTTTAACTCTTACAAAATAGGGCGCATTGAAAGTTTGAGCGTACTCTGATTTATATAACAACCCAACGGATATAATTTATAAGGAATAATTTAATATTATATCGTTCTTTACGTATATCCTATGTTTGAACACACGTTAGTGAAAAATCTGTATTGATGAGGGGTGGAATCTCCTCTCCTGAGGTGTTTTTGAAGCACTGCAAGCCCCTGAAAAAGATGAAGGAATTCGAAATCAATTTGTATGTTTGACCTTCCCCCCCCCTCGTGGTTGTTTGCGTGTGCTTATATGGGTCTTGTCTAAAATTTGTCTTGATACAACATTAAATTTTGTCAGTATTGCTGTATCTTGTCGATAATAGGCTGGAAATAAAAAGACTAACCTGGACTACTGTCAACTAAAACCAAGTCATGAATTAAAACCCCTAAGTAAAATGCTTATATTATTACCTGGGATCTTATGTATTTCTTCTAAAACAACATGTAAAATGTTGGAATATCACTACAGTCTCTGTCAATTTATTCAATGCAAGGACATGACAGAAAAAAAATTCATTTCCTTGAAAGGTAAAAGAGGCTATATACAAAGATTAAATTTTAAATATACAAAAAAAAGGTTTAAGGGGCAGCCATCCCTTAAATCCTGTTTCATATAAAACTGTGGTATTCAATTTATTGCTATTGAGGCTACCACTCACTAAAACTTTGTCCTCATATCCAAACATGCCTCTTCATCAATAGACTTTTGCTAGTTTTGAAGACAGCACTGCAAGATGGCATTTGAAAGCAACTTTCACAGATACTACATGGTCTTGAATAATAACACTACAGATGAGCAAATTATCTGGTTAACATTTGATGTAAAAACTTTGATTGTTTTGGCTGTACCACATGCTTCCATTTTTTTTTCATATTTGATTTCTTCAAACCCTTATTCCTTATTATTTATTGTTTACAGTACAACATATTGTGTCTTTCTGCGGTTTTGCTTTTGCTATATCTATTATTTATTTATTCCAAAGGCTTTACCAAGCTTGTCGCGCTAAACTTTATACCAATTTATGACATGGCTGAAACACATTCTATGACAACATAATACAAACATACAACTCAATGAAAATAACACACTCTATGAAAACATACAGGTCACAAAAACAAATAATACAAAAAATAAAAATATTCTCAAAACAGATTGTGATAAGACCTAGTGCGGAAATATGTATAGGCTAAACTACTTTTGAAAGACTAGACCGTGATGGTCACAACCGATGGAAGTCCGTTTCAAGTCTTCCACACTCGGCTAGATAAAGAGTTTTGGCATATTCTTTTCTGGGGACATCGTGAGTGTATTATGCGTTGGTGTCGACTGGTACTATTGTATTCTTTAAAAGTGAAGAAGTGAGTTTGAATGGTATTATCAATGTTCCTAACAACGCGGAATGTATTTATTATGTCAGCTCTATCCCATCCAAACTGAAGACTAGGCAACTGTACTCTCTGCATTCTCTGGTGGTATGGTAGATGTCTCGGGTAAGGTATGAGTTTGGTGGTCCTACGTTGCACTTTCACAACTCTTTCTCTATCTCTCTTGTTAAGGGGATACCATACTGATGAGCAATACTCAAGTATTGGACGTACAGTGAATACATAAAGTGAAACCAATGAACGATGATTAAACTTAGAAAATGTACGCTTTAGAAGTAACAATTGGTAATTTGCCATATGGGTGATATCTGATACATGTTTATTACATTTAAGACTCGAATCAAAGCAAACCCCAATGTCTTGAACATACTCCACGCTTGAAATTGATTTACCATCAACGAAATAATGGTTATGTTGAGGGAATCTACGCAAATACTGCAAAGCATTGCACTTGGTTTCGTTAATGAACATAAAGTTCGCCATACACCACCGGCACAGAGCATCGAAATCCTCTTGAAATAAAGAAACCTCATGTTCATTCATGACCGACCTGTAAACTTTCACATCATCTGGAAACACTTTTAACGTCGAATTTTTAACAACACACAAAAAATCATTGAAGAAAAGGTAGATGAGTACCTGCCCAAGACAACTGCCTTACGGAACTCCACTTATGACAGACATAGGTGATGAGAAACCACCACCTACCGCAACCTCTTGGATTCTATTTGTAAGGTATTTTGTTATCCATGATTCAGTTCGCAGGCTGATACCGAGCAGTTGACATTTCTTAATCAGAATTGGGATGGAAATTTTGTCAAACGCTTTGTAGAAGTCAATATAAATACAATAAAACAGAATACCATTATCTGCCATCAATTAAAAATCAGTAATCACCACCAGAAGTTGCGTGTACAAGAACGCCATTTACGAAACCCATGCTGAGCTGAATGCCATAAGTTATTTTCCACAAAATGTGTCTGGATTCTACTCACCAGAACTTTCGCCATGAAATGGGAAAAGATAGATGTATTTGAAATCGGTCTGTCATTTTTAAAATGGGACTTTGAACTATTCTTGTACAACGGTCTAATGATTGTTTTTTTTTAAGCTGAAGGACATTCACCAGACGACAGACAAAGATTAAACAGATATGTGAGTATCTACAGTATACAGCAAGCACCGATGCAATTTCGCGTAACATCGTATTTGAAAATCCATCAATATTCAGCACCTTTCCACGATCAAGATTTCGGAGTGTTTGATAAACCTACTGGACCGTAGGATCTGAATCATCTAATCCCTTTGTTAAATCTGGAGGAATAAATTTAGCATCTGTTAAAAAGTCTTGATTTTTCATAATTATCATCAATATGTAAAAGAGTTAGGAAGTGGATGATGGGGATTGTGAAACTTGGTTCCTTCTTACGTACTTCGAAAATATTTTTGGGCAACTTTGGACTGATGCAATAACATTCAACTCAACTTCTTGACGATTTAGACTAGGGAACTTGGTTGCTCTATTTCTAGCTCTTCTATATTTTGCTCATGAATCAGAGGTTTTAATTTTTACATGCTCTCCTGCCACCTATCATCTTTTTCTTTTAGCATTTGTACAATATAATGAGGAAGGATCTGTCTATTTCTGTAATCGAATGGAAAAGGGGTTGCGAGAAGAATTAACTGCCTGCTAGTAAATATTGATAAATACGAATCTTTACCTTCTTTAAGGGTCTGCTTAACAAATTCGAAGGACACATCAGCGGTAGAATTACGTTGCTGTAACTCCTCTCGGACAGAAAGAGACGAAATTTAATCAGAAAATGCAATATAATTCGCTCTACCATAATCATATTTTGGAGAACTATTCGGAGTATCAGTAAAATCCGAAAAATAATTTAGTGATATGGCCAATACCAAATGACCGCTTTTTCCTAGTGGTGGTAAAAATTCAACATTAGTAATATCATCAGGTGATTTCGCAATTATTGGGTCTAAGACTAAAGGGGTCAAATTAGCCCACAAACGAGTAAGGTTCTGAATGCGCTGATACAAGCAATACTTTTCTAAAGTTTGTAGGAATTCATTTTCAAACGACTCATCAGAAAGCTGCATTGCATTTGAGGTCCATTCAATAGAGGGTAGGTTAAAGTCACCAATTACTAGAAACTTAGAACTAAGTAAAGAAACAGAGGACAAATACTGCAATATTTTTTTTATTATCAAACAAAGACAATTCACTAAAACTCGGACTACGATAAGTGGCTACAACTCTAAAAGAACTTGTGGACCCAGGTAAATTTATATCAACAACTAAAGATTCACTTATACTTGATGAGATTGTGTCATTAACTTCCATATACTTCAACAAGTAATGAACATAAATGAAAATTCCATGCTTATAATTACTGTTTACAATGAGATTATAATTACCCACTTGCTGGAAATACACATCTGGTTATTGAGAGGTTTTGGGCAGTGATTCCATAATAACAATGACGTGGGGATTGAGGGCTGATATTAGGGCTTGAAATTCATCAATTTTCAAAGATAAACAGTCTACATTTATATAGAAAACAGATAAATCACTCCATTGTTTCCCCACGAAAAAAATTAACTTTCACAGGTTCCGGTCCCACTTTGTCATTTCTAATCTTCCAACCTGATTCGCCTGCTGCTTCCTTTTCTCGAAGTTTTTGCTTCAAAACATCGCACTATTTCTTATGTGCAATTTCAGCATTTGTGCGATCATGAGAAAATCCGAAGCATGTAAATGCATCCTTTATGTTGGACAGATTAGTTGACAGATAAGATATGTGAGTATCTACAGTATACAGCAAGCACCGATGCAATTTCGCGTAACATCGTATTTGAAAATCCATCAATATTCGGCACCTTTCCACGATCAAGATTTCGGAGTGTTTGAAAACCTACTGGATCGTAGGATCTGAATCATCAAATCCCTTTGTTAAATCTGGAGGAATAAATTTAGCATCTGTTAAAAAGTCTTGATTTTTCATAATTATCATCAATATGTAAAAGAGTTAGGAAGTGGATGATGGGGATTGTGAAACTTGGTTCCTTCTTATGTACTTCGAAAATATTTTTGGGCAACTTTGGACTGATGCAATAACATTCAACTCAACCTCTTGTAGATTTAGACTAGGGAACTTGGTTGCTCTATTTCTAGCTCTTCTATATTTTGCCCATGAATCAGAGGTTTTAATTTTTACATGCTCTCCCGCCACCTATCATCTTTTTCTTTTAGCATTTGTACAATAGGATGAGGAAGGATCTGTCTATTTCTGTAATCGAATGGAAAAGGGGTTGCGAGAAGAATTAACCGCCTGCTAGTAAATATTGATAAATACGAATCTTTACTTTCTTTAAGGGTCTGCTTAACAAATTCGAAGGACACATAAGCGGTAGCATTACGTTGCTGTAACTCCTCTCGGACAGAAAGAGACGAAATTTAATCAGAAAATGCAATATATTTCGCTCTACCATAATCATATTTTGGAGAACTATTCGGAGTATCAGTAAAATTCGAAAAATAATTTAGTGATATGGCCAATACCAAATGATCGCTTTTTCCTAGTGGTGGTAAAAATTCAACATTAGTAATATCATCAGGTGATTTCGCAATTATAGGGTCTAAGACTAAAGGGGTCAAATTAGCCCACAAACGAGTAAGGTTCTGAATGCGCTGATACAAGCAATACTTTTCTAAAGTTTGTAGGAATTCATTTTCAAACGACTCATCAGAAAGCTGCATTGCATTTGAGGTCCATTCAATAGAGGGTAGGTTAAAGTCACCAATTACTAGAAACTTAGAACTAAGTAAAGAAACAGAGGACAAATACTGCAATATTTTTTTATTATCAAACAAAGACAATTCACTAAAACTCGGACTACGATAAGTGGCTACAACTCTAAAAGAACTTGTGGACCCAGGTAAATTTATATCAACAACTAAAGATTCACTTATACTTGATGAGATTGTGTCATTAACTTCCATATACTTCAACAAGTAATGAACATAAATGAAAATTCCATGCTTATAATTACTGTTTACAATGAGATTATAATTACGCACTTGCTGGAAATACACATCTGGTTATTGACAGGTTTTGGGCAGTGATTCCATAATAACAATGACGTGGGGTTTGAGGGCTGATATTAGGGCTTGAAATTCATCAATTTTCAAAGATAAACAGTCTGCATTTATATAGAGAACAGATAAATCACTCCATTGTTTCCCCACGAAAAAAATTAACTTTCACAGGTTCCGGTCCCACTTTGTCATTTCTAATCTTCCAACCTGATTCGCCTGCTGCTTCCTTTTCTCGAAGTTTTTGCTTAAAAAACATCGCACTATTTCTTATGTGCAATTTCAGCATTTGTGCGATCATGAGAAAATCCGAAGCATGTAAATACATCCTTTATGTTGGACAGATTAGTTGACAGGAAGACAGAAGAAGCGTCTTGTTCAACAGGGGTGCGAAACATTAGTTTAGTGAGGCGACATTTTTAAGGTTTCGCTTTTCCAAGGCGAACAGAGAGCGAACATTTAAGAGGACAAATTCGAAGGACAAGCTCATTCAGAAATTTAAAATCCTTTGAGTTTTGCTGTTTCTTCATCATGGAGCTTGGATCTTTGGCAAGTCCATACACCATCAGATTTTTTGCTTTAGCACCAAATCGTCCAGGGTACTGTTGGATACCAGCATCCCACTAATATTTGTCTCAAGCTTTTGGCTCAGGGTCTCAAACTAAGTTTTGACATAGGTTTCAGCGTGTTTTTTCACGTCCTGAACTGAACATTTTGTGGCCAAGTCTTTCTCAACGCTTGTTATTCTGTCATTCAGAGGCTTTAGCGGCTTACCAAATTTGGCCCGAATTCTCTTTTCAATGTTAATAAACGATGATCTGATCACGTTCTTAATAATTTCCTTTATGTCAGAGACAGATAAACTATTTTGAGTAACTAAAGCCATTTACAAACAGGACAACACCACACCAAACCATGGCGGCGCATCATTTTTGTAAACAAATAATATTCCGTTTCTGTCATTTCGATATATTCAATACAAAGCCAGTGTTCACAAGAGTCACAGAGAAGAGCGCAACTATCGTCTTTTAATCCTATATCAGAGGCCTTGCAACTATCCGTGCCCTTTGTTGGACTGTTTCTTACGTTTTTGGCTCATTTTCACTATTTTAGCCGAAAATCAGTTACTAGAGTCCTATGAGTTGACAACGCTGCCATGGAAAAAATTAAATTAACTCATGGCGTGCTTCCAGTGGAATAGCTTTGGCTCGACAAATTCTTAGCTTGTGAAGTGTGTTTTTTTGTTTGTTTTTTAACAGAGAGTCCACTAAAAGGTGAAAGGCAAATGTTACTAGATACTAGCTACTAGAGTCCTGTGAGTTGACAACGCTGCCTTGGAAAAATTTAAATTAAATCATGGCGTGCTTCCGGTGGAATAGATATGGCTTGACAAACTCTTAGCTTGTGAGGTGTTTTTTTTTTTTTTAACAGAGAGTCTTGAACATAAAATGATATAGTGTTAACACTCCCGCATTAAAATGTGAAAGGCAAATATTCTTCCAACCTGTGAATTAGGTGATGTATTTGTCTTTTCACTTACTAGCTAAACTTTGCAGTCCAGCGTTGCCAGTTTTTGTTCTTATTATTATGTTTATATTTTTTTAATCCAGTGTTGCCGCCTTGGTCAGGAAGAATGGGCTAAAATTGAGAGGAAAAATTTACTAAATCGCATCTATTTTTACTAAATACTCCAGATGTTTTGTGCGTGCGGCTATCACCGCACGTGCAACGTCAAGCATCGTCTTTTTACTATAGTAGGATAATCAACAGGATTTTTACAATCTTTTTTTCTTTTTTCTTTTTTTTCTGTTTTCCTCTTTTCTCTGGTTGTTTCTCTTTTCTGTTGTTTTCCTTCAAATGAACCTACTGCTGTCACTTGTCACTTGATTTTTATTTTATTTTTTTATTATAACTTCAGATGTCGCTGCATAGGCTGACAACATCAATTTGTTGGAATTACGGGAAGCGGAATATTTCTTTTCCGTAAAAAGTGCGGAGCTACTTCTAATTGGTTGAGGGTAGGAGTGGGGTTGCACAGTACAGAAGCAATATCCACCTTGAAGGGTCTCTTTTTAATGACTCCTTCGTAAGTCTGTTACTAGACTATTTTCGTTCGATGGCGTTCAGTCACGACAGTCGGAGAAGGAGAAAAAACAATCTGCTGTAAATTTTCACGAGTTTGTAAACAACTCTCCTGTTTGTTCAAATCAATTCTTGCAGACTTAACCAAGTCGGACAACAGTTGTCCATCTGCGTCTGCAAAAAGTGAATTCAAAAGGGCAACAGTGTCGCCTCACCAATCCTACAGCATCTTGTTGGGAGGAAAGATTCTTCCGGAAACGGATTGCGTGCGACACCCTGCCTAGTTAGCCTTGTCTTTACTTGACGGCTTTTTCTTGCCATTTCCTTGCGGGATGCTGTCCTGGTACCAATGAAGCGCTCAAGAGCCTCGAACGCATCAGTCCTTCCGTTGCTTTGAGCAGTTCCATACATTACACAGTAATTTACTGTCTGAGTAGACTGCTGTTTACAGTTATTGGTAGTTTTTCATGCCTGACAAACAAGAAACTGCCGTCAAGACAAAACTTCGGATAATTCTAGCATTGTTTTGAGCTGAACACTTTTTTTATGATGAACTTCCAGCATAAAACTATTTATTTTACTACCAAAAGATTACCATCCTTATAGAAGCTTTATCATAGGCAGCGCAATCGCGCTGCTTAAGTAAAGAACAATGTTGGCACAATGTATTTTTTTTTTCCATTCAAGGGCACTTCGTATCAAAGGAGTTGTCGTAGAAACTTCGAAAGGGGCTCATTCGATTGAAAATTGGAGTGGCTAGTGTCCTTTTTAATAGTCGAAAGTGACTGAAGGGCAACTAGTCCCCCCCCCACGCCCATCATTCCGCCAAACACATCAAATCAAAATTTTGAGATAGCCATTTTGTTCAGCATAGTCGATTTCCAGATCGAAAATATGTTTTTGAGGAGGACACTCCCACACAACCCTCAGGGCAAGGGTTTTAAGTTATGCCCTGGGGGGATATAAGAACAATGTTGGCACAATGTATTATTTTTTTCTCTTTAGAGCAGGGCACTTTGTAATGAAGAAGTTGTCGTAGAAACTTCGAAAAGGGCTCATTCAATTGGAAATTGGAGTGGTTTGTGTCCTTTTTAATATTCGAAAGTGATTGGATGGCAGCCAACACCCCTTCCACGCCCACCATTCCCCAAAACCCATCCAATCAAAATTTTTGAGATGGACATTTTGTTCAGCATAGTTGATTTCCAGATAGAAACTATGTTTTTGAGGAGGACACTCCCCCACAGCCTTCAGAGTAAGGCTTGTAAGTTATGCCCTGGGGGCATATAAGGTTTTTATAGAAGGCGTTGTCATAGAAACTTCAAAAAAGGCTCATTCGATTGGAAATTCAAAGAACTAGTGCTCTTTTTAATAGTCGAAAGTGATTGGAGGGCAACTAATCCCCCTCTCACGCTCACGTTTTCCCAAACACATCCAATCAAAATTTTGAGATAGCCATTTTATTCAACGTAGTTTAGAGTTCTGGAAAATTAGGTCTTTGAGGATAACAACCCCCCACAGCCCTCAGGGGAAGGGTTGTAAGTTATGCCCTGGGGGCATATAAGTCTTTGTAAGTGCTCCAAGAAATGATCAGAGGAAAAAACAAACAATCTGAACTTTTCCTCAATGTCCATAAAATCTATAACCTCCTCCTGAACAGCTAAAGAAGGTTCTCCTGGTTTCCACCTCGAGATTCTTGACACTAACTATGGCACTATGGAACAAGTCGCTACTCTCCCACTTTCATTTTCTCTGCGCACCATTTGTTTTGTGTATATCATTGCAGCAACCCTTTCCATCTTTAGCCTATTCTGAAGCTATGTCTTCATGTTTGACAAAACTGAGAACTGCCGTTCTGACTCAGCAGACAAATGGGGGGGGGAGGGGACAACAAAGCTGCAACATAAATTCTCAAAGGTCGTGAAACATCGGTTACCCCCTACCATCTTTCCCCAACCCTAAATTTTTTCAGAACATATACTGCACATCAAGGATGTCTCTTTTGCCCTATCAGCATTCCCCAACAAATTTGAAAATCAAACCATGAGTGGTATAAGTGTTCTGACTGAGCCATTCAAAGCAACAGCAAGATTGATGCACTCAAGGCTCTTGACTGTTTCATCTTTGCTGTCAAACCTCTTGGCAATCTGCCTGCAGAGCTCTACATAATATGACCTACAGTTTTTTTCAGAATTCTGCAAGCTTCAGCAGAAAACCATGTAACAAATGACACCCAGTGTTCAGACCAAGGTTCAATTTGCTCCAAGAAAGAACTACACACTGGAGAGTATGATCCTCTAGGGAGAGTTTCAAAACTTCCTCATATGCAGCCCTTTTTATTACACTGGGCTTCACAAAGCCCTTCAATAGCAAGGTAAATGTAGCTCCTGTGCTATTCAGAATACTGTAAATGCAAACTATTCTGCTCTGAAACTCTAGATTGAGCACATTGATCTTCTTCAGCATGAAAGACAGAAAATATAGATATACTTTGCAGAAGGGATTGTTCATGAAACGGTAAATAAGCCTTGCCTTCTCCTGACTAGCCTATCAGTTTCATTGTTGTTAAATTGACCACCCAGGTACAGAACCATGGCACTCCACTATTCTAAAATCCTGTAAACTGCTGCTTAAAGAGACAGCCATCATGTTGCACTGATGGACAGCAGCCTTTGTTTGGCAATATTTGTAAATTCTTGAAACTGTTTATACTCCTTGACCAGTTTTGGACTAAAACCAATATAGTTGACTAGGTCTCTAAAAAAGTTTTCCATGTCTTCAGGTAAGAACTTTTTCAGCATGAGGTACCTGTTCTTTGAGTACAAAATAATTGTTTCCATTATAAATTGTTTGCAATAAGTTAAAAACTTCTTATTTATTGCCAATAATTTATTTGTCTTCTTAAAATTGCATGCCTTGCAGGAGCCATGTAACAGGTAGCATTGCAAACTTGAAAAAAAAACTGTATAGAAAACTCTCAAGGTAGTATTTTCTAACCATTCAAGTCATTTTTAAGGGTCAAACACCCCTTGGAGCTACTTATTCCTGGCTATAATGGAATTCAGCAGGTTTAATATGACTGGAAACTGCTTTCAGATTGCATAAAACAGATGTGTCATGACAACAGAGGACCTTATAATAATCATATATTTGTCAATAGGTACCTGGACTACAGGCTATCTTGATTCCCTACGTTGGAACCATTTTTCCATGCACATCATAATAACAGGCTTAGTGTGCGTTTTACCTACATTGGGAGGAAACAGCCATTAGAAAAACCAGTCAAAACCTTTTTGGAGGGCACAATAGTTTGCAGTTTCTGTCCATCCATTAGAAAAAGATCCATTCCATGAGGACTTACCATACCAGTGGGCGCTGTACATCTTTTTTGGTTCAGTTTTTCACCACTCTTGAGCAAAAACTGACCATGCACCACTGTGCTTCAAACACACCTATCATTGTATTCAAAACTATCATTAAAAATAAATTACTGACTGCAGAATTGATTCCTCAATAAAACCGAAATTTGTTAGTTGTATCCATGCTTTAGATTGTCAAAGCTTCATGCAATATACTGATGGTGATGAAGAGGTGAGAGGGACTGAAACTAAAGCCATAGAATATATAATATCAATTCAGATAGAGACTAATGTTCAAATTTTGTTCAACAGAATGAAACTTGGCACAAAAATCATTCAGATTTTTTTTATATTTCTGGCTAATTTACTAAAAAACTTACTAAATTTCAAGAATAAATTATATTTGACCTTGATTTACTATATTTACTAACTGGGGTCCGTTTTACTAGATTTCGTAAAATTTTACTCAGGATGACAACACAGCTTTAATCCATTAGTATTTTGATCTTAGGAAGCTAAACCATAGTGATTATAATTTGTAGAAAATTTATCCTGCCCACAAAAAAGTCCTCAATCTTTCCTTAGATGGATTGCAGTAAAGAGAGAACTACTTATTTGAAATTATTATAAATAAAATTAAAATCACCTACTGAAACTAGCTGTATAAATAAAGAGCATTTTAGCATGATTCCATGACATCATGTAGATAATATTACCAAACATTTACACCAGAAGATGCAAGTTTTGACAAAAACTAACTAAGTGCTATCAAGATTAATTTATGCAAAACTCTACAGTCAAATATGAAGAATTGATTTTGAATTGAAGTTATCAAGTATTTTGCAGGTTGCATCAAGATATGGCTAATCATAGACAGAGAAAAGCTCAGACAGATAGTCCAAGTAATTTAGAGGCAAATTTTTAAATGGCTGGGGCATGGGTAACCTTTACTACTTCTCTACCCTTTACTACACTAGTATCTTTAGAAATATCTATGCTTTTATCCTTTACTATCATTGACCTTTAATCATTTCAGAGGCAACAATTTAGTGTTGAGCAGTAAAACTTCAATATAGGCTATACTTATTATTTTTTTTTCTCCCAGAGCCACTTCATATGGATGGATGGTTGTATGAACTTATGGGGGGGGGCATTCAATTAGAAACTAAAAGTTCTAGTGCCATTTTCCAAATCCAAAACTGATAAAAGGATAACCAGCTCCATTCCCATGCCTTTTCCCCCAAATTAAATCCAATCAAAATTTTGAAGTAGCCATTGTGTCCAAAACAGTCTACAGGTCAAATAACTATGCCTCCAGGACTGATATAGCCCCTCACATTCTCCAGGGCAAGGGCTTGAGTTGTGCAAGTTACACATTTTTAATGAATAAGGTTTTTTTTATTGGGAAAAGGAGCCAAGTTTGGTTCTGGGTTTCTAAAAAGACTTAGGGAATAAAGGTAAAACTTTAAAAAAATGTCAAGAGGAATGACATAATCCAAAAATACTAAGTGCAAGCTGGTTATCAAAAAGGAATATCAGCAGTATCAAAAGAAAAGTTGAGGGTATTAAGTTGAAACTTTCAGGGTATGTTGAGGTGATGTTGAAGAGTGATCAAAGGGTAACCAGTCCCCCAACTTCTGTTTTTAGATGCCCCCCCCCCCGTAAAACTTATTTAAAATTTTAAAAAAGACAATTTTCTTCAAAAATGTCAAAAGGTACAATAACTATCATGTCCATGTCCTCCATGGTCCCAGGACAAGGGTTGAAAATTATAAATTTTGCCCACAGTTTATATTGCAGAATTTATCATAGGCAGCGCAATAGTTCTGCCTAAGTAAAGAACAATGTTGGCATAATGTATTATTTATTTGTTTGTTTTTTTTTCTTGGTCTTAGACCAGGGCACTTCATATCAAAGGAGTTGTTGTAGAACCTTCGAAAAGGGCTCATTCGATTGGAAACTGGAGTGGCTTGTGCCCTTTTTAACAGTCAAAAGTGATTGGAAGGCAACTAACACCCCTTCCACACCCACCATTTCCCCAAACACATTGAATCAAAATTTTGAGCCATTTTGTTCATTGCAGTTGATTTCCAGAGAGAAATTATGTATTTGAGGAGGACACTCCCCCACAGCCCTCTAGGCAAGGGTTGTAAGTTATGCCATGGGGGAATATAAGGTTTTTATAGAAAGCTTTGTTGTAGAAACTTAAAAAAGGGCTCATTCAATTGGAAATTGAAAGGACTAGTGCCCTTTTTAATAGTCAAAAGTGATTGGAGGGCAACTAACCCCCCTCTCATGCCCAACTTTTCCCCAAAGACATACAATCAAAATTTTTAGATAGTCATTTTGTTAAAGGTAGTTGAAACTTCTGAAAATTAAGTCTTTGAGGATGACAACCCCTCCCCCCCCCACAGCCCACAGAGCAAGGGTTGTAAGTTATGCCCTGGGGGCATAGCAACTAACCCTGTCTCACACACAACTTTTCCTCAAACACATCCAATCAAAATTTTGAGATAGCCATTTTGTTCAACATAGTTGAAAGGTCTGGAAATTATATCTTTGAGCAGGACACTCCCCCCAGCCTTCAGGGCAAGGGTTATAAGCTATCCCCTGGGGGCATGTAAGGTTTTATTGAAAGCTTTGTCATAGATACTTGAAAAAGGGCTCATTTGATTGAAAATTTAAAGGGCTACTGCCCTTTTTAACAGTCAAAAGTGATTCAAGGGCAACTAAGCCCCCTCTCATGCCAACCTTTTCCCCAAATACATCCAATCACAATTTGTATATAGCCATTTTATTCAACATAGTTGAAAGTTTTGAGAATTAGGTCTTTAAGGATGACAACCCTGCCCAGAGCCCTCAGGGCAATGCCCTAGGGGCATATGAGGTTTTTATAGAAAGCAATGTTGTAGAAACTTCAAAAAGGGCTCATTTGACTGAAAATTCAAAGGGCTAATAACCTTTTTAATAGTCAAAAGTGATTGGAGGGCACCCTGTCACACCCACTATTTCCCCAAACACATCCAATCAAAATTTTGACACAGTCATTTTGGTCAATGTAGTTGAAAGTTCTGGAAATTAGGTCTTTGAGGATGATAACCCCCTCAGAGCCCTCAGGGCAAGGGTTGTAAGTTATGCCCTGTGGGAATATGAGGTTTTTATAGAAAGTTTTGTTGTTGAAACTTCACAAAAAGCTCATTTGATTGGGAATTGAAAGGGCTAGTGGCCTTTTTAATAGTCAAAAGGGAATGGAGGGCATCTAACTTTCCTCTCATGCAAACTATTGCCCCAAACACATTCAATAAAAGTTTAGAGATAGCCATTTTGTTCAATGTAGTTGAAAGTTCTGGAAATTATGTATTTGAGGATGATAAACCCCCATAGCCCCCAGGGCAAAGGTTGTAAGTTATGCCCTGGGTGCACATAAGGTTTTTATAGATAGCATTGTTGTAGAAGCTTCAAAAGGGGCTCATTCAGACGCATCTAATCAAAATTTTGAGATTGCCATTTTGTTCAACATAGTTGAAAAGTCCAGAAAGTCTGTCTTTGAGGATAACACTCCCCCCACAGCCCTCAAGGCAAGGGTTGTAAGTTTTTCCCTGGGGGCACATAAGGTTTTTTATAGAAAGCATTAATGTAGAAACTTTAAAAAGGGCTCATTCAGTTGGAAATTAAAGGAGCTAGTGTCCTTTTTATAGTTGAAAGTGATTTGAGGGCAACTAACCCCCCTCTCAAATTGAACATTTCCCCATCACATCCAATAAAAATTTTGAGATAGCCATTTTGTTGATCATAGTTGAAAGCTCTGGAAATTAGGTTTTTGAGGATGACAACCCCCTCACAGCCCTCAGGGCAAGGGTTGTAAGTTATGCCCTTGGGGCATATAAGGTTTTTATAGAAAGCTTTTTTGTAGTAACTTCAAAAGGGATCATTTGATTGGAAATTGAAAGGGTTAGTGCCTTTTTTAATAGTTGAAAGTGATTGGAGGGCAATTAACCCCCCTCTCATGCCCACCTTTACCCTAAACACATCCAATAAAAATTTTGAGATAGCAATTTTGCTCAACATAGTTGAAAGTTCTGGAAATTAGGTATTTGAGGATGACACCCCCCCCCCCCCCAGCCTTCAAGGCAAGGGTTGTAAGTTATGCCCTGGGGGCATATAAGGTTTTTATAGAAAGCATTTTTGTAGAAACTTCAAAAGGGATCATTTGATTGGAAATTAAAATGGCTAGTGCCTTTTTAATAGTTGAAAGTGATTGGAGAGCAACTAATGCCCCTCTCATGCCCAACAACTCCCCCAAACACATCCAATCAAAATTTTGAGTTAGCCATTTTTTTCAACATAGTTGAAAGTTCTGGAAATTAGGTCTTTGAGGATGACAACCCCATCACAGCCCTCAGGGCAAGGGTTGTAATTTATGCCCTGGGGGCATTTAAGGTGTTTATAGAAAGTGTTGTCATAGAAACTCAAAAAGGGCTCATTCCATTGGAAACTGAAAGGGCTAGAGCCCTTTGTAATAGTCAAAAGTGATTGGAAGGTTTGAAATTTTTATAGTAAAGATCAATGTGGGTACAATCTTTTTTTTTCTTTTTTTTAGACCAGGCCACTTTGTATCAAAGGAGTTGTTGTAGAAACTTTGAAAAGGGCTCATTTTATTTAAAATAAAAAGGGCTAATGCCCTTTTTAATAGTTGAAAGTGATTCAAGGGCAACTAATCCCCCTCCCATTTGCTCATGATTAAATGTTACCTTAAGATTAAATCAAAATGCACCTTGTTAATACTAATTTCCAATAAGGGATCTCAGCAGTATCCAGGAACAACTGAGGGTATTATGTTCAGGCTTTTGGGGCTACTTCTGCTCTTAAAATTTAACCAAATCAAAATAGCATAAGTGCATCCAAGCTATCAAAGAAAGTAAAGAGATTTTTGCAAATGGTATCAAGTTTCCTATTTCAGGTCAACTAGTGGAGGTATGAAACTAAATCAAACCCTACTATTCATGTCCAGATTTTTAAAAGGGTGTATGTTGTTAAAAACTGCTGAAAAATTTTCCCTATTATACAAATAGCAGGTCAAACTATAAAGTTTCTTTCATCAAACTAATGTTTTCTTTTTCCCTGAAAAGACTATGTCAATATAAAATGAACAGAAATTAATTAAAAACATTTTTCCCACAAAATAAGTTTTTCAAAGAAAATAAAGAACTTCATTAACCAAAAATGAGCAAAAATAAAATACAATAATCTACCAAGCATGAAATTACCACAAATCAGCATTGATAAATAAATAAAACCCAAAACAAACAGAAATTACAGTAAATAATCAAGCCAAACTCAAAACAGTATAGGCTAGGCCTATATTTGCACATTAGGGGGGGGGGTGAATTTTATTTCTGATGTAAATGGGAGGTAAGTTTAAACTTTACCCCTACCCCTCTAATGTGCAAGTACATACCCTGAATTGGTATATATAGGGGTAGGGGTAAAATTCATTTCTGTAAAAAATGATTATTATATTTGGAAAGAGCATAACAAAGGCATCAAGTGGTATGTACACTTTATTCGTAAATCAATAAATAAGATTTGCAAAAAATTTACCAAAAACACAAACAAGATCCTAAAAACAATCATAAAATTAACAATCTAAAAATATGTTTCTTTTTGTTTAAGTGTGTCTTTTTCCGGAGAGCCACTATTCTAGACCTTACTTAGTTCAGAAGAGGGAATAAACTGCACTATTGTCCTTAGTTTTATCTTAATATCGTGCTCTAATTTCTGTGCCTTCTCCCTATTTTTTCTTTACTTAGCTTCTAAGCATGTTTTTGTATTTTGAATTTTGTTGCTGTATCTTTGGTGGGTTCAGCAAGCAGCTGTAGCCTATAGCAAAGAGCTATGCCTTATGCCATGCCTTAACCTCCACAGTCGAATATGAAGAATTGATTTTGAATTGAAGTTATCAAGTATTTTACAGGTTGCATCAAGATATGGCTAATTGTAGACAGAGAAAAGCTCAAACAGATAGGCCAAGTAATTGAGAGGCAAATGTTTAAATGGCTGGGGCATGGGTAAATGGCCGGAGTATGCATGACTCTTATTGGACAAATACTTGTTTGTTAGTTTTTGGAAAGGCATGCCTGCCTAGAGTCTCAGGCATGTTGTCCAAGAATTTAAAACTGACATAAGAACGTTAGGTCTTATGTCCATTACGTAGATTGCCTGTAATGAGAGGCAGACAGGGCACGCCCGCCTATGGTACAAGAAGGTTGAAGACCATATACTTTTGGTTTTGAAGGTTGAATTGAAGTTATCAAATATTTTGCAGTAGGTTACATCAAGATATGGCTAATTGTAGAAAGAGACAAGCCAAGACAGATTGTCCAAGTAATTGAGAGGCAAATGCTTAAATGTCTGCGGCACGGGTAAATGGCGGGAGTAAGTATGACACATACTTGTACACATATTTCGGTGATCTTCAGCAATATTTAAAAGGCATGCAATCACATAGCTGTCCTAACGTTTTGGCCCGATTTACCCCGCTCTCCCAAATTTTTCATCATCCGATTTTACCAATTTCTCGAGAAAGAATTTGGGAAAAAACTTACTTTTAGTTGGAAAACTTTGGAAAAGTATATAGAATTCTGAAAGTTCATAGAAAAATTTTTGTTTAACTAGCTATGAAAATTTGGGATGTTTTGAACCGATTTACCCCACTATCAAGGGGTAAATCGTGTCAAAACTCTGAAAATTTTCCAAAAGCTCTGCAAAAACATTTCCAGAGTTTTAACACGATTGGCCCTTTCACATAGGGGCAAATTGAGTCAATATTTGGGAAAAATAGTGAAACTTTCCAAAGGCTCTGCAACGAAAATTTTCAGAGTTTTGACACGATTTGCCCCTTCATGGTCGATACCCTTGATTGGAGATTTACATTCCACACTTTTGTGTGCCCTCCCTCTCCCAGGGGTAAAACAGCCAAATGGAAAAAGATTTAACTTATTTATTTTTGTTTCCCTGAAAATAAAGCTCATTTCCAAGAGTTTTCTTTTTGTTTTTTCTTTTTTTCTGCAACTTCTCAAAGACGTCGGTAATAAAGTACCCTCAGACTCCTTATTAATTAGAAAATAGAAGCAGCATTTTTAAATGACTTATTAAACATTTCTCTAGAAGCTTGTAGTGGCATGTTTGCTCTGGCAGGGAAAAAAGAAAAGAAAAAAGAGGTACGTCATGTTGTCTATACAAAAAGTTGTTTTTCAAAACGGGGAGGGGGCTGAAAACAACCAGTTTAGGCTCTTATACAATAACAAAGCTATTTTATTGAGCTTTAAATCTGTTTTTTACCGAGTGGGCGATCATGTTTTCGCATGGAATCTTATTCCAGTCTAAAAAGAAAGTAAAAACCATTCTTAGCAGGCATTTACTTTATGGAGAGCTTCTGGAAAGGGTGTCCCGAGCCACTTTTCAGCGAGGGGGGGGGGAGCAAGCTCGTAAATTTTATCGAATCGCTACCTTATTTCTGCTGAATTTTCTACAGAAATTTCTGTCGATTACCAAATGCCAAAAAAGTTGGAGGGGCAGTTCAACCCCCCCCCCCGCCCTCCAGACGCTATTGGCTGCTGGTCATACTAGATTTGGTCTCTTTTGCTCAAATTAACCGTTAATTAATTCATTTTCTTTTTAATAAGGTTGCCAGCTCATAATGAATTCAATCGTGATGAAGCTAGGGAGAAAGTTCTTAAGAGTGAGAGTGATTTATGGCGTTTTATTTGGAGTAGAACGGGCAGAATATCTCCAAGGATTCTAGTTCTTTGAATTTGGACAAATGAACGTGTCATTTTAATGCTATTAATTAAAAGAAAAATTCCGAAAAAATAAGTTTTTCAAAGAAAAGTAGAGGCCATTTTAAACTTAAGCTCAGCAGATACAAATATCTGTTAAAATTTAAACTCAAAACGACCAGAAATGACTATTAAAGAATAAATTAAACCTAAAACGAACAGAAATTAAATAAACAATCATAGCAAAAAACATATAACAAATAATAATATAAATGAATAAATAGATCTTAAAGTGAGTAATGCTGAGATTGAATATTAAAATCAAGCTCAAAACGAAAATAAAAAAAAAATCCTATTGAAGTATAAATGAAACTTAAAACAAACAGAAATTAAATAAACAACCAATGCATATAACCGTACTATAGATATTAATGTAAATTAATAAATAAATCTTAAAACGAGTGAAACTTAAATTGAATATGCAAATCAAGCTTGAAACGAACAAAAATCACCAAAATAATGGCTATCTCAAAAATTTCATCAGATGGGTTTGGAAAAAGAAGGCGAGGGGGGGGGGGGTCTAGTTGCCCTTGGATCTCTTTTGACTATTAAAATGTGAGCTCGAACTTTCCATTTCCAATCAAGTGAGCCCTCTCTGAAGTTTATACGAGCATCCCTTTCATAAGAACCATATATAACCCAGGGCATAACTTACAATGCCTGCCCCCGGGCCCTGGGGGGTTGTGACGACACCAGGGTTTTGTTACCTGACTTTTGAGCAATTTTTAACTTAATGGTTATCTCAAAACTTTTATTGAATGCATTTGGGGAAAAGGAGCGTAGGGGGGGGGGGCTAGTTTCCCTCCAATCTCTTTTGACTCTAAAAAACTGAACTAGAACTTTCAATTTCCAATCAAATTAGCCCCCTCTGAAGTTTATACGAGCACTCCTTCAATAAGAACCATATTAACTTACAAAAGCTACCCTCGGATCCTGGGGGGCTGTGTCAACACCGGAGTTTTCGTTATATGGTCTTTGAATTATTTTAAAAAAAAGGTTATCTCAAATTACTTATCGGATGGGTTTTTGGAAAAAAGGGCTTGGAGAGGGGGGAGGGCTAGGTGCTCTCTAATCTCTTTTGACTCTTAAAAATTGAACTAGAACTTTCAATTTTCATTCAAATGAGCCCTCTTTTAAGTTAATACGAGCATCCCTTCCATAAGACCCATATATGCCCCCAGGGCATAACTTAAAACGCCTGCCCCCGGGCCCTGGGGGTCGTGTCGACACCGGAATTTTTTTATATGATCTTTGAACTATTTTTAACAAAATAGCTATCTCAAAATTTTTATCGGATGCATTTGGGAAAAAAGAGTTTTTTTTTTTTGGGGGGGGGGAGCTGGTTACCCTCCAATATCTTTTGACTCTTAAAAAGTGAACTGGAACTTTCAATTTCCAATCAAATGAGCCCTCTCTGAAGTTTATACGAACATTCCTTCCATAAGAACTATACATGCCCCCAGGGCATAACTTATAACCCTTGTCCTGAAGACTGTGGGGGGAGTGTCCAGCTCAAATGTGTAATTTCCAGAACTTTCAACTACGTTGAACAAAATGGCTATATCTAAATTTTGATTGGATGTGTTTGGGGATATGGTGGGGGTGGAAGGGGTGTTAGTTGCCTTCCAATCACTTTCGACTATTAAAAAGGAAACTAGCAATTTAAATTTACAATCGAAATCCCTTTCTGAAGTTTCTACGACAACCCTTTCTATAAAAACCTTATATGCCCCAGGGCATAACTTACAACCCTTGCCCTGAGGGCTGTAGGGGAAGGTTGTTATACTCAAAGACCTAGTTTCTTGAATTGTCAACTACGTTGAACAAAATGGCTATCTCAAAATTTTGATTGGATGTGTTTGGGGGAAAGGTGGGCGTGGGAGAGGGGTTAGTTGCCCTCCAATCCCTATCGACTATTAAAAGGGGCACTAGCCCTTTGAATTTACTATCGAATTAGTCCATTTTGTAGTTTCTACGACAAAGCTTTCTATTAAAATCTTATATGCCCCCAGGGCATAACTTACAACCCTTGCCCTGAGAGATGTGGGGGAGTGTCGTCTCAGAAACATAATTTCTATCTGGAAATCAACTACGCTGAACAAAAGGGCTATCTCAAAATTTTGATTGGATTTGTTTGGGGAACTGGTGTACGTGGAAGGGGTGTTAGTCGCCTTCCAATCGCTTTTGACCCTGAAAAAGGGCACTAGAAGTCTCGATTTCCAATCGAATGAGCCCCCTTTGAAGTTTCTACGACTACTCCTTCTATATGAAGTGCCTCTGGAAAAAAATAAATAATAAATAATAATAAAAAATTGGAGCCACATGGCCTTTACTATAGGCAACGCTATAGCGTTGCCTCTGAATCTAATACTTATTTTAAGGTTATGAAAACATTCACATAGGGCTGGGCCTCCAGCTTTCTTTTGAGTTTTAGCAATATCATTTCGAAAATTGTACTTCTTCGTCCGGGGAGTGTGTTATTGACCGTAGTTTAAAGCTAAAATCTAAGTTTTGATTGACCATGATGTATTCGATTCCATTGAGTTCCATTTACATCTCCTAATGCAGTTATTTTTATCTCAACCCCTTCTTCCTTTTGTTATCTCCAAGGGATTTATTCCTTCTAGCTTTTCTCGAACTACTACCTCTTTTTCCCACTTGATTCCCAAATGTGGTCCGAGTAAGCGTATTTTTTTTCTTGCATCAGATATTACAGCAGCATTAGTGTTGGGCGATAATTTTATTAAACGATATAACGATATATGGATTTTTTTACTTTCGATAATTGACACATCGATTTCGATGCTTCTGATCAGTTTTTTTTATTCAGATTAACTCTTGGCTTTGCCAAAGTTTGGTAAAATTGGGTACTTATCTGTTAGCCAGTACACACTCGATAATTTGAATCTATAAAATCAGACAATAGCCGGCTTATTGCTGTTTGCATACGGAGACAATTAGCTTTGGCTCAGTGGAAAACTACATTGTAGCTATATTCTAATAAATATTTAGCTGGTATTTTGGTTAGATTAGGTAACATTTTGCATGCAACCCCGCTACACTTAACCCCTAGTCCCACCCCCCTAATATGCAAATATACGGCCGAAATTATGTATATCCTGTTTAGGATCTCAGTTGTTTCAACCCCGTACCTGTAGATCCAATTTCTCGAGTGTGTACTGGCTAACAAATAAGCACCAAAAATTGTAATAAAATTGTATTTTATAGAATTCTTTTCGAACTTTGAATGATATGAAATTAAGCAATAAAAAAAACTTCGATTACATAAATGAATACGGTAGAAATCTAGATTTTAAATTACTTGGGCTCAGGATAAAGAAAGATAACTGGCAACTTTTGGCTATTCAAACTCAGCAAGGTGTCAATGTTTTCCCCTGAGACTTGGTTCTACCTTTCAATGATTAAGTAAAAAAAACAAGTTTTTTCAGCTGAAAATAAGGTTCAGCATTAAAACTTAAAACGAACATAAATTATTCCGTATATGAGAGGGATGCCCCTCATATACGTTTTTTCTAGTAATTTAAAAAAGCTTCTTATTCAAATTAAATAGCCCATGTGTTTCAGGAGTTGTTCTTACAGTATTGTGACAAAAAGTCAAACTTTAGCGTATAGTGAGGTATTGAGAAGGGGGTATCTCTCCTCATGTACGGCATGATATTTTTTGTGTCTGAAGTTTCAATATTCTTCTCTCGTTTCAGTAAAAAAAAACTCGTTTTTTTATTTAATTTTTTATCGTTGTCAAATAATACCGGGAAACTTTATTCATTTTTTCTTGCTATTATTTTCTCTCAGTTCCGACCCTGTGACACTGAATGGTTGACACACGGCACCCTCTACCAGGCATTATTGCACATATGGCATTTTTCGGGGGCATTTTTCCAGCAAAAATATTCATTGTTACTAGAATTGATCGATTAAACTTAATGTATCTTTTGATGATTCCTAACAGTTGAGGCTGGCTTGGCACAATTTACCACCCCCAATGACACCCTCTGGGGGTAAATTATCACACAGCAGGATTTTTCATCCTTTTTCTTTCAAAAATAAATTTTGTAAACAAAAAAAAATGACCATTCTTTTTAATCGGACGGCAGAAATTTGCCATTTCATTGCTAGATTCAGATGTTCCATGGTAATTCCGAGGCCTGTGACTAAATGGTTGATAAATAGCACCCTCTAGCTGGTACTGTTGCACATTTGGCATTTTTTTTGTGGGGGGGGGCATTTTTAAAGCTAAAATATTATTTATATTAGAATTGACCGTTAAAACATAATAAAAAAACCATTGGTGTTTCTTCTGATGACTGCTAAACATTGAAGCCAGCGGGGCATAATGTACCACCACCGACGACACCCTCTGGGTGCAAATTATCATAAGGATAAGGATTTTAGGAGCATAAGGATTTTTCAACCTTTTTCTCTTTAAAATAAATTTTGTAAGCCAAAAAATGACCATTCTTTTTAATTGGACGGCGGAAATTTGCTATTTCATTGCTAGATTGCGATGTTCCATGATAATTCCAAGCCCAGTGACACTGAAGGGTTGACACAGAGCACCCTCTAACAGGTACTGTAGCACATATGACAATTATCGGGGGGCATTTTTCCAGAAAAAATATTCATTTACACTAGCATTGACCATTTAAACTTATTGGAAAGACCCCGATTAGCGTTTCTTCTGATGACTCTTAACAATTGAGGCCAGCATGGCACAATGTACCACCCCCAACAACACCCTCTGGAAGGGGGGGGGGGGCAAAATATCGCACATAAGGATTTTTCGACCTTTTTTTCTCTCAAAAATAGATTTTGTAAACTGAAAAATGACCATTCTTTTTAATTGGACATTTCATTGTTAGAATGTGATACTCCAAGGCAATTCAAGCCACTTAGAATTTAGAACATTTCTCGAACGAGCCCTACTCCTTATTTCCACTTTTTTCTTATAAAAATTGACAGCATAATGACACCCCAAGCGAAACGTGGTATCAACATTTGAGCGTTTTTCTAACGTTGTGAATACCCCCAATGAATACATTTTCTACTGCTATTATTTTCCGACAATTCCTAGCTTATGCCACATCTTGATGCTCTGTGGCACCCCTCTGACATCGCCTCATCACCTCCAAGACATTTTCAGACATTTCTTGTTAATAATTAGGCATTCAATCCACTGATTCAAGTTTTCGCAAGCCAAGTCTATCACGATGCTTCACAAAACACCTCACATCATCATGTCACCACGCATCTGGGCCCTTGACATCCGTGTGGCATCCGTCATCATCTCTAGAGCATTTTCAGCTGTTTTGCTGCAAAAAAACCCTATTTACACTGGAATTGATCGTTTAAACTGAACGAAAAACCCTCAATAATTTCTCTTTCTGATGAGTCCTGCCAGTTTAGGCTAGCGTAACACATTGTACCGCCCCTTCCCCCTATGACATTCTCCGGCGAACATCCTAAGAAATCACAAATTCTTATTAAAAAATACGAAATACTTCTTACAAAACAAAAATAATTCTTACAAAACAAAAATATATCCTAAGAAATCGCAAATATTTCTTACTCAAGAGCGGTTTTGTTTCATATCGATCATTTCCTCTTTTTTGGAAAATTCAAGATCAATGCGGAACACATTCTCTTCTTCAAAAAAATTCTGAACTTAAGTTCACATTTTTTTGTTTTTTGGGAAAAAACTCGGAATCGAAGTGTAATTTTTTTTTTCTTCTATGAGAAAATTCAGAGCAGAACAGTACAGTAAAATTCAGAGCAGAAAAAGTACAGATTTTTCTCTTCTTTGGAAACATTCAGAATCGAAGCGGAACATTTTGTCTTCTTCGGAAGAAATTCAGAAGTGACGTGGAACTTTTTCTGTTTTTTGAGAAAATTCAGAACTGAAGTGAATTTTTCTCTCTTCTATAGCGAAATTCAGAACCGAAGGATAACTTTTTCTCTTCTTTGGAAAATTCTTCTTCTAATTCACAGCAGGCGGGCTATTCAGTTGGTACTATTTAGCCCTCTTCTTTTTGCTTCACTCTGTGGGCTACAGAGCTACTGTCTTGGTTGTCTCTTATTTATTAGATATTCTCAGATATCTTCCAGTAGATCTTTTGACTCAAGGAGTTCAAATATAAGATGACAGATATCGATTTCTGTGCTCTGTGTGCAGGTATAGTTGGCTAAGCTCTTGGCTGATAGTGAGATTTTGAGGTGTTTGAAGTATTTTAACAGTTTACAAAGCAAGGTATGTTGTGCAGACGTCAGCATATTACATTCAAATAGGCAATGGTCAATTGTTTCATTATTCATATTACAATGCCTGCAAAGAGGGGACAGGGGAATTGAACCACTTGAAATAGAAAGCTTATATGAGAATGCAAGGGAATTTAGTCCATTTGTTCCAGAACGAATTCTATGATAGATTTTAGAAAGATACTTATTGGGAAAGGGGGAAAGGATAGGATTAATCTTATTAAATTTAATATCTGATAGCCTCCATCGTAAAATATCTCTAATTGGGATTGGTCTCCCACTTGGCTGGTCAATATTTATAGCATTTTTAGCTATTTCATCAACCTGATGATTACCACTTATGCCAGAGTGGCTAGGAATATACTGAAAATAAGTTTTTATGCCACTTGAAGCAAGATTATCAATAATACTGAGACAATGATAAGTGTCAATGTCCAACTTATATTGTGGAGCTGAGGCCAGCGACTCAAGGCTTGATAAAGAGTCGGAATAGATGATAATATTATTCGAATTTGCAATCAAAGATTGGTTTTGCTTAAGGTGTTCTAATGCCATGATTATGGCATTTAACTCAGCAGACATTATAGATAAATTATTAAATAATCTCTCACCCATTGCAATTTTCAGGTGAGGAAGGAAAACACCACTTGCAACCTTCTCATTCATTTTTGACCCATCAACAAATATTTGGAAGTGATTTTTATAGGTAATTGTATTAAATTCTGCAAATTTTTTCTGGACAAAAGCAATGGGGGTTAAATCTTTATTCCATTTTGAAAATTCAGTATTTATTGTGGGAAATGACCAATTCCATGGAGGGGATTGGGGGAAAGTAGGTGCAATAGAATTTGCTGGTACAGGGAACTTCTTTTGAATATTGGCATACTCATCTGCAATACTTCTATACATGGCTGGAATTCTTAACCAATTATGTAATGTGTGTGAGCTATTTGATTCAATTTTTGTAAGATGTTTTGTCAAGAGAAAGCTACGTCTCTCCCTTATTGTTGTTAATCCACTCTCCATAAGCAGAAACTTGGTGCTTGTGAGTTTCCTAAGACCAAATATGAGACGTATTATATCATTTTGTGTTGTTTAAATTTTTTGCATCTGGGTCTTTGCACATGCACCATAGACAATGAGCCCATAGTCAATGTGGGGTCTTATATGTGATTTATAAAACTGGAGTAAGGTTTTCTCCTTACAACCCCAGGGTGTGGAAAGAAGTCTTTTTAGTATATTTGCTTTTCTATAGCACTTTTTTATTGTGTTTGAAATGTGGAGGTTGAAATTAAGTTTTTGGTCAAGCATGAGACCTAGGTAATTAATATGATTATCTTCTGGAATAGTTGTTTTATTTAGAGTTAGTTTTGCATTAACATGGTTTCGCTTCCGGTGAAATTTGATTATTTTTGACTTGGTGGGTGCAATGGGTAAATCTGAATGTTGAGAAAAATTTTCGAACTGGAAAAGTGACTTTTGCAGATTTGACTGTGCTATCTGAAAGGTATTGCCAGATGACCATAGCACCAGATCATCAGCATATTGCAGATTCGTGTGGGGTAGGTTAATGTCCCAGAGATATAGGGCAAGTAGGAGGCAACTGAGGACTGCTCCCTGAGGTAGGCCTTTGGTTATTGTCTTTTGGGTGAAGAGGCTGAACCAACACAAACGATGAAACTTCGCACTTCTATGAACGATTTAATAAAGGATACTAGCTTAGGGGGTACTCCAAGGTTTGCAAGTTTATTTAAAAGGATTTGGTGGTTCACATTATCATATGCCCCTTCAAAATCTAGGAAAGCTGCCACTAGGACATTATTTTTTGAGAAAGATTCATTTATTGCATTTGTTAGCAAAATGAAAGCATCTGTTGAGGAGTGGTGTTTCCTGAATCCAGTTTGAGTTTGTGGGATCATATTATTTTTTTCAACAAACCAGAGGAGTCTTTGATAGATCATTTTCTCCATTATTTTCCCCATCACAGGTGTAATCATTATGGGCCTATAAGACTCAGGGTTATCTTTTGGTTTATTTTTCTTTAGGATTGGTATGAGGGACGAACATTTCCATATATTGGGGAACCTAGAAGATGCCCAAGCATGATTATAACAATTTAGCAGTTCTTGTTTGTATGAAGGTGTGAGATTCTTTATCCATGTAGGGTGTATATTGTCATAACTGCTGCTTGTTTTGGTCCTAATATGATGTATTGCATTGTTCAATTCCTGGATTGAAAATGGATTGGTTATGTACTCGGATCCTGGGCGTGGTTGGTAACTTGGGTTCATAGGAATTGTGGACAGTTTGCTTTGATTATTTGATGTTAGCTTATTAACAAAAAGAGTTGCAAATAGGTTAGCTTTACCATTATCATTGCCATAATGGGTATTATTATGTATAAGCTCATACAGGAGTGGGTTGGGGGAAGTCTTTTTCCCACAGATGTGGCTTATGACTTTATGTATAATTGGCTCATGAGTTTCTCTGGTGAGATTATTTGCAAAATTATTCCAGTATTTATATTTAGCATCTATTATAGTCCTTTTTAGATTAGATTCTGCTTGTAATTTTTTTAAGTATGTAATAGGTGATGGCTTTTTTATGAATTCTGTCCTAGCTGCCTTTTTTATCCTCCATTTATTTAGGCACTCATTTGTCCACCATGCTTTAGGAATTTGTTTAGGGAATGTTTTCTTAGGTGTTGTCTTAGGGATAGCATGATTAGCTGTATTTATTAGTAAAGATGTCAAGGCTTCAGCATGTGTGTCTACTGTTGTGTTAGAAATGCATGAACTTTGGGTGAAACTTGTAATTTCATCATTTAGCTTATTTTGGAACATAGACCAATTTGCTTTAGTGTTCATATATTTGGAGGTATGAGATAAAGTTTCAGCAGGTTCATTTAGGGAGCAAACTATAGCAAAGTGGTCAGTACATAGACTATCAATTTTATTTATGTAAATTTTGTTCAAAAAATTTGATGACACAATTTGTAGGTCAATTGTGGAGAATCTGCCACTTTTGGGGTTGAAATATGTGTTCAGGTTTGGAGGGGTAGCAACAGCTAATTCATTATTATTTGAAGTCTTATTCTCAATGAATTTACCAGCTTTATTTGCTGGTTTATTCCCCCACAAAAGGCTGTGGGCATTGAAATCACCACAAATAATGATATTTTTTAACATATTAGAATTATTTATATAATTAAAGAAATCCTTGGCATCTGTAGTATGGCCATTAGGGTTATAAAAGCTTATTATGTAGGTTTTTAAATTAGTCAGCCAAACACTGATACCAATTACATCAACATCATTTGCAAAATCTGGAAAATTGATGCCACAAAATTTTATATTATTATTAACTAATAAAGCTACCCCACCTCCTTTTCTCTCTGAAGATCTATCCTTTCTCAGGATAGTGTATTCCGGAGACTTAATTTGTTGATTTTGGGTTAAATGAGTTTCCTGGAGGCAAGCAATATTAATGGAATTATTATTCATAAATGATATTAGTTCATTTAGCTTATTTTCTGTGAGTGATCTTACATTCCATTGGAGTATTGATATATGTTGTGTTGTTGATTTATTCTTCATATGACTGTGTATCAATGTTCAGCTTTGTTAAAAGTAAAGCAAGATCTTTTTTTGCTTGAATGAGCATATCATCAGGGATGTAGATTTTTGCCAATTCTACAATAATTTTTGTTTTCTGTATTTGATGTATGTTCATGGCCTGAACTGCATTATAGTTTAGAATGAATAAGCATATATTTGGGGATTGCAATTTTGGTTGTGCATCCTTTTTGTTGGTTAAGGGATTGATTCCTGGTAGTGTTACTGGTTTGTTTCCTCTTGGGAGGGGGGCCAGGCTGACCTCATCTCACCGGACAAGGAGGCTTGATGCCTTGGTGATTCCTTCTGATAGGGATTTAGCTAGGGGGCTTGGAAGATGGTGTTTTATATGGGGTGCTTGATGCATTGGGGGCATTTGACTTGGGGGTTTTGGTTGGTTTCATTACAGGCTTTATTTGGTATTGTTGGGCAGCATTTGCTTCCATTGCTGCAAAGGGGTATTATATGGCTTTCTCTGTTGATATTTGGAGTGTTAGAGCTCTTTTCTTGTATGCAGGGCATAATGATTTATTTGTAGATTCATGTGGGCCTTTGCAATTGATGCATGTAGGCTGAGTGTTGTTGCAAGTTGTCAGCTCTTTAGGATGGAAAGATTTACAATTACTACACTCTTGGAGAATTTCATTGCATTTGTTTGTCGTGTGTCCCAGTTTGAAACACTTCTGACACTGGATAGGCTTAGGTTTGTATTCCTTGTGTGGTTTGATTTGCCCAAATAGGAATAATTTTTCTGGGATATCAATTTTATACTTCAGTGTGAATAAGAAGGATCTACTAGTTTTTAGGCCATTAGAGTTAGGTTTTCCAAGTTGAGTAACATCCTCAACTGGGATTGTGTTTCCAGCCCTATCTGAGAGGCCTTCTTTTAACTCCTGAGTAGATATCTCTGGGGGAACATTATACTACTATTTTTGTTGGTGATTGTTTTGGGTTCCAATTAGATGCAATAATTGGGGTATTCAGAAGGGATTTAAGGTTAATTACTGTATCTGCTGATTTCTGATCTTCTACAGCTATTAGCAGAGATCCATCACGGTTAATGTTAAGAGAGAACATTGATTTTAGCAATTTAAAAATTGCAACTCTTATTGCAGTGATCATTTTTATTTCAAAGGGGGTAGTGGGAGTAATTTTAAGGTAAATTCCTAAGTTTTTGGAGGGAGGATCTTGGGCAAGGAGAGGGGAAATACTTTTAATTGGGGAGATTTTTTTCCTTTTTTTTAGAACTTCTAGAGAGGACCTCTTGAAACCCATTATCATTCTTTATGGTTACATTAGCCCCTACACTTCTCATTGTCCTATTCTCCGAATTGGAGCTATCATTAGAACTTTGAGATAGCGTGCTTGACCGGCCAGGATGGGTATCTTTCACTATGACACTTTCACTGGAATTTGATTTGGGATCTGGGGGGACTTTTTTTGGAGGACTTCTAACCATTGCCTATTGGAAAAAGCTTTAAACACAAAATAAAACTAAAACAAGAAGGGAAAATAGAATGATATCAAACCGTCTGCACTATACTATGGGGAGGATAAACACCACAGTATAGCCCTGAGGATGAGTTGAGCAGGATTGGCTTGGTACAACTGCTGATTAGAAGCGATAATAATCACAAGAAAATATATTTCGATTTTCTTATAAGGTTGCTGTTGCTGAGACACGAAAAATTCAGAGTCGAAGCAGAACATTTTCTCTTCTTCGAAAAAAATTTGGAACTGAAGTTTTACATTTTTCTCTTCTTTTGAAAAAATTCAGAATCGAAGTGCAACATTTTTTCTCTTTTATCGAAAAATTCAGAAGTGAACTTGATATTTTTTTCTTTCCTTTGAGATAATTCAGTCTGTGCTATCTCTGTCAATGTTTCAAAGTGCATTCTGGAAGTTTTTTCCTTTGTACCGATTGACTTAGGATATTTTTGTAGTATTGTGTAGTGGTTTTAACTAGTCTGCGCTACATCAGTTAATATTTCAAAGTGCATTTTGGAAGTTTCTCGTTTGAAACATATGACTTAGGATAATTTTGTGGTGTTTCGTCGTGGTTTATCTTGTCTGTGCTACCTCAGTTGATATTTCATAGCACATTCTGGAAACTTTTCGTTTGAAACGTATGAATTATTAGTGTTGTTTCGTGGTTTTATCATGTCTGTGCTACCTCAGGTGATATTTCAAAATGATTTTGGAAGTTTTTCACTTAAAACATATGACTTAGGATATTTTTGTAGTGTTGTGTCATGGTTTATTATGTCTGTGCTACCTCTGTTGATGTTCCAAAGTATATTTTGGAAGTTTTTCGTTTGGAACGTATGACATAGGATATTTTTGCACTGATGTCTCGTGGTTTATCCTGTTTGTGCTACCTCAGTTGATATTTCAAAGGGCATTTGGGAAGTTTTTCGTTTAAAACATCTGACTTAAAATATTTTGTAGTGTTCTGTCATGGTTTATCTTGTCTCTGCTACCTCAGTTGATTTTTCAGTGTGTATTTTGGAACTTTTTCGTTTGAAACGTGTGATCTAGGATAATTTTATAGTGTTGTATCATGGTTTATCTTGTCTGGGCTACCTCAATTGATTTTTCAAAGTGCATTCTGTAACTTTATCGTTTTAAACGCATGACTAAGGATATTTTTGTAGTGTTGTGTCGTGGTTTATCTTGTATGTGCTGCCTCAGTTGATATTTCAAAATGTATTTTAAAAGCTTTTCGTTTGAAACGTATGACTTGGGTTGTATGACAGTGTTGTGTCGTGCTTTGTCTTATCTGTGCCTCCTCAGTTGGTGCTTCAAAGTGAATTTTGGAAGTTATTCGTTTGAAACCTATGACTTAGGATATTCTTGTAGTGTTGTGTCGTAGTTTTGTCTGTGCTGCCTCAGTTGATGTTTCAAAGTGCGTTTTGGAAGTTTTACGTTTGAAACCTATGACTTAGGATATTCTGTAGTGTTGTGTCGTGCTTTGTCTTGTCTGTGCTATCTCAGTTGATGTTTCAAAGTGTATTTTGGAAGTCTGTCGTTTGAAACGTATGACTTAGGATATTCTTGTAGTATTGTGTCGTGGTTTATCTTTTTTGTGCTACCTCAGTTGATTATTCAAAGAGCATTTTGGAAGTTTTTCATTTGAATCGTATGACTTAAGGATATTTTTGTAGTGTCGCGTTATGGCTTATCTTGTCCGTGCTACCTCAGTTGATGTTTCAAATGTGCATTTTAGAACTTTTACGCTTGAAACTAACGACTTAGGATATATATGTAGTTTTGTTTCATGGTTTATCTTGTCTGCGCTACCTCAGTTGATGTTTCAAATTGCATTATGGAAGTGTTTCAATTGAAACGCATGACTTAAGATATTTTTGTACTGTTGTCTCATGGTTTACTTTGTCTGTGCTGCCTCTTTTGATGCTTAAAAATTCAATTTGGAAGTTTTTCCTTAGAAACATATGACTTAGGATATTTTTTTGTAGTGTTTTGTCGTCATTTATTTTGTCTGTGCAACCTCAGTTGATGTTTCAAAGTGTATTTTGGAAGTTTTTCCTTTGAAACGTGTGACTTAAAAAATTTTGTTGGTGCTGTGTCACGGTTTATCTTCTCTGTGCTACTTCAGTTGATGTTTCAAAGTGCATTTTGGAAGTTTTTCGTTTGAAAAGTATGACTTAGGATATTTATTTTTGTTTCGTCACATGGTTTATCTTGTTTGTGCTACCTCAGTTGATGTTTCAAAATGCATTATGGAAGTGTTTCGTTTGAAGTTTTCTGTTCTTCTAGTCCATCTTAGTTATCCGAGGATGTTTTTTTGGGGACGCAATAAGTTGTAGAACCATTGTTCAACCGAAAGCCATGTTGCAAAGGTTTAATAATTCAATGTGTAAGTTTGAGGAAAGCGATGAATCAAGCAACATCGAAGAAGCGGGGGTCTTTGAGGTATTGGATGAAATCTTTAACATTTCCTAAACCCTTTTAGCATTTCCAAAATTTTAACCTTGAGTAACAATAAAACTATCTTTAATTGTTTTTTCAGTCTGATTTTCTTTTAATCTAGGTTTTGAACATACTTGAACGAAGTTGAAACTTAAAACGAACAAATAAGGAAAACGAACAAAATTATCACTCGACTTGTGCCTTCATAAAATTGAATAGCGCTTTACTGAAAGCTAGAAAATGGAATAAAGGTTGTTCTCTTACTACTAGAAAAAGTGAGCAGTACCTATTATCAATAATCGTCCCTGAGCCTCTGGAGGATATTTGTACGGTAAATTTGGAAGTGATATACTAAAAGTTTGGAACAAAACAGTGCAGAGGTGAATTTTCTGTTGGTTACTAGGTATTCTTTTAAGCTTACATAACACTGTTTTTCAATAGGATCTTGGTATGCATGCAATAAACCGAGTGTATAAAGGACAATTTGCCTTTGTATATTTTTTGCTTTCAGTGAAGCACTTATCAATTTTACGACGGCATACTTGGAGGGGTTTTAATTTTTGTTTGTTCACAGAGTTCTTTTTTGCTTTTGACCTATATTTATGTGTATGATATCTGATATTTCGATTGCATTTCCTCCTCGTTTTACCCATAACAGTGCTATAATAGGGCACATTAGGGTTATAATAGCGTTCGCTATTTTTGGGCTAGTGATTACGCGTATTTCGGCTTAAGTTCCGCCAAAAGCCACACAACCGTGGTTCTACCCGATTAATCAGATTAGAGGAAGAAAGGCAGAAATACAATCTAAAATAGCTAGGCCTATAGCCTATCCTAATTCAGTAGCTATAATTCTGTCATAATGGACATCAGGCCCAATCATACTATATATATCAATAATTTAAATGAAAAAATTAAGAAAGAAGGTGAGAGGTTTCGCAGTTTTCTTAGGTTAGAACACAGTAGTGGTTAGACAAATCTGGAGCAGTTTAAATTACTGACCTAGGAATAAGGTGAACATGCCACTCAATGCCTTTTTATGCTCTTTATTAAGGTAAAACTCTAATTTAGCTACTTTTCAATATCTTGTTAAGAGGTTAGGTTAGGAAAATGAAACTTCCAGGGATGGGTCTATGGACTAAAGTATGCCTTGAGAAAGTATTTTGAAGTACCTACCTCCATTCTGTCTCTCTTTAGAGGCCAATGGCTTAAAAATCCTTGTGTTGTGAAAGTGAAACCTTACATAGGCTAACAGATCTTCTGCTTAAATAAAGTACAAGAAAACTTTTCAGCTTCACAACTTTGCTCAATCTCAATTTATGAGGTTTCAAAGATCTGCAAATATATTTCCTAAATTTAAAAATAACCAAAGGATATGGCTTAATATTTTATTCAAATAACAGGAATTGGTAAAGTTCTACCAAATCATTTATTGACTTACACATAAAGTGAATATGATTACCTTGATGCCTTTTTTTTATGCTGATTATGAATATAGTAATCATTTCTATTGGAAAAATTAATTTCAGCCCCCCTATATATGCCAATTCAGGGTTAGGTTAGGTTGTAAAAATATAGGTCAATATAGGCTACCAAATCATATTGAGTTAGGACTAAAGTGAATACACCATTCAATGCCTTTTTTTATGCTGATTACGAATATAATAAGCATTTCTATTGGAAATGAATTTCAGCCCCCCCCCTATATATGCCAATTCAGGGTTAGGTTAGGTTAGATATAGCCTATATAGGGGGGGGGGGGCTGAAATTCATTTCCGATAGAAAAGCTTATTATACTCGTAATCAGCATAAAAAAGGCATCAAATGGTGTATTCACTTTATTTGAAACTCAATAATATGATTTGGTATATATTGACCAAAATATATACCCTGAATTGGCATTTTTAGGGGGGGGGGCTGAAATTCATTTCCGATAGAAATGATTACTATATTTGTAATCAGCATAAAAAAAGGCATTGAGTGGTATATTCACTTTATGCATAAGTCAATAATATGATTTGGCAGAACTTTACCCAGGAATTGCATTTTCAGAACTGAAATTAGAGAAAACAAAACTGATGGCTGAAAATTAAGGTAAGATGTTGTTTTGTCAAAATTTCAATAGGGTAAGACAAGTGGTAGGCTGGCAGCTTCAGTCACTTTGAGCACTTTCGAAATTTAATCTACTGTAATTACTCTATTATACCACTGAGAAAATAGATGGTAAATTTTTACCAAATCATATTATTGACTTATGAATAAAGTAAACATACCACTTGATGCTTTTTTTTATGTTCTTTCCAAATATAATAATCATTTTTGTTGGAAATGAATTTTACCCCCACCACTATTTATACCAATTCAGGGTATATATTTGCACTGTGACTCCACCCTTTGACTATTGGAAAAAGTTAGTTTATAAGCTTATATATAAGCTTGACAAGTAGGTCATTAATTTAAATAGTTTTGCTTGTATAGCACTGCCTATTTTAAAATTCACCAATAGCTGACAATTCTGCTAATTCTTGGACATAGGAATCTCTCATTGACAAAGCTATTATGCAATATTACATATACCTGGTGAGCAATGGCTGTATATTTGGACAACCTAATTTTTAAAACCATTTCATGGTCACCAAATTTTGGATTTATCATCTGGTCAATGAAACATATTAAATTTTAAAAGATTTACTATGTTGGGATAAATTTAAGAAATTTGTTATTTTAAATTTGATTTTAAAAGAAATAATTATTCAGATTGGAAGATCTAGCTGTCATTTGAAGAGTAGGCTCTGATGTAATTGATTACAAACCAACCTGCAAGAAGTAGTGTTTCCTAGCCTTTACCCCCTCTCCCTAGAATCCACAAAATCTTTAATAATACTTTCAAAAATTTTAATTTATTTCACCTATTTTTGCATTTTCATTCTTCACCACCAAAAAAAAAATTGTGTTCCACCAAACTGCAACAATGCATTGACTGTCTTGCAACAACTAGACATCTCCTAATTAGTAATTTACACAAAAATAAATTTGTTAGCACCCAGACTGTCTGATTCATGCTTTTTGCAACAACATTGTTCTTTGGTAAATCATTTGCATAGAGATAATCAATTCTTGCCTTTTCTGTTTGAGAAGGAAGTTGAAACATTTGTTAAACAAAATGGGTACTCTTCTCAAATACAGGACACATGTGAGAAGTGAAGTTTGGTTAATGCTAATGAAATAAAACAAAATAGGATGAAAATATAATAGTTTATGAACAAATTTGGTCTATATATTTGCACATTAGGGGGGGGGATGGGGATAAAGCATAGCATATATTAAATACATAACCTAACTTAGCTCCCTTTTAGTCCCCCAAACCCCAAAAACCTAATGTTTAAATCTTTGTCATGAAGTGAGCAATATCTCACTATATTGCAGAAACCTGTTTATCAATACTGGCTTTGAGATTTTGATGTGGTCTTTCTTTCATATATCCTGTATTGGAGAACAGTACCACAAAATGCAATTTGATCATTGTTTTTGTTTCTTTTTTTTGCTTTTTTTTTTTCTCTTGAAATTGGTAT